>JANHMN010000002.1:120005359-120091491 GCA_030674055.1 Rhabdomys pumilio
ATATATATATATATATATATATATATATATATATATATATATATTAAATAAAGCAAGCCATCAACTAAAGCTATTGACAAAGCATCTCAGCCAATGCCTTCACTAGAAGTATTGTCAGAATTATGTACAGAAAAGTACTAGAATATCCACAGAGAAGTCCTACCACAACCTGACCTTCATGCCTCAAAGTCTACATTGGCAGATGATGAGAATAACCATAAAGCTTGTGTACCTTCATCCCTAAATGACAATATCCTAGCAAAATTGCTACTTCTCTTTGTGCCAGTTTAGAGCTTTTTACTATTAATTAATTCAATTAAAATTTAAAAGTCAGAAGCCTCAAAATAGTCCAGAAGTATTACAATATTACTTCTAACTTCTTATATCTTGTACCATTGAGATAGTCTCCATCATTATAGCTCACACACACGAGAGAGAGAGAGAGAGAGAGAGAGAGAGAGAGAGGAGGGAAAGAGGGAGAGGGAGAGGGAGAGGGAGAGGGAGAGGGAGAGGGAGAGGGAGAGGGAGAGGGAGAGAGGGAGAGAGATTGTAAAACATCATCCAGGCAAAGTTTCTAATCAAATTGTGACATTTAGATCACCCTATTCTTCAAATCATAAGTCATTATTGAAATTGCTGCAGCTCATCTTACTCGCAGGAAATATGGCCACTCAGACTAGATGCTGAATCACATAAAATTTAACGTCCTTTGAAATCACCATGATTTCAAACTGCATGTAAGTGGAAAAACTATAAGTTACTTTGATTAATTTCAGTGCATTCAATTTTTTTATCGGAAGGTTTTGCTTATAAGAGCCTCAAACCCTAATGAAATCATTTCATCTCAAAGTCATGAATTGACATCATAGATTTGTTTCTTTCAGCAATAGAATTCTAGAAAGAGGATTTTGTTTTCAAGGGCAACTTTCTGCAACTAAATCTGTATCTGGTAAACTGTATGTAACCTCACAGGGAAATTTCCTTTTGGTATTAAGGATACAATTTCCTGATGATTATAAAATATTCTTTTAATTTATTTTCTGATGATACTTTTTAAATCCTCACATTTTCAAATTCTATTTTTCTTGGGTTTAAAAGCCATATAAACAGTATGTAGTAATGGTTTTCATCGATGACCTCAAACACCTTTTATAGAATTTCTAGGGTTCTATATGATGTAAGTCTTCTCTTTGAAGGGGTGAAGCTCAATAATGACTGAGAGTGCTGACATAAGGTTTCAGGGCTGATTTTATCAACAGTGTTACTATCCTACTACTAAGTCAAGTGTATACATTTATCCAAATACTTCATGCTTCTGATTACTTTGAAAGTTTCTAAATATATTTCAGTGTACTACAATAAGAATGAGCTCAGTATTCAAGGACTAACAAAGGAACCGGGGGCCTGCAGAAGAATAAAAGGAAGAGTACTCTGAGTATAAAAGTAAAAAGGAGTATGACCACATAAGATAGGCTGTGGCTAGTTGAAACTTTGAGAATTATATGACATAAGAAGTCTGGTGAGATAAGGGTTTCCTTATCTAACACAAAGACTTACAACATTGGGTATGTTAAGAAGTTATATACTAGTTTTTACAGCTATGTGACTTAATCACATTTGTTAGCAGAGTAGATCTAAGATTCTGCCCTAGAACTAAAAACTCAAATGCCTGAGGCCCAGGAATCAATATTTTAGGACATTAGTGAATTTCTAAAACACCAAATTCAAGTAAGAACCACAAGGTACCCAAAAGGATAAAATGACAAGCTTCACACTCGGGATACACTGCTTGATTTCAGCTCTCTTGGATGAGAATGGGGATGATTAATTAGTATCTGCCTTACAAGACCATTGTAAGGATTAGTTTAAGTAAGATTGTGAATACAAGACATGAAGAAAGCGAAGGGTGATGATAATATCCTACACCACCCTCTTAACACAAGTGCATAGCCACAGACTATTTGGCCATAGTGCAGATGAAAAGGGGATCCTGAATTCTGAGAAAGGCTTTAAGGCACCTGAGTTTTCTGTTTGTGGCTGCAGGTGCTTAAACACCCCCAAAGTGGCACCATTCAATTTCCCTTCTTTAACCAAGGTTCAATTTGGCATGAATCAGGGCACTAATATATTTGCCTGCTTCCTGAAAGTGATGGACTTCTGTGCTTCTGTGAATTAAGAACCAAGGCTGATTTACATAATGTTTAGAAAGCTCACAAACTTTGTATTTTGTCTAAAATAATTGTAATTCTCTAAGGTTTTCCCAACTGTGCCAATTTGGCTGGGGCTGCTTGCTCGGATTGCCAGCCTGCATCCAGATTTCTCAGTCTAATCTTTGGCAAGATGCTACTAACTCCAGTTTCAGGACCAAGTGACTGGCAAGAGCCCAACAGACGAAAGTGTGTTTTCCTGCCAAATCAACACTGGCCAGGAAAAGGCTTCAAGAATGTGAAACAAAAGAGCGCATCTCCTCAGTTGGTGCAGAACTCAACTGAACTGACCACCCTGCAGCTGGTCACAGGGACACCTTCATTCCTCCTATCCAGAGGTGACCAAGACAACAGATGCATTAGACACAAAATGGGGACACAGTGAAATACTTTCTCTCATGTCCTGTAATTCAGAGGTAAAGAGAGGAAAATTCAAATCAGATTAGCTCACTTCATATAAAAAATAATATCCCAGCAATGTTACCCTTGTATCTATCTTGGTCATAATTCAGGGATTATGTAGATAGCAGAAGGTGAAGTATTTATTCCCAATTATCTGAATAATTGATTAGTACTTAGAGTGTAGCTAAACAGTTCATTTGAAGGCCTAAATTATGTTTCTGTGCTACCTAGCTTGATCAATAGACCATAAAATTGCCAAATCCCCACTTCATTTTGTAATCTATGATAATAAATAATATAACAGCGGCAGCACAGCCAGTAAACTTCTGGAATCTGAACATAATTATTTTATATTGCTGCTTTGAAACATCAGAATACTAATGATATGGACATTTAAACATAAGCATCTTATTTATTACAGAAACATCTTGGTCTTGCTTCCCAGCATATGTAGGACAAGAAAAATGCAGACCAGCACCATCAAACCAGGACACAGATGTCATTAAGACACACATTTTTTATGAGCTTTTTCTCAAGATCCATAATGCTTTTTAATAATAAACAGGCAAGATATGATTTTTTTCTCTTTCAACACAATTAAAGTAATTTGACAAACTATTAATAGCTTGTATCTAAAATTCATTTGTAAGATCATTCTCAACCTTTTTTCTGAAAGGTAACATTGGATATGTCATTCTCAATATCTCAGACTTTAAAAATTAGGTTATTACATTACAGAATTAATAATGCTTTCTTGAATCTATTTTAAGATCCCCAGTAGTGTAGAAAAATCTTTCTGCAACTTCAGGAAATGAAGTCAATAAAGCAAATGGCACTTCATAAATAAAGCCTAATTAATACACAAAATATGTGCAAATATTAGAGTGTAGCCATGCATTCTTTAAAATGCATCAATTAAATGTCAATTAAAACTTTCAGTTCTATGTGTTAGCAATATGTGGTTCACATCTTCGGGATTCAAGTTATAAAACACTTTCTACATCATATAATCAGAAAAGTGAACTGTGTCAAGTCATATAACTACATTAAAATGTCTTTGACCACACTTGCGTGATGGTTCAGCACCCATGAGTATATGGATACTTCAGCATAGATTGGAGTCAGGGAGCTATATAAGGTACAAAGTTATGAAGTAGAAAAGAAGAGGTAACTTGGAGAAGAATTAGGAGGGAGTTAGAGTGAATATGATCAAAATACACTGTATGAAATTCTCACAGTAATGTATTTTAATAGAAAGTACCTGAAGTTAATCACCTAGGAGATGAAAACAGAACTAGAGAAATAGTGCAAAATTCAAGCAGCTATTTTGTTCTTTAAAATGCCAACGACTTACCCAATACTCATTTTAACATAGGCTTGGCCAAATAATGATCTGCCTTGAACGTCTGAAGTGCTGAGGTAAGCAAGTCACCCAGCTGCTTTGACATCATCGTAGCTTAAACACAATATGCATATTTTCAATCAATTTACTTTGGATTCGGTTTTATATATGAAACATGGTCAGTGTTCCATGAACACATTTTCAGAGAAAGATTGCTATAAATATGATGTGATAATGACTGGAGTGTTTCGGGAAGGACAGGAGGAGAAAAGAAGGCAAGTGCAAACTCTCATAAAATTTAAAATAAACTGTGAACTAAGACTTGGCATTTCATCATTTTCAACCAAAATCTAATTAGTAAGTTCTGTCCTTTAAAAGAATATTGCAAGCATCTCCTCAAATAAATATTCAAGATTTGAAAGTAATGAATGCTTTCTACTTGCTGAAATAATAAGTTCAATTTCCAAAGCTTGACAAAAGCAGTACGCAGGTAACAAAATATAACAGATGACAGACAGTGGTGATAGATGGGTGATGGCTAAGAAATAGACACCTAAACAATTACGTATAAAGATAAATAAGTAGACGCATAGAGAAAAACTCAAAAAATGTCACTTGTAAAATGTGAATTCTTGATTCGTATATTTATGAAGCATTTACGATTTAAACCTCTCCTAAGATTAATTTTACATTCTTACATTGGAAGTAAACAATCAAAATAAAAAGAAAATTTTAAGTTATGAAGAGGACAATATAGCAAACCCTTAAAATAAGGTGGGTGATTGAAACTAAGTTCTCGTCTTAAGATTTTTTTGGAAACATACCCAAAAATGAAGTAATTAACTAATTAATTAAACTATGAATTTACATTCATTATAATTGAAGAAAGTATTAATTCTGTAAGAGATAAAGCTTTTTCAAATCCCAATTTGAAGCTAATATATTAAATTAACTCCACTTTGAGCATGTTCAACGATACTGAGATGATGATTTTATGAAGAACTAAGAAATACATATTCTCCATATGACCATGTCTTATGTTGAAGTTCAGCGAAACAGAGTAACACATAAATACAGCTCATGGTTTTATGCTAACATAATATACTTAGCCAAATAAAGACTTGGATGTTAGGAGTGTTTATGCTCAAATTTGCTGTTAGTTACTCACTGAATGATTCTCCACAATTTTTCTTAGCTCCTTATACCCTATATTACCATTTGAACAATGGAATGATAATATCTATCATGTGAAGAGATTCTTGATTTGACTCAAATGGAATAATATATATATATATATATATATATATATATATATATATATATAATTTAGCATTTTGACTAAAAATAAATCTAAACTTTATATGAAGGTTGGAAAGGTGGGTCAGTACTGGTACTCCTTCTAAGGACTGAGGTTTGATTCCCAGCACCCACATGGTGGCTCATACCATCTCTAACTCCAGTGTTTACAATGCTTCTGGTCTCTGTGGGCACCAGGAACACATGTGGTATATAGCTATACATGCAGGCAGGACATCTGTATAAATAAAATATAACAATAATTTAAAAGTTTTTTGGTGAAAAGCTTAATAGAATAAAGCATAGACTATATTTAAAAGCATAGGAAGGGGACATTTTTTACTCTTCTTTAGTATCATTTTACTCAAGAAAAAAACAATGAAATTGTCCATTCATTTTAAATTGAGACAGCTACTGAAATAGGACTGGTGATTCAAAACTATTTCATCTAATATGTAGTCTAAGCAACAAAGTCTAATATATGTCCTAAGATTGTGGTTTAAGTTAAAAGCAGTAAATACTTTCAGTATTTAACTTGCACAAAATTTTTTTTCCAAAATCTAGTTCAGTTTCTTATAGCTATGTTAAAGGCTTATCAAATAATAGACAGATGAGTTTCCTTTGTCTCTATTGGGAATCCTCATTCTATGATTGGAAAGCCTTGTCTAGTGTTCAAGGCTGATTTGAGACATTCTTTATATCAAACCTTAAAAAATATAGACAAGGAACAAAGGTTTAGTGCTATAAACATGATCATGGAGAACAAAGACTGATACTAATGACCTGAAAACTCAAAGTCAGAATGTTGTACTTTGTTAAGTACATTAATTGCATACTCATGAAATTAGTATTGACAATGTAAGCTACCAATGGTCAGGGGATTTTTTTATACTACTAAAAGTAAATCTTCTTGTCTTAGTTTCTTTTCTATTACTATGACTAAACACCTTGATCAAGACAATTAATAAAGGCAAACATTTAATTCTGCTTATGGTTGCAGAAGCTTATATGACCATAATGATGAGCAAAGATATAGTGGCAGGAATAGATGAGCACACACATCTTAATCTGAAAGGTGCACAGGTAAGAAAATACATTGAAAATGGCAATGCTCTGCAATAACCTGACAAATACAGAGGCAGATGCTCACAGCCAACCATTGAACTAATCACAGGGTTTCCAAAGAAGGAATAAAATAAAGGATTGAAGGAGCTGAAGAGGTTTGCAATACAATAAAAAGAACAACAATATCAACAAACCAGACCTCCTACCCAGAGCTCCCAGGGACTAAACCACCAACCAATGAGTACACATGGAGAGACTCATGGCTCTGGCTGCATAAGTAGCAGAGAATGGCCTTGTCAGGCATCAATGGAAAGAGATGCCTTGACCTGTGAAGGCTTGATGCCCCAGTGTAGGGGAATGTGAGGGTAGGGAGGCAGAAGTGGGTGGGTGGGCAGGGGAGCACCTTCATGGAAGCAGGAAAAGAGGGAGGTAATAGGGAGTTTCTGCAGAGGAAACTGGGAAAGGGAATAACATTTGAAATGTAAATAAAGAAAATATCTGAGAGAGAGAGAGAGAGAGAGAGAGAGAGAGAGAGAGAGAGAGAGACTGCAAAGCATATTTTGAAACTCAAAGCTTACCTCCAGAGATACAACTCCTTTACTAAGGTTATACCTCCTAATCCTTTCCAAACAGTTCCACCAACTGGAGACCAAGTTTATTCAAACCACCACTCATCTATTAAAAATCATAAAGTCCAGTAAAGAAATGTAGGTAGTAAAATACTCTTATATTTACGTTACAAAGGCTCAGCAGGTAAAAGTGCTTGCCAAGAAGTCTGAATTTAATACATGGTGGCCACTGAGAACAATTCCCTCTGGTTATTCTCTGACCTGCACGTGTGTACCATGCCACACACACCCACGCATAATAAATTAATAAATGTAATAAAATATAAAATAACTTATCAATGAGCTTGAAAGAGCTAATTTGAACAACTGAATTGCAATAAAATACTAGCAATAAAGCTACATTTTTTAATTCTTCTCTAAGTAAATTTTATCAAATTGCCTCTTGTTTTTTTACAATTCCACACAACTTGAAGTATGTTAGCAAAATAAAGCAGTCTGTAGACTCCAAGGTTAAAGCTATGAATTACAGTAGAAGGTTTTAAAGTTAACAGTGTCAAAAACATAAATGCAGCTGGGCAGACACATTTCTAGATGTAGGAAAACCACTTTGAATTTTCTAGATGAATAAAATACAGATAACAAAATTTTGCATGAGTGGTATGTTGGTGGGAGTGTATGTGTGTTCTTCCATGTGTGTATATGTGCTAATAGGCCAGAGGTGCTAACAGGCCAGCATCTCTCATTTGAACACAGAGATCATGGATTCAGTTGGTCTATATTAGCTACTTGCTCTAGAGATATCCACTGAGCTATCATCCTATTCCTTCTTAATATTTTAAAAATAGTAACCTTGTCTTAACTTACTGGGGTTTGTTTTTCTGATAGAACACATGCTGTTCTAGAAATATTCTAAATATTAACTGTCTAAATACATTGTTGATTCTTCAATTTCTGTGAATGCATGAGAGGATATATAAAGTTTTAGTATGATATATTCCAAGACAATTGTCTCTTTATATCACCTCTTTGGAGAGAATGATTGGTTTTATCTCATTTGAGGGAAAAGTGAAAACTTACAATCCATTAGGAAGTATTTTTGCAAATACATATGTTTGATATACAGCGTAATTTGTATAAAACAAATGAGCAATAGGAAATATTAGATTAAACACTGTTTTGTATGATTAAGAGTATTATTATGTCATCAGCAAGATGATCTTTCTGTCAATTTCTGCAACATTGACTAGCAAAAGCTTAGAATGTTCTAGAATCTATAGATCCCATTGGTCAACAAATTCAAAAAAAGTAAACCTCACCTGGCATTGGTCTGCTATGTGTTCCCAACCTTTATGAGTATTCCAAATGAAACACATATATCAAGCTAACACCCAGAAACTAGAGAAAATATGCAGTTTGTCTTTCTGGGTCCAAATTATTTCACTTGGACTGATTGTTTCCAGCTCCATCCATTTACCTGCGAATTTTATAATTTCCTTTTTCTTAATAGTGGAGAAATACTATTGCCTTCTGTTCCTTAAGAATTAGATGCAGTAATTATATTTTAGGTGTATCAATTGAGGTTGGACAGTCCCAAGTTAATTCTACATATGTATTAGTTGTAGCTTTCTGTAACAAATTTTCTGCTGCAAAAATAAACTACTTTGATGAAGGATGAGCTCTATACTTTTTGCAGGCATAAGGGTACATATTTCAAAGGTTTTAGAGGAATTTAAATGTGAAAACATGGTTGTTCTGACAAGAGAGCATATCTATACACCTGTGTGATCTGGCTGAAATACATACATGCCCTGCCCTTAGTACACACCTTTAATCCCTCTGGTTAGAATACAGACATACCCTTACTGCACAAATTTAATTCCTAACAAAGAAGGCAAAAATTTGTAGAAGGAAGCAGCCATATTTGAAAGTATTTTACCCAATTAGTAGGCAGATAAAGTGAAAAATCAGAGAAATATTTGACAGAGTGATTCAGAGATACAATATGCCCAACTCACACAAGAGCAGTACACAAAAGAGGAGACAGATTTACCAGGACAGTTTTATAGAGACAGGTTGCAGGTGAGCCAGGGAATGAGAATGAGCCAGAAGATTAGAACAATTACCAGAGTTAATTTAAGGTCAATTCAGTAAGAATCTGAGAGAGGCCTGTTTGAATCAGTCAGCTTGGAGAGAAGTTTGGGCCAGAAGAGCTGAGTTGAACCAGCCTGCCAGAGTTCAGCAAAAGCTAAAAAGGTGAGCTCATTCAGCAGTAACTCTTAGAAACTTAAACATTTTAGGCCTAGGTTAGCAGACAAAGGTTAAGAACTGAAGCCTTCAAGGTCCAGGCTTGTAGAAAATATGGCTGTATGAAGGCTTGAAGATTCCAGGTATATACATAGAGATAGCTAGAGCAGAAAAGAAAACACTCTGGGCTCAACCCATTCATAAAATTTTGTTATGGTTCTCATGTCATCTCTTCATCTGAGGAAATAAAAGCAACATTTACATTTACATCTGGCACCCAGCATGACTGGAGGAGAAGAAACTTCACCAACATTTCAGAAAGCAGAGGACAACTGACAAAATTATCACAGACGGCATGAGACACCTAACAAAAGTATAAAGAGGAGAATTTTGCTTAGGACTGACTCTAGAGGAAGTATCAGTTCTTTGAGTTCATCTGGATGCCTAGAGAGACTAAGGAGACTCTTGAGTTGCGGGATCCTCAAGCCCAGAGCAAAAAATAATGCAGAAGCCTCTATGACAATGAATCACAGACAGCCATGCCAAAAAAAATTTTGAATATATAGGCAAACTTTTCCTGAATTTAAAAACATAGTAAGAAACTCCACATTAGATCCCTTGGAAGTAGAAATATTACTTGAAGATACTGTGTAGTCCTTATTGCAACTGTGACCATCAGAGAAAATCCCTTCCTACTGCCAATTGCAATCTTCATATATTTCCTTTCAGAAATGGTTGAAAAAATACCTGTACAACAACAACAACAAAAAAAAAACTAGCTATGACAATACAAAGGCTTGAGTGACAAAAGACAGAGGGATGTAGGAGAACAGGAAATGCTTCATTGTGAAACTATAATACTGAATAAAATTAAAGATCAAGAATCTATGGTACTACCCTTCAAAAAAGAAAAAGAAAAAAAGAGAAGTGACCACCTCTGTTGGATTTCCCAATTACCTGGCAACAAATGTCATAAAATGGTGAAAATTCACAAAATGAACAACTAGTCTAGAATCCTGTTAAAATACAAGATCTTAAACATTTAGAAAATCAACAGTAAGGTATGGACTGCACTTCTCCTATGTGAGACAGTGTTAAATATCTGGGCTATCCAAGACAGGATTATCTCCAAAGATTGGAAAGATTTAGAAGCAGATGTACTGTAAACAAATTCTTTGTTTCAATGGCTGACATAGTGGTGAGAAGAAGCTCACCACTATGTCAGCCATTGAAACCAAGAATATGTCTAATTCTGTTAATATTTTGAAAGATCAATTGTTAGGTGAATGAAGGTCAGTTTTCTGATTTAAGACAGCAGATGCAATTTGATGACTAGTTTAGTAGCTTTAAGAGCCTAGGATAAAATAGACAAACTAGAAAAAAAAATGATCATGTCATTCACAATGATTATGCAAAGTCCATGAGAGACATTGACTAACTTTTTACACTGGCATCCTAGAGCAGCCACTGCCCTCAGAGCTTCAGACATCCAAGAGAGGCCACTGCCCTCAGAGTTGTAGAAACCATGTCCAGAGACATCCTAGAGAGACCACTGACCTCAGAGCAGGGGACACCATATCCTGAGGCATCCTAGAAGAGCAACTACACTCAGAGCAGCAAACATCTAACTGTTCTACTACCATGGAGACACCATATCCTGAGATATCCTACAGGAGGCACTGTACCCAGAAAACTTGGAGCTCAGGATCACAGAGACAGCTACACGCTGAGGAGTTCTGACACAACCAAGATAACTGGAAAGGCAGGCTCCAGTCAGAACGAGTGAGTGAAGGTAGCACTAGAGCAAACCAAATGGCAAAAGGCAAGTGTAAGAATGTAAACAACAGAAATCAAAGTTTCTTGGCATCACCAGAACCCAGTTCTCCAACCATAGCAAGTCCTGAACACTACATCACACCAGAAAAGCAGGATTCAAAATTAAAATCACTTCTCATGATGATGATAGAGGACTTTAAAAAGGACATAAACAACACTATCAAAGAATTTGAGGAGAACGCAGGTAAACAGGTAGAAGCCCTTAAAGAAATGCAAGAAAACACAACCAAACAGGTGAAGGAATTACACAAAACGTCCAGGATATAAAAATGGAAGTAGAGACAATAAAGAAATCTCAAAGGGAGACTACCCTGGAGAAAGAAAACCTAGGAAAAAGATCAGGAGTCATAGACACAAGCATCACCAAAAGAATACAAGAGATAGAAGAGAGAATCTCATGTGCAGAAGATGACATGGAAAACATTGACACAACTGTCAAAGAAAATGCAAAATACAAAAAGCTACTAACCCAAAACATACAGGAAATCCAAGACAAAATGAGAAGGCCAAACTTAAGGATAATAAGTATAGATGAGGGTGAAAACTTCCAACTTAAAGGGCCAGTAAATATCTTCAACAAAATTATAGAGGAAAACTTCTCTAATCTAAAGAAAGGGATGTCCTTAAATTTAAAAGAAGCCTACAGAACCCCAAATAGACTACACCAAAAAAGAAATACCTCTCATCACATAATAATCAAAACATCAAGTATACAAAACAAAGAGAAGATATTAAAAGCAGTAAAAGAAAAAGGCAAAGTAACATATAAAGGCAGACCTATAAGAATTACACCAGACTTCTTGTCAGAGACTATAAAAGCCAGAAGATCCTGGACTGATATTATACAGACACTAAGAGATCACAAATGCCAGCCCAGACTACTATACCCAGCAAAACTCTGAATCACTATAGATGGAGAAACCAAGATATTCCATGACAAAACCAAATTTATACAATATCTTCCCACAAATCCAGCTCTTCAAAGGATAATGGATGAAAAACACAAACACAAGAAGGGAAACTACAACCAAGAAAAAGCAAGAAAGTAGTCTTCAAACAACCCCAAAAGAAGATAGTTAGACAAACATAATTCTACCTCTAATAACAAAAATAACAGGAAGCAACAATCATTTTTCCTTAATATCTATTACTATCAATGGACTCAATTCTCCAATAAAATGATGTAGACTATCAGACTGGATACATAAACAGGACCCAGAATTTTTGCTGCATATAGGAAACACACCTCTGTGACAAAGACAGATACTACCTCAAAGTGAAAGGATGAAAAACAAACTTCCAAGCAAATGGTCCCAAGAAAAAAGCTGGAGTAGCCATTCTAACATCAAATAAAATTGGTTTTCAACTAGAAGTAATCAAAAAAGATAAAGAAAATCATCAAAGGAAAAATGTACCAAGAGGAACTCTCAGTTCTGAACATCTATGCCCCAAAGGCAAGGGCACCCACATACATAAAAGAAACTTTACTAAAGCTCAAAGCATACATTGCATCTCACATAATAATAGTGGGGAATTTCAACACCCCACTCTCAGTAATGGATAGATCATGGAAACAAAAACTAAACCGAGACACAATGAAACTAACAGAAGTTATGAACCAAATGGGTTTAACTGATATCTATAGAACATTTCATCCTAAAACAAAAGAATATAACTTTTTCTCAACACCTCATGGTATCTTTTCCAAAATAGACCATATAATTGGTGACAAGACAGGCCTCAACAGATACAAAAAGATTGAAATAAGCCTCTGTACACTATCAGACCACCATGGACTAAGTCTGACATTTAATAACAACAAAAACAATGGAAAGCTCACATACACGTGGAAACTGAACAACGCTCTACTCAATGATGACTTGGTCAAGGAAGAAGTAAAGGAAGAAATTAAAGACTTTTTAGAATTTATTAAAAAGGAGGACACTTCATACCAAAACTTGTGGGACTCCATGAAAGCAGTACTAAGAGGAAAACACATAGCTCTAAGTGCTTACAAAAAAAAAAATGGTGAGAGCATATAATAACAACTTGACAGCACACCTAAAAGCTGTCGAACAAAAAGAAGCTAATATTCCCAAGAGGAGTAGATGGCAGGAAATAATCAAACTCAGAGCTGAAATCAACCAAGTAAAAACAGAAAGAACTATACAAAATGTCAACAAAACCAAGAGCTGGTTCTATGAGAAAATCAACAAGATAGATAAAACCTTAGCCAGACTAATCAAAGGGCACAGAGACAGTATCCAAATTAATAAAATTAGAACTGAAAAGGGAGACATAATAACAGAAACTGAGGAAATTTAAAAAAAAATCAGATCATACTACAAAGGCCTATACTTAACAAAATTGGAAAATCAGGATGAAATGGACAATTTTCTAGACAGATTCCAGGCACCAAAGTTAAACGAGGAGCAGATAAAACATCTAAACAGTTCCATGACCCCTAAAGAAATAGAAGGAGTTATTAAAAGTCACCCCACCAAAAAAAATTCTGAGACCGGATGGTTTTAGTGCAGAATTCTATCAGACCTTCAAGGAAGACCTAATACCAATTTTATTCAAACTATTCCACAGAATAGAAACAGAAGGAACACTACCCAATTCGTTCTATGAAGCTACAATTACACTCATGCCTAAACCTCACAAAGACACAGCAAAGAAAGAGAAATACAGACCAATCTCTCTTATGAATATTGATGCAAAAATACTCAATAAAATTCTCGCAAACTGAATCCAAGAACACATCAAAACAATCATCCATCCTGATCAAGTAGGTTTTATCCCAGGAATGCAGGGATGGTTCAATATTTAAAAATCCATCAATGTAATCCACTACTCAAATAAAAAAACTCAATAAACTCAAATAAAAAACCACATGATCATCTCACTAGATGCTGAGAAAGCATTTGACAAAATTCAACATCTCTTCATGTTAAAAGTCTTGGAAAGATCAGGAATTCAAGGCACTTACCTAAACATAGTAAAAGCAATATACAGCAAGCCAGTAGCCAACATCAAACTAAATGGAGAGAAACTTGGAGCAATCCTACTAAAATCAGGGACTAGACAAGGCTGCCCACTCTCACCTTATCTATTCAATATAGTACTGGAAGTCCTAGCCAGAGCAATTAGACAACAAAAGGAAGACAAAGAGGTACAAATGGGAAAAGAAGAAGTCAAAATTTTACTATTTGCAGATGACATGATAGTATACTTAAGTGACCCTAAAAGTTCCACCAGAGAACTCCTAAACCTGATAAACAACTTCAGCAAAGTGGCTGGATATAAAATCAACTCAAACAAATCAGTAGACTTCCTCTACTCAAGATAAACAGGCTGAAAAGGAAATTAAAGAAATGACACCCTTCACAATAGTCACAAATAATATAAAATATCTTGGAGTGAATCTAACCAAGTAAGTGAAAGATCTGTATGACAAGAACTTCAAGTCTCTGAAGAAAGAAATCAAAGAATATCTCAGAAGATGGAAAGATCTCCCATGCTCCTGGATTGGCAGGATTAACTTAGTAAAAATGGCCATCTTGCCAAAAACAATCTACAGTTTCAATGCAATTCTCATCAAAATTCCAACTCAATTCTTCATAGAGATAGAAAGAGCAATTTGCAAATTCATTTGGAATAACATAAAACCCAGTGTAGAGAGCCGCGGCAAGCAGTGACAGCATTCGCCATGACAAGATGGTGCTGGCACCCTGCGCTCCCGTGGGTAAACAAGTAAATTGCGCATGTGCAAGTGGTGAAAGCGTGCCAAGTCACTGCCCAGCCCGGGGTGTCATATGGGGTTTTGAGCAAGCAGCTAATCAGATATGTCCATGCCACCCTAGGGTGTATATAAAGCAGTGCCATCTTGGGGCTCTCTCTCTTCCTCCTTTCATCGCAATAAACGCTTGCTGCAGAAAGATCCTGGTGCCCGCGTGTGTTCTTTCCGGTGAGACGATTGCGTAGGGCACAACCCAGGATAGAGAGAACCATTCTCAACAATAAAAGAACTTCTGGGGGAATCACTATCCTTGACCTCAAACTGTACTACAAAGCAGTAGTGATAAAAACTGCAAGGAATTGGTACAGAGACAGGCAGGAAGATCAATGGAATAGAATTGGAGATCCAGAAATGAGCCCACACACCTATGATCATTTTATCTTTGACAAAGGAGCTAAAACCATCCAGTGGAAAAAGGACAGCATTTTCAACAAATGGTGCTGTATCAACTGGAGGTCAACATGTAGAAGGATGCAAATCAATCCATTCTTATCCCCTTGTACAAAGCTCAAGTCCAAGTGGATAAGGGACTTTCACATAAAACCAAATACACTGAAACTATTAGAAGAAAAGGTGGGGAAGACCCTCGAATACCTAGGCAAAAGGGAAACGTTCCTGAACAGAACACCAATGGCTTATGCTCTAAGATCAAGAATTGACAAATGAGACCTCATAAAATTGCAAAGCTTCTGTAAGGTAAAAGACACTGTCAATAAGACAAAACAGCAACCAACAGATTGGGAAAAGATCATTACCAATCCTAAATCCAATAAAGGGCTAATATTGAATATATACAAAGAACTCAAGAAATTAGACTTCAGACAACGAAATAACCCTATTAAAAATGGGTTACAGAGCTAAACAAAGAATTCTCAACTGAGGAAATTCAAAGGGCTGAGAAGCACCTTAAGAAATGCTCAACATCCTTAGTTAGCAGGGAAATGCAAATCAAAACAACCCTGAGATACCACCTCACACCAATCAGAATGGCTAAGATATAAAATTCAAGTGATGGTAGATGCTAGTGAGAATGTGGAGAAAGAGGAAAACTCCTCCATTGTTGGTGGGAATGCAAGCTAGTACAACCACTCTGTAAATCAGTCTGGCAGTTCCTTTGAAAAACTGGACATAGCACTACCTGAGGACCCAGCTATACCACTCCTGGGCATATGCCCAGAAGATGCTCCAACATATAACAAGGACATATGCTCCACTATGATCATAGCAGCCTTATTTATAATAGCCAGAAGCTGGAAAGAACCCACATGTCCTTCAACAGAGGAATGGATACAAAAAATGTGGTACATTTGCACAATGGAGTACTACTCAGCTATTAAAAATAATGAATTTGAGAAATTCTTAGGTAAACGGATGGAACTAGAAAATATCATCCTGAGTGAGGTAACCCAATCACAAAAGAACACATATAGTATTTACTCACTGATAAGCAGATGTTAGCCCAAAAGCTTGAAATAGCCAAGATTCAACTAACTGCTCACATGAAGCTCATGAAGAAGGAAGACCAAGTGTGAATGCCTCAGTCCTTCTTGGAAGGAGTGTCACAATGCTCAAGAGAGCAAATAAGATGACATAGTGCGGGACAGAAAGTCAAGGGGGGGCCATCGGGGGACCACTCTACCTTGATATCCATCATATATGCAGTCACCAAAGATAGACGGCAATATGGATGTCAGGAAATGCATGCTGAAAGGAGCCTGACGCAGCTGTCTCCTTAAAGGTCTGCCAGAGTCTGACATATCGAGAGGTGGATGCTCTCAGCTACCCATTGATCTGATCAATGGTTCCCAATGAAGAAGTTAGAGGACTGATGGAGCTGAAAGGTTTAGTGGCCCCAAGAGGAGAGCATCAGTGCCAGCCAACCAGAGCTCCCCAGGGTCTAAACCGACAACCTGGGAGCACAAAGGGAGGCACCCATGACTTCAGCTGTATACTTAGGGGAGGATGGCCTTGTTGGGCATGGGTGGGAAAGGAGATCCCTGGTCCCATAAAGGGAGGAATTTGAGGGTGGGGAGGGGGGAGTGGTGGGTCGATGGGGGCACACCCTTGTGGAGGCAGGAGGGGGAACAGGAAAGGGGGTTCCTGGGTGGTGGGGGGAATGGGGTGAGGGGATAAAATCTGAAATTTATTTTATAAAATAAATAAATACATAAATAAGAAAAAAACAAACAAAAAAACAAAAGAAATATGTGAGATAATCCTTTAAATACCTCATACACTGGCATCAAACAATATGATCATGGCAACTCTTACAGAAGGCAGTTAGGAATTGTACTGATTTTAAAAAGTATTAATAGTATGTTCTTATGATATATATATATATATATATATATATATATTATACATAATATATATATATATATTTGTTTTCATCTTTTGAGAACTCTCTGTTTATAGTAAGAATGTACTTGTAAGATAAAATATATTTCTGTCACAGAGCATGAAGAATTCAAGCTAATACCAACCTGGAAACTTCACTGCAATGGTGTCTTCCATCGTGATGGAAGGTGCTATGCATACTAACAGAGAAGGAAAGTAATCCTCAATCTTACCCAGTTATGAACAATAGGAGCTACAGTAATGACCACCCTGGCAAAACATATACACTAATACAATAATGGGACAAATATCATTGGAGTAACCAATGATTTTCTGACTGCATTTAAGGCCCACTCTACAATATCTTTAGAGAAATTTTAACCCAGCAACATGGCTGCTTTGGCAAGGGATCACATCCAAAGACCTTCTAGGTCTGTGTTACCTGACTGGAATGATATATCTTGTATCCCTATGGCTGGAATATAGACATTCACTTAGTAAACACTTTTAATCCATAACAATGAAAGTAAAGTTAGTTTGAAGAAGAATGAAGCCATGTTTGAAAGGGACATCTAACTGAGGGGAGACAAAGTGACAAATCAAAAAATATATATTAGAATAAATCAGAGATAGGATACACCCAACTCTCACGGGAACAGATAGGAAAGAGAGGTTACTTAAGAATCAGAAATGGAGGGCAGTTCAGTGAGTGCAGTTCAGTTTAGTTCAGACAATGCAGTAGAGTTGAATTCAACTCAGTTCAGTTCAATATAGTTTGGTGCAGTTCAGTTGAATGCAGTTGAGTTTGTACAGTTCCATTCAGTTCATGCTGTCAGTGCAGTCAGTGCACTCAGTACAACTCAGCCTGTGGAATTCAGAGGAAGTTTTTTTCAACCAGAGGAACTCAATGAGAAGCTGAGAGAAGCCAGTTTAAGTCAGTCAGCTTAGAAAGAAGTTTTAAGCCAAATTATCTGAGCTGAACCAGTCAGCCAAGGTTCAGAAAGAACAAGAACTGGTGAGCCTATTCAACAGTAAGCCTCTGAGGTGAGAATTACAGCTGACAAATAAAAATTACTTTTACAAATATCAAGTCCATACTTTGAACAATTATTGAACCAAAATCCTATGGCTAAACATGTCATAGATCCTAGGAGAGAACCTACTAATATTCTATCACATGGGTATAATATTAGACTGATTTCTGATGACCTATCTTTATAACAATAGATTAAGGCATTTCTCAATTCTCATTGTAAAAGTTTTTATTTGTATTGATGGTGAATATAATCAAAACACTGTGTAAAACTTTTAAGCAATTAATAAAATATATTAAATTTTTTAGAGTTCTTTTATAATAGTCTTATTATAAAAAATAAATAAAGCTATTTTGAAGATATGCAGACCTGTAATATTCTATGTATGCTATTCTTGAGGTGGTTATTATCAATATGTTCCCAGTTGTAAACCCTGTGGAGTGTAATAATTACTGACATGGCAAGTTATGTTCATAAATGCATAGAAACATGAATGCTCTGGGTAAACCAATTTCATTTGGATTGGATTTTAGGACCAGTCCCACCCCCAAGGAGAATTGTACAAGATAGAGATTGGGAAGAAGAAAAGCAAAGTAGTGTTTTCTAAAAATAGACAGGACTGCCGAGGACTGATGTTCTCATAAAGTCATGAGCTTCTAGCATGGAATGAGAAAGGGCTCATAAGCCCTCAGCCCTAACTTGTATCTATGGACAGTTGATGGCTTCTGGAGAAGGAAGAGTCAGTTTGCTTTAATGGTGGGCACCTGGTAGGTCAGTTGCTTGATGGATGACCCCATATGCAATAATATATGAATGGTACAAGTTGGAATTGGTGAGTTAAGTTAAATATTAAAAGAAACAGAAACTTGTATGAGTTGGAAGGTTGGGGAGGTGTTTGCAGAGTTAAAGAGAGGAATATGAGTAAATATAATTCTTTCAAAGTAATTTTAGTATATGCAAGGGCATCCTTGTCCTATATCGCAATACGAGCTATAAAGATCTGTGTGAAAGCATGCATAGTGGTTATAGCAAGTTAGAAATACCATAATGTATCTCCCTCTCTTGCATAGTTGTGATGTACTAGAATATACTCAGAGTGCTGAGAAGGCCTTATGGCAGTGATTCTCAACCTGTAGGTCATAACTCCCACAGTGATCACATATCAGATATTCTGCTTATCATATCAGATATTTATGTCACAATTTATAACAGTAGCAAAATTATATAATTATGAAATATCTATGAAATAATTTTATTGTTGGAGGTCATCACAACATGAGTAAGAACATTAAACGATCAAAGTGTTTGGAAAGTTGAGAACCATTGCTGTAGAATGAAGAAAATAATTTATCCCAGTAGCACCTTCCAAAGCCCAACTCAAGCCTCATCCTCAGATAATCCGTACTGCTATTGAGACATAGGCTCTGCAAATCTAAGACTCAAGGCATACAGATAAAGGAAACAAATGCATTCTAGCTATTACATATGACTCTCTTCATCATCTGACTCCAGTTGGATACATTATTGTTAAAATGTTAACCCACACTTTGGTCCAAGTGTCAGCCTGGAATTAACCACGACTGTTGGTAAATGCAACTTATCCTTACAGTACAAATCATCCAGAAAGATACATCCAACGATACCTGCTAATACAACATAGCTATGCAGAAGTGAAAGAAATACATTTCAAATATAAGATACTGAATAAGTAGAAGTTTGTATATTATATGAAATTATATATTATATTGAATGTGTATTAAATATATTGTGTGACTATAAAAGATACTAATACAGTAGCTCTCCATGTTTGGCCTTTAACAGCCATTAAAACTTGCAAATTCTTATGAATCCCATAAGCTGAGTAGTGCGCAACCCACGAAATGTGTTTTAAAATATCTTTTTAGGTGATCCCAAGTTATAAAATCAAACAAACAAAACAAATACCCTAAAAATTGTTATCTAAGAAGCAGAAGTGTCTGGTTCATGTTCTTTGTTACTCTTAACAATTTATGAAATTGGTCACTTCTAAATTTGACTTCCTCAAACACAAGGCAGTCTCAATAACAGTTCCCTGGGTTTTGTCACGATTTTAAGTAGGGATAATCACAAAGTTAAAGTAGGCTTCTAATAAAGTAGTCAAAAATATACCAAGTCTGTAAGCTATGTGCATCAGAGGAACTGTCTATGGACATTCATACCCAGTGACCTACTAACAAGAACCCAGTGATGGAATGGAAGCTTGCTGGCCTGCCTATAGCTAACAGGGTGGTTTCTATTCATGACATTTGCTGCATTGTTAAGCAAAAGCATATGGAAAGGCATGATTAAAGAGATTGATGCTATTTATACTCATAAAGGAATGTCCCTATATTGGGGTCTTAACATAGCATAGAAAATCCTCTAGAGATTCTGTGTCTAAAGTCCCATTTGTTCACATACATGAGTGAAGAGTCATTTTAGCAGAAAAAGTTATGTTCAAATTCAGAACACTGTTATAAAGTGGATCCCTTAAAAAAAAAAAAAGTCTCTGCTGTTTTGTGACAGCAGCACTTTCCATGTGTTTCATGCTAATATTCAAAGTTGCAAAAGTACTTTGTCCTATTTTTTAGGTGATGTTTAAAGAGAAAAGTGCCCACTTTCTCTGTAATCTTTATTTTAAAAGGACTCCTAAGACACTTCTATCTAAGAAATTGGGTCAATGAAAGAGAATGAAATATTAAAAGCACTTTGAGAGGAAAGGGAGAGATCTGTACAAATTAGTGTCATGATCATTTTATTATATCTATTATCAGTTACTGTAAATACACAGACATTGCAATAAATACAACTTCAAGACTGCTACCTTGAGCTTTGATTATAGAGTCCTTATCAAAGACTTTGGAAATTTCGTTAAAAGACCTTGACAGTGCTACAGTCAACTCATTCTCTTTTTATGCTTTGTGATGAGCATACACCCTTTGTAGTGAACATGTATTATTATATTTTCTATATTTGTACTGTCCACAATAGCCATGATCACAACTACTTCACACACTACAGTTTGCAACACTGATTGATAGATGCTTTCACACTATGTCCTTCTACTGTGGAAATGATACTCTAGCTTTGCAGAAAATGTCTAAAAATAGGATTTCCTGGGCAATGTACTCTCCTGTTGATCTTCTGCTTTCTACGATTTCTAAGTTTATCTGACAGATGAGAAAAAGAGGAATAAAGTATTCACACAATAACCTCTGAAGAAAGGATGCTTTTTTTCCTGCCATCTTGTCATCATCGTGTTCTTGGTTCTTTCCGGTACAGGCAATCATGTCTAATCTCTTCTACTCATAAAATCAGTCATATCCTTGACAGCCATTCCTGTTCATAACTGTGGTATATTTTGTATGACAGTTATATATGCATAGAACTGTCTCCTAAAGTAGATAATTTACTAATGGAAGATGATGCACATTATGGAGTCAACTTTGTTTGGGAATGAGGTGTAGCCTGTGAAACAACCCATAGAAAGGTGCAAAAGAGAACAAACACTTTCTATACAAGAGTTATCCTTCTGTTGGCTTCACGTTTCTTGCATTATAATCCCCAAATGGTAGTTTTTGCTGATTCTATAATGCTCCCTTATACAGTGTTACTCTTCTTGAATCCCAGATAGTTAAATGTGTAGACTATACTATAAATGTACTTAGGGGACTATTAACTATTGCTTTCCTTTATCTTGTTCTTAAATAAACATTAATATATATATATATATATATATATATATATATATATATGTCACTTAGTACCTATAAGTATCTGTTTAAAGTCTTTTTTATTGGATATTTTATTTACATTACAGGTGTAATCCCCTTTCCCCATTTCCCCCCACCCAGGAATCTCCTATCCCATCTCCCCTCCTCCTGCATCTATGAGGATATGCCTCTATCCACCCTCCCACTCCCACCTCCCCACCCACAATTTCCCCAACACTGGAGCATCCAACCTTCACAAAGGATTTCCTGACTCACCTATGCCTGACACTGTCATCTTCCCTTACATATAGAGCTGGAGCCATGGGTCCGTTCCTATGTGCACCCAGGCTAGTGGTTTAAACCCTGGGAGCTCTGGTTTTTGGTATTGTTGCTCTCCTCATGGGGTCACAAACCTTTTCAGCTCCTTCAGTCTTCTCTCTCACTCCTTCATTGGGAACCTCATGATCAGTTCAATGGTTAGCTGTCAGCATCTGCCTCTGTGTTATTTCAGGCTCTGGAAGCCCTCTAAGGAGACAGCTATATCAGGCTCCTGTCAGCAAGCACTTCCTGCCATCCACATCAGCATCTACCTTTTGGCGACTGCACAAGGATGGATACCGTAGTGGAGCAGTCTACAGACAGCCCCTCCTTCAGTTTCTGTCCCAAGCTTTGTCTTCATATTTGCTCCCATGAGTATTTTGTGACTTCTTCTATGAAGGATTGAAGCACCTGCACTTTGGTCTTCCTTCTCCATGAGCTTCATGTGATCTGTGAGTTGTATCTTGGGTATTTCGAGCTTTTGGGCTAATATACAACTATCAGTGATGCATACCATGTGTGTTCTTTTGTGGTTGGGTTACCTCACTCAGGATGATATTTTCTAGTTCCATCAACTTGACTAAGAATTTCTCAAATTCATTATTTTTAATAGCTGAGCAATATTCCATTGTGTAAATGTACCACATTTTCTGTAACCATTCTTCTGTTGAAGGACGTCTGGGTGCTTTCCAGTTTCTGGCTATTATAAATAATGCTGCCAAGAACATAGTGGAGCATATGTCCTTGTTATATGTTGGAACACTTTCTGGGTATATGCCCAGGAGTGGTATAGCTGGTCTGCAGTTATACCACTATGTCCAATTATCTGAGGAACCACCAGACTGGTTTCCAGAGTGGTTGTAACAGCTCACAATCCCACCAACAATAAAGGAGTGTTGCTCTTTCTCCATCTCCTCACCAGCATCTGCTGTCACCTGAGTTTTTGTTCTTGGCCATTCTGACAGGTGTGAGGTGCTATTTCCAGGTTGTTTTGATTTGCATTTTCCTGATGATTAAGGATGTTGAACATTTCTTTAGGTGCTTCTCCGCCATTCAAGTTTCCTCAGTTGAGAATTCTTTGTTGAGCTCTATATCCCATTTTTAATAGTGTTATTTGGTTGTCTGGAGTATAATTTCTTGAGTTCTCTGTATATCTTGGATATCAATCCTCTATCAGATGTAGGATTGGTAGAGATCTTTTCCCAATCTGTTGGTTGTCATTTTGTCCTATTGACAGTGTCCTTTGCCTTGCAGAAGCTTTGCAATTTTACGAGGTCCCATTTGTCAATTCTTGATCTTAGAGCATAAGCCATTGGCGTTCTGTTCAGGAACTTTCGCCCTGTGCCTAGGTATTTGAGAGTCTTTCTCACCTTTTTTCTTACTAGTTTCAGCAGTGTATCTAGTTTTATGTGAAGGTCCTTTATCCACTTGGACATGCAATTGTAGAAGGAGATAAGAATGAATCAATTTGCATTCTTCTACATGCTGACCTCCAGTTGAATCAGCACCATTTGTTGAAAATGCTGTCCTTTTTGCACTGGACAGTTTTAGCTCCTTTGTCAAAGATCAAGTGACCATAGTGTTCATTTCTGGATCTTCAATTCTATTTCATAGATCTTCCTGCCTGTCTATGTACCAATAACATGCAGTTTTTATCACTATTGCTCTGTAGTATAGTTTGAGGTCAGGAATGGTGATTCCCCCAAAAGTTCTTTTATTGATGAGAATAGTTCTCTCTATCCTGAGCTTTTTGTTATTCCAAATGAATTTGCAAATTGCTCTTTCTATCTCTATGAAGAATTGAGTTGGAAATTTGATGGGGATTGCATTGAACCTGTAGATTGCTTTTGGCAAGATGGCCATTTTTACTAAGTTAATCCTGCCAATCCAGGAGCATGGGAGATCTTTCCATCTTCTGAGATCTTCAATTTCTTTCTTCAGAGACTTGAAGTTCTTGTCATACAGATCTTTCACTTACTTGGTTAGATTCACACCAAGATATTTTATATTATTAGTGACTATTGTGAAGGGTGTCATTTCTCTGATTTCTTTTTCAGCCTGTTTATCTTTTGAGTAGCGGAAGGCAACTGATTTGTTTGAGTTGATTTCATATCCAGACACTTTGCTGAAGTTCTTTATAAGGTTTAGGAGTTCTCTGGTGGAACTTTTAGGGTCACTTAAGTATACTATCATATCGTCTGCAAATAGTGAAATTTTGACTTCTTCTTTTCCTATGTGTATCCCTTTGACTTACTTTTGTTGTCCAATTCCTCTGGCTAGGACTTCCAGCACTATATTGAATAGGTAGGCTGAGAGTGGGCAGTCTTGTCTAGTCCCTGATTTTAGTGGGATTGCTCCAAGTTTCTCTCCATTTAGTTTGATGTTGGCTAGTGGTTTGCTGTATATTCCTTTTACTATCTTTAGGTATGTGCCTTGAATTCCTGAACTTTCCAAGACTTTTAACATGAAGGGATGTTGAATTTTGTCAAATGCTTTCTCAGCATCTAGTGAGATGATCATGTGTTTTTTTTTTCCCTTTGAGTTTGTTTGTATACTGGATTACAATGATGGATTTCCAAATATTGAACCATCCCTGTATTCCTGGTATAAAACCTAATTGATAATGGTGGATGATTGTTTTGATGTGTTTTTGGATTCAGTTTGCCAGAATTTTATTGAGTATTTTTGCATTGATATCCATAAGGGAGATTGGTCTTAAGTTTTCTTTCTTTGTTCTGACTTTCTGTGGTTTAGGTATGAGTGTAATTGTAGGTTCATAGAACAAATTGGGTAGCGTTTCTTCTGTTTCTATTTTGTGGAATAGTTTGAAGAGAATTGGAATTAGGTCTTCTTGAAAGGTCTGATAAAATTCTGCGCTAAAACCATCTGGTCCTGGGCTATTTTTGGTGGAGAGACTGTTAACGACTGCTGCTATTTCTTTAGGGGTTATGGGACTGTTTAGATGGTTTATCTGCTCCTAATTTAAATTTGATACCTGGTATCTGTCTAGAGAGTTGTTCACTTTATCCAAATTTTCCAGTTTTGTTGAGTATAGGCTTTTGTTGTAGGATCTGATGATTTTTTTTAAATTTCCTCAGTTTTTGTTATGTCTCCTTTTAAGTTCTAATTTTATTAATTTGGATATTATCTCTGTGCCCTCTGGTTAGTCTGGCTAAGGGTTTATCTGTGTTGTTGATTTTGTCAAAGAACCAGCTCCTGGTTTTGTTGATATTTTGTATAGTTCTTTTTGTTTCTACTTGGTTGATTTCAGTCCTGAATTTGATTATTTCCTGCCATCTATTCCTCTTGGGTGTATTTGTTTGTTTTTGTTCTAGAGCTCTCAGGTGTGCTGTCAAGTTGTTAGTGTTTGCTCTCTCCAGTTTCTTTCTATAGGCACTTAGAGCTATTAGTTTCCCACTTAGCACTGTTTTCACGGAGTCCCACAAGTTTTGGTATGATGTGTCCTCATTTTTATTAAATATTAATAAATCTTTAATTTCTTTCTATATTTCTTCTTTGACCAAGTCATCATTGAATAGAACGCTGTTCAGTTTCCACCTGTATGTGTGCTTTCCATTGCTTTTGTCATAACTGAAGACCAACCTTAGTTCATGGTGATCTGATAGAATACAAGGGATTATTTCAATCTTTTTGTATCTGTTGAGGCCTGCTTTGTGACCAATTATATGATCTATTTTGGAGAAGGTACCATGAGGTGCTGAGAAAAAGGTATATTCTTTTGTTTTAGGATGAAATGTTCTATAATATCTGTTAAATCCATTTGGTTCATAACTTCTGTTAATTTCACTGTGTCTCTGTTTAGTTTCTGTTTCCATGATCTGTCCATTGCTGAGAGTGGTGTGTTGAGATCCCCCACTATTATTGTGTGAGGTACAATGTGTGCTTTGAGCTTTAGTAAAGTTTCTTTTATGTATGTGACTGCCCTTGCATTTGGAGCATAGATGTTCAGAATCGAGAGTTCATCTTGGTAGGTTTTTCCCTTGATGAGTACGAAGTGTCCTTCCTTATATTTTTGATAACTTTTGGTTGAAAGTCAATTTTATTTGATATTAGAATGCCTACTCAGCTTGTTTCTTGGGACCATTTGCTTGGAAAATTGTTTTCCAGCCTTTTACTCTAAAGTAGTGTCTGTCTTTGTCACTGAGGTGCCTTTCGTGTATGCAGCCAAATTCTGGGTCCTGTTTATATATCGAGTCTGATAGTCTACGTCTTTTATTGGGGAATTGAGTCCATTGATGTTAAGAGATATTAAGGAAAAATTATTGTTGCTTGTTATTTTTGTTATTGGAGGTGGAATTATGTTTGTGTAGCTATCTTCTTTTGGGTTTCTTCAAAGATTATTTTCTTGCTTTTTCTAGGTTGGAGTTTCCCCTCTTGTCAAATTTTGATGGAGTTTTCCATCAATTATCCTTTGAAGTGCTGGATTTGTGGAAAAACATTATGTAAATTTGGTTTTGTCATGGATTATCTTGGTTTCTCCATCTATGGTAATTGAGAGTTTTGCTAGGTATAGTAGTCTGGGCTAGCATTTGTGTTCTCTTAGGATCTGTATGATATCAATCCCGGGTCTTCTAGCTTTTATAGTCTCTGGTGAAAAGTCTGGTATAATTCTTATAGGTCTGCCTTTATATGTTACTTGACCTTTTTCCTTTACTGCTTTTAGTATTTGTTGTTGTTGTTGTTTTGTGCATTTGATGTTTTGATTATTATGTGACAAGAGGAATTTCTTTTCTGGTCTAGTCTATTTGGAGTTCTGTAGGCTTCTTGTATCTTCATGGACATCTCTTTCTTCAGGTTAGGGAAGTATTCCTCTATAATTTTCTTAAAGATGTTTACTGGCCCTTTAAGTTGGAAATCTTCACTCTCATTTATACCTATTATCCTTAGGTTTCATCTTCTCATTGTGTCCTGGATTTCTTGAATGTTTTGGGTTAGGAGCTTTTTGCATTTTGCATTTTCTTTGACAGTTATGTCAATGTTTTCCATGGTATCTTCTGCACATGAGATTCTCTCTTCTATCTTTTGTATTCTGTTGGTGATACTTGTGTCTATGACTCCTGATCTCTTTCCTAGGTTTTCTATCTCCAGGGTAATCTGCTTTTGAGTTTTCTTTACTGTTTCTGCTTCCATTTTTAGATCATGGATGGTTTTGTTTAATTTCTTCACCTGTTTGATTGTGTTTTCTTACAATTCTTTAAGGAATTTTTGTGTTTCCTCTTTAAGGGCTTATACCTGTTTACCTGTGTTCTCCTGTACTTCCTAAGACATTTATAGTTTACAAGATAATATAAGAAATGCAATTTATCTCTAAAAAACAAAATAAGCAGCATTATGGGAGAAAATATTGGGTTTTTTAATTTATTTTTTATGTGTCTTTACATTTGCATGTCCATACGTACATACCTAAGAATGCATGTCATGGCATTAGTATGGAGTTCAGAAAACAACTTTCTACCATGTGGATTCCAAAAATCTAAATCAGATATTCAGGCTTGGCAGCAACTACATGTACCAATTAAGCCATCTGGCTGGTCCAGAAATATTATTTTTAAATAGGTGTATGAAGGAAGACCTCTTCGAAATGGTGGAAATTACAAAGAACCAGTATAGATACAACTAGGAAAATTTGAAATTGGAAAATAGGGTATTCCAGGGACATGAAATATAAATTTACATGGACAAAACACTAAGAATTAGGGGTTTTTAAAATTTCTAATTTTGTTTATAGGAATTCAGGTACTTAAAGTAATAAGAAAAATGTTTCTGCCATCTTAATAGTTGTAAATTGTACTTGATAAGCAACATGGAGTTGCTAAGGCAAAGCTGTTGTTTAAAATAAATTGATGTGTGTCATATTTAAATGCATTTGGAATTGTGGCAAAGTGTTTGTTGTTCAAATATGAGGACATGAGTTCAATCCAATACACAATTTGGATTTGTAGTACTACACGTTTACAATCACAATATTGGGGAAGCAAAGATGGGAGGATCCCTCAGTCTTCCTGGCCAGGCAGTCGACCCAAATCCCTGAACTCTTGTTTCAGTATGAGATTCAATCAAACAACAAAGAGAGCAACTGAGAAAAATCTGCAGTGCCAACTCATGACCTCCACACGTACCTACAGACATGCATATGTATCCATAAGCAAATATGCCACACAAAATTCAATAAAATAGGAGATTGTGCATATATAGTTATCCAGCAGACTGAAGAGCTCATTCAGCCTTTGTCCATTGGTGGCAGCTGGTCTCACTGCTGCAGCCCCCAAACCAAACCCCAACCATGACCACATAGCCAGGCTGGTCAGTACTGCCCTTCTCCTCATCATGTGTGCAAGCAAAGCTTTGAGAATGTTGTTCTTTGCTGAACAGACATGTGAGCAACTACACAGAAATCTTACACTAAAAGGGGACCCTTATTCCTTTGAAAGTACCTTGCCAACTTGTGCTTTTCTTGTTTTCATGTATCAAAGATACTGAATAGAAACTTGTACTTGAAAATGTTATTAATGAGTTGCTATGAAATAAATTCTAATCTGTGAACATTTTTTTTTAAATACAGCAAAATAATTTGACAGTAGTAAGTTTGGGGGCTTGAAGTCACTGAAGGTAAGGATCTCATTTAATTTAACTGTCTAAGTAAAATTGGTAAAGGGTGGGGTTATAGAAAAGGACTCTACTTGTGCCACAAGCATATATATAATATATATATACAAATGTCCTCATATTTGGACATCAAACATTATTTTCCAATAGCTTCAAATGTATTTAAATGTAATGCACGTACACACATACACACACACACACACACACACACACACACACGCACACACGCACACACGCATGCACACGCACACACACGTACACACATATATGGGGTTGCTAAGGCAAAGTTGTGGTTTAAAATAAATATACATATTTAACATATATTATATACTATCTTAATATAAAATATAGTATATATTTTTATATATTATATAATATATATAATTTTCATACGAGTACTTGGTTTGGAAAGAAAAAGTGTCAACCACTTGGAATAGTTTGACTAGTTATCAGAATGAGCCATGAGTTAGCAGTGTAACCTCAGGAAGACAGACTCCAACTGAGCTTGAGTGAGCTGGTCAGCAACCTTTATCAAACTAATACCCATTTAAGTGTTCTGTTTCTAGCTTATCATATTAAGCATTCTTCACAAACTAAAGTGAGTTCTTTTTAAAGAGCTTTCCTTACAGTCAATCAATCACAAGAGAAGAAAATACATGGTCTATGTGTGGACGATAAGTTCTGCATCCTCAATAATTAGTTCAAATAAAATAAAACAGAAACAAATAAACAAGAAAGCAAAAACAATGTGAGACCTAGCCTCATGAACTTTAAACATAAAATTGTACAAAAAAACTCATGTATCCGGCCAACGGGCGAAAGCATGCTAATTGATCATTTACAGATGTCCCATTGTCAGTCCACAATAAGTGAGAGACACTAGAGACCATGTGCCCTTCTGTATTAATTGACTTCAATCCTCTGAGCATTCTATTTAATGAAAAGATCAGGAGGAAAACACTGGACAGCTGGATATCAGGGAAGCATGCGACTCAACTGCGTGACACGCAGATTGATTTACAAGATCAAAAACATAGCTTAGGGGGAGAACTCTTGGAATGGAGTACAGATTGGCTTAGGGACAGAAAACTCACACATCAGCAAGAAAAGGGACTTGTAACCCAGCAGCTAGCAAGCAGGGGCCAGTTTTTTAGTCCTCCCATGAGTATCCCTAACATGTGTATGCAAGAATTTTAGAGCTTAAATTTTACTTACCATAAAACTTGAAGTTGTAAATGTTGCTTAGTAGATGACAAATATGTAGATTTCTTCAACCAGGAATAGGACTCACAAAGGGGCTTTATAGCTGTTTTCCCCCATTCCCTATTAGATATTCATCAGAATAAGAAAAAAACAAAAAACAAAACAAAAAAACAAAACCTTACAGAAGCCAGAAAACTAGGTAGCATTTCCTCAGAACATACCTCCTTTCTCTCTCTCTCTCTCTCTCTCTCTCTCTCTCTCTCTCTCTCTCTCTCTGTGTGTGTGTGTGTGTGTGTGTGTGTCTGTCTGTCTGTCTGTCTCTCTCTTTCTCTCTCTTGCTCCAGACCCAATTCCTCAGTCTTCTCCATAGAACTGCAACAGAACACCAACTGTAGCCTTCCCTCATCCCTGACCATATCTCCTATAAGGAAAATACAAAAACAAATAAACAACAACAACAAACAAACAATAAAAGCAGACAAACCATAACCTCCTAACTACCCTCCCCCACTTGTTGCTTTGTCCCATAAGCCAACTTTAACAGGCACCTGATGCTAACTGGAGGGAAGACAATTGTTCCCTTCCTATGGCAACAAGTAGGCTGGAGGGAGACCCACACCTCTCCTACTGCTCCTGAGATCAAATTCCTCCAGTCTCATCCCCTACTCTATAGCTTGAAACCTGCTGTGCTCTCCCTTTCCTTTCTGACTCCCATCCCCAGTACATCATAAAGACCTTCTTCTCCAAACTCTTGCTCCACTTCATCCCAGTTACCCATCCTCCAACACAGCAGGAATTCCCTGGCTGAACAAGTCAGGAAATGTGGTAATACACAACCATTACACTCTCTAATAATCCAGAGAAGAAACAGAAATCAAAAAACAAAACACCCATCCTACAAAGACAAATTCAAAAATTAGCAGTTAGAACTTCAATCACCCCACACTCAGATGCAAAAAAGGCTAGCATAAAAACATATTCAACAACAGTCAAGACAAGATATCTCTGCTAGAGCCCAGCTAGGCTACTGCAGCAGGTTCTGAATACTCCATCATAGCTGAAGCACAAGTAAAAGACATTAAAACCAACTTTATGAAGGTGACAAAGGTCTTTAAAGAGGAAATGAATAAATCCCTTTTAAAAAACAAAAACAGTTGAAGGAAATAAAACTGTTCAAACCTAAAATTGAAAATTGAAGCAATAAGAAGTCACAAACTAAGGGAATAAGAAGTTTAGGAATGCAAACAAGAACAGAGACAAGCTTCACCAATATAGTACAAGATATGGAAGAAGGCATCTCAGGCATAGAAAATATAATAGTAGAAATATATATATATATATATATATATATATATATATATATATGTCTAAGAATATATTAAATCTAAGAAACTTCTAACACAAAACATCCAGAAAATCTGGGACACTATGAAAAGACCAAACCTAAGAATAATAGGTAGAGAAGAAAGAGAACAAATCCAGTTCAAAGATTCAGAAAATATTTTCTTTTCTTTTTATTTTTTTATTTTTTATTGGTTATTTTATTCATTTACATTTCAAATGTTATTATTCTTCCCAATTACCCCTCTTCAAGCCCCTTAGCTCACCCTCCCCCCTCTGCCTCTACCACTACCACCACCACCACTGCTATCAACAATAAAATAACATGAATCAACGATCATTGGTCATTGATAACTCTCAATATCAATGATCTCAATTTCCCAACAAAAACGATGCAGAATAACAGAATGGGTACAAAAACAGTACCCATTCTTCTACTGTACCAAAAACTACATTACCTCATGGTAAATGGTTGGACACAGATATTCCCAAAAATAATGGAGGTAAGAAGCAATCTGGTGTTGCCATTTTAATACCTAAGAAAATAGACTTCAAACCAAAAGTAAACAGTAGATAAAGGGAAGGATTCTACATACTTATTAAAGGAAAAATCCACCAAGATGATAATTCAATTATTAACATCTATGTCACAAACACAAAAGCATCCCCTTTAATAAAATAAAAACTACTACAGCTTAAATCACATATTGACCATCACACACACACTAATAGTGTGAGACTTCAATACCAAACTCTCAACAGTGGACAGATCATCCAAACAAAAAGTAACCAGAAATACTAGACCTATCAGACATTACAGATTAAAGCTAGAAAACAACAGCAGAAAGAAGACAAAGCGTACAAACTCATGGAAAATGAATAAACATAAACAGAGTTAAAATAAGATAGATATAAAATAAATTCTAGAATTCAATGTAAATTAATACATAGCATTCCCATACTATGCTGGGACAAATGAAAGCAGCACTAAGAGAAAACTCATGGTACTAAGTGCCTACATTTTTTAAAAAATGGAGAAATTGCATATTAGCAACTTAACAGTACATCTGAAAGCTCTAGGACAGCAGTGCTCAACCAGTAGGTCATAATGACCCTTTCACAGGGGCCATTTAAGAGCATCAGAAAACATAGATATTTACATTATGATTCATAACAGTAACAAAATTGCAGTTATGAAGTAGAGATGAAAATAATTGTATGGTGGAGGGTCACCGCAACCTGAGGAGCTGTGTCAAAGGGTTGAAGAATTAGGAAGGCTGGGAACTACTGCTCTAGAACAAAGAGAAGAAATAACACCTAAGAGGAGTAGATGGCAAGAAATAATCAAATTCATGGCTGAAGTCAATAAAATAAAATAAAAAATTACAATACAAAGAATTGGGTTTTTTTGAGAAAATTAATAAGAACAACAAACCCTTATGAAAATGAAAAGACAGAAAGGGAATATCTAAATTAACAAAACCAGAAATAAGAAGGGGAATAAAAGAACAGACACAGAGGAGATCCAGAATATCATAAGGACATACATTAAAAAACCTGTACTCTGCCAAATTGGAAAGTCTGAAACAAATGAATAATTTTCTTGCTAGGCACCATTTACCAAAGTTAAATAAAGATTAGATAAATAATTCAAATAGACCTTTAACCTCTAGGGAAAAATAAAAATAAATAGTCATTAAAAGCAAAAAAACAAAAAAAAAAAACAAAAAAAAACAAACAAACAAACAAAAAAGGACCAGATGGTTTTAGCACAAAATTTTAACATTTTTAAAGAAGACTTAATTCCAGTACTCCTCAAATTATTCCATAAAATAGAAACAAAAGAAACATTGCCCATTTCATTTTACAACAGTGCAGTAACCTCGATGTAGGAGGAGTGAAGGTGGGAGGAGTAAAGAGAGGAAGAGGAGAAGGAAGGAGAGGAAGAGGAGAAAGAGGAGGAGGAGCTAGGGAGAGACAAAGAAGGAGAGAGGGGGACATGGAGGCTGAGGTTCACTTGTCTGTAGCAGTCAAAGGTAGTTGGTATATCTAGGTTGGGTATTGGGTTACATTTCTGATTGTAAGGGCATCTTGTTAGTGATCATTACCAAATATATAAAGCCTTTGGATAATCTAAGCATTAGAGTCTCATTTTTCTACCAGGTCTGCATGGATGGTAGGATGGTCTGGGCAATGCCCAGCCTTGTGGAAACAGCGTGGGAGATTGGCAGAGCCATCTCCCACACTGGAGTCTCATGCGTGGCAGGGCTGGTGTCTCTGGCTGGCCGTTTCTAGCTGTGGCAGGCATGTGGCCTCTGGCCACGTGGTTGAATTAGGCGGAGCAGCAGCAGCTTAGCCAGTTTGCCTAACCGGCAGCCACCTTTTAAAATAATTACTTCAACACCTTGATAACCCAAACCACATAAATATCCAACAAAGAAAGAATTACAGACTAACTGCCCATATGAACATACATGCAAAAATACTCAAAAAATATTTATTACCAAAAGCATATCAAAAAGATCATCCAACATAATCAAATAGGCAGAGATGATGAGATGGTTCACTATATGAAAATCAGTAAATATAATCTACCATATGAACAACTGAAAAAAAACCAAACACATTGTAATCTCATTGTATGCATAAGAAAAAACATTGACAAAACCCAAGACCCCATCATCATAAAAGTCCTTAGAGAGATTATGAATATAAGAGACATAACTAAACATAATAAAGGCAATTTACAGCAAGCCTATAGACAACATCAAGTTAAAAGGAGAGAATTTTAAAGCAGTTCTAGGAGGAAGACAAGATTGTCCATCCTCTGCATATGTATTCAATATAGAATTCAAAGTTATAGCTAGAGCAATAAAACAACTGGAGAAGATAAAGGGGTTATAAATTGGAAAGAAAAAAGCCAAAGTGTCATCATTTGCAGATTGTATACTTAAGTGACCCTGAATTTTCCAATAGAGCACTCCTACCTCTGATAAATACTTTCAGCAACGTTTCTGGATAAAATGATTGACTCAGGAAAAAAAAATCCCTTGCCCTTTTATATATAAATGACAAACGGGACTGAGATAGAAATCAGAGAAAGAACAACTTTCACAGTCGCCAAAAATGCTATAAAATATGGGTTACTCTAACAAAGTAAGTAAGGCTTACATTATAAAATCTTCAGGTCTTTGAAGAAAGAACTTGAAGAAGATATCAGAAGATGGAAATATCTCCCATGGACACAGATCAGTAAGATTAACAGTAAAAAGAAATTGTTCATCCTACCAAAAATAATCTACATATTCAATGCACTCTCCATCTAAATGCCAACACAATTCTTTACAAACGTTGAAAGTACAGTTCGATATATCATATGAAAAAAGAAAACCCATGATAACTAAAACAATCCTAAACAATAAAAGAACTGCCAGTCCCCCAATGTAGGAAAAAAAGTAAAAACGGCGGGGGAACCACAGGGTCTCTCACGCCATGCTGTAGTGTAGTCGGCTGAGAACACCCTGGGTTCCTCCAGCTGGAAGTTAGGCCCAGCTGTTCACCAGGGTTCCTCACAGTTCCTCACTGCATGGCCCCAACACACAAGGAAGTCTTTGGGTCTCCAAAACCAGTTTATTGGCATGGTGGATGGTGGATGGATCTGGATGCACACCCCACAAAACCCAGGACAGACCTGAGTTAAATAGGGAGGGGAAGAGAGGGAAGGGGCTGGGGAGGAATGCTTAATCGGCTCCACCCTCTGGCCTTCAGGTACTTCATTAGTACGTAAATCTCTCTAGGGCCTGGGGGGCTGTTCATCGTGCCTTCCACCTGTGTACATGACTTAAGGGTGAAGGTGGAATGGAGATTAGACCTCATGTTAGGCCTGACACCCCAACATTTCTGATTTCAAATTGTATGACAGAGATAGAGTGATAAAAATCCATTTGGTATTGGCAGAAAAACATACATATTCATCAATGGAATAGAACTGAAGATCTAGACATATATCTACACACATGTGAACTCCTAAGATTTTATAAAGCCAGCATCTTCAATAGATGGGACTCGTCTAACTGCATGCCTGCATATAGAAAAATGTAACTAGATCCACATTTATCACCCTGCACAAAACTCAAGCACAAGTGGATCAAAGACCTCAATATAAAACCAGATACACTGAAAGCACTGGCATGGGAGATGACTGTCTGAACAGAACATCAATAGAGCAGATGCTAAGATCAACAATTAATAAATGGGACCTCATGGGACTGAAAAGCTTCTCTAAGACAAAGGGTACCATTAATAGGACAAAGCAGCAGATTACTGAATAGGAAAAAAAATATTTAACAACTCCTTATTCAATAGAGAACATATCCAAAATATATTATCAAGAAACCAGATATCATAAAATCAAGTAATTCAATTTAAAAATAGTAAACATATCTAAACAGAATGTTCAAGCGAGGAATATCACATGGCTGAGAAACACTTAAAGAAATGTTCAATATCTTTAAATCAAAACTTCTTAGAGATTTCACCTTACACCTGTCAGAATGACTAAGATCAATAATAACACAAGTGACAGCTCTTTCTGGCAAGGATGTGGAGCAAGGGAAAAACTCCTGAGTTGCTGAAGGGAGTGAAAATATGTAGAAGCCACTATGGAAATCAATATTGTGGTTTCTCAGAAAGTTAGGAATTGATCTACCTCACTCGCTATACCACAGCTATACCACTTTTGGGCATCTACCCAAAGGATGTTTCATCTTCTACAAGGATATTTGCTCAACCATAATCACTGTGGATTTAGCCAGAAACTGGGAACAAAATAATGTTTCTTAATAGAAAAATGGAAAAAGAAAATGTGATACATTTACACGATGGAATATTTCTTGGCTGTTAAAAAAAAATGGCATCATGAAATTTGAAGGGAAATGGTTGGACCAATAGAAAAAATCATTCTGAGTGAGATAACCATCTACAGTCTCTTTATGAGCTATGAATCATTAAACCAATCAAGGTCAAGGGTAGAAAATTAGGTTCTATGCATTGAAGAGAGAGCTCCTTCATAACACTAGATTATTAAATTATCATTATTATAGTATATTTATTATATTATATTTAACTAAGTTGAAGTTTTAGAAAGTTTTGAGCTATGACACAAATGCATAAAATAGGTATACATATAAGGCATTCACTGTTAATAAATAATAAAATAATTATTTCTTTAGCATAAAATATATATCTATATATTATATATATGGCCAACTTTTGACATTTATTTAAGATGATAGAAAAGATATATACCAAATTAGATGCATCTACTTATTTTTAGATAATGAATTAAATCTTGCCTGAATAGTTAATACTTTAGGACACAGAGCATCTTTAGGACCTAAAGCTAGATATTGAAGCCAGGTCCTTTGCAAGATCAGCAAGTACTTGTACACACCAAACCATTGCTCCAGCCCCTAGTATCAAGATACTGATTTGATATTTACATGCTGAGGAAAGACAGTAGAAAAATGGTAAAAAGACTTTGTTTATTAATAATTAAATGATTGTATGCTTATAAGAACAGAAAATTTGTATCTCCAATGAAAATACAGCAAACCATAATACACAAGTTTTTTGAATTTCAACAGAGGTGGTATGGGTTGGTATGGTTGATGTTGTATGGTCTGACAGCATGCACAGTATGCTATATGTACAAAGTGCATACAGTTTGTGTTCAGACCATGGTTGCAATAAGTTGTAACTGTCCAACACTGCAAGAAACACCTTAGATTCACTGAATATTTGATTTTCAATTAATTTTTTGTTGCTGTAGATTCAAAAGCTTTTTACCAGTGCCAAATTTTTCATAATCACTACATTGAATTACATGACCCATAAGGGGCCACAACCCATACTTTAAATAGCTGCCAAATTTAAAGTTACTTAAAGTCACTGCCAAACTATTTCAGTTGCACTCTTCCATTAAAATATGATCAAAATAAATTTGGCTCATATGTAAAGCTGGGGTAAAAATCTGATTTTTAATTATGTAACATCTTTCTTTGGGGACCTCTTCATCATTGGTACAAATTTTGTTCAATAAATCTATTTAGATTACAGGGCTTCCACTTGTGACACCCTGGCCACCCCAGCTTTCCCATTAGTTCTCCAGGGTCCCACAAATCAGCTATATACAATTACTCTTAAGAAACAAGGATTTCCCCTAAATTAGGACTATTTGCATTTTCTCCTTCATGTTAATAAGAGAATTGTTAGTGCCTGTGTCTAAAAGTCTCAGTCGAAGTTGTGACCAACCTCCTTGAAGCTCAAACAAAAGAAAGGCAACATAGACAATGTAATATTAAGACCAAGTGAATCTCCTCCAGCTTGATTATAAATGAAAGAGCAACCATATCTGTTGTATTGATTGAAAATATGACTACTACCTGAAAATATGCCTGTCACAATAGGGCATAGAGTATTTACTAATCATAGTTGGAAGTGAGAGTAAGTAGACTCTCATCTCAGCTCAAGAGATCAGACTACATAGTAGTTGCTGACAAGGTTGCTATCATTGACATAACACATTTTCCAGGCCATAGTCTTCCTATTTTTCTTGCATATTTTCTCCACTTAGAGTATCCCTGTTCATTCATCTTCTTGTGCTCACATTTATTATTAATAGAATTCAAAGCAAGTACCTGTAAATAACTAATTTATATACCACTTTAGTCTCAAATACAAAATAAATTCTTCTAACTTTAATTCCAGCACTCGAGATAAAAAACACATATAACAGTCCTGAAGTATTTGGTTTATGGTATAATTGACATAGGTAGTGTAAAAATCAATCACATCATTGATGCTTATATCAAAGGAACACTCAATAGCATAAGCCAAATTAAAATCTTTATACCTTTTTTTCTATTATGATTCTATTCTGGAGAAGACTACAGAAATGAGTTTGATGCATTTGCTCAACAAATATTTTTATGCCTTCTAAATGATTATTTGTTAATTAGCAAAACATGGAGTATGGGTAGTCTTAGGAAACTTAGGTTAGGTTTAGTCATATAAGTACATACATAATTACAACTTATTTTCCATCAAAATCAAAAATTCATACTAAGAACAAAACAAAAAAATGGTTCATTCATTTACATGCAAATGTCATGACTTTATTTTTTATTACAGCTGAATATTCTTTCATTATGTATATAGAACTAGAAAATATTATATTGCATAAATAAATTAGACCAAGAAAGATGAAGTTTCCATATTCTCTTTTATCTGTGCTTCCCAGCACCAAACCATCAGATGTGAAAGTTTACAACCTAGAGTAATTGCAGAAATGAGTAAAGTAAAAATAACCATGGATGGGGACCCCCATAGAATAGAGTACAAGTGAAATAAAGGTAAAAATAGAAAAAATGAGGAGGGGTGCTTTAATCGTGGATGCAGGAGAGAGGGAGCTACAGGTGGAGACAGGGGAAAAAGACTACAAACTCCACAAGCAGTCATATTATTGTGTATTTACCTAAAATTTGCATACATTATCTGTAACTCTCTCTCTCTCTCTCTCTCTCTCTCTCTCTCTCTCTCTCTCTCTCTCTCTCTCTCTGTGTGTGTGTGTGTGTGTGTGTGTGTGTGTGTGTGTGTGTGTGTGTGATACCATAGGGCCAACAAGAGCCAGTAACCATGACCATCTTAAAAATATATCATGAGAAACCTCCATTTGAGTTGTTAGTCATGGGAATCCAAAGCGACTCCAAAAACAATATAAGCTATTTGCTTTGACTTTGGTTAATTCCCAGTGGTTGGAGACAAGTCCCTATGTCTAAAGACACTGCATACTTCAGACGCAGGACTTAAAAGATTCCAACTGGATCTGACCCAAAAGACTCCTGCTTTATAACTATCATAGTACCAGAAGGTGATATGTAACCTACCAAAAGAGAAAGGTAACCAATAATCCTATCCAGCTGTGATGCCACAACAGTGGTAGCATGGCATGATGGCACTTAATTTTTTGGCAATGATCAACAGCTCTCTAAGACTTCACTCAAAGGGAGGAAGCACTGTTTTTCCTGGTACTGGAAACTTAGTCCACTACCTATAACCAGTAAGGTTACAGAGTTTAGAGGAGAACTTACTACCAACACTTTATTATACCAGTGTGATTTCTAATTATATTCAAAATACTTATTCTTAAACACACAGATAAGTGTAGCTCTTACATCTCAACAAAGAAACTTCTCTTTGCATTAAAAAGAGACCATTATAGAAAACTATAACTGGCCAAAATGCAGAGAACAACAGATCCTGAGGTGTCCAATCATAATGGGTCTATCTACAACACAACTCTTGATCTTTAGGGACCATTACAGAAGAGGAAGTGTAAAGATTACAAGAACCAGAGCTCCAGGATACCTGCTGTGACGTTTTTGCCTCCCAGCATGACAAAATAAGCTCCACCCACGAACCACAATAATATGGCTGTCTAAACAAGACCCAAATAATTGTCAATACCAATAGACATGCTATCCTATTATAGAAGGTAGAAAGCTCATATGATCCCACCCAAGACAAAGAACTGCAAGTAACTAATACTTCTGAGAGAGGGATATTACTCTTCCCCAGGGAAAAGCCTCTTAATTATTTATCAATACCAAATAGTCAGTCCTGATACCATACATAAATATACAGACTATGTATGTATCAAACTTCTGAAGCTAGAAAAGCCTTCCTATTCAGAAAAAGATAATAATCAAAAACTACATATGAAAATCCAACAAGTCCCTATTTTTTTTACAGATTTTACTATCAACAAATTGTATTATTTTCTACCAAATAAATAAAGTACATGAGATAATGAATGTAATAATTAAAAAAAGGTTTATTTTGGCTCAGAGCTTTGTGGCCCATGACTGATTGGCTCTATCGCTTTGGAGAGGCAACACACTGGGGTAGGTGAGCATGTCAGAGGATAACCACAGACCTTGTGACCAGAAAGAAAATAGAAAATGAAATCTCCATGGAGGACATGCCTACAGTGGCCAAACTACTACTCTTCAGGCCCCATTCTCCAAAGGATGCTCATGTCACTCAGGGAACTAAGCCTTTAATAGACAGCCTTTGGAGGAGATTTACCTGTCATGGTTAAGAAAAGACATTACTGTGTCAAGAAAAATTTACTAACATCCCTCTCAGTATCATTTTTGAATTACAGACTTTCTTTAAGCAGCTTCCTTAGCGAGCCAGTTTTCTGTGTTTTCCGGGCATCACCTATGAACTTGTTGGCATTGTACCCAAGACCAGATAACCAAATCTGAACTTTTTAAATTTTGTTAGCTGTGGGGAATATTTGCATGGGTTTGGGGAAAGAGCTGTTGCCGAGTCGAGAAGTGGATGTTAGATGTTCTGGAACTCAAGTTACAAGCTGCCTATCACGGATTCTGGTCATTGAACTTGGGTCCCCTGAAAAAGTAGTGTGTGCCGTTAACCACTGAGCTATCTCTTAAAGCCCAGAATCTGCAGTTTTAAGGTCTTGAGATAATTCAGATGTTTCCTGAACTCAGAGGTGTACTACTCACCTCTGTTAGCACCAGACTTCCCTATATGATCTATGTCCACAGAGTAGTTTCCCTACATTTACACAAGACTTAGAAGAATAAAGTGAGCAATCTGAGACAGCAGCCGTTTCAGACTTTAGCCTGGATCAGAAACATAAATCATTAGGCCACATGCCCAGATCATCCGATTCCGTAGGTCTGGGTTGGGACCTGATAATTTGCATTTCTAACAAGTTACCAGGTGGTACTGAGGCTGCTAGCTGATGGAACACACCTTTAAAACCATTTCAAACACCAGTCCTGGGAGGTTGGAGGGGTTGATTCTTCTGAGACCAGCAGTGATGGCGGTCCCTGCCCAGTGTGATATCCTCTTGATATGGCAGACACACTGGAGTTCTGAGGCCAATGGTAACAGCAGCTTCCTTAGCGAGCCAGTTTTCTGTGTGGTTCCGGGCATTGTTCCCAGAAACTCAGCCTAGAATCTGTACTTTTAACTCTCCCAATAACTGTGTGAACTATCATAAATCTCTTTCCAAGTAAACTTGTTAGGTCAGATTCTGTTGCCTACAATTAAGAACTCTGGCCAACAGTGCTCTTCTAGACACTTAGCAAAGGAGTTTTAAACTATGGTTTTCTTTTTCAGCCCACTTCACTTGGATAGATTAACAGATACAAGAGGAAAGACCTAACCAAAGATTTAGTCTTGTGTAATGCTGTAAAACCCAAATCCCAGCAATGTGTAAATGGGTGGAGTTTGTTTCCAGCATCCTTTGGAGGACCTAAAGGCAATACTTGGCAAATGATTAACACTTGCGTTATACTAATTTTAACATAGATATTAACCATTAATATTTAATTTAATATTATATATTATATAATATAATATAATAATTTAATCACATTTTAATGTCTTCTAAGAGTTATCTCTTCAAGTTACTCAAGCCATATCATAACTGAAAGTGAAAAACCTCACTTTTGTTCATGAATAGACGTATCTAAACTAATGTTGTACAGCTAATACAGTTACACATTATAACAGACTCTTCTCTAAAAGCTTGCCTTGCTACAGAGTTATAATGATAGACTGTTCAAGTGCTGACTCCCCAAATACTACCAACACAACATTAGTAAGGCCAAGTTGACTTTAATATTTAACACAAGACGAAGATACTATGAGCCTGGCAGGATTTTGAAGGTTTCTTGGAGTGGAAATTCTGAAATTTACCAGGAATTGAAAGAATTGTTCAAAGTAGTACTTTCAATTTTGGGATCAAATGAAAGAAAGGGATAGTTATGGTTGTAAAAGAAGCATTAAACTGGCAAACAAAAATTTTTCAGACAAAAGATTCACGAATTTAATGGTGCAAATAACCCACTAATACTTTACATCAAAAGGGTAAAGGCATGAGTTTGGGCATGAGTTTCATAGAGAAATAAAAGTATGTTAGTATGGACAGTATACTGGTTGGGTTTTGTCAATTTGACACAAACCAAGACATCTGGGAATTAGTGTGAGACATCACCTCCATCAGATTGGCCTGTAGGAAATCTCAGGAGCTTATTCTTAATTAATGGTTGATGTGGGAGGGCCCAGTTCTCTGTGGTTTGTGTCACCTCTGGACCAGTGGTCATAGGTTTCATAAGAAAGCAACCTGAGTAAACCTAAGCATCATTCCTCTATGGCTTTTGCTTCAGTTCCTACCTCCCAGTTCCTGCCTTGAGTTCTTGTCTTTGGTTTCCTTCAATGAACTGTGACCAAGGATATGTACACCCTTTCCTTCTCAAATTCTTTTTGGTCATAGTATTATATCACAGCAATAGAATTCTCACAAACACAAAACATCGTGGGATGTAAAGGTTAACAGATTTAGTTTTCATAATTTAAGCTTGTGCCTAAGCAGGTAAAACATTTCATTCTTATATCTCTCTAAAAAAAAAAAAATTATATCTTCCAGAGAAGGCAATGTTTATAATGAATCCCTAGTAAGCACCTGAAACTCAATAATATTTGTTGGACTCATGAATGCATGAATAATAGATGAACATGTGGATGAATTGGGTTTGTCCATAGTCTCATAGCCTTCAAGTGTCTATTCAGAATCAAGGGTTACCAGATACTTTCAAATCATGTGTAGAAAACTTACCTATATATAACACAAAGTCAACAGACAGCAATGATTCTAGTGGCCACAGGAGCAGTAATTTGCTACAATGGAGATCATGTAATAGCATCCTAAATGAGAGCTGGAATTTCTATACTGTTTATATTGACCAATGCAGTAAAAGTCAGAGCATAGAAGATGAATACAGGGGACAGGTTGTTTTTGTTTCATAAGTGCCACATGTGTACATGATGAACATGAGCAAAAGAGAAAATCAAAAGACAACATGTTGAATTTGACTGAATTTAAATTTAACATCATTGGAAAACCACTAAAATTAACTAAATGAAAGCCAAGCATTAAAAATTAAGTCTGGTCCTAGAAAGACAAATAAAGTAATACTTTGCATTTTGCATCATGCAATTTGCACAGAACATTTATAAACATAAATGTTCTGCCTCCAGTGAAGAAATTCATGGCCAGATAATCCACATTCCAAAAGTAAATAAGCAAATAAACACTTGGGAGTGAGACAGGGTTGGGCCAGCAAGGCTGGAAAGAAAGCTCAGGAGATTATGATAGATTAGTTTTGTCTTTCTTCAAAACAAACAGGGAGAACACACTAAAATCCCTTCCATGCATTTTTGACAGTGTACCTGAATCTTTGCTTTGTCCTGTATGTACTTTCCCTCATATAAAAGTTAAACAGTGTGGAGGTGAAGGAGTCGTGGTGGATCTCCTGAGTCCCTCAGTGACCTCAAATATGTACAGTCACTTGTTGGGAAAATCTAGAAGCAGCTGTTAGCTAAGCTACTAGACATGATAAACAAGTACCTCTCAGGCTCTATTCTCCCCATGGCACTGCTCCAGCTCTACTAAGTCCTCTCCTCAGAAGAACACGTGCACCAGTTCCCTCTCCAGCTGATGGAACAAACACAATCCTAACTTTGCCTGCCCAGCCACCTTAATTTCTCCACAAGCTGCATTTTAAAATTCTCTCTCCTGTTCTGCCACCTGCTTTACCTTTCTTTGCTCTTTGAAATTCCTACCTCCTTACTCCCCCCTCCTTTTCAAATTATCTCCAACAGGTGTGCATCTAATCAAAGTAAGATTTTTCTTGATTGTGGAAAAGTGTACAAAAGTAACTCCACATATGTGCAATTTCATGAAAGGAAAATTGCATATGGTGAGGGCTTTTTGTAAATGCAATTATGTGTGAGAAGTGCTTCAGTGGTGCTGGGGACAAAGTGGAGGGAGGGAAGCCCTTGAAAGCCTAAGTACCAGGCAGCTGGAGTCAAGAGACCTATGCCAAGACAATTCACATTTCTCAATTCTAAGTCTTTGAGAGAAATAAAAAAAGGAATTAGACAACCAACACTCTAGGTGCATCTATGTTTTAATAGTGTGTGTGTGTGTGTGTTTGTGTGTGTGTGTGTGTGTGTGTGTGTGTACACTCCACAAAACGGGGAAAACATGCAAGAGTTTCTCATTCCTTCCACTCATGTCGATATGAAGGATTCAGTTTGGGGAGTCAGACATGGCATTAATGCTTCAACCCATTGAATCATCTTCCAAGCCTCTATTAGAGCTAACTTTTGAAAGAAATTTTTAATCTGGGCTTAAATGTCAGCTGATCAGAAAACCATAGTCATATAAACAGGTCCTATTTCTTGATCTATTTATTTAGCAAACATAATGAACATAATATGTTGTCTCTTTTGTTCTAAGAACTGACAACATGAAGAGAAACATATATACAACCTGGTCAGACAATGTATTTTGAGTTTGTTCACATTTGCTCACTCTATCTTCTCACTGTAGAGATGAGTAGGAAATCTGTATAAAGTTCTAAAGTTAGTGGAACTAGACCACAGAGCATCCAGGGTGAGACAAAGCTTAGTTTGTAAGAGCAGGATTCTCATCCAACCAGTTCCAAAGCCTTCTTATTATGAGAAATAATTTTAACTTTACCCTTTGTCCAGAAATTTATATCTATTTGCATGACGAATTTTCAATAATGGTAATATAATGCCTTAACTTTAATGTAAAGTAAAAGGAATAGAAAGATAATGTGTAATAAAATGATATGCATTTCTATATGAAAATTCTCAGGTGTCATAACAAGAAGCCATATGAAGCTGTCAGATGTTTGTATCTATACTTAGAATTTGCGTGAAGGTGACAATCACAAATGGAGTCAAGGCCAGGTGTGCTGAATTGGCAACTCAAATATCACAAATGGTGTTGCCATTGGTGATGTAATTTTCTGAAACAGTGAGCAACCCTTGATAGTTTCTAACAAACATCCCTCCCTTGATATGCAATGCAGTGGCATTCCTAGAAATTTCACTGTTCATTACAACTATGCAAAAATACATTAAAATTATGTGCGCAATGGACTTAGGTTGCCTGTGCAAGCCATATGTGGATTCTTCACAGATGTGAACATTTAGCAGGTAAGTTGAATATCATATATGATGCAGAACTGTGATTGAGGGCATAGAATGAGCTGCACATGGCACAAAATGTGGAATCCTTGACATCCTTACACTGATAGGAATGATACAATTCATAGCAACCAAAAAAGCACACAAGAGTTCCCCAGAGAGAGCCATTGTTCGTATTAAGAACCACTACAGAAGAGAGGCAAGTGAAGTTAGTGTAAACAATCCTAAAATGAGCAGCATGTCAGTGAGAAGCCACATGCGTATTGCCTATGCATGTCGTGAGCAGCTACCTAAGAAGCAAGCTATGTACCTTAGTATGACATTTTAAATTACGATTATTCTGCATATATAATGTGTTATAAGGATATGAGAGTAAGCGAAGAGATATATGTAAAATAATAAGAGGTGATAAATGGAGTGGGAAAGATTGATCTGGAAAAACTAGTGGGTTCAGAATTTGCGTTCCTTTTCTCTTGGGGTTGCAGGTAATAAGGATAATAGAAATTGAATGACTCTCTGTGTTCAGGTGGTGGGGGGGGGAAGAAAACGGTGGACACTTTCTGAGATGAAATGACTAAAAACTGAAAAAAGTTGTAGAGAAAAATAGGAGTATTGTTTGTGGGCATTCTAAGATGCCTGTTGTTGTCGTCTATTGTGAAATGTCCACCATGCCTCATATGTTAGAGCACTTAGTTCCCAGATAATAGCACTGATTTTGAAAGGTTGTGTAACCAGAGGAGGTGAATTTTGCTAGAGAAAGTGATTTGATAGGAGCAGACTGTGAGCATAAAGTCTTGTGCAACTTCCTGTCCAGTCTCTGTTTCTTAGCTGTAGGCATGATAAGACCAGCCACCTTATATTCTTACCACCATGCCTTCACTACTATGGTGGACTATATCCCTTCTTAAACTATAAGCTCAAATAGACCTTTCTTTAATTACTTCTGTCAGGTATTTAGTCAGAGCCACAAAAAGAGTAAATAATATACTTAGCACATAAGTAGATGATGGTAAAAAAGTGGTAAGTAGGGTTTTCCATATGTGGGCCTATACGTCTCTGAAATGGTTCAGAAACTAACTAGATAAAATTAGAAAGAATATATGAATGGATTGAACATTGACACATTCACTCGAGACACCACGAAATAATACAGAAACCAAAAGGATACTTGTAAACAACTTCATTAAAGTTGGGAAAAATTAAAACTTATATAGTAGGAGAAACCAGTCAATAAGTAGAAACAAAATTATTGTTATTGGGGGGGGAGGGAATGCAATATATATATATATATATATATATATATATATATATATAAAATTTATATATATAATGAATTTAAAAAATCATAACTGGAATCTAGCAAAGGTTAAGAGGTGAGAAGACTGAATCAGACCTTGGTAGTGCTCTGCCCATATTCCCCCTATACTTACACTGAGGGTGGCAGCTAAGGAAGACACTCGCAAGTATTATTTTGCAGAAACTAAAGCAAGGCTGGTCTACATAAGAGCTAAAGTGCCAAAGAGGTAGTGCTACCTACAATGTTTCAGAGGAGGAAAACTCACTAAATCAGTAACGCACTGAATCTACCCCTAACTCAGATTAACACCAAGGTACACTCTACACTGTTTCAGCAAGATTTAACTTCAGATACCCACTGTTAGCTTCTTAAAACAAATATTTTACTCATACATTACCTCCTTGATCTTATTTCTTTTGTTTTCTGCAAGTGATGAGTTCTCCAACAATCTGTATGCATAAGCTCATTCTAAAGATCCTTCTAAAAGAAAACAAATTAGGACCCGAAGGCATGAGCACTGGGCAACAAAACAAGATGAAGTATGATATCAACTTTGTTAAAATAGATCCTTTGCAGAGAAACTGGGGAAACATGATTATATTGTTAATATTAATTTACTTTCAATGGTAAATAGCTGAAGGAAGAAATTTTCAATTGCAAATTACAGAAAACAAATCCTAAGGTAGTCTTATAAGAAGTAGTATTCAGATGCTCAAGAGATTTCTCCGTGTTTAAGAACAATGCTGCTCTTCCAGAACAGCAGAATTCAATTCCTAGCACCCACATAGGGCAACCACACCTACCTACAACTGAGACTTCAAGGAACCCAGTGTCCTCTTCTGGCCTCTGCACACCTACATTATCAGGTACATTCGTACACACACATATGTAAAGAAATAATGAAATAATTTCTTAAGAAGATCATACTTTAAGTTACATACAAGAAGAGCAAAGTGAAGGATCCGAATTGATTCACAATTCATGTAAAGATTATAAAGAACTCATATAGTCTCTAGGAACTTTCATCCTCTAGACTTTGAAAATAACAGAGAATAAAGAGTCAGAATCCTTGATAATACTAACAAGACCAGAAATTAAAACTTGTTGTGTCACAAAGGCTGACCTGAGGTATAAGTCCATCTTGTAGCAATCATGGTAGCCATACAGATGGGATTCTGATTCCTTCAACTTCAGTATGTCAGGCAGCCTCGCCCTCAGGATTAGTAGCACCCATCAGCAAATTATTCTCTGGGGCCTCTTGGTGAAGTTGGCATGTGCAGGTTCTCTCCCGTCACATACCTGCACTCCCCACCCCCAGTTCTACGGTCTCTATGTATTACATGTTAACGTCTTGGCTTTGAATTAAATTCTTATAGCCTAATCCAAATGATCTCTCACTTGGAATTGAATTCTGCTGTTTCAGAAGAGCACCACTGCTCCTAAACACTGAGCATCTCAAACTTTTATTGGTCAATACACCCTTACCAGTTCAAGCTCATCTTCTCTTACTGACATGCCTTCATTCTTCACAAAACACCCAGAGGTTTCTTCGTGAAACACAAAATGGTTTTATTTCTTGTTCAAATCCAGTTAGTGTTTCCCATTGCCCTTAAGATGGAAACACATTTGTCTGCATCCCTAAGGTCTTTCCAGGACATACTGTCACATCACTTACATCTCTGTTCTTCCAACATGTTGGGTTTCTTTGTCTATTCCTTGAATGTATTCTTGCCACAGAACATCTATACAGGCTGTATTCTCTACTTGCAAAATATATATTCCACTGTAACTCATCGTCCTTTACCATCCAATTAATCTTTAGGTCTCATCTTAAATATTTTTTGCAACAGATTGTTACTGATTGTTGTGCAGCTCCCTGGCCTTTCCTTACAAGAAAATAAGTACTCCCAACAGGTGTTCCCATTGAAATAGACACTTCATTGTAATGCTGCCCACATTTGAGATCACTTACTCTCTTCTGCTAGACTTCAATTCAGTGAGGACAGGACTGTACCACCCAAGTTTTCAGCAAATGAGTGGGTTACAGATAGAGAGGAAAAGCTTTTACAAAACACACAGGACCTATCAGTAGTGGACGGTATTACCCACATCGTATCTGCAGAGGCTAGGAGAGAACCTGGAGGCAGAGTGAGTAGTGCAGGATGAGCCATTCGACAGCGGATGGAATGTTTGGACAAGTAAAATAGCTAATGAATAATACCGTTGGCTGTTCCTCAGCATGTTAAGCCAGAAATCCATAAAAGTCTATCTATAGAAAGCTGAAAATTAAAGTGTTTGACATGTAGCTTATGCTAAAATCTCTAAGTGCCTTTGGTCACTAAATAGAACCTAGTCCCTCAGAGAAGTGACTGATTGAGGACTAGAACAATAAACCTAGAGCAATCCATCTAAAACACCTTTTAACACCAGAAAGAAAAGGCATGCTCAGACACTATGTTAAAAGAACGTAGAGGCTGAAGTGAAGGAATGCCCTCTGGACAAATGTGAGATAAATGCAAATATCAAAGTAAATAATAATAATTATAAAGTAAATTAGTTGCATAAGGAAATAATAAAAATTTTCCAATATACTTGAAAGGATAATTTGAAAATTTTATGGGGTAGTGGTTGAATGAATATAATGTTTTACAATGAATTGGGCATTGATAAAGCATCAAATTATCTTTATACCAAATGCTTGTAAATCAAAAGGGGGTAGATTACCTTGCAATGGTGAATGTAGGCAAATATCTTTTAAATCACTGGCAACATGATGAATCAAAATAGTATGTATCTGACATGAAAAACAAAAGCGTGGTGTCATGTTTCTGTGTTTCTGCCAGTGATCTATAACTTGTATCTATTCATGAGGTACTATCAGACAAACTCAATGACATTCTTCAAAATAACTACCGTATAATCTTCAGACATGTCAAGGTCATGAAAGGAATGATGAAGGAGTCATTTCACACTGAAGGAAACAAAACAGCTGAAGCCAGACATGATTCTGAACTAGATCTTTGGCTCTGATGAATGATAACTGGAAGAACTTTATTGCTCACAGGGGTCTGAAATCATGTAACAGTACTCTATATCAATGCCAAGTCCCTCATTTTGATGGTTATTTTCTGATTACATGGAGAAATGTTTTTGACAATGGGAGAGAAACCCTGAAATGCCCAGAGTTTCTAGATCATGAGAACAGCAACTTATATATGATTGGGACAGATGAAGTCCTTCATACTAGGAAATCGTCTTGCCTGAGACTGAGTTGTGTATAGAAGAACCCTATAAAATAAATCCCAATGGTATGTGGTAGTATATTTCTTTCTCGACTTTATGTACATTAACACTCAGTGAGATGAGTCCTAGGTTCAGTTTGATTACCTCACGTGGGCTTGTTCTGTTTCTGGCATGGAATAATGTGAAGAGTACCATTTTCTACTTCAAAAGGTTGATAACCCATTTTGAAATAGCTACGGTTGTATTTGTCTGTTTGCTTGTCTTATTGGCCTCCCATTTAGAAGGTGATTGGCCTTGTCTTATCTTACCCACCTTTACTTAACCCATGGCACTCAGTCAGTTTCTTTCTTTTCTTTCTTATTTAAATCCACCCAGTCAAGATGGATAGATAGTACTTAATAAGGACCAAGTATATGCCTGACATTATGATATACAAAGGATAAAAGTAGAGCCAGTTCCTCTCATGAATTCCACTGATGACAGCGAAGACTGATGATCTTTAGGAAAACATAATTTGCAAGGTCAGATCTGAAACCCACACAAGCACAGATATATGTACACTCACAGTCAGAAGAGGAAGTTAATAAATAAGAGAGCTCATGCTTTCTTCTTCCCTATAATTCCCACTGGGATGAGGAGCACAACAGTCAAGAATAATTGTACCTGAACTTCTCAAATGTCTGTGACTTGTCTCTAAAACGTCCATTTGGTTTATAGTGCTTCTGAATCACTAGTACTAAAAATGTAATTAATATAAAGGGGTTAGATTAAAAGAGTTTGGACAAATGGAACCTACATCCAGGGATAGATTTAATATAACTATATATTCATGTTCTGACATCTTTCTTTCATTGGATCTTTCATTCTGATGATTGACTAGGTGACTACACATTTATCTTATGACAAGATAAGATACAATGATTTCTCTCATCCTTAACTGTCATCACACACACACACACACACACACACACAAAAAAAAAATGTGTCCATATGCCTGTACAATTCATCACCATGCACAGTCTTTCCTAAACTGAACTATTTGTACAAACTATAGGAATTTTATTTTACTGTAGATCTATGAATTGCATTCCAAACTTCTCAAGGATTCCCCATTAGCCAATGTCTTGCCTAAACTGATTTATATATAACAGGCAGTAATTACATTTATTTAAAAGTAATTTTATGGTCTAGGGAGTTGATTCAGCAGCTAAAAGCCCTTGCTCTTTTTCTAGAAAACCAGAGTTTGGTTCCCAGAACCCAGGTGGCTTACATACACACCTATAACTCTTGTTTGTGGCAAGCCAATAGATACGCTTTTTAGACATCTGTGAACATCTTGGGCATCTTCACGCCCTCTCTTGTGATTGTGCTCTCTATTTCTCTCTCTAGCTTACACATACACATAAAAACATAGAATTTTTTAAATTAGCAATAAAATTGAGTGTAAATTTGTTTTAAAATAATATGACATGTGCTTAAAATATAAGATCTAGACAATCTTGTCATCCAGACAAAGTACCCAATGCTTCCACAAAGCTCTCACTTCTCTGTGATGCCCACTGGTGCCACTGCTCTTCTGAGAATCCATGTCTCAGTGGTCAGTTTACAGCTTTACACAGTTACCTCAACTGCCAATTTGGTAAACGTTTCCCTTTGTACCTTACAGTATTAGCTTTTGTAACCTAGTGTGCTTTACCCACACTTGAGCCTTGCCCACTTCCTATGCTAACCAACCCTGTGGAAAACAGCTCACAGAGCCTTCTCTAATCAAATGATCAAAATACTGATCTTCACGAAGGCTCTGACATTCTCCAAGTCTTGAGAAGCTTTCTCTTTCCATTATCCCATATGCTTTGTAGTTGTTGCTATGTATGGTGGGAGTGGATGTATCATTAGGATGTGTAGCTCACAGGGAGAAACTGAAACACAAATCAGCTGATTTTGTTAGTCCTTATGGCTTAAAATATGTTTCCATGTTGTACAAACAGATTGCTTGCCTAGATATAGATAAAGAGGCAATTTATATTTGATCGTGAAACTCTAGGTGTTCAAAAATATACAGGTTTATCCAATGCCATCAGAATAGTGAATCGTGGCCTTATACTAAATGGTTCATGTGGGGTAATCATTAAACTTTATGTTTAAGAAATATGCAGATTCACCATTGTATCCAACACAAGATTATTTCTACTTAAACTTTTTTATTAATAACTTTTGTTTATACACATATGTAAGTAATCAGGAGCAGTTGGTTATACCTTGTTACTTTCTTCTATCCCAACCATCACCTCTCACCCCTGCCAGACTTTCTTCTTTAACATATATATATATGTGTGTGTGTGTGTGTGTGTGTGTGTGTGTGTGTGTGTGTGTGTGTGTGTAGTCACCATTTTTACTAGTATTTCAGTTTATATTTTTTTCGACAGAATTTAACTAGGGCCATCTTTGTAACCCTAGGATTATAAATGTCCATCAGAGTTTGGTGTGCTCAGTAGTGATATTACAACCTTCCCATCTTTCAGAATCTTTTAGCTATTAGTAAATCAGAAGTAGGTGGCAGGGAGCAGTAAGCTCCTTCCTCTTTCATACTTGATACCTAGGCAGGGCCAATTTGTATGAGGTCCACGCTAGTTGATATAGCTGTTAGGAGTTCATGCTTGCTGTAATCTTGATACGCTGAAAAGATAACGTTTTACAGAACTCTCCATCTTCCAGTGCTTACGTTCTTTCTACCCTCTTCCAAAGTGTTTCCTGAGCATTAAGGAGTTTTATAAATGTCTTGCTTATCTTTTGAGAGGGTGGTTTCAAGACAGCCTAGTACTAATTCTACCCAAAGATAATAAGCAATCACTCTTTTGGAGGTCTACAATGGAAAAGGCAAGTGGCAAAGAAAGAAATACAATGAAAGAAATAATCACAGTTTATTATTGTAATTCTATGTTATCATATACCAGAAGTAGAAAATTGATTCTTTTATTTTATAGAGGGTTACAGTTAAGAGATTATTTTGAATCTCAGAAGAGACTTTGAACTTTTAAACATCATTGATACTAAAAGACTATCACTGGAGCTTTTGAAGTTGGACCAAACGCATTTTGCACGTTGACATACCCAGAGGCTATATACAAGCAAGGGAGTACATTATGGTAGCCTACATAAGAACGATTTCCATATACTCTGGCACTTGAATATTTGGTCCCTAATTTGTAGTGCTGTTGAGAAGTATAGTGGAAGAAGATGTCACTGAAGACGGGCTTTGAGGTTTCAAAGCAATGAGCCAGTCCCTGTTAACTCTTTTCTTCCTGGTTGTAGTTCAAGATGTGAGTCCTCAACATCCTTCTCCAGCCTCCTAATCAGTACTGCACTTCCCTTCCATAGGGGAATCTTGTCTCTCAGGTTCTGTAAGCCCAACACACCCTTGCTTCAGCAAGTTACTTGATTATGGTGTTTTATCACAGAATAGAAAAGTAAATATCACAATTCTCTAGTTCTGGTTGCCTCAAGGTCTTCTCTGACCAATTGCTCCTGCAGAGGTAGTCCAGATTTGGCAGTGTAATACATATTAAATGACTCATTACCCCTAAGGATGATATGGTTTGTCATTGTATGGTGTATACCTTGAAAGTATTATTTTATGTTTTTTAATTGTATCACAGATAATAATCTTCCGAATAATTTTCTCACATTCCCTTTATTTTTTTACCCCCCCCCCCATTTCTTTATCTTCCAATTCTCTATTCCTCTTATTTTGTTAAAAATAAAATAAACTTGTGGTGTTCTTTCACATAAAGAAACAATATGGATTTAAGACACCAATTAAGACCTAGGTTAGATCTATGTTAACTTAACCCAAGCCTAGACTAAGCCAAGTCAAATCTTGTTTACAACTTTTAAAGGTATTCATCATATGCTGTTTACCTTGCAGAGTCTTACTATGTTTTGCAGAGTGAGGCTATAGAGATTTAAATGAGAATAGCCCCTATAGGCTCATGTGTTTGGATATGTGGTTCCTAGTTGGTGGGAATAATTGGGAAGAATTAAGAAGTGTAGTTTTGCTGGAGGTGTGCTGATAGGTGGGCTTAAAAGTTACAGAATTCATACTGTTTGCTTGTCTTTATAAGGTCCCTTGGTCACAGTGTTTACTAGAGTACTAGAAAGGTTTCTATGACATATTTTCACAATTAATTAATATCTAATTTTACTCTGCATAAGAATTTCACAAAAGAAGCTATAAAGATAACTCTACAATTTAAAGCACTCATTGCTTTTGCAGAGGATCTACGTTGGGTTCCCAGAACCCACAAAGCAGTTTATCTTCAGTTCCATGGCATCCAGTGTCCTCTTCATACCTATGTAAACTCCTGAATGCTCATGGTACACATAAAGTCACTCAGACAAATAAGCATGCACAATTCTTCAAAACATCAAGGGACAAGCTGGTTTCTCTATACTTCTCTCTCTGACCTCTAGGTCACTCAAGTCCTAGTAGCTTTTAGAACTCTAAGCTTCAATTTTCCTTTCTTTTATATATTGAGTCATAAGAATTCTGTACGTTTCTTTGCCTCACAAGTGCAAGAATTGGTGAATATTTTCCAAGACAAAAGCAGCTCATAAAGTACCAGGCCAGAAACTAGGAGAAGAGCTCTATACATGGCAATGGCTTAGCAAGTGCCAGTCTCTGAGTTCAATCACAGCACTAGAAATTATCTATCTGCCTATCTATCTATCTATCTATCTATCTATCTATCTATCTATCTACTTACCCACATTTATTTATTTATTTATTTATTTATTTATTTATTTATTTATACTGATCATCTATTTGTCTGTCTGTCTAATTAGCAATCTAAAAAATAACATGGCTCCTAAGTCGCCTCAAGTGCTCTCCAAATTCTTTGCACAAACTGTTCTTATATTTTGTCCAACTTTTCTGTCATTCTCAGTGAGAGGCTTACTCAACAATAAGATAATACATCATGCACTTTGGGATCTTTTTTGACAAGCTTTTAATCTGAGCAGTCATCACAGTTTAAAAGAATGCAACTTAAGTGCAAGTTCATAAAACAAGTTTGTAACTCCTGTCTCCAGTTTTCTGTGGCATCTTATTATCTCTTATGATATGATTTGAATAATGTGGTAAAAGGATGCCTGCCTCAGAATGTTTGATTCACATATACCTGTTATTTCAGATCCAACTATAGGAAATATATTCAGGAAATTATCTCTGCTAATATATCAATGTTTCTAGACGAAGATTGGCAGTCACTAAAGATAACAGAGAACAGGCTTTTAAAGGAAGAGAGAGGCAGAGTAGAAAAATATGTGTCTGAATCTTACTTTGGAGGGAATTACAAGACCAGACTCAAGATAAGTAAAAAGGAGAAAAGATGGAAGGCACATTGTAAGAAAAGTAATCTGAGAGGATCTACCTTGCCTATATCACAACTTGGGCCAAAACAGAAGTATCATTACAACACTCTCCCTGCATAAATATTTCAAAACTCATAATATACAATAAGACTCTTCATGGGGGCTGCTATAGACAAATCTGTCTGCTTTAGAGAGCATCTAACCCAACCAGACATGAAATTGTCCCTATTTTCCTATTTTTTCTCTTTTACCAAAAGAATGCTTTTATTAGCCCAATATTTTCAAGTTTATTATGTATTTTCTTTTCTATCAACCATGAAACTCAAGTCAAAGTCCAAGGCCTACACACAAAATAGTAGCAAACTGGATAAAAATGAGACATACTTCTGTTATGCCCATGCTATGAATAAGAACTGCCAAATCACACATCTATCTGTACACTCAAGCCTCAGTACTAGCTTTGCTTTAAAATTTAGCAAGCTCAGTTACTCAGAATGAAATAGGTGTGTTTTTGTTATCCAGGAAGTGGGTACTGATCCACATGCAAAGATGCTTTAGGTAGAGACAGAAAAACCACAAACCTCTGCATACAGTCAGTGTTTCCATCCCATAGATTATTGCTCCAACTTCTCTTACCTCAGGCAGAATAAAACACTGACCCCTGTTATTCAACAAGGTATCTATGGGGATAGATGGAAAGATTGGGGGTAAACCAGGATGCTAAACTGCTGTGAGTGGTGTTTAATTTCTTTTCAGAACAGAATTAAAGTGGTTACAACCTCAGTCAACCTTGCATTTTTATGTCCAAATTTGTCCTTAAACCAAGAAATATATCATCCATTTTGTGGGTTTTATGAGGACAGTATCACTATGGTATGCCATATCCAGTACAAATCACACAGAGGCATATGTTTCTTATGCTTCACAATGAGACATAAATTAAAACCAAGCATGTACTTGCCAAGGCTCTGATACTATCATCCTGGCATAAACTGACATAGTGCTGGGCCTCCTCGATTCAAGTTCTGTCAAATCCAATCATTTAATTAAAGCCCTGGGAATGATGGGAATTTCAATAGCATGGCACTCTGGGAGTATTCTATAATCTAAAGCAAATAAAAAAATAAAACAACTAGAGCGAACCTATCAAAGCCATAATACATCTATTACCACAGCTGTTCTCCCCAGACACTAGGCTCCCTCCTGATCCTATTATTAAGTGCAAATGACCAGGCTCAGTGACTGTTATTTTAAAAAACATTACTTATTGTGTATTGTGTTCTGAATCTTGTTGACTTATTTTAATTTGCATAATTACAGTAATTATCTCCTATGTCAATGCCATAGGATTCTATTAGGATTTTTTTCCTTTTAGTTAAAGAACCATGTAGGTTCAAAAACACATGGTTATATTATTTTTTGACCCTTTGAAGCAACTGAGATGCAAAAATGATTGAATAGTGCCTTTTGGTAATTTTATTCTTAGTTCGTATTTGGAATCATTGCCATAGGTATGTGAGACTGAAAGGGGGAACAAAATGAGAAAACTTGGAAGAGCAAAAGAATATAATCAGTTGTCACATAAGAAGAACCTCTTCTCTGTAGAGTATCTTCAGAGGACATATCAGTCTTTATTATAATACTTTCACTTCTTACAACTCAGAAAATTTGATCATGATGCCCTTATTTTATAGAAAATAAACTTATGAATACTCACCTAGTGTGCTTTACAGCCTAGTGTAAAATATGCATCTCTGTTTTAGAGATTAAAAACTTTATGAAAAACCTGCTAAGTGAAATGCCCTGATTTCTATCAGTTGTCCATTCTTTGAGTACATAATAATCAAGAAGTCTATTATACATCCAACTTAGTGATGTTTACTTGATTTTTTTATTCATTTGTTCACATTCAAATGTTACTCCCCTTCCCAATCTCCCCTCCATGAACCCCCTCCACTGCATCTCTCTCCCTTTTGCCTCTAAGAGGGTACTCCCCTATCTACCTAGCCACTTCTGTCTCACCCCTCTAGCACCCCCTTCTCTGAGGCATCAAGCCTCCAAAGGACCAAGTATCTCCCCTCCCAATGATGCCAGATAAGTCAGTCCTCCGATACAGATATACCAGGAGCCATGAAACAACCAATGTATACTCTATGGTTGGTGGTTTAGTCACTGGGAACTTGGGGGTTGGTGGGAGGTCCAATTACTTGATACTGTTGTTCTTTATATGGGTCTGCAATCTCCTTAAGCTCCTTCAGCCCTTGACTTAACTCTTCTATTGAGGTCCCTGGGATCAGTCAAATGATTGGCTATATCTGCTTTTGTCCTAGTCAGATGCTGGTATGGCTGCCCTCTGAGAGGTTCTGTCAGCAACTGACTAAGACAGATGTTTACTAGATTTTAAGAACTGTTTTGTATTTACTTAAACTTGGATACTCAATTGATCCCCTCATTTCGGCCTGTAAAGTAACTGGAACTGTAGACATGGACCACCAAGACCAGCCATAAGTGTTTAATTTTCTAGTTCACTGGGTATCCCTGCAGGCACGTCAAGTCTCTCCAGTAAGTCTCAAAATAAATAAATGAATAAATAAATAATTTTAATAAATAGTTTATTAATTAAAAGACTTTTGATATAATCAAGGAAGCAGGAGTTTTGGGGCATGGTTCCTACTCCTCAATCTCATGCTTGAGGCTGAAACCAAAGTTCCATATAAGTTCCCATAAAATCCAAGACCTAGGAACTAGTGATACAGATTAGGGGTAAGAGCACTGAGTGATCTTCCAGAGGACCTGAGTTCAATTCCCAGCAACCATATGGTAGCTCACAACCATCTATAATGGGATTCGGTGCCCTCTTCTGATGTGTCTGAAGACAGCGACAGTGTATTAACATACATAAAAATAAATAAATAAATCTTTAAAATAAAATCTATGACCTAGGTTTCATTTCCAAAAGTGGATATAAGAGAACCACTATGTGGGCCTAGAAAGTTCATGCTGATATTAATCCTCCTGTATGTATATCTCTCTTCATTTTAAAGGTCCATGGCTACTCAGTCATTGACACATGAATGAGCAAGCACAAAAGCAAAAATGGAGATGACAACACATGTAAAACTAACTGGGTTTGCAGATCGGGAGAAGCATTCTTTCAAAACATTTGAGCTCTTCATCTCTCCTTCTTTCTTAAAAACATCACTAGATTCCTGTGCCTTTAAATGACAAATCAAACATAATTTTCTGCTCTAAAGCAATTGCTCTTTAGAATTCTAAATCTCACCCAGGCCATAAATCAAACAATTACCTTGTTCATTTGCCTTCCTCTTCTAAACTGCACCTGTAGTATGATATAATACTAGACTTAGAACCCTAGAGGCTGAATTGAATCAAAATGTATCCTTCACCTTCTGCATCAGTTCCCACCCTCCATTTCTTGTCTATTCCTTGTAGATTATCCCATTCAGGGAGGTCACATGAACGAGGTAAGGAGAAAACCTTACAGGAATTATAAGCATTCCTAGAAACTTGTGTTGATTTTTAAAATTGTTCCTTTTTTTCAATTCTGGTGCATACGCTATTCTATATTAATTGTAATAACCATGAAACCAACTTTAGATGTTATTGAAAATGAATACTCCCCCAAATATGAGAGAGATTGTAGGGGTATCATCAGTGAGAAAGTAAAGCAAAGATGAATAATTTGTCTCAGATGATACAGGTAAGACAGAGACAAATCAAAACTCAGACCAAGCTCCAATATCTTTATGGATGATGTGTTTCTCAACCCTTGACATCCGTTGTCAAAGTTTTAGTTATAAAATCATCATTAAGTTCCTTTAGGATTTAATAATAAACAACAAAGATTTAAGATACATTCCTGAATCATGATCTTTTATATGAGGGCTTGACAAAATTTTGCTATAAAAGCTTTAGACAATATGGTCTACTCCAATTAGCTATTGTACCATGAGAACAGCCATGGAAAATATATGGTAGAATGAGCATGGCTGTGTCACAATGAAAATTTGGAAACTATAAAATCAGAGCTCAAGCTTGATTAGATTCAGGGTAAGTAGCTTGAAACTACTGATAAATTCCTAATAAAGTCTATCTACTCTCATAGCAAAGAGACAATCAAAGTGGTTCTTATGCAGTATAAAGCCACTTATTAATTAATCATTTGTATTGTCTTATGGAAGATACTCAGAGCCCAATGCTCCATAAAACATGGAAATTGAAAAAAATTATACATAATTACAGCTCTGAAGCACATGTTGTTCTCTCTGTAGAACTAGAGATAATTTACTAAAACACATTGTAAAACTCTAAAAGTGAAAATCATTTTTTCCTGAAGTTGTATGAGAGAAAAAAAGTCTTAATTAATAGATTTTAAGTCTAGAAAATAAATTAAGCCAACTGTCTGTGACCTTTGGTTTCTGTGCTGCTGCTTCTAAAATAAATTGATTAGTTCCTGGGAGTGTGTACATGTGGTACCTTAGACTAGAGCTTATTTAAAAAAATGAAGGGCATTGCACAGGAAATCACAGTATACAGAACTTGTTATTTGAAAAGATGAAATTTGTTTTCATTTAAGCTGATGGACATGTTTTATCAGATATGGAAGCCTCTTCATATTTTTAAAAAATCTTTCATTTCCTTGTGAGATGGTTGTAAGGGTTCAGTGAGAACTTTGTGTAGAGCCTACAAATTTTGGAGCACTCCCACAAAATGAGGCTGTGCTTGCAAAGAAGAACAACCACGACTCGACTTTGCTGTTTCTGAAAATCTTGACTAATCTCAGGACTAACTTGAACCTTCTCTATGTTCCAGTTCAGACTATTCACTGGTGTTTCTCTTCTGTTGGATACTGGTAACTAATTTTCAAATATACATGTTGTTTATACAATTTTATTATAATATTCCTAAGCTTCAATTTTAATTTTGTTTGCTTGTTGGGTATTGCCAAGTTATTAATCTTGACTGAATTAGTTTCAGAGAATAATTTGGAGGGTAGGGATTGTTCATTTCCATATAGCAGCCACTGTAACCATAATCACTGCTGTCACTGCCATCAGTATTTGTGTGTCTTGGCCTTTAAGGATTTCTTTTTCTACTGCCTAAGACCAATTCACTATTCATCAGCCTATTGAATTTTTAGGATATTCAATTTTTATGCCACATTTTTATTAATTTTTTATAAAGCTGCTTTTTCCTCCTAAAGAGAGGTTCAATGAAATAGTTGTCAAAGAAGTTCGCAAACAGATATTAATTAAGGAAAACTGTTCTTGTTTACTTCTGTAGGTTTTGCTCTCAAGAAACAGCACATAGTAACATATATAAAAAAAACAAGTGTGAACTCATTTTCAGACCGACACACATATAATTCTAGAATTCTCTTGTATTGTAAACTAATGTCTGAGCTTATATAAAGTCGGGTTTCTTCAGTCTTACATGGCTTAAAAAAATAAATTGCAGTGTCCATATAACAAAAATAAGGACAAAAGAAAACTATCAACTTAGGATAATACAGAATTGAATCCTGACTCAATGTATCTTCTGCTTTCCCACATTCCCACAATTTTACTATCTTGTGGCCCACGCAACCATCTTGCCGGCAAGAACGCACGCAGGCACCAGGATCCTTCTGCAGCAAGCATTTATTGCGATGAAAGGAGGAAGAGAGAGAGACCCAAGATGGCGCTGCCTTATATACACCCTAGGGTGGCGTGGACATATCTGGTTGGCTGCTTGCTCAAAACGCCATATGACACCCCGGGCTGGGCAGTGACTTGGCGCGCTTTCACCACTTGCACATGCGCAATTTACTTGTTTACCCATGGGAGCTGGATGCCAGCGCCATCTTGTAATGGAGAATGCTGTCACTGCTCGCAGCGCTGTCACCGCTCGCAGCAGCTCTCTACACTATCTTATTGTTTAGGTGGTTTGTGTCTAATTCCTACAAGTACTTTATTTACTGGCCTCTATTTAATCCCTGCCTAATGTCACTGCACAATTGTTAGGCAGTATTTTCTACTTGGCACTATCTGGTCAAGACATTTCCTGTCTGCCAAGTTTTCATAGGTTAGATAGAAGAACTACAGTAAAAGTAACCCCAGCATTTGGGGTCAATTGGCCTTCCAGGTGGCTCCCCACAGAGTGCTGGCCTAAGAACTCAAGTTCCTTTAAAGATTTACCTCCACTGTTTATCTCTAAAGTCATTTTCATTATCCAAGTGAAATGAAAAATTTGAATGCAAAAGATAGACCATAGATTTTTGTGGGTTAGTCTTTTTAGCTGCATATGTTAACTTTCTCCAATACGATATTACTGAGACTGAGCAGCCGCTCTACTGCTCAACTGCAAAGAAGGCTAAGAAAGTAGTGTAGCTGTGTATACACAGAGAAAAGGAGACAGGCAAAGAACACATAACCAGTAGCTATCCAGAAGATGCATATCCATGCAGTTCGTCATGAATGTCTCTCCCTTTTACAAGTAGAACATTAACTAAGAGTTTAAAATAGAATTCAGAGTTCTTTTGTATACATTACCTTGTCTCATCTTCATAATAGACAAGATATACTCATAATTTTACTCCTATTATACAAGTAAGGAAAGTAAAGATTAGAGAATTAACTGATAAAGATCATATAACTGCAGCTGGAATCTCAGCGCAGGACAAGTAATGTTGCCTGTGATAATTCTGCTGTACTGAGGTCGGATATACTCACTTTGTATGCAATCAGCTATTGTTTATTCACAAGATTGGTGTGAAGATCCCAACTGTGATGGTTTGAATAAGAATGGCTCCTCCCATAGGCTTTTATATTTGAATATTTGGTCCCTAGGGAGCAGCACTACTGAAGAGGGATTAGGAGGTGTGACTTCATGGAGTAGATAAGGCCTTGTTGGAAGAAGTATGTCACTGAGAGTAGGTAGACTTTGAAATTTCAAAAGCCCAAGCCAGTTCCAAAGTCTCTGTCTTCCTGCTGCCTCTGGATTCAGATGTACTACTCCCAAATACTTACAGCATCATATCTGAAACTGTAAGCAAGACCCAATCAAATGCTTTCCTTTACAAATGTTGTTCTGTTCATGGTGACTCATAAAACACTGGCTAAGACACCCATAGATTTTAAAATCTTTGAGTGGTCAAGTCCCTCATATAAAATGAGGTTGTAATTGTACTTAATGTATACTTATCCTCCTATATGCTTTAAAGCATTCTAATTAATTATAAGACAAATACAGTATAAATGCCATGTAAATAATTTTATACAGCATTATTTAGGAAAGTCATGGTAAAAACTACATTTGAGTGGGGAAGCAATTAAAAAATTACTTGTTTATTTTATGTATATGAGTATACTGTAGTTCTCTTCAGACCTACAAAGGGCATTGGATCCCATTACAGATGGTTGTGATAAACCATGTGGTTGCTGGGAAATGAACTCAGGACATCTACATGACCAGTCAGTGCTCTTAACTGCTGAACCATCTCTCCAGCCTCCCAGAAGCAATTTTTAATACCAAAAAAATTCCAATATAAGGTTGTATGAACTTGCAAATGTGGAAGCTTATTTTTATCCTAATCTGGAGCGTCAAGATCAGTTTTAAGTAATTTCAGACCTCCTAGTAAGTATCATACACAAGCTGTGTCCTAACCACTGAGTTCTAGAGACAAGCTCTCCTCATGGTTGTTGAAGTTCATAAACAATGTATTTCCTGTACTTTTTAGTACAAACTGTCACGCTCCCCAGATTTCTCTATCCCTTTATATCCAGGCTGTACAGCATGGCCTTTATGCCCTCTCTCACTCACTATTCTGACTTCATTGTGTGTTCTTTCACCAAAGGCCAGAGCTTATTCCCAGCAGCAGACATGAGTACAGACTACCATATTGTTTGTTAGTGCTTTCAATTATTAGTTTATTTCTGAGCTTCATTACCAAGCTTTGTCACAACAGGATCACCTTTGCTTATTTAAGTTTCCAGGTAATTTTTAGAAGATATATAAGGTAGTCATGAACATTTGAATATAAAGTTGTAATAAGATATTATATTGCTCAACATTTTTAATATGGTCAGCTGAAACACTCTTTTTAAAGTGAGTTCTGGAAAATGTCACTTTAAAACAAAAAACATAACACTTCAAGGGTGATGGGAATGATCTAATCACAATTTGCCTTTGCCTGAAATTTTCTGGAATCTGAGCAGTGATCTCTCTCATTTAGTCTGTTTGCCTTTTCTTTTTCTGGGCTGTGATTCTTAAAAAACAACTTAGTGACATATATATTAACATCTCTCAATTTACATGTTGGTTAGATTCCTGGAAAGTGGCAAATGATTCAGAAACACTTAGATCAATGAAATTTTTCCATAATAAAAAGGATATATATTCTAGTAGCTTTAAAAATGAAGATCCTGCTTTATTTTTCTATATGACATCAAAATAAACTGTAATTTATGCAAATACGTGAATATATAAAATGTTTTTTCCTGAGCAAAAACAGCTCCATGCATGTGCACACACACACACACACACACACACACACACACACACAAAGCTAATATTTGTCTAGAGAGCTGATTACTAAATATTCAAAAGCTTGTAAACCTATCCACTGATAGCTGAGAGTAAACATAATGAAAAATATTTATAGCACAGAAATCAAGACACTATAAGCAGCAGCCCTCTGTTCCTCTGCTCCTCCCTAGATGACCAATTCACCAGCTCCTGTGGGCAAATCAGTTGTCAGTTACAGAATGGCAAAAGTCATTAGGACATAACCATTTTAGGACTTTTAAATTTAAAAATGTACTTAATTATCAGCTATTTTTAAAAAAATATTTTGAAGGCAATGCTGAAGAAATTAGACCTTGCCTATGTTTTCAAATAATATTATTTTATTGTTGTCTATATGAAAATACCAGATTGTAATGATTTAAAAGTCACTAAACAGTACTATACTTTGCACCTGGTTGTCCCACAAAGACTTTTGTGTTAGGTGATGGTGCTAGGCCTGTGAGAAGGTTCAGTGGGTCCTTGCATCATGAACCTGACAACTTACATTCCATCTCATGAAGCCAAGCAAAGGTTAAAGGTGAGACCTGACTCCACAGAGTTCTCCTCTGAATGCCAAGTGTAAATCAAGATTCCGATTATTTCTGTTCTTCATTTTATAGTTTTGTTAAATTTTTTTACTGCTTTTTTTTTCTTTGACTTTTATATTTGTGTGAATTTCATTTGTCATTTTATGCTCCTCTCCTATAAGAAAAAAAATCTGTAAATAAAATCCTAACATTTATTAGGATAACAGAACAGATAAAATGAGTGATGAAATTTTTCTGTGTAGTTTTCCATAATTTTAATAATTTTAGTGATCAATGCAATTGCTATTTGTTAGCTATTTTTATTTCTTCACTTACAGCATTATTGACTATCTTGTTCATGTCCTATGCTTTATATCTACTGAAGGGTCACATATTTGCTTCTACATTTGTTTTAACTACAAATAACTATCATTTTATGAAAATGAGTACTTATTTCAAGATGGAAATATATGTTTTCCAGTTTTCTATTTGTCTTTTAAATGTTTATATCACTTTCTGCTTTACAGAAATCGATGACTCCATTAGCTAGTCAAGCCAGGCATAGCCATGTGCCTGTTATTCCAGTGCTCGAGAGGCTAAGGCAGGAAAATGGCAAGTTTGAGACCAACTTGGGCTAAATATTATGACCCTGACAGAGAAACCACACTCAGGAAATCTCAATAATTTGGTTCCTTAAATGAAAGCTGAATAGTGAGAACACCAGTTGACATGGCAACATGGAGAGGAAAGCATAATTCCTCTCCTAGAAGAAGAACGACAGGTAACTAATGACTACTGAGAGATAGAGAATTCATCTTCCCCAGAGACAAGCTCCCTGCATAGTTATCCAATACCAAGTAGTCAGCCCTAAAATATATAGACAAGCAACACTAAGGGAAAAGTCTATACTCATGCATTTACTTGCTATAGACATAATAATAATAATAATAATAATAATAATAATAAGCCACTAATTTGAGAAGGAATGTGACAAGTGATAGAAGGGTTGAAGGAAGAAAAAGGTCTTTTAATAGTTCAGTATCACAGAGGTTTTAACCTAATGGCTTGGAATTAGTGCTTTTACTTAAAACTGAAGATTTTTGATGTTCATTTGTAATAACTTTGAAGATATCTTACCATTTTACCAGCCATTAATTCCCAAATTCATTTGCTGACACTGATTTGATACATCATGTTCATTATGTTTGAGTTCTCTTTCTTGGCCTTCAATTTTGTTCATTTACATTTCTCCATCTCACTTGGAATGAGCACAGTCCTATGACAAGAAAAAAAAATTAGCTTTCTAATTAGCTTCAGAATCTGGCAGTGAAGTACCCACTCCTAATTCTTTAAAAATCATCAGGCATTTTCTTTTTTCCATTTTCTACATTAATTTAAGAATGACTAAGTCCTCCCCACAATATACATGCATTAATATCCCAATCTCATATTAAAAATTGTATTACATTATAATTTCAGATGACTGGTAATAAAATCATTTGTACACCTGAGAGAAATAAAAAGATACTGTCTTCTTTCACTTGCCCCCCAGACTGGTAGAGATGCAGCATATTATATAGTTATATCTGTTAAAAGCACTTTTAATTCAACCAAAATCGGGTTCTCATCATCAAGCAGCGTGAAAGAAACTGAGAACCAAACTATAGATAAAATTATTTATTTGTCTTCCTAAACACAGAAATAAGCCTATATTTTGAGGAAATAACCATGTTAATGGGGAATACATATTTTGTAGGAATGTGATTACCATAGTATTTATACTTTAGCTATTATAATCTGAGAATATAATAATTGTATTTTATTTTCAAAAGTCTTAAGAAATATATTCTAATTTCTAAACTAAGGCAAAAGCTATTTTGAAGCCTACAAGTTCATATTTTGCTCAATTTATTATGTTTGTGCAGAAACATACATATTTTCACAATAACAATGATAATTAAGAAATTAGGAAGTGTTAACATTTGAAAGTTAATATTCAACTATTTTATAATGCAATCAAATACAGTATGGTTTGACTAATAACAGCATGTGTATGTGTTCATATGTACATGTGTTTATATGGGTACATATGTTTGTTCAAGGATATATATGTGTTTTATGTGTTTATAAATGTTTGTGTGGGTGTGCCTGCATGTATTTTTGTTATGTTGTATATGCACATTAATGCATATGTGTGTTGTGTGAATAAGTGTGTATGTGTTTGCATATGTCATTTGTGCACATGTGTGCATGTGTACTCACAAGTGTATACCTCATCTTGGAAACTTTTCCGTCTGTCAGAAGAACTCAGATATGCTTTAATTAGGGCATTCTTTTGACCTAACCTCATAAAAGCTCTGATTATAATTGGTATGTGATTAATAATATGTGGCAAACATATAATAAAAAATATCTCGGTGTAACTCTAACTAGACAAATGAAAGACCTGTATGACAAGAAGTTCAAGTCTCTAAAGAAAGAAATTGAAAACGATGTCAGAAGATGGAAAGATCTCCTATGCTCATAAATCAGTAGGATTAATATAGTAAAAATGGCCATCTTACCAAAAGCAATGTACAGAGTCAGTACAATTCTCATCAAAATCAACACAAACAATATTTTACAGACCTTAAAAGGACAATTCTCAATTTCATGTAGAAAAAAAACCCAAAAAAACAAAAACAAAAACAAAAAAAAAAAAACAGGATAGCTAAAACAATCCTGTACAATAAAGGAATTTTTAGAGGTATCTCCATCCTGTTGTGGATAGTCCCAGCCTTGGATTTTGATACTAATTCCCTTTTCCTGTGAAGGGCTGCAAAGGGGGTGTGAGTCATTACACAGGTGAATTCTAGTGAACCTTCTGCCCATCTTCATTTGTAAAATAAAGACGGGAGCCAGTGATTGGGTAGAAGAAGGGGAGGTAGAGAAATAAAGGTTGGTGGAAGAGAGCAGAGGGGAGGACTAGAGGAAGACAATGGAGGAGGAAGATGATGAAGGAGAGGATGACTGGGAAGCAGGAGGTAGAAGGACAGACGCAGGGTCTGGAAAATCTTCAAGTTATAAGGATCTCATAGCTGGAGAAAAGAGTAGTGTAAGGGAACATTCCCAATCTAGGCTTACAGAATATATTCATAATTACTGAGTTGTGTTTTCATTGACCGGTCATATTTGGGTTGGAGATTTAAATATCTCCCACTACACCATCCCTGATCTCAATCTGTACAGAGGAATAGTAATTAAAAACTGCATGGTATTAGTATAGAAATAGACAGGTTGATCAATGAAATCAAATCTAAGACAAACAAATAAACCTACACACCTACAGACATTGATTATTTACAAAGAAGGCAAAACCATACAATGAAAAAAGAAAGCATCTTCAACAATGGTGCTGGACTAACTGGATGTCTGCATGTGAAAGAATAAAAATAGATCCATATTTATCACCCAGCACAAAACTCAAGTCCAAGTGCTTCAAAGACCTCAGCATAAAACCAGATACACTAAATTCAATAAAAGAGAAAGTGTGGAAAAGTTTTTAATGCATTGGTACAGGAAACAAGTTCCTGAACACAACACCTATATCTGAGGCACTAAGATCAACAATTAACAAATAGGACCTCATGAAACTGAAAAGCTTCTGTAAGGCAAAGAACACTGTCAATAGGACAAAACAACAACCTACAGATTGGGAAAAACATTTTCACTAACCCTGCATCCAATAGATGGCTAATATCCAAAATATACAAAGAATTCAAGAAGCTATACTCTAAAATATCAAATAATCCAATTATAAATGAGGTACAGAGCTAATCAGATAATTCTCACCAGAGGAATCTTGAATGGAAACGAAATACTTAACCTAATGTTCAAAATCCTCAGGTATCAGGGAAATGCAAATCAAAAACCACTTTGACATTCCACCTTACACCCCTCAGAATGGCTAGGATCAAAAATTTAAGTGACAGCACATGCTGGCAGGATGTGGATCAAGAGGGCCCAAACACTTTCTGGCAAGAGTGCAAACTTGAACAACCACTCTGGAAATCAATTTGGTGGTTTCTCAGAAAATTGAAAATAGTTCTACCCAAAGACCCAGCTATACCATTCCTGGGCATATACCCAAAATAGGCTCCACTGTACTACAGGACATCTGCTCAATTATGTTCATAGCAGCTATATTCCTCCTAGCCAGGAAATGGAAGCAACCTAGATGCCTCTCAACTGAAGAATAAAGAAAATACATATAGTTTGTTTACCAATGGAATACTACTCAGCTATTAAAAATAAAAACATCATGGAATTTCTAGGCAAATGGATGGGACTAGAAAATACCATCCTGAATGAGGTAATCCAGACCCAAAATGCATGGTGAGTACTCACTTATAACTGGATATTAGCCATAAGGTACAGGATAATAAAGCTACCATCCACAGGCTCAAAGAAGCCAAATAACAAGAAGGGACCAAGGGAGGATGCTTGAGTCTCACTCAGAAGGGGATAGTATACACACACACACACACACACACACACACACACACACACACACACGCATACATATGAAGTGGATGAAATGAGAGAACTGGGTGGGAAAGGGATTGGAAAGAGAACAGGGCAGGGATGAACCAGGAAAAGGGTATGGAAATCAGCTGCAGGCACGGTTGAGAGTGGAGGAGAGCATCTCCAGGACTTTCCAGCAGCCAGGGATGGGAAGGCTCAGAGAAGTCTACAGGGATGACTCTAGCTGAGACTCCTAACAGTAGGAGATACGGCCTGAAGTGACCACCTCCTGTAGCCAGGCAAGACTCCCAGTGGAGGGATAAGGATAACAATCCACTCACAAAAACTTCAACTCAAAATTTGTCCTGGCTATAAGATGTCAGGGACAAAAATGGAGCAGAGATGAAGGGAGTGACTAACCAATTACTGGCCCAAATTGAGACCCATCCCATAGGCAAAAACCAATCTCTGGCACTATTAATGATTCTATACAATGCTGGCAGATGGAGCCTAGGTTAACTGTCCTCTGAGAGGTTCCACCTAGCAGTCAATGGAAACAGATGCAGGAACCCACAGCTAAACATTAGATGGAGCTCAGGGAGTCATTTTAAAAAGTTAAGGAAAGAATTGAGGGACATGAAGGGGATAGAGATTCTTCAAGAAAACCAATAGAAGCCTAAAATCAGCCATAAGCCTAAAATCAGCAATAGGCCTGACATATATGACTGCTAACACAAAGTCTTGGGTCTCTGTGAAAAAACACTGAAACAGATGGCTATAAGCTACTGTAAACAGGCACCTTTGGTGGAAATTTACCAGCCTGAGTAGTCATAGATCTTGTAAATAGGCAGCCTTGGTGGATAGTACCAATTTAGATAAGGACAAGTGAATCATAGACACAGTCATAGTGACCTGTCCCCTGAACCTTTACCCAGCTGATACCCTGTTCTGAAAGATATCTGTACTCCCCCTGAACACCTATGCTCCTGTGTCATCCCCTTCCCCACATCCTGCATTTTTGTGTTTATAACCCCTGTGAAAAAAAGTTAAAAAAAAAAAATAGAGTTAACTAACCTAGACCCTTGAAGGCTCCCAGAGACTGAACCACGAACAAGCATGGGCTGGACCTAGGTGCTGCCTCCACCTAGAGCACTTGCATAGCAGATTAACAGCTTGGTCTTCATGCACATCCCCCAACAACTGGAGTGGGAGCTGTCCCTAACTTTGTTGCCTGCCCAAGGATCCCATTATCCTACCTGGGCTGCTTTGTCTTGGCTTAGTGAGAGAGGATATGTTTAGTCATGCAATGTCTTGATATGCCAGGATGGGTTGATACCCAGGGGGTGCCTCTCCCTTCTCAGAGGAAAAAGCAGAAGGGTGATAAAGGAGAGGTGTGTGAGGGTGGGGGAATCAGGAGGAGTGGTGCTGCAATCAGGACATACACTGAATGAATGAATGAATGAATGAATGAATGAATGAATGAATGAATGAATGAATAAACAACAACAACAACAACAACAACAAACAAACGGTATGTGGCAAAAAGTAACCAGTACAATGTTTCTACCTAAACCTAGAGCCTTTTATTTGAAAATATGGGTATTTCTCTTTAATCGAGTGGTATAAAGTAGCAAACCCTTAAGATCAAGTGAATCATTAATTACAAATTGTAATTTCAATTGTACATAATCATTACATTGCTCATTGCTGCAACAAAATGTGTGGTGGCAAGATAGGAGGCATCTGCTCACATTGACTTTATAGTCAAAAGGAAGAGCATGGCGAATGTTTCTGCTCAGCGCACTTTCTCTCTTTTATTCAGTTCCTGGACCCAGCCCACAGGTTGATGCTACCCACACATAAGGTAAATCTTCTCATCAGTGCTAACACAGAGGTGCAGCTCTACACTGTCACCTCAGAAGCCAGAGGAGTTCCTTTGTCATTTTAAACACCATGACTGAGGCAAACTCTAGATTTGTAGGTTTGAATGCAGAAAAAAATGTCAGGATTAGCCAGTGTGAAGCATAACCTGGATTTTATTTAAAATAGTAAGATGAGCTCATGAATAAAAGACATCTAAAGTGTGAATGTGGGCTTCTTAAAGAAGAGTTGCAATTTGTTAAAATGGCATTTTGTTTCGTTTTGGTTTTGGGAAGTTTTTTTTTTGTTTTTTTGTTTTTTTGTTTTTTTTTCTTTTTTGAGACAAGGTTTCTCTGTATAGCCCTGGCTGTCCTGGAACTCAGTCTGTAGACCAGGCTGACCTGGAACTCAGAAATCCACCTGCCTTTGCCTCCCAAGTGCTGGGATTAAAGGCATACGCCACCACTGCCCTGCTAAAATGGTATATTTTAACAAACACTTTAAGCTTCAAGTTTAAACAAAAGAAAGATACTCAAGGAAAGAATGAAACATAGCCAAGAATGAGTATAGACTTCCCAAGTGGGAATCTCTGTCAAGTGCTTTAACATTAGCCACTTAGAGCACTTTGGGGGATATCCAGCAACATCACTAAGGTTGCCAAGAAGTATTTGCTTCTTCTTTTCTCTCTCTTTGTGATAAGTAATATTAAAGGGTGGGTCTGGCAAAGACTTAGAAGAGATAGAAGGTAAAACCAAAATCCCCTGGACTTGCAAAAGGGTGACAGGGTATACTCTTTATTATAAAGGGAAACTTAGTAAGATCATTAGACAATTGCAAGTTTTCAGGTAGAAAAGCAAAAGGCCTCAAAGAGTCTTATCATAATTGTTGCTGAATTTCTGATTCTCAAATTGTGAAATATATCACAAAGATTCCTGGGTTAGAGGTTTCTTTTCCTTCCTTATCCCTATAAATTTTTCTATTCTTCTTTCCTATTTCATTTCCAATTTAATTACCCCAGACTAGAAACATTATCACAGATATGCCCAGAGGTTTTTCTCCTAAGTGATTCTAGATCCTGTCAAGTTAGCAATCAACATTATCTATCAAAACAAATGAGAAATCAGGCTCAATGTCACATGGGCAGTAAAAATTATTATTCCTTGTCAGTCAAGATCTCTGACATTCAGTTACTCTTTTTTATATGTAGAACCTATAATAGCATCATATCAATTTAAAAGCATAATGTATTCTACTGAATAGTAAAGGTATGCATAAATTCTGTAATGAAACATAATTTCAACAAAAATATTGAGCAGAATGGGAAACTGAGTCTTGAATTCTACTAATCAAAAGACAAGAAATTAAACTTAGAAAAGCCAAAACTGATTCTGGTAGGATCCAGTTATAAAACAAAGGAAAAGAACACCCTGCTTTAGGCTTAAATTCCTTTAAGTGTAAGGTAAACTATTATCCCTTGAAGATTCACAGCCATAGGTGGAGATACAGACCAGTGGTAGAATGTATGCTTAATACATGCAAGGGTTTGAATTCTGTCCTTAGTATGAGTTTTAAATGGTCATGTGTATATAGCATAATTGTTTTTATTCATAATCACAGCTAAACATTAAATATCTAGAAATTATTTAATATACTATATAATCAAGATTGTATAAATTCTTTCAGAAAGGTAAATATGTAAGGATATTGTAGCAATTTCCTCCAAACTTAAATATTCCACCATGAAGAAGGGCTTTCACTAGGTTAAGGAGGTAAACAGAACTGACAAAGCTAAGGAAGTGAGCCACTCACAAGTTCCAGGAAGTCCCTGAAACTTACAGTGTCTGTGAGGTTCTTCCAGGTTATATAATCAGTAATGATTACTAAGAGATTAAAGGGATGCTCAAAAGTGTTCAGTTGTTTGTAATCATACACAAAGCTACCAATACACACTTAGTCATCACTAAGGGTGGATGAAATTTCCAGTAGCATAGCTACTGAGTCATTCATACTTCTGAGGGGGTAAGAAGCCCCTCAACCACATTTCCACAAGCAACCTCAAGGGTTATATTATTTTACCATATTAGAATTTGGTGGTATAGTTACTCTGAACTGAAATAAACAGGTATTTATTTGCATTTCCTAGAATAACTTAACACAACAGTGAAGTGAAAAATACATCAATTAGTTTGACTATATAATTTCGAATGTACATTCCAATGTGTACCTTAAACATATACAGTTTTATAAAACAGCCTAAAATAAAATGTTTCTTTTTAAGTTTGGCAGAATAAAAATAGAAGGGAGAAAATTGTAGAATTTGAATTTTCTACTTTGAGCAATGACATGAATTTTACATAATCATTTATGAAATATCAACTAAATTAAAAATTGAGAAAGTAAGAAATTAAAATCTCTAACACCAAAGACCTTTGAAAATGTTATGTGGTAATCTAATACCATAGAAGCTTCCAAAATAACTACGTATATAAAAGGAGTTTAAATAAAATTACCATACAATATAAGGACAATATCTTACCCCAGACACAACTGGTTATCAAATAAAAGCCCATTCCTTGTAAAAGGGAAAATGAAGATGATCAAAACTCATTTTTTAAAACTCTCAAAAAACTAATACAATAATTATCAGTGCCAGGTATGAGTTACTTGTTTTCCAGTTGTTGCTCAGTGGGGCTCCATAAACTTCCCCTCAAACATTATTATTGATCTTGCTGTCCTCCAGAATTTGATTGTAAGACCATATACACCTGAAGCCACCACATACCTGAGTCATAGGACATGAAGAAATCAAGCTAGTATCAGCCTGGAACCTTCATCCCTCCTGTCTAGTTCTAGAAGATGCTATGTAGAGAGAAAAAAATTGTCATCCCATAAGGGAGCTCTGAATGTCACAATAATGACCAGCCTAGGAACATATGCCAACTTGTACAATAATGGCAGAAATATTACTGGAGTAGCCAACCACTTTTTGAGAGTCTTTAAAGTAGATACCATAAATGAACACCATGCCTGGTATTGTTAACTGTGTCAAAAATATGAGGTTAGATAGATCACAGGCCTCAAATGAAACTCTCTAGTACTGTTGTTCTGCTAAAAGTTCTCAGGAGTAATCTTTAAACAGTTCTCCTTTATGTAATCTTTAAACAGTTCTATCTTTATGCTTCTAGATGAATGCAACTCTCAATCCTCATCAGAGAAAGGTTTTTTTGTTGTTTTGTTTTTGTTTTTGTTTTTGCAACAGATGGTGATTAATACTGACACTGTCAGTCAGTAAACATACAGAAAATAAAAGACTGGATTGCTAAGCTCAGAAGATCTTTATATAATAGTGATTAGAAAGATTAAGAGCTACAGAAAGAGAAAAGACTATTTGCTGAACCTGACAATGTAATGTTGACTCATAACATCTGGGACTGCATTTACAAGATTTGCACAAGATCAAGCCAAACAAAATTCCAGCATGAAGAGAGGAGGTTCTCATGAAGCCCAACCCCTATATAAAGAGTTATTGGCAATTGATGATTACTGCAGGAGAATCACCCACACCCATGCACATATAAACAGAACTAATTAAACTCAGTGGGCATCAAACTAAAAAAAGAGAGAATGAGAGAAAGAGAACATAAAGCTGAGAGGTAAAAGTGAGAAAGGAATTGGAGTGGAGTAAATTGGGGATGATTTCTTCTAAAGACATATGTGTTGTGAATATTAAATAAAATCTTTCATCAAAAAGGAAAGTATATATCTTTAAAAAAAAAAAAAAGGAAATTATCCCATGTTGTCATCCCAAATCCTCTTTGTCCCATCTCACTCTCATTTCCAAAAGCAATACATTTTCACGGTTTAAAATATATCACTTAATAGCTTTAAAAATAATTTCCTTAATATATGGACGAATGTGTAAGTTTATGCTTTTAAACATACAGGGTACCATCTTATACTGGCTCTTCTGCATCTTACTGCCACATATAACAATATATAATTGGAATCACTCCAAGTCAATTCTTAAAACAAGGCACATTCTTTCAATTATTGAATAGCATTTTAAAACATATATGTAAATCATATAGGAGAGAATCTTAGAAATTTTCCATTTGATATGCTTAAAACACATTTTGGATTATCAGTCATCACTTTACATGCATATTTTTGCATGCATGAGTTTTCTATAAATTAGAATTGCTGACTATAAATACATGCTTTCATAGACACAAATTTCTTTCAGAAATGTTATGCTTACTAATAACAGTATGACAAGAGTGAGATGTTTCTCCTCACATGTAATAAATGTTAGGTTTTTATCAATACATTCTCATAGCCATTCTGATTGGATTAAGGTGGAATCTGAGGTTCATTTTGATTTGCATTTTCCTGATAATTCAGATGTTGAATATTTCTTTAAGTGCTTCTCAGCCATTCAAGATTCCTCTGTTAATAATTCTCTGTTTAGCTCGGTACCCCATTTCCAATTGGCTTATTTGGTTTTTTGGAGTCTAACTTCTTGAGTTCTTCGTATATTTTGGATATTAGCTGTTGGATGTAGATATTAGATATTGGATGTAGGATTAGTGAAGATCTTTTCCGAATTTTTCCTATTGACAGTGTCCACTTGAACTTGAGCTCTGTACAAGGAGATAAATACAGATCAATTTTCATTCTTCTACATGAAGACATCCAGTTAGAGCAGCACCATTTGTTGAAGATGCCTTTTTTTTTTTCCACTTTATGGTTTTGGCTTTTTTGTCAAAGATCAAGTGTCCATAGGTGTGTGGGTTTATTTCTAGGTCTTCAATTCTATTCCATTGATCGACCTGTCTGTCTCTGTGCTAATACCATGCAGTTTTTTGTCACTGTTGCTCTGTAGTACAGCTTGAGGTCAGGTTTGGTGATTCCCCAAGAAGTTCTTTTTTTGTTGACAATTGTTTTTACTGTAAATCAATTTGGCAGTTCCTCAGAAAATTGGAAATAGCTCTACCTGAAGACCCAGCTATAACACTCCTGGGAATATATCTAAAAGATGCTATATCATACCAAAAGGACACATGCTCTACTATGCACATTGCAGCTTTATTTATAATAGCCAGAAGCTTGAAAAAACCCAGTTGTCCCTAAACTGAAGAATGGATACAGAATATGTGGCTCATTTATGCAATGAAATACTATTCAGCTTCTCAAAATAAGGACATGATTAATTTTGCAGGCAAATGGATAGAACTAGAAAATACCATCCCGAGTGAGGTAATCCAGACCCAAAAGGACATGCATGCTATGTACTCGTTGATAAGTAGTACAACTCACAGACAGTAGGAACCTTCACAAAAAGGAAGGCCCAAGTGTGGAAACCTGGAACCCACTTAGAAAGGTGACAAAATAATCACAGGAGGCAGAGGAAGGGAAAAAACTGGGTGGCAGAGGAGGAGAAGGAGGAGAAAAGAAGGGGCATAATCAGGTATAGGGAGTGACAGGAGGAACCACAGAGGGCCAGGAGAATGAATAAAAATATGCAACTGTGGGGGTTAGAGGGCAGGAGGGAACTTTAGATAGCCCCAGAGACTTGGGATGTGAGAGGCTACCAGGACCCAGTGGGGATGGCATTAGCTGAAATCCCCAACAGTGGGGAAATGGAACCCAAGGAGACCACCTCTAGTATATAGACATGGCTCCCGGTTCAAGCAGGGAGCCACCCACTTATCTTCAAATTTTTTAACATAGAATTGTTCCTGTCTAAAGGAACAGAAACAAAAATTGATCAAAGACTAAAAGAAAGGCCACCCAGTGATCTACCCAACTTGGGATCCATCCAATACATGCATACCAATCCCTAACACTATTACTAAAACAACATTGTGCTTGTAGACAGGAGCCTAGTATGGCTGCCCTTTGAGAGACTCTACCAGCAACTAACTGAGACAAATGTAGATATTTATAGCCAACTGTTGGATGGAGATCTGGGACCGATATGGAAGAGTTAGAGGAAGGACTGAATGAGCTGAAGGGGATTGCAACCCCATAAATCAATTAACCTGGGCCCCCTCAGAGCTCCCAAAGACTAAGCCAAAAACCATGAAGCATACATGAGCTGGTTCATGGCCCTGGGCACACATGTAGCAGAGGACTGCCTTCTCTAGTCTCAAAGGAGAAGCAAGCACTTAATCCTGTGGAAATTTTATGCCCCAGGGAAGAAGGATGAGGTGAGTATTGGATGGGTTCCCTCTCAGGGGTAGGGACATGAAGAGGTGAAGAACTTGGATTGGGGGACAGGGAAGGGAGCCATCTTTGAAATGTAAATAAATAAAATAATTTAATAAAGATTTTTAAAAACTAAATACAAGTTTTGGTCGAAAGGAATACTAAATTTTACCAAGTGATTTTTGCTTCCTTGATAATATCATTTAACTGTTTAATAAGTTATAGTCATGAATTTTCTGATGATGAACTCTTCTTGCATTTCTGGCCAATATTTATTGAGCATTTGTGCGCAATATTTATTTCATGATAATGTATTATTCTTTTAAAGTGTTTCAATACTTGAGCTATAGCTTACTTAGAGTTTGTATATATTCTTACATAAATGTATGGGTTATTATTATTATTATTATTGAGAATAACATTAACAAAAATACACTAAACTTATATAATACCTTGTAACAATTTGTATCTTTTTCAATACTTTGAAACAATGTTGCTTAAAGATTTTTTTTTTGAAAAAGCTACTTGTGCTACCATTTTAAGTGTAGGTCATCCAATGTTTTCAATTTTCAAAAAAAATTCAGTATTTTTCTGCTTATTGGAACACTCAGAGTTTTTCTACTTCTTCTGGAGTCAGATTTGAACATTTATATACGTCACAAATTAAACGATACTGTTGAGGCCCAAGCTGAAAATATCAAAGACCTCTCTGCCCCATGTTAGGTGCCAAAAATGTTGTGAACCACTCTATCAGTATTGGAACCCACATTGCCAAAAGCCGTGGGGGCTAAGTTGTTAGAGCCTGCACTGCCCCAGGCTGCTCTGGTCTGCGGGTCGGGTTCAGCAAGAGAGAGTGACGCTAGAATGGAGACCAGACAGAGTGTGATTCAATCCTATTTATTCTTTAGTCTCTCTTCCTAGTCCAAGTCCCAAGTCTTGAGTTCCTAGTCCCTAGTTGCTAGTCTCTAGTGCCTCCAAGTTCCAAGTTACTTCTTCTAAGTGCTAAGAGCCTAACGTCTAATGATCTCCCAAGTGCCTAATGCCTACTACTAATGTCATGTAAGTTCTTCTGTCTGATCTCGACTTTTGTCTTACTTCTAAGCCATGCCTTTAAGTCACACCTTTAAGCCATGCCCTTAGGTCTTGTCTCTAAATCTGATCTCTAAGTCACTTCCTTAAGTCACATACCTTTAAGTCTCACATATCCAAGGGAAGATCCTGGGTATCTAAAACAAGATGTTATCAGAGTGTGCTCAGCTATTGTAGGCTATTGTAAGCAAGTCTCTTGTCAGGGTATATGGCTCAAGATGGCTGCAAGGATGATAGCTGCCTTCTGTCGGCTCCTCTCATGATACAGAGATGTTGTTTCTTATATGGCCAAGTAAAATACAGTTTTTGTAATTATGAGACTTTTTTTTAAGGAAATGATATATTTTTAGTTGCTTCATGATAGTATTTTTATGAAACTGTTTATGTTTAGTTTGATACTTTGCTTATTTTATAGTCTATTGAGGAAGGTTTTTTGCTTTTAGTTAGGCTGTAATTATGTGTTTTCTTTTATTAATTCTGTTTGAATTTCACTAATTTATTATGATATGCTTTATTGCATCGCAACTACAAAAATATTTTCTTGGTTCATTTATCTTCAATTTTTTTTATTATCTAGTAAATGCAATTAACTGCTAAGGCAATAGAAACCAATACTGTTTGTCTTCACCATGAAGAATCTATTGAAAGACTGTCAGTGGATAATACTAAGCTAGGACTATTTAAGTGTATGTAAGAAACAAAATTTTTCAGAAGCTCAAAGTGGGGCTAAAGGGGATAAAGAGCTGGTTCAGTGATCAAGAGCAATTGATGCTCTTGCTATGGACCCAGGTTCAATTCCCAAAATCTATATGATAGCTCACAATTGTCTGTAACTTCAATTTCAAGGAATATCTGACATCTTTTTCTAGCCTTTGTGGGTACCAGGCATATAGATGACATACATACATATACGCAGGCAGACATTCATATAAAAAAGTAAAAAATAAATCATTTGTAAAGGGACTGGAGTACTGTTGGCCTCAGTGCTGTAAGGCTTTCCACAAAGATCTCCAGCCAGGCCAGGTGTGAGAGTTCAGGCAAAGGAGATAGAGTGAGAGAAGGAACGGGGAATCGCCTCCGCTGCCTCCACTGCCTCCGCTGCTGCCTCTAGAGTTGAGGCCAGGCTGAGTCAGTGAGAAGAGGACTAGCCAGCAAGGAGTGCACGGAGGCAGATTTCTTCCCAAGTGGTAGTGTTACAGCTCTCATGAAAGAAACTCTCAGAGTAATTCTCGCACACCTTTATGTCTCCTGGATAGGATTCATATTATATATGGTTTTGGGGTAGGTTAGGGTCTCGCAGCAGGTACCTCCTATTGGCTTGGTCTGAGAGCTTGGTGATAACTTACCTACATGTGGGAGGGCCTGAGGCGCTGTTCCTAATGTGATTGATGGCCACAGACCTCTCTGGGGGGGAGGGGGGCTGTGAAAACAGCCAGGGGCCCAGAAGCAAGTCTGAACACCTATTGTCCCTGGAGGGTCTCCAGAGTTCAAGGCCTACTCAACCAGGTACCAGCTGCCTCACACAGCCCACCGCCCCACAGAGTACCTCCATATAAACTCTAACTTTATACTGTCTAACTGTGTTACTTCTATGAAGAATTGTAGTGATGAATAGTTAATCCACTTTAGATTCCCAATGGGGCGCATCTTATCTGCACCTGCCCAAGAGCTGTCTATTCATGAATGAAAGACATGCGCACACACACATGCACACACACACACACAAAGTCAGCTTAACTGTTAATATGTCTTCCTAGCTCAATAGTTGGGCACTTTTAAACCTCCCCACAGCAAGCACACTGTCCCTTCCAGTACTGCTGAGTTAATATTTGCTAACTCTATATTTTATCTCTGCTGCCCCAAACTCAGTTAGGGGAGTGGTCCCTGCGGCCACTTACTCTGATTCTTACATGTTGGCGAGCCTTTAAGTCTGATCTTTCTGTTTCCATGTTGTAGTGGCTATTCCTGGTTGTCAACTTGACTATATCTGGAATGAACTACAATTCAAAAGTGGAAGGCTCACCTGTGATCTTGGATCTTGGCATGGAGATCTTGAGGCACAGTGCCTATGAATCCCAGGAAATCAAGGCAAGGAGGTCTCTGAGTTCTAGGTTATGTAGGACAAAGCAAGTCCTAGCTCCATGCATGCTGGTACACACCTTTAATCTGGGCCACACTTTCTGCTGGGGACCTATATAAGGACATTGGAAGAAGGAAGACTCTCCCTTCTTTACCTGCTTGACTTGTGGCATCTGCTAGATCCTTGGACTACCATTCACAGCTGCTGCTGACCACTGTTGGGAAGTGAGACTACAAATTATAAGTCTACAACAAATTCCCTTATAGAGACTACCCATAAGTTCTGTGGCTCTAGAGAATCCTGACTAATACACCTGTCTTGGTGATTCTGTCTGTTCTTCTTCCATGTCTCTACTTGCCTGAGCAATTGAAAAGTCCTACCTCCATCTCCCTGCCCAGTCATTGGCTGTATGGTAATTCTTTATTACCAATCAAAGCCAGCTGGGGGCAGGAATTTTGGAAGTTCAGCTTTTGGGAGCTAATTAAGACAAAGTATTAGAACCATTCCCCAACGAAGAATCTATACACCTCTGGTTTTAGTTTTCTCAACATAGAACAGAGATCCTAATGATAACTCCCTTTACTAGTTTGATAGACAGAATCAATTTTTTATTCAAATAAATTCTGAATAATTGCTCCTGAAACAACACACAGCACACACACACACACACACAGAGAGAGATAGAGAGATAGAGATAGAGATAGAGATAGAGAGAGAGAGAGAGAGAGAGAGAGAGAGAGAGAGAGAAACTTTATCTCCATCTATCATCCTCTGTATCTGCTGAGAAGGCTTCAGAAACAATCTAATTTCGACTCCACAACTTTCTTGGGCTCAATATTCAAGTTAGAGTCTACCTAAAAGTAAAATATTTACTTTCTGGAAAAAGAAGTTACTTCTTCTTTTTTCCAGGATGTTCCTACCTTATTTTTGTGTCCTTTTATATGTGTGACCCACCAAGTTTAATTAGGGTTGCTTGCATGAGCAAGGGTAGGAAGTTTTTTATAGGAGTTTTATATTGTTCAGGGACTACACCACAGAAGAAAATTACATTTCTTCTCCAACAACTATATACTGCTGCTAGCCCTCTCCTGTCTGTAATGAATGTTGATAGCCACAATCTTAGGCTGGCAAGCACAGCTTCAGTGTTCTCATTAGTGCAATGGACATATTATGTCCAGAAGATGTCTTTTGTAGTATACCCCCTTTTTTATTGCCTCTTATATTCTTCCCACACCACCCTCTCTCTTAACGTTCTCTGAGCCTTCCATTTAGGCCAAGACCAAACATATAAATTACAAGAATAACTTTGACAAGTTATGAGTCTCTGTTTTAATTGATGCTACAGTCAACACATCTCTGTTGAAGGCTGAGACTAGTCACTTTAATGATATGTCCATCAAATGACATCTTTAAAGTTTACGGATATTGTTCTATCTCAGATGAGATATTTCCACCAAGATCTGGGCAGCTAAGATTAGAACGGATAAGGAGTTTACTGAAAAGTCACATGTGTGCCAGTAGTAACCCTATGGATACTGAATCATGGGAAAATTCAGGGAACCTGGGAACTGGAGTTTCAGCAATCAATTACTTATCAACTTGCAAAACGGGTATAGATAATTAAAAAATATATGGCTATAGTTTGTAGAGCTGCATACCTGCCCCATTTACAGCCCTCAGAACTTTAGTTTATTATTTCCAACTCTGGAGCATCATAACAAGCATTTCTACTTACAAGGCTTGCAGATGGTTCTTCTCTCCTCCTCTCTCTGTCTTTCTGTCTCTGTCTCTCTGTGTCTCTCTGTATCTATCTATCTATCTATCTATCTATCTATCTATCTATCTTTCTCTTTCTCTCTCCTGTTGGGGCATTTCCCTAATTCTTCTGCTCTTATGGATCTGACATTTCCTATTTTGTGTCTTTTGGAAAATTCATCAAAATCTCTAACAATATCAAATTATTTATCTTTTCTTATTTTCTCATAATTTTATCATATATTCTTTAATAGACTTAGAATTACCTTACAACGATTTCTAGTGAATTGGAGTAGAAGTAAAGACATTAGTCTAATTAATTAGCTTGATTTCTTTCACTATGTTTTAAATTACACCACTGATTATAGATAGACCTGAGAAAATTTTGTTTCTTTTCTACATAGCCAAGGTCAGATGTTCAGTGTATTTCAGTGAACTCAGTAAAGGTTCAAATTAAGACATTAATGTAAGACAGTCATTGTTCTATTTCCATCTATAGTAATTTAACTACAACTATTAAGCAATTTTTAAATGTATAATGATTATTTATATTAAATGGTATATAATGAAACATGTTTAAAAGTTTGACTCATGGCAAATATTGAGGAATAGAGAAATTTTAAGCAATCACATAACCTAATAACACTATTATTTTTCTAATTAACAGCTGTGCCTTAGAAGATATAGATTCTGATAGGATTTATACACATATATAAAGGTCACATCATCAAGTGACCCTGATCAGTTCTATTTCTCAAGCTAGGGTTTATATTAACATCAGGAGAATTTAGAATAAAGGTGGCATATAAATGCAAAGGTGGGTGATGCCTACCCACCTTTGTAAGATGCTGTCAGAAGATACTCAATGGGAAACATAAAGGAGTGCACACACAGCGTTTTCCAGTATTATAGATATGAAGGCAATGAAAGAAAATAATCGAAAATTGAGTTGATACCAAACATGCTTTTGTCTATGCTAATAGACCTAATAATCATAGCAATCACACTGAAATGAAATTCTAATCAAAATAACTAACAACATGCATTTATTTTTTTCAAGATGGTCTCCAGATTAAAATTTATAACTGATACCTAACTCATAAATAAGAGGAAGAGTGGCCTTCCCTTTTAATATGGTCTACAAACTCATGTATATATAAGACACAGAAGAAGAATTTATGATCAAACATGTTGAGTCAGTCTTGCCAGGCATCTAGAACTTTTCCTCCAAAAAGTTATGTGATACACTCTTCTTGCTGCCTAGGGTGAATCTTGCAAGAATAATGGATCTTCTCTATGTATCATCCACCTTCATCCTCTACTAAGCAGTACACAAAAACATTTGAGGTCCTTTCATCTTAGTAAGTAATTAAAGAAGAAAAAAAAGCATATCGACTTAGAAATTACAAATTAAGACTAGAAAATGCAGTATAGCTTCCTCCCATGCCACTTAAATCACTGCTAAGTAATCATGGTAATTTTCCCACTAAATACAGACTCAGCCTGGAACTCTTCTCAAGGCAGAATTCTAGGCTAGGTGTTACAGGCACTCAAGGCAAATCCTGTTTGCTATGATGACATAAATGCAAATACTTTTCATGATAAAACAAAACATATCCATATTCTGATCTGTAGTTTATAAAGGGCTCTCAGACACTTCAAATCTGTGCTCAGAATGACACTGGGAGAATGTATTAGTTTTATGTGACAATTGAAGTTTAGAGGTTAAGAACACCAACTAAGAAGGAAAATAAGCCATAGCATGAGCTGAAACATTGGATTTGTTTTTGTTTTGATTGTTTTGTTTTTATTGCTGTTGCCATTGTTTGGTTTGGTTTTTGTTTTGTTCCCTGAGACAAGATCTCACCATGCAACTGTGGTTGGGCTGGAAGGAACTTATTATAACGTACCAGTGTGGCTTCAAATGCACGAATTTAGATGCTTCTGCCTTCTAGTACTGGGATTAAAGTTACTAACTACTACTCCCAGGGAACATTTAGTTTATAAATCTGGTGCTTCTGCTATTTTCAATATAGTATCCCTGAACACACACACACACACACACACACACACACACACACACACACAGAGAGAGAGAGAGAGAGAGAGAGAGAGAGAGAGAGAGAGAGAGGCAGACAGAGACAGAGACAGACAGAGACAGACAGAGACAGAGAGGCAGACAGAGACAGACAGAGACAGACAGAGACAGACAGAGACAGAGAGAATAAAATGGGAATTGTTATTAAGTACTGCTGCTAAAATATTAAGAGTAACAGAATATAGAAATTGCTATTATCACTGCTAAATTTTCTGGGGGCACTGGTTCTGTGTAGTCATCCTATAAAAGTCTGATTTCCAGATGTCAGGATCCTTTGTAGATTATTCTCAATTCTACAATTGCCCCTAACAATTGATACCTATAAGTTTTAGTCTTAGACAGATGATAATAAAGACATTTTTAATTCACCTTGGCATTGTCAATATAGTCACCAGATTCTAATTCATTGCAAATCTACAGAGTTGACACTCTATTCTTTGCATAGATTAAGTTTTTTTCTCATTCTGACCCCACAGACATTAGTAGTTTTATTCTGTCTATGGCAAAGACAAGACTAGATAATTGTCTAAATTAGTTCAAACAGGATAAAGCTATTGGCTTCGGGATCTTCTCATAATTCTGTAGTCCCTTTAAGTTAAGAGAAAAGTTAGCCTCCCCAAGGAAAAGTTTTTATAAATGTCACTCTTGACTTTTCTAGGTCTCCAAGCATACAAGTCTGCAGCTGTTCTCCAACCATTCCAGATACCACTTAATGGTCCTTAAGATCCTACAATAAGAGACAGTCCTTTTCTTGAGGCAGGATGAAAAGACAGGAGAAAAATAGGGATACAGGAATAGCAAGGAGACTCTCCACTTTGGAATCTGGAAGTCTTGCCAGCTGAGAATCAAGGATGCCTGTACTATTACATTGATGATGAAAACTGCCTACAAAGATGAGAGAAAAAGCCACAGTGGACCAGAGGATGGGTCGCAGGGAAGTCCTCCACAGTCACAAGACAGCAGCATGATAGTTGAGACCTTTTCCACACTTACCCACAGTATCAGTTTCTGTAGTTGTATTGCTGTGCCCCACATTGGTTGCACCAACTATGGGTAACGTGGCTCATTAAAGGCCTTCTCCATCGGTCCTCAGGACTCATCCCTAAAGACACGAAAAAGTCCATGAGTTTTACAGGTTTTATTTTCATGGCAGATGATGGTTGAATCTAGATGTGCACCCCCTGTGAAACTCAGGGCAGACCTGAATTAAATAGGGAGGGAGAAAGGGAGGAGGGTCTGGGAAAGAATGCTTAATTGGCTCCGCCCTCTAGCCTTCAGGCATCTCATTAGTATGTAAAGCTCTCTAGGGCCTGAGGCCTGTAGTTATACCTTCTACCTGTGCTCTTTGGGTGGGGCTACATTGCCCTGAACATGACTGAACAGTGTAGGTCAATGGAGTTCCACACCACATATTAGGAGCCTGGATTCTGGGAGGCTGCGGAATAGATGCCCGTCCCTTACAGGCAATGGACACTTGTTGGGTCTCTGGACTTTCCAGCCAATGCTTCAACCAAAACCAGCCATCCTATCACAGTCCTACACAAAGTATTTCTAGATGTAAAAGTATTTTCATTTATACTTTTGACCAGAAGAAAGTCCTGAATACACGTGAAATTTATTGAGTATACTATCCTCATCAAAGATATTTGGAGGGACTCTCTCAATCCAAGTCACTAACTTTGTTGACAACGCAGTAGCCTACCTTCCATCATTCATATGACCTACAAAGTTACTTTACCAACTGTAATCTTGTCACACGGCCTTTAGGAAACCCTTGGGATCTTAGTTAAATTTTTAACCATCATTGAAGACAGTAACTTTGGAAATCATGAAATCCTGTCTGTGGCTATTTGAGAGGCAGTGAAATTGACCCTCCATCCAGAAGCCACGGTCCTGTTCCTAGGTATGCCTTACTCTTACCCTGAGTGTGTCCTTTTCAATTAACCTCTGTGCTTAATTTATGGTAAAAAAATAAAATAAAATAAAATCTCTTCCAGTATAAACTCCAGTGCTGCCATTTGTTTGGTGGTGTGCCACTAGTAAGTTGCTCATGCTCCAATAAATAA
>JANHMN010000002.1:120095257-120159922 GCA_030674055.1 Rhabdomys pumilio
TCTCTCTCTCTCTCTCTCTCTCTCTCTCTCTCTCTCTCTCTCTCTCTCTCTGCTTCTCCTTCTCTCCCTCTCTCTCTCTGTCTGTCTCTCTCCCCCTCCCCTTCTCCCTCCCTCTCTTTCTCCCACTCCCCCTTCCTCTCTCTCTCTCCCACCCCCACCCCCATCTGCAGTGTCTGACACAGTCTGTGACACATACTGCCCTTACTGACTGGAAGAATATAGGACATGAATATAGGACCCTTCAACTGTTTCATTCAAAGTGCACAGGGAATAATGGCTTCCTCATAGCAGATATCTAGTAAATTTTATTCATGCTTGAATAAATTATATATTTGGTATAAATTTATCTCCACAAAACATAAACTCTGGCCGGGCGGTGGTGGTGCATGCCTTTAATCCCAGCACTTGGGAGGCAGAGGCAGGTGGATTTCTGAGTTCGAGGCCAGCCTGGTCTACAGAGTGAGTTCCAGGACAGCCAGGACTACACAGAGAAACCTTGTCTCGAAAAACCAGAAAAAAAAATATATAAACTCTGTCTCTTGCTCAGCAGTATTAGTATTTAATAGTTGAAGAAATATAAGCAGTTGCATGACTTATTCTAAGATAAAATAAACATGAAAATATAAAGAAAAATAACAAGAATTTTAAACTATAAATATTTGCAATTTTTTATGATGGAAATTTGAGAAAATTTCCCAAAGTTTCTTTTTTCACTCCTTTAATCAAAAAGTGAGTTTATCCTTCCCCCCACCCCATCCTCAAAAAAGATAACAGCCTAGACAGGAAGCCACTGAAATGAACTCTTTAAGATGGGATGAGGCTACTGAGGTGTACCTCTCTGCACTTGATGGCCTCTGGCAGGGCTGGGAGTAGGGAAGGACTCAGTTTTCTTCAAGAAGCTGGGCACTGGGAGTTTGACCATGCTCCACTTTGTACATGGACAACACAAATTATAGGGTTTCTTCTTTTTTTCTTGGCAACGGGTGGGTTACAAGGGTGGGGGTGGGGGACCATGGAAGACTGGGAAGTGAATGAGATCTATGTATATTTATATAAAATTTCCATATAATTAATTAAAATATTACACTGGTGGCATATGGGCTTATTTTCTTTTCCTTAAATTGAATTCTACCAAATCAAGTGAGGCAACTGTAATAATGTGCATCTTTTAAGGCTTTGTCCTGAAAGATACCCCAACCCCTGTCTCCCTGGCTGTCTCTCTTAGGATTCTTGTCACTAAATCAAAAACAGCATTATAAGGGTTTGGCCAGATAGAAAGGCACCATGGTTGCTCCAAGCAAGTCATTGCTGGAGTCCTCACTGATGCTGATGACAGCACTTACTTTGTCATCAGTGGTAAAAAATAAAAATAAAAAAAAAAAAGTGTCGCATGAATTTAGCTTGTCCAGTGGAACAGAGGATAGCTGGCCCACAGAGTCCTCCATACACTGCAATTTGCTGAGCAGAATGATTACTGAGATTCCTTTAAGGAACTCATTTTGGATTGAGTCCTATATAAAAACAGACATGTGATGTTTGAGAGTCTGATATTTTCTCTCAAATCAACGTAATAAATAGTTTCTCAATGTTAAGCCTTTATATAGAAGAGGAGAAACCAAGGCTTATAGAGAATAAGAAAATGGGTCCAGTTATAGTGTAAAATTAAGCTGCAGTTCAAGACTTGGTCAATGTAAAGCCAAAGGCTATATATCTTCTATCTTATTTCTTTCCCCTAAAGTCTTTTAAAAGAATCTTTAGAAATAAATCCTTAGAAAGAATCTGAGCAACACATTTAAATATTTTTCAGCATTTCAAAAGGGAAAAAACAAATCTCAACATTTAATGACACTATGCAATTAGTAATATCAGTCACATCTTGAAAAATATCAAAGGATTTTTACCTCTTCTCTACCCGTGAAAACACTGTATCCTCAGGTAATTATCAGAAAATGATCACCAACACATAAACGTCTGCTGTAAAATTGACTGCCATCACTTGGAATTTGAATCCTAATTAGATAAAGCCTGCTTACTTTGTCTGAAATGTAGATGCATGTATATATGAAGAACTCACTTTAAAATCCTTCAGTATTTCTCAAAGTCCACCAGTAGACAGAAAGTATTAGGAAATGTTTTGTAAGAAACTAGCTGCTAAGTTCTATTTATTAGCAATCTGAAGAGGTCAACAGAAGATAGATGGATAGATTCATCAAAGGAAGGAATTTAAGTCCTATTTTTTTGGTAGCAGGATGCTTTGATCTTTATTTTTATACCTATGTTCTGAGAAGACGACTAGAAAAATACAGCTCATGGTCAAAATTGTGGCATCAATGAATACAAATAGGTTTTTCAACTTTTCATGCAAGGTTTCTGTTTGGACACCAGTACCCCAAGGTCAAACCAGAAGTACTGTTTGGGGGAGAAAGAACTACCTGGGGCCAACTTAAATTATGAAGGAAACATGCAATTTAAAACTTTTTCCTCTTTTGCAAAGCAATATGTGATACATGAACAAAATGAATAAGGAATTTATAGCATTTACAAGGGATGTGATTTGTCTAACTACCCTTAAAAACTGTCTTTTTCAAAGCTCTAAGACTTTCCCCAAACTCCTCAGGCTTTTAAATTCTGAACTAAATGAGGGTAGTAGAAGTTGTGCTGATGTAGAACCTTCAAAATGCATCTCTATGTTCCACAAATATTATACTGGACCCCAAAGTGATAGCTGGAAAACTGGGATGAGGTAAAAGACCATAAGAAGAACTGCCTCAACAGGTAAGATGAAAGTAAGAATAAATGATATACACTTGGCACATAAAAGATATCAAATGTAATGTTTCATTTCTTTGTGCCTGGAACATAGCATCATATAGTCCAAAGACAAGCCTACAAAGCAAGCTCCAGATGTTTGCTCTCCCATTTCCTTTACTTTGATAATAGAGCACTCAAAATGTGGGAGAGAGCCTTGCTAAGAAAGAAAGTGGATTGTCAAGCTTCGCTAGTTTAACCATATAACTAAATTCCAGCCAGTGCAATTACTTGAGTTTTTCCTCATACTTGACACATTTCCATTGCATATACTATGACTACACCCTCTCTTTTCTTTTCCTCCTTTCCTTTCTCTGTCCTCTTCTAGGAGGAATTTCCTTCTCTAGGAATATGTTAGCTCTTTTTCTCATTAAACATTTTTCTTACCAGAAAAGGTAAAATATTTCCATTTATCTCTCCACAGATTTCACTTGCTCAAAGATCAGTGACATAAATAGGCAACCCAAAGGAAGTTGAGAAATCAAGTGTGCTGATTGACTTAGTATATTTTCTACAGTGAACTTTTAAACAGTAGAGTGATATCACAGGGAGTAGCATAAGGTGATAGTGCCTGAAGAATTTCAACAAAGATAGTTTGGGTCTCTTCTTACAGGAAAATGTTTTCCTTTGAGAAATATTGTTTAGTTCTGTTTTTGGATTCTTTGTTTGGTTGGTTTTGTTCTGCCATTTGTTCTCAGGTCTTTGTATACATGCTGTAGTGTAAAGAATTTTCAAATATATAACTTGTATTAGCAGGCTGAGATCAGATCATCATGATTACCTTATGGACTTATGTCTGTTTGATTAATATTTGATGAAAGGTATAATTCAGGGCTTAATCATTAGGAAATGAAAATCAATGGCTTTTTATTGTCTTACTATGTGTCAACCCCAATCATTTTAATCCATGGATGGTAGGTTGTTGTTTACAGGTGAATGAATCAATAGCTACATGATACACCACCTAATTTTAGGTGCTGTACTTGTAACCCAATAATCAGGAAGGTGAAATAGAAAAAAATACTGAGAATGTGTAGTTCAGGCTAGATATATTGTGGGTTCAAGGCCAGCTTGGGCTACATGGCCATAACCTAGCATAAAAAGTGAAGATGAGAAGAAAAGATTGGGTAAGAGAGGAGAGGACAGGAGAGGAGAGGAGGGCAGGGGAGGGGAGCGGAGGGGAGGGGAGAGGAGAGGAGAGAGGAGATCACAGGTAGTTTTGATATTCATAGTTTTAATTTTACTATGTTGCAGGAGATATTTAAATTGGCAGCACCCGTTCTGGCTTGCAGTTACAGAGCTGCCATGTTCCTGACTAGGCTAGGCCTGAGGTCACGAGTATGTGCTGCCACGGGTCAGGCTGCCGGCTCAGACCACCAGTTAAGGCAGCCAGAGACACCGGCTCTGCCACCCACAAGACACCAGCATGGGAGATGCCTCTGCCAAGCTTCCATGCTGTCTCCACAAGACTGGGCTGAGCCCAGACCATCCTGCCATCCATGAGGTATCCAGTATAAAATGAGACTCTAATGCTTAATGATTAACCAAAGGCTTTATATGTTTGGTAATGCTCAATTAACAAGATGCTCACATAATTAGAAGTGTTAACCAATTAACTAACCTAGATATAAGTTGTTACCCAGGACTGCTCTCGGTCCAAGCATGGTTCTTCATCCTTCTACATCTCTGTCTCTCCCTCGACTCGTTCCTCGTTTTTCTTCTCCTCTTCCTCCCTTACTCCTCTTCTTCCTCTCCTTACTCCTCCCACCTTAGCTCCTCCCAACTTTTGGGGAAATATCCTGCTACATTACTACTCAGAAATCATGAAAAAATAAATCAGAAAGTTTTTCAATATTAAAACTTATAGGAAGAGATAATAATAAAATATGTAATAAATGTACCTCTGAGCTTTTAAAAACTGCTCTGGGCTTATAGATAGAATAAATATTAGGCAAGGAATTATAGTTCTGGAGTGCATGGAGTCATGATAGGAACTAGAGATTTGGTTTTTTACTAAGGAACCTCATAATTAGTGTGAATTGTATATGTTAAGCCATAAAACTTTGATGATCTTGATAATATAATCTCTTAATTAATTTTACCCATTAATCAACTATATTTCCATAATCAGTTAAGTATTGGTGAGTAATTAGTATTTTTGTGTCAAGGAAAAGTTACCTCAACACATATATGAATATAAGCAGCAATAAGACACAAGGAACTGTATTCTATAATGTGATGGTTTATTTATGCTCACCCCAGGGTGTGGTAGTATTAGAAGGTGTGGCCCTGTTGGAGTAGGTGTGTCACTGTGAGTGTGAACTTTAAGACCCTTATCCTAGCTGCCTGGAAGTCAGTATTCTGCTAGCATCCTTCAGATGGAGATGTAGAACTCTCAGCTCCTACTGTACCATGCGTGCCTAGACTCTGCTATGTACCCACCTTGATGATAATGAACTAAACCTCTGAGCTTATTAGCCAGCCCCAAATAAATGTTGTCTTTATAAAAGTTGTCTTAGTCATGGTGTCTGTTCACAGCAGTAAAAACTTAACTAAGACACATAAAATAGAACATCTACTTCGAAAACCATGAAAATTTTACTATGTTCAAAGGCAAGGACTATTTGGCTTAGAGGCATGAAAAGACTTTTCATTAAAAGATGATACTATCCTCAATCAGTAACATATGTTATCTACCTAAACATGATATATGTATGAGTGTGTGTGTGTGTGTATATACATCATATTACTCATTCTTTTTAGTAAATGAATAATATGAGTGGACTAAGTTATATCCTAGAATTGCTAAAAGTTATCCTTTGCTTTTTCTAAGTCAAGCAATAATATTAAAAGAGAACACAGAATTTATCATATATTATCCTCTGTTTGGGGCTGTGCCACACACATGGGTTCTGTTGGGCTGAGTTGGTGGATCCCACATATCTGCTGCCCCAGATGGCTGGAGCCTCAGCTCAGGAGGGCAGAAGCACCAGAAGTTGACTGTGTCCTCTCCATACTGCCTGGTGGACACAGGGCTGTGAGAAGCCACAGGCCTCCACTCCAGACATGAGGAGAATGCAGTCTGAGACCCCACAGAGGCAGAGCTCTTGGACTGGGGATCTCTGGACCAGGAGGCAGCCCTTGGGCTCTCAGATACCTCTGAGAGGTCGCAGATGGGCCGAGATGGGGAATACGGGCTGGAATGACCCACAGCTGAAAGGGGAAAGGGGAGAAGATTAGCTCTGGCAGCACCCCGCAGGGTAGATTAGATTCTTGGTCACACTGACTCACTTGGCTGGGTCATGGCTGGGTTTCTGTGGCTGGAATGCAGAGGGATCTTCTTCAGGAGGTTAGATGGTGGCTCTGTAGTTGAAGACCTTTTCCATTGTCCCCTACAGTGGGCTCCAAAGATGAGACGTTGTCCATCATTTTAAAACATTTATTGTCATGGTGGAAAATGGATGAACCTGTACCCCGTGTTCTCAGGGCAAGCCTGCGGTTAAATACATTTTGAAAGTAGGAGGAGGATCTGGAAAAAAATGTTTAATTGGCTACACCCTCTGGCCTTTAGGTATCTCATGAATAAGGAGATCTCTTGAGGCTCTGAGGCCTGTAGTCACACCCTCTACCTGTGCAACATGACCAAAGGCCACAAACCTTTCTTTGGGAGAGGCTGTGGATGGCTGAAGCTAAGTGAGAGGAACCAGGGCTCAGGAGCAAGGCCAAACATCTTTAGGGTCTCCGGGGTTCAAGGCCTGCACTTGACCAGGTACCCAGCTGCCTCTCACAGCCCACCAACACACACCTCTGCTAATTTTGTGTCTGGAATATCATAGATTCATGATGTAACCTTAGAGTCAGAAACAGAGAAAATCAAGCATCACAATCCAGTGGCTTCAAACCATGTCTATTTTTCAACAACAGATCTAGAGAGAACAGCAGCACAAAATGGCAGACTTTCATGTTCAAACTGATGGCTAATTGTACATAACCATACAGCTTCTCAAACCTCACGAAAGCTGGCCCTTGGCTCTGAGATTTACTAGAAATTTACTAGAATTTCTTTAACTAGAAATTCACATGGAATAATAGGCTCTGACAAAATCTATGCATACTCAGGTAAACAAGACCATCTCCTTCAGAGAAGGACAGGGTAGTTGTATTGAAATAATGACCCAAATTTGGTTGATATAATGAAGACATAGTCATAGAAATTAGAGCTTGGAAGGTAGTTAAGACCCTGTCTTTGTGTTCTGTAGAATACCTACAGAAATCTACCTGTTAGAGCTAAGCCAATTGTGGAACTAATGAGGAAAGAACTTGCTTTATTATGCACAATGGTGATCCTGAGTATCTTTTAAGAGTTTGGGGCAACATTGTAGATTGCCGTGCCTTACAAGGGTCAACTAAGGGAAATCATGAAGTTCAGCCTTAAGGAGAATGACTCTATAATCAATCCCTAGGCAAAACAGGCAGGACAAGAAGGAACTATAATTCTGAATGAAGTCACTCAATTAAGAATTTCCTCCAGTGAATGACAATGCCTTAAGCATCCACAGGATTTGAGGTAGAAATCTTCTATTGTCATAAGCAAAAACCAAGTTTCAAGATCTAAAAACTGAAGAAGCTGTGGGTTTCTACCCTAGGTTCTGCAGAAGGGTCTCATACACATGTCAGAATGTATCCTCCCACTATTAAAGACAAGCTGGCATATGGAGAGGCTATTACTGGCTAGATGAAAAACACCTCATTTGGCTGAACTCCCAAGAATATTTTCATTTCCTCACTGAAAGACACTAAGAAAAAATCCTAGTTTAAGTTGATCCTACACTCAACAAGTACAGTGAACTCACTGAATCTCCCCTCACTTGTTCTTGCTCCCTTTGTGAGCATCATAAAAAAGCTTTGGCAAATTGGTGTCTCTAATGTTCGAAAGGTGTAATTCCCACAAAGGTGCTCTAAATTCACTCTAAAAAAGCATCTATGTTTTTATGAAATATTTTTCATGTTTTTTTTTTTCTATCAAGCCATTTGTTTTATAGGAAAACTATTCTGAACACAGTTCTTGTACCATGAATTAGTTAATCATATTCTCAGATAACAGGTAAAAGATCTTGCACAAAAATAAAAAAAAATTACTCTAACAATAACTATTACACTGTTGCCTAAATTACATACTAGGTTCATGTCACCGTTTCAGCCTATGAGAAGATCTGTTGTATAGACTGCAACATTTTGCTCAGCATCTTTATGTCCAGTTGAGAAACACAGCAGCCATTTGCCATCCAAATGGGTTAGGAATTTTATAGGGCAAATTATGGAACCTGGGGAGGGAATTGGGGAAGCAAAGAAAAAAAGTAAAATAATGCATGATGGGTGAAAAAGAAAGATCAAAATAGCAACAGGCGCAGTTTTATTTAGAAGCTGTTCCCTTCCTTCTCAATTCACAACGTAAAATATATTTTTATTTTCTTGAAATTTGAATGCTTTCCCATGGTTGTCTTATTACTTTTTTAATAAATATGGTTACTAAAACAATGAAGTTGATAATCAATATGTCATCCACCCAACGTGTATTTTCACCTGATATTTTTTTTTTCTTGTCCCTAAAATTTTATCCATATATACATGTGTGTTTGTATGCATGTGCATATGCACTTGTGTGCTTTTACATGGTTAAAAATTCATTGCTAAATTTTCTTTGTGTGCTGTTTTTCAGATTGTATTGAGATTCACCTATGTTTTTGTTAATTAATTCCATCTGTATTAAAGATGTTACTTTAGGAAGTTAGTACAGATCACTGACCATTCAGCCTGAGTTGGATATTGTTGTACAGATACAAACCTGTCTGTACTAAGTGTAAGCCTGTGGGCGATGTAATGAATATGGTAGATTGAGAACCCTTTGGTTAACCAGTGGGGCAACAGTCATTGCCATCGTTATACAGTAAATGCAAATTTTCTCTATATCAATTTTTAAACCCCATAGCGATATCTCGCTCCCATGGTGTGGCGTTCTTGTCAGCACTTCACAGGTGGTAACTTTATGATATCAAACCCAGTCTGAAGACCAGTATCTTATCATGCAAGAGGAGTCTTTGTCGTAAGATAAGACCAATGAAGCCCAGACTGAAAGGAATGGGTAACAATCACTTTGTAGAGTGAGGGACAGCATGCAGAGTGATGCTGATGACACTTTGTAAACACATTACTAAAATTTTATAATTCTTTAAATTTGATGTGTGAAAAATAAATTTGTGCTATCTCATGCCTGAAAAATCTGTAAGAATTCTTTTTTACTAGTTTACCAATCAATTCCTTCTCATTTTCTTTGATAATAATTGTGTCATTTGTGGCAAAGACCCTCCAGACAACTGAATTCTTGTCTTGGCTTCGATTTGATTATTCATAAAACAATTCCTAGTCTTGTCTTTTACCGACAATTACAACCTAAGAAGTCTCTGCTAGTATAAGCAAGTCTTCAACAAAGCATCCTTTCAGCCAAGAGCATTTTAGAAAAATAAGTGTCTGCATAGTATTTAGAGAAACATATTGCCTTCTTAGAAGAATATCTGTATTCAAATATGACTTCTGGAAAAAGGCGAAGTGCAAACCTAGTGTTACTCTCCGAGGCAACTGTTTGGAACTGACAAATAATTTCTGTTTAATAATGTCTCATTTCAATATGGCATGATTTGAACACACAAAACCAAATATTTTCTTTATACAAATCCTGTTTTAAACCATGAATCAAAGGAGCTCCTTTGTCTCTCAATCTTCCTCTTAACCCACAGTGTTCTGATTTGTAGATATGGTTTAAGACTCCTGGTATTGCTCTCCATAATGATACTAAAAGCATTGGCCTTCCTGAGAAAAGTTGCTGTGAATGTGGCATTAAATCATTTTAATTCAAAATTTTTATGTTCTAAGAGTCTCAATCTTACATACATACATACATACATACATACATACATACATACATGTGTGTGCATATATATATATACTTATTAATACTTATATACATAGACATCATATACATACACATATATACACATATATGTTGAGGTTTGGTCTGTTGCTATGTATTATAATGCTAAGTACAGGCCCCCAAGACCTGGTTGCTCCAGAGACAAGAGAGTATGCATGTAGATCCAAGTGATGGTATATGACGTTTAACCTTAAGTTATTTTTGATTGCTGAATAAAGATGCCTATAGCCTGTAGCTGGGCACAATTGAGATAGGCAGGTCTTGGTGTTCCTGGCTTTGAGTGAGTCATGTGACTTGGCTAATTGGAGTTAAGAGCAGCCCAGACAAAACATGGCAAACTATATAATAGAATTATTGGCTAGAAATAGATATAATAGCATAGAGGATAGATATCTGCCCTGGCTCTTGTGCTGATTAGGGATAATTATAAATACAAAGTTTGTGTGTGTCTTTTATCTGGGAACTAAATGATCAAAGGTGGGGTAGAAACCCCGGACTGGGATTAAATATTTTTGAATGTACATATAAAGTTAAGACTCAGAATATATTTGCAATTTATATATTTATGTGTATATATGTACATATACATATATATTTTATGTATCTATATATGTATGCCATTATAAGCTGATACATTTATAGCATAACATTCTTCATTTAAACATGGTATTTTCATGAAAATATTACTGACTTGAAACTATTTTATAATCCATAATTTCTGAATATGAACCTGTCAAATCATCTTTCTTGCTGGCCAAGACTAGAAGATTTGGGAGCCTGAAGTTGCAGTCTCTTATCTTCCTGTTGGTTGCCTTCAATGTACGTGTCATTTTCTGCAATTTTACTGTGATGGGACTAGATGCAAATTCAGTTGCCCTGCTCAGTTACGCTTGATAATCTCTTACACTGATGTCATAATGCCATTCAGCTTCTGACATCTCCAGCTGATACTGCCATTGCTAATGCTACTACTCCCTCCAATCTTACCACCTCTAATTTCCATTGAACTTCTCCTGGATCATTTCATTCAGTTCTTATGAGAATTTATTTTTACCTCCCTTGTCTCTCATCTGTTTATCTTGTCTTCTGTCTATTTTTCACTCTATACAGCATATTAGATGATTTCTCAGACCTCTATTTCATTTTGATCTGTTTTGTATTTCATTCTGACCTTTGGTTTACTTTTTCCCCCTTTGTTTCTTCTTTCTTCTTTCAGTAACTATAAGCTTGGTTGTTCTATGCTTATCTACATATTCACATAATACAATTTGTACATGGCTTAAGTACGTTTTCTGAGTGCATTTTGTTTATTTGATTGTATGCATCCTGCCAGATGAATTGCTCCTGCTTCAGTTAATTCTTTCACATAGATTATAATTTTTGTGATTAAGCACATTGGATTATTCACATTTATTCTTGTTCTCTTAGTTCGAAATTCTCTTAGTTCAAAAAAGTCGACTATGTTTGACTAACTCTCTCTTTGGGAAATAAAATGTGATATTTTACTAACCCTAAATATGAAGAATTAACTTGTGTCCTTTGTGTGAAGGAGCTTTATGCAAAGATGGACCATACTCATTATAACTCCTGTTTCTTGCCCCAATAATAATGTTAAATGTTAGTCAAATTTGGGTCTTGTTCAACTTTATGGTTCTAATTTGACTACAGTGACCAAATCCTTTGTCAATTTCAGATAGATGGAGTGTGAGCCACATTATAATGGGATATCTTAAATGAAATTTATGTACCTTCATCATAATTTAGCCCTTTGGAAAATCCTATTATTTCCTAGGGCATAAAATAATTATTTAAACTAAATTATACATTAATCATCTCTATAGTTACTTTTGTATTGAGAAAGCCTTAAGTTTAATTAAACAGCTGTTGGTTGCCTCAAAGTTCTGTGTGCCATGGTTGCACCTTTAGTGATATGGTGCCACATTAGTCATTGCAGTTCATAGGTATCATTACTGGGCAAAGTTACTGGTTACTTCCCTCCCCTGGAAGCTTGCATAGCAACAAGATTTAAAGGAAAAGAGGTCATAATTTGAAAGAAAGGAAAATGAGAGACATTGAAGCCATTAAGGAAAGAAAGGGGAAGTGAGAAAAATGGTGGAATTAGGTTTCAATTTCTAGAAATAAAAATTTATTTGAAAAGATGTCTACAACTCTACAATCTCTACAATAAGGAAAAACCATTTCAGCATAGGCTAATTTGGCCATTTTTTTTTTTTAGAAACCAGTAAACTATTGGCCAGTCTATTTATAATTTTAGTGCTCTATAACTAACAAAAAGCATAAATTCATGCATATTTATATGCACTCTTTCATTGTATACTATAGTCCAAAAGAAAAAACAGTGCATCAAATTCAAAAGGCACATAGAATTCAAACTTTCAAACGTTGAACTGACTGGGGGAAACATATTCTGGAACAGCCTGGTTGTACTGTAGCAGGAGTGTAAGCTGTGAGAATAAAGAGTGAAAGCCAGCATGCCTAGGATTTCCCACAGCACATTCCACAGGGACTTACTGACAGACACGCAGTCCTGAGCAGCAAAGGCAGGATCAATTGGACCATCTCAATTTGGTTCAGAAGGAAGAGCATTTATGTTGGCCAGGGCAAATATGACTTCATCCCAGTGGGTCATATGTGCTTTATCTTAAACTGATATCAAAGGTCTGGGCATGTTGCTGGCATGAGAGGTCTGACTGCAAAACTCAACATGCTACTCTAATGATTTTGTCTATTTATAATTTACTGGAAATTCATACAGACAAACCTGATGAGAATAACTGTGGGACAGTTATGGTGGTTATGAATCAAGATAGCTCAACCATGTCAAGCTGTCACACTCATAAAAATGAGTTTTCCCTTTCATTGGTATATACTAATTATACATAGGACCTGAGATAAATAAGGATAATTTTGTGAAATATATATATATATATATATATATATATATATATATATATATGTATATGTATATTCTTCACTCATGCCTCATTATTCTTTCCCTTCTCCTCTTTCTCTCCATCCCATTAGTTTCTTTAGACAATTTCACTTCTACTTGTATGTCATACATACATACATACACATGTACATGCATACATATGTACGTACATACATAATTTTATGGTATTCAATCAAGGAACAACAAATGATTTAAACAGTTGAGGTATTTACCATTCTAAAATCAACTAATTCACTCGGTATGACTATCTCCAGTTGCACTCATTTCCTGAAGACAACATGGCTTCATTTTTATGGCTTAAAAACAAATTTACACATATCTCACATTTCTCTTATTCATTTCTCTGCTAATGAATCAAACTAATACATAGTTTGATTCCATAATTTGTAAGTAGTGCTGCATATATGCTGATATGTAAGTTACTCTGTAATATGTTGACTTAAAGTTTTCAAGTAACCCCCAGAAGTGGTATAGATAGGTCATATGGTACATCTGTTGTTTGGGGGACTATCACACTAATTACATTAATGACTGACTTTTTTCTTTTCCCACTAGCATTACATAATGGTTTCCTTCCTTCTCATCCTTGCCAAAATTGGTTGTTAATTTTTTTGCTAATGACTGCCATTCTGCTTTGAGTGTGATGGAATATCTTTGTAGTTTAAGTATTAATTTGTCTGATGGCAAATGTCACTAAATTTTGCTCATATTTTTGTTGGCAATTTGTATTTCATCTTTTGGGAACTGTTTGTTTTATTAGCCCATTTACTGACTTGATTATTCAATTTTTTGTCATGTTGTTTTGAGATTTTTATAAATTCTAGATATGAACCATCAGTTTCATGTATAGCTAGCAAAGATTTTTTTCCCATTCTATAGACAGCTTCTCCCAATGTTTGATTTATTGTGTAGAAGCTTTTTTAATCTCATGGTGTCCTATTTAACAAGTGTTGGCATTATTTCCCAATTAGAATTTTATTCAGAATACTCTTGCATTATAGATCTATATCTTGAAGTATTTTTCCAATTTGGGTCTTATATTAAAATCCATCATCTATTTGGAGTTGACTTTTGTGCAGGGTGAGAAATAAGAACAAGCAGTTTTCACAGCTTCATTTGTTAATGAGACTCTTTTCTCTAATGTCTATTTTGGGTATTTTCATCATAAAGTAAGGTGGCTGTAATTGTGTGGGTTTATGTCTGTATTCTAACATATTCCACTTATCTATGTCTTTGCATCCATGCCATGCTGTTTAGTTACTATGCCTCTGTAGTGCAGCTTCGGGTTGAGTATTTTGATGCGCTTAGCATTGTCTTTTCTGTTTGGAATTACATTGACTATTTGAGAGTCTTGGTTTTGTTGTTTAGCTTCCATGGGACTTTAACTATATTTTTTCTCATTGTCTGAGGAATGTAATTGATGAAGTTTATGTTGAACTGATAGATTACTTTGGGAATTAAAGTTTTTTTGACAATATTAATTGTGCCGATTCATAGGCATTAAAAAGTCTTTCTATTGTCTAGAATACTGTTTGATTTCTTTCTCCAATATCTTAAAGTTTTTATTACAGAGGTTCTTCAACTCATTATTTAGGTTTATTCTTAGGTATTTTTTGTAGAACTATTGAGAATGTAATTTTTTTCCTAATTTATTTCTTGGCAGGTTCATTACTGATCTATAGAAAACTTATCCCCTTCTACATGCTAACTTTGGTATTCTGCCAAAAATGTTATTCAGGAATCTATAGGGGCTATTGTATTCTACTGAAGAACATGTCTAACAGAAACACTATTCAGGAGACCCTGAAAATAGCAAAAGAAACAGAAAAATACTTGAAGAGTCTGTAAACAAAAGCAAGTTTATATCAAAGACTTTAAGTAAGGAAGAACTTGAGAAAGAGTGTGAAAATGCTAGTTTGCATCAGGAGACGCATAAATGGATATTAAACCAAAGTCACACCAAGAAAAGAGCCAAGTTTAATTTCAAGCTCATGTTGGGACAGTCTGGCAGTATGTGAGGAGTACTCCACGATTATTTGCTTATGAGCCACTAGACAGCTTACCAAGACATGCTTGTGGAGGCATTGGCTTCAGAACAAGGGCCTACTCAGCAACTAGGAGAGCATCATGGGAGTCCCTATTCAAGGTCTAGTTATTCAGAACATTTCACTGTTTTCTTACCAAGTCCTAATACGAAGTGTCTTGCGATAACTTACCCGGTTGCCTTTTCAGCAACTAATGCTGGTCCCTTACAGCCAGTCTCTGCAAGAAGGCCTTCCAGCAGGGATATATCTAATTACTATAGCATAATCCCTCTAGCTCAGCAGAACAGTAAGAAAAGTGTCACCTGCATACCCAGAATCCATCTATAGACTGATGGAGTCACCATAAATACTACAGTGTGGACTAGCTGGGTCAGAAATCAGGCAACCAGTACCACATTGGTAATAACTCCCAGGACCAACACACAAATTAACAGCATCCCTGATATATCTCCTACCCATTCTCCAGAACTCTCTTTGTCACAAGTCTAAACAATATCTGCATTGAATTTCGTCCCCTACCTGTCTACATACAATTCTCCTAGCCTATGAGTGTTGGTCAGCCATTGTAGTACAATCTTCCATCTGTCCATCCTTGCTCTTTGACCAGTTAATTTACATAGTACACCAGGAACAGATTAGACTGAAGCATGGAAACTAGGGCAAGAAACAAGCATTCAAATCTGCTGACAAATGACAGCACATTTTGTGCTAGAGAATTCAGAACTCCCTGAAGGCATCCAAACCATAGGAAACCATCCAAACTCTTCAGCCAGTTCCACATGCCTTGGACTACCCTGCCTTGTATTCTGGTGGGGTTATATTCCCCAGTCTCCTGAATGCCTATAAGTTCTTACATTTCATCAAAAACTATGTGAGTCATTTCTATCTTTGAGGGGCCAAAAAGAACTCTGACCTGGGGATCTTGGAGTAATCCAGCTCCTAACGAATAGAGAGAAAAAGGAAGTAACAGAGTAGACATGGAGACTGAGTAGAAAGAGCCAAAGCAGAAAGACTGGGCCATAGGTGGAAAGTAAGAAGACAGCTGCCAAGCTGGCGTATACAATATTGTAGCTGAAGAGAGAAGCAACCATTCTTACACTGGCACTGGACTCCATTCTACTTCTTGGGTCATTTTATCCCTGGTTGGATCTTTATGTTTCCCCGTTCTTCCCATCCCCTCTATCATTTTTTTTCAACCTCTTCTCCAACCATTAAATTAATTTTCCTCACTGTATTGGTCAGGTAGAATTGAGAAGGTCCAACACTCCCCTTCTTTCCCCAACATCCCAATCTCCCTTTTCTCTTTTGGCCTCAAGTGAAAGTATTTATTTGGACAGAATTGATTTTCCTATTCTCTCATATTCTCCATTTTGTCTTTCTAAACCTCATAAAGTTATACTTGGAGCTTTCAGTCCTCATCTCCAGAACATTTGTATACTCTCCTTATAGTTTATGACACAGTAAGAGAGACACATCAATTGCACATACAGATGCACTGTAAATTTTACTTAATCTTTTGTTTGTTTGTTTGTTTGTTTGTTTGTGAGTTACTTGTGTGGAGCTACATTTTGTTTTTAAATATAAAAAACTCATCACTTGGGAAAAATGACTTTTCAAATTCTTTCAAAGGAAATCTGTTATACTGTTACTGACATCAAAAGTGTCATATCCATGTAAAGAAAAGAAAAAAAAAATCTAAATTCTTAAATTAATTTCATGTAGGACAAAGTTAAATTTTAGCCAACTTTAAAATCAAACTATTAAAATTTCCACAATTTCCAAAATTCAACTTATGGGGGTTTGTGGTAGAATCAGCACACTTTGTAGTATATTTTTATTCTTCTTCCTTTGCCCTTCCACCTTTTGTCACATGACTAGCACACAGTAGGCATATCATACTTAGCACAAAGGCGGCCTGTGTGATTTTTGACTGGTCTTGTGTCATAAAATGTAATAATGTCTAAGAGAGTAACACGAACAGCTTAGTGGATTTTGGCAGCAGGCTAGTCAAGGAGTAAAGACTAGAATATTCTCAGATATGTTTGCTTTTAAAGTAGTATATGTCCAATTCTAGTTAAGAGGTATAGTTCCAGAATTATAAAATTATTTAAAGAAAATTTTGAATTCTTTGTTTGTACTTAGCAATGATTTAGAAATTGACAAGAACATATTCTGAATTATTTGAAAAATTAGTAACACTGCTTCCTAATCACCATTTGCTCATGATTTAAAAATTAGGTCTTGAGGCCAAACTGAACCTCATTATCATAAACCCAAAGAGCAAACTTTCAAACTGGTGAACTATATGATATATTCACACAAACATCAAACAACATTGCAATAGGAAAGAGACTACGCTGCTTATCACATCAGCACCAGCACAGCACACATTGTCGAACTGTACATCTTGATTGTTTGCTGGGTATACTGACAATAAACTTTATTTAATCTGTTTGCTTTTTGGTTTGGTTTGGTTTGGTTTGGTTTGGTTTGGTTTGGTTTGGTTTGGTTTGGTTGTTTCTTTGGTTGGATGGTTGGTTGGTTGGTTGGTTGGTTGGTTGGTTGGTTGGTTGGTTGGTTGGTTGAATGGTTGCTGTTTGATTGTAAATATAAAATAAATCATGTCATTGAAAATTACTCTTTCAAATTCTTTCAAGAGAAAATGTTTATCTACTACTCTGAAAGGCATATTGCACTCTACAAAACTAGCATGAGGATTATCACTATATCTGCACTCTAAGTGGCCCACTGAGTTTTGTCAACTTCTTTCTCCATTTTCTTTCATTTTAAAATAATACTGTCACCGGGCAGAGGTGGTATATGCCTTTAATCCCAGCACTTAGGAGGCAGAGGCAGGTGGATTTCTGAGTTCAAGGCCAGCCTGGTCTACAGAGTGAGTTCCAGGACAGCCAGGGCTATACAGAGAAACCCTGTCTCAAAAAAAACAAACAAACAAACAAAATTAATTAATTAATTAATTAATTAAATAATGCTGTCAATTTACATTCTATTGAATTCATTGTTTTACTTTGATTATATCTTTTATTTGTTTTAAGGTTTTATAACAGTAGTAGAAGGTTAATTGCTAAGAAAAATATTCATCTCTTACTAAATTTAAGAAAATATTTGAAGGCCACAGAACTGTATCTTTCAAACGGAACATATGCAACATTTAAGTCTGAACAAAATTGTACCTTTTAAAACATCTACTCAGAACAGTCAAGTGTAGCTTTCATTCCTTCCTCTCAGACTTATCCTTTATCCTATTCCAGCCTGACAGCCAGAGTCTCTCTTTCTACCCTACCTGCACTCCCTGGGGACCCTGTATCTTGGTGCAGACCAAGGATCTCACTAGCTACTGTGTTCTACATCTTGGCTTAGCCTGCCGTCCTAACCCAACTCCATTTCTCTGTGTCATCCACTGACCTACAGAAAGATTCTCTACCAGGAACCTCACAACCACCACATTTTTTTAGAATCCAAAGAGGGCAACAGCCACCAAAGAATGAAAGACACACCTAAGAAGACAAAACAAGATATCTACACAAATAGACATCTCAAACATGGTAACTCCTGATGGGTTTAACTAAGCACAGAACCACCAACAGGAACAGCCAGGATAGTATGCCTCCTTTAGAATCCAGTAACTGTACTGCATAGGCCCAATAAAAGCAATTTAGCTGGGACACAAAACAAGGACCTCTAAATAGTAATTGTTAATATATTCAAGGACTTAAAAAAGATATGGAAAATGCCTTAATGAAGATCATAAAAAGGCAGTCAAAGGAAATAAGAAAACTGGTTTAAGACAATGGTTCTCAAGCTGTGGGTCATGACCCCTTTGGGAACCTTTCACAGGGGTCACGAAAAAGATATTCTGTATATCAGGTATTATGATTCATAACAGAAGCAAAATTACAGTTATGAAATAGCAATGAAAATAATGTTATACTTAGGAGTCACTACAACATGAGAAACTGTACTAAAGGGTTGAAGCATTAGGAATGTTAAGAACCATTAGTTTGAAACAAGAAAATAGAAATAGAATCATCAAAGAAAATCAATACTGAAATAAAACCAGAAATAAACAACAAAAGCCTCACTAATATGGAAGAATTTCATGTTTTAAAAGACAAGTAAGGAAAAATGAATACTTCAGTCAAAAAAATGTTAAATCAAAAAAAAAAAATCCAAGCATAAAATATTTAGAAAACCTTGGATACTGTGAGAAGCCTAAACTTATGAATTACAAGCATAGAGGAGTGCACAGAAATTCAAATCAAAGGCACAGAAAAAAAATTAACAAAATCATGGAAGAAAAATTTTCCCAATCTAAAAGAGGTATCTGTCAAGGTAAAAGAAGCACACCGAACATAAAAGAGACAGGACAAGAAAAACAAATATCTCACATACTAATCAAAACACTAGATGTACAGAACAAAGAAAGATATTAAAAGCTGCAAGGGGGAAAGTCCAAGTCACATATAAAGGCAGGTCTATTAAAACAGCATCTAGTTTATCAATGAAGACTCTGAAAGCCAGAAGGGCCTGGACAGATGTTCTACAAACTCTCATAGACCACTAATATGATTGCAGATGACTACATCCAGCAAAACAATCAATCAAAATTGATGGAGAAAGTAAAATATTCCACAATAAAAACAAATTTAAGCAAATCCCATCTGCCAATGCAGCCCTACAGAAGGCAATAAAAGGAAAACTTTAATCTCAAGTTCTTATCCACATCCAAAAAGACACAGGGAGCAATCTCAGAACAGTAAATCAAAAGTAGAGGAATCCATACTATAACCACAAAATAACAAGAGTCAATGTACATGGCTCATTGATGACTTTCAATGTAAGTGATCTTTTTTTTCCCATTAAAGAAATACAGATTAACAGATTAAGTTAGGAAAAAAAGGGATTCATCCTTCTGCTCCATGCAAGAAACACACATTACCATCAAGGGTAGACATCACCTCAAGGTAAAATGATTTGAAAAGATATTCTAAACAAATAAACTCAAGAAGCAAGTAGGTATGTCCATTTTAGTATTTGACAAAAGAGACTTCAAATCAGAGGAGACATATAAGGACATTACACACTCACTAAAGGAAAAAAAAAATCTACTAAGAGGATATTGCAATTCTAAATATTTATGCACAAAAGACAAGGACACACATTCATGACAGGAATATACTATAGCTAAAATCACATATTGACTTTGACACTAATACTGGGTAACCCAATACCCTACTCTCAACAATAGACAGGTTACCCAAACAAAAACTAAACAGAAAAATGCTGCAGTTAAATGACTTCATAAATCAAATGGACATAGCATGCATCTATAGAACATTCCAACCAAGGACTAAAGAGTGCACTTTCTTCTTAGCAGCTCATGAAACTTTCTCCAAAATTTGCCATATTCTAGTATAAAAAGAAAATCTCAACAAATGTAATAAAATTGACATAATATCAAGCATCCAAGAATACAGGTAAAAGATTATTCACCATGATCAAGTCACCTTCATTTCAGAGATGCTGGGATGATTCAATATACATAAATCAATAATCTACCACATACAAAAGACTGAAAGACAAAAGCCATGTGATCACTTTATTAGGTACAAAAAATAACTTCACAAAATCCAACATCCTTTCATGCTAAGGATCCTGAAAAGACTTGGTATACAAGGGACACATCTCAACAAAATAAATCAATTTATTGCAGTCCCACAGCTAACATAAACATAAATTGAAATAAATTTAAAGCATTTCTACTAAAATCAGCAGCAAGTCAAATATGTCCACACTCACCATATCTATTTAACTACTTATAGCATAGTACTTTATGTCTTAGATAAAGCAGTAAGAAAACAGAAGGAGATCAAGAGGACACAAGTGGAGAAAGAAGAAATCAAAGTATTTTTATTTACAGATGACATAATAATTTTATCTGTAAAGGCCCTAAAAATTCACCAGGAAACTTCTACAACTGGTAAACAATTTTAACAAAGTACCAGGATATAAAATCAGTATCCTTCCTATATACAAATGACAATCAGACTGAGAAAGAAAACATGGACGAAATAATGACTTTCATGATAGCCTCAAAAAAAAAAAAAATCTTGGGATAATTCTAATCAAGCAGGTAAAAGTATTGTATGATAAGAACACTAGAACACTGAAAAAAAACAGAAAAATAAGATTTCCCATGCTCATGGATCAGCAGGATTGATATTGTAAAAATGGTTATACTACCAAAAGCTATCTACAGATTCAATTTAATCTCCACCAAAATTGCATCATAGTTATTCATACAATTGAAAAAAATCTTCAGTTTCATATGGACACAGATGGACACACACACACATACACACACACACACACACACCTATGCTAAAAAAAAAATGACAGGATAGCTAAAACCATCCTGAATAATAAAACTAATGGAGACATTAACCTCCCATATCTCAAGCTGTATTACAGAGTCATGGTAATAAAAACAGCATGGTATTGTCATAAAGACAGACATGTTGATCAATGAAACTGAATTGAAGATATAGACACAAGTCCCCATACTAATGGACAGCTAATTTTTTGACAAAGTCATCAACAATACACACTGGAGAAAAGGCACCATCTTCAATAAATGGTGTTGGTCAAACTAGATGCCTATATGTAGAAGAATCCAAATAGATTCATATATTCCCATTTTGCAAAACTCAAACACAAATGGATCAAGCACCATAAGATGAGAGAGGGTACTCTGAGTGTGATAAAAGAGAAAGGGAGAAAAGGTTTGAACTCTTTGGCACAGAAAAGGGCTTTCTGAACAGGACACCAATAGCGCAGGCACTAAAGACCAACAGTCAGTCGGTGGGACTTCATGAAGCTGAAAAGTTTCTTTACAACGAAGAACACTGCCATTTGGGCAAAGCAGCAGCTACCGAATGGGAAAAAGTTTTATAAATTATGCATCCAGTAGAAGATTTGTATCTAAAATATACAAAGAACAAAAAGCCATACATTAAGAAAACAAATAACCCAATTTAAAATGTAGTACAGATCTAAACGGAGTTCTCAAAAAATGAATCACAGCTGGCTGAAAAACACTTAAAAAAATAAAAAAAACATCCGTAGCCATCAGTAAAATGCAAATCAAAACTAATCTGAGATTTCATTTTACCTCAGTCAAAAAGGCCAGGATCAATAAAACAAATGACAGCTCATGTAGGTAAAGATGTGCAAAAAGAGAAGAATATTTTTTCACTGCTAGTGGGAATGTAAACTTGTATGGCTCCTATGGAAACCAACTGGGAGTTTTTCAGGCAGCTGGGAATAGATTTACCCCAAGATCAAGCTTTACTACTCTTAGGAATATACCTACTACATCCTACTACAAAGATACTTGTGTTACAGCCCAAGACAGCATAGAGGTTACATTCCTCTTTGTATTCTTGTTGAGGCATTTCAGATATAACTAGAATTTTATTTCCTTGATGAAGAATACTTTGGAAAATTAGAGGTCAAAATGCCCTAGCAAGCTTATCTTAGTTTCTGTTAAATTACCTGCTTATGCAGAACCCCCTCTAGCTAACTGCTAATCTTAGCTTCTGTAAAACCACTTGCCTTTGCAAAGAGCCCCTGAGCAAGGGTTAAGGATGTGACTTTTCCTTCATAAATCCCATGCTCCAGACACTAAGGGCTATACTTCTCCCCCAAATACGTGAGTGCAATCGTAGCTACCTCGAATAAAGACTTCAATTGATTGTAAACTGTGTCATGTCTAGTGAGTTCCCTGTAACATGTACTCATCCATGTTCACTGCTGGTTTTTTTCATAATATCCAGAAACTGGAAACAGCATATGTCTACTAACTTATGAATGAATAATGGAATGTGCTATATTTACATACCAGACTTTTATTCAGCTGTTAAGAAAAATAAAAATGTGAAATTTTCCAGTGAGTAAAACCAGAAAAAAAAAGTTCTGAGTAAGGTAACCCAGATCCTAAAAGACAAATACTGTGTTTTTTCTTATATATGCACATCAGCTTTCAAGTTTTTGATATGTGTGCTATAATCTGAATAACCATAGGTGTTAGGTACTTAGTTCAAATCAGAAAAGGGGAGAGGATCTCCCATGGAGGGAGAAATATAATATAATGTTATGGAGAAACTAGAATAGGAAAATTAAATAGGAAAAGTCTTGGGGAAAACTGATAAAGGGAAAAAATGGGGAGGGCCATACTAATGGTCATTTGAAAACCTGAAACTTTAAAAACTTTGTGTGTGTGTGTGTGTGTGTGTGTGTGTGTGTGTGTGTGTGTAAGGAATATAAATAACATCACCAAATAATAGGGAAGACAATGTTACAACTAGACACATTATACCACCAAGTAAACCATCCAGTACCAGAAATGGGTTGCATCTTGTTGAGTTCTGGGCCAAAGAGGCCTCATAGAAACTGCCACATATAGGTTACTGCAAAAGCTATTGGTTAGTCTCTAGAGCATGATGACATGGTCCTACTGCTGAAGACGTGTTTACTTATGTTAGTGAACACAGAGAGATCAAGGTGGGATCTTACTACAAGTCTCACCCATACTAACTAGTGCTCATGCGACTAGAAGGGAGTACGTAAACTATCAGAAAAGAAAGACAATCATAAATATCACCCATATACAAAACCTGTGACCTGCCTATAAAGTACACTGACGCAATCATAGCACAAATGTTATACCAGTAACCAACCACTTCCTGATTGGTTTTAAGCCCCACTCCTTGACACTGCTAAAGTGGTCATGGAGCAGAAACTAGATAGGTCATGGGCCTAGGATTTAACCTACTACTATGCTAAAGGAACACAGCAAAAAATGAGTCGTGATGACATATTGCTATACCCATTGATCAGAGCATCACTCAACACACATTAGAGAAACTTCTTGCAGTAGATGAGAACTAACACAGAGACCTACAACTAGACAATTTACAAAGAATGAGAAGCTTTAACATATTCAGTACTAATAAGATGTTTCCATCAAACGCCTCCCATCAAGATACAAGATCAACTCAGAAGAGCAGGCAGAAACACTGTAATAACGAGTGGTGGTTTGTAGGGGGAAGTATTGATTCCCTAATTGGTTCTTGATTTTGTCAATAAATGAGGCAGAAGCCAATCGCTGGGTGAAGGGAAAAATTTATGGTCTTAGGAGGAAGAGAGGCAGATGAGAGGGAGGAGGCAGAGCAGGTGATGGAGTGGAGAAAGCAGCAGACATGTAGTTCTCAGGAAACCTCCACCGTGGGCAGAAGCCTTCCAAGGAGGATGGGGCAGGATATTCTTTGCCCAGCTTTGCGTTATCTGGCTAGTTTTAAAATATTAAATCTGTCTGGTGTTTTCCATCTGTGGCAACTAAGGTGGGCAGAAGAAAGGGCACAGCCAGGATGGTCATTGGCAGCTTGACGGAGCTTGGCAGAACTCTCGAGAAAGAGCAAGCATGTTTTAAACTTACACGCTACAGTGGTTTAATGACTCTTCTAGACACAACAGGACTGATGTACAAAGGAACTCACGGTAATTTTGACAGCATACACAAGAGCTGTACAATTTCAAGTCAAATGGAGTCCCAGCACTGAGAGTAGAAGTAAACACAGGGCCACACCCTTAACCAAGAAACTATCTGCAATTGATACTTGTTGGCAAACTGAAAATCAGTTTTCTTGAGTGGAATGCCAGTGTGTATATCAACCTTACTCCAGGGCAGGCCCCAAGTCCCGTAGTAGCTGGCTAACAGAAAGGACTCTGGTATTTTGTGGTCTTTACTTCAAGTGTTTTATTTATTTATCTATTTATTTATTTACTTATTTATTGTCTTTCCTACTGTCTTACTGATCTTTTGCTTGAGTTTTGTTGATTGGTTTTATTTGTTTGTTTGTTTGTTTGTTTGGGAGGAGAATCTTTTGTGTTTTTGTGGACTTAGTTTTTTTTTCTTTTTATTGTAATTCAGCTTGCTGAATTTTGTTGTTGTTTTTCTTCTTGTTGTTGCTTGGTTGGTTGGTTGGCTTTTTAAGACGGAAAAAGAACTTTTCAACAACAAAATACAGTATTCTGTAAATGATTAAACTCATCCCCACAATTTTAGATCTTATAGAAATAAAATCATGAAGATACACAAGGAACAAATGCCAATTCTTTCTCATCCCTTGTGTTTCTCATATTACTGAGGCTAAAGCAGAGTTCAAAAATATTCCTTCCTTATGAGGTCAATGAATTCTGATCAGCCAATTGTCAATTGTCTCTATAAATGTTTCATCTTTCACAAATAGTTAATTCTGTAAGACAACAAAAACCAGCTTTCAATCCATCATTCAGAGTGTAGGCAAAAGATTTCCATGGTTAAGAGTGCTTTGAGAGATGTACAAGTTAAAGCTTTTTTAACTAAAAAAAAAAAAAAAAGCCTTTCTAATGTAAAATGACAATATTTTGGTCATTTCAGCATCAAGACACAACAAACAACTAAAATTCCTGCTGCTAAAAGTGGAGACAGCTTCAAGCAGCTCAGACATACAGAAGGATCGATTTTTAGGGCAAATGATACTCGCAATGACCACAGACCAGGACCTCATGCATCCAGTTAATGGCATCGTTTACGTGGACACCAACACCCCACCCCCAACCCCTGGATCAGCACTCTGACTTACACACGAAAGAAAAAAAAAAAACGCTCCCAAGGCCCACTTGAAATTCTGATTAATAGGTTGCTCAGGTACAGAGCCAAGATTTGCAAACAGGCTGCTTGTTGGTGCTTTGTCCAGAACCGTGGCTCATGAGGGATGAATGGGGCCCCCAGCGATAGAGCAGGGAACATCACTCAGGCAGTAACTTGCAATTCAGTCTCCAGTTTGTCTGCTCTCCATTTGGCACCACAGCCAGCAAGCACTCCAGCTGGGTAGCAGAGATTCAGCCAGCCCTCCTCACCTGAGCTGCCAAGTTTGGCAGTTGCCTGTTATTTGCTACCCAGGCTCCCATGTGAAGGAAAAGAAGACATGCCATGCTTCTTAATGGTGAAGAAGCTGGAAGAGAAATGGGGTTTGTGGCTTTAAGTAAGATCATCTTACTTAGGAAGGTCAGTTAGTAAGGAAAAGTGAGAAACACTCTTTGCATGAGAAGATGATCGAGCAAGTATGGAGGAAGTCCTGACTGGTTTTGTTGTTGTTGTTGTTTGTTTTTTTTTGGTTTTGTTTGTTTGTTTGTTTGTTTCTATTTCTTCCCTCTGAAAAGCAAGCGAGGGCTTTAGCAATAGAAAGCAATAAGCAACCATAACAGTGAAAAGCAGGGACACTCTGGCCTCCCACTCGTAGATCCAGCTGCCGCCTGACACTGCAGCACAAAGAACCTGGTTGAAAAGCAAAACGGTTTCAGGTTTTCCTGCTGTGGTCATTAGACATGTGAGCTGCTCTCAGAGGGTGTGTTGGGCCTGGGAAGCCAGGCACCTGTTGTCGGCAGAAACACAATACACTTATTGATTTGAGAGGGCTGCATAGAGTAACTAGAGAGGACACACAAAAATCCAAAGTAATAAATGGACCCATTACCCAATGACGTTGCAACGGGGCCGCGGGGAGGGAGGGGGGCTCAAAAGGAGAGCCATAGATCCAGCTTACTTTATCTAAGGCAGTACAAAACAGAAAGGATTGTTTATGGAGGTTGGAGGAAGGGCAGAGAGAGAAGAGCAAGAAAGGAAGTGCTGGTTAATAGAAATGGTGCTGTACTTGAGACCATCTGAGAGAGCCCTTCTGATTTATCTTCTCCTGAAGCTGCAGCAGCAGCGACTGAAGTGACTATAATAGCCCAGGAGAAATGTTGGTGCTATTAGATGGGTGATTGATGGAAACGCTGCCAAAACAGCTAGGGAATTTGTCAATGTGTTTTTTGAAGTTTGTAAATGATGACACTGGCAAAGTGTAAACAAACTCCGCTCAGCAGAAACGTTGTGCAGGCCCCCAAACTGACACTCATTTGCTGGATTGCTCCAATTAAGTACCATCAACTGGAGTAAGGCAGTCCCTTCTCTCGGGTCGGGGCAGCTGAGGCTTATGCAACATACAAAATTTGTTGTTAAAGAAAGGCATCCAAGTAAGGTCGTGTGTTTGTTTGTTTGTTTGTTTGTTTTTAACTGATCCAAAGTACCCAATTGTTGCAGGGCACCTAGCAGAAAAACAAGCACAAATTCTAGAGAGTTTTATAATCTGAAGACTCAGAATCCCATAGCACTGTGAGCATTGTGTGGGTCACAAGCCTTTTTTTTTTTTTTTTTTTTTTTTTAGGTCAAAGTTACAATTGCTGCCACTCTTGTTAGCTTGTTAACTGAAAATTTGATTTTTGATTCTGTCAGATTCTGAGATTCTGTCAGATTCTCTTCCCAAAATATTTCTTAGAGAAAGTGTCTATGTCCACAAATCATTTCTGATTGTCACTGGGTGATGACCGGCTGTTCATTGCATTGAATTTCTCTTGAATGCTTCTTTCTCCCATGGAGATTGTGTGGGTAAATTGTGTTCCAAGCAGTGTACCCAGGTGAAGGTCCAGAAATAAAGAAGATCCAGAGAAGCCCTGGACTCTTCCAATTGATATTCACTAAACAGATACTGACATTATATAAATAAATTAAAAAACCTATAAGTTATCTTAGTTACTATTGCTATGATCAAACTCCATGACCAAAAGCAAGTTGGGGAGGAAAGGGTTTATTGGGGGGGAAAAAAAAAAAAAGGTCCACACTGTACTCAATCACTGAAGGAAGCCAGCACAGAAAACTGGAGGCAGGAAGAGATGTAGAGGCTATGGAGGGTGTCGCTTACTGGCTTGTTCGCTTGTTGTCTTGTCCATCATGACTTGCTCAGCCTGCTTTCTTATAGAACCCAAGAACACAAGTTCAGGGGTGACCCTAGCTGTCGCTGGTCGGCTGCTCGTTCCGACCCTCAGAAAGGAGCGACACAACACGAGATTCCTCCCAACACAGTTTACTCAGGAACCTTCTTACAATATCCCTCTGGAAGGGGAGATCCCAGTTCCACTTTTCCTTTTATCCTCATGCCTGGTCAATCAGAGCCTGCCACGTAGGCACACACCATTGGCAAACGTCAAATGGCCCGATTCTTTGCGACAGCGAGTCTGCGCAGTAGCTCTGAGGACGTGGCTCCAACCGGGTGTTTGAGAAAATCAGGCGCCATTCACAAAACTTGGCGGGTGCCATTCATAAGCTATGGCGCCACCTTAGCTGGCCACCACACCCGCTCCCCACACCTAGCCACAACGGGCTGAGCCCTTTCAGATCAATCACTAATTAAGAAAATATGGAGTCCATTTTTTCAACCTAGGTTTCCTCCTCTCAGACGCCTATATTTTTTGTCATATTGACATAAATCTAGCCTGCACACTAGCTAATCACAGTTGTGATGAGGACTGTGAACAAGGACATGTGAGCGATGCTGTAAGTTCATAAAATGGAGATCTGGAGAAAGGCTATATGGGTAATGGAAGAATTTCTTATATTTTAGTAGCATTCTAAAGCATAAGGACTCAGGTTAGCTAGCACAGGAGAGGGCAAGAAAAGATCCATACAAATGGAATACAAAGATAGAAGCCCTAGAATCATGGAAGAGTCATATCTTCAAACCAGTGAACCATAAAAGGATAAGGTCATGAAGGACTGTTAGATTAAGGTAAGGACTTTAACCTGTAATATGTGTTTATATGAAAGGCCATTGGAAAATCTTAGAAAAAACAATTACACATTTAAGTTATATTATCAAAGACCATACTGGCTCTACAAAGCACGCCCCAAAAGCATAAAGTATATATGTATATCAGTAATCAGAACACTATTGCAGTGTTTCAGGTTACAGCTCACAGTGGCTTCAACTAAGAATATAGCTACGTTAGTGAAAATAAATCAATAGACTGAAAGGCATTGGAGAAGTAAAAATCTGTCACTCTTGCTAATTGGGAGAATGTAGTGAGAGGGTAGGGTTGTCCCTTCCTGTTGTCGCTGTTGCCTGTGGTATGGATAGTGGTAGTATTTTTTAAATACAGGTAAATGTCTATGGGGCAGATATAGGTCAAATAACAGGTTTAAAATATCAGGTTGCTGGGAAAGACAGCTCACTGGGTAATATAGTTACCACACAAGTATGGAATCTGAGTTCATAATCCAGGACTCACACAATGCTCTATCTCAGGAACCTACGTCTGTAACTCTGGCACTGCTAGAGCAAAATGGGAGTAGGAGACGAGAGAATCTTGGAAGGTTTGGAACCAATACTCTAGCATGTATAACACTGAATAACAAGAGACTTTGTCTCAAACAAGGCACTTTCATACATGAAGTATGGAGTATACACACTTGTACACATGCACAAACACACACATACATACACGTATGCACACACAACTCTGCACACATACTGTGCGTGTACATGCACGCACGTGCACACACACGAACACACACACACACACACACCAAACACACAGAGAATAAAAGATAAAGGCCAAAATAAGACAATGTAGACTTGTGAACCAAAGCCTAGGCAATTGTAAATGTATATCACCAGTAATCTATCTTTTAATCTCTTCAAAATATCAGAGTCCTAAGACAAAAGTAAAAGGAAATCTGATACCCTGCAAAAATTCAAGAAGAAAAATGCCATGTCAATTCTAGTCATGATTTCAGAAAAAGAAAGAAAGAAAGAAAGAAAGAAAGAAAGAAAGAAAGAAAGAAATATTTATCTTTTGAATATGAAGGAACCCTAGAAAGACAGAGTGTAAGAGAGCTCAGTCCCCATGAGGGAGCAAAATCTTACTTGAGGATGTTCCCAGGAGCGGGTGTGGAGCTAGGACCATGAACTCAGAAGAAACAAGCATGCCAAGGGAGGCCATTGCCCAAGACAACATTTCTACTCCTCCAGTCAGCAAATGGTGAACCGGTCTTAATTTTGTTCCTGTTATATTTTTAAAACACAAGTCTGCAAGAAGAAATAACCTGAAATAAGTTGTATGTTTTCTGACAAGCTAAGTCAAAATGTTTTCCTGTTTTCTTACAAGAAATTTCACAATGAGAATTTTTAATTTAGGAAAAATATTTTTTGTCATAAAAACCTTAGAACAATTTGCCTCAGTCTCCTTAGCTACTGCATCTGGCTCAAATCATCTTGCACACAAGGCTCCCCAAGAACACATTCCACACAGTTCTGGCCTCCTGTGGTCACAGCCTGCTTCTGGGCCTGACCCACACCATTCCCATACACCAGGGACACAACAAGGAAGACAGAGCTGTCAAGATATTTTTATTCTCTGATGTCTCAGAGGCAGAGCTGCTTCGCAAAGGGACAGCCAAACATTTCCCACAAGGCACTGACTGGTGCTGAAAGTAACTTAACTTTCTCTGTCAAAGACTCTTCCTGCAGAAATGCGAAAGGAAAACGTGTACCATTGAAACAAACTGAAAGCATGTCAGTATGATTGGCAAGCTGACTTCTCAGAAGAAGGAATAATTATCGCCTGATAATGGCAGCTTATATCAGACATGTGAATTTTTCAGGCCACCATTTGTGTTATTGCAGGCTGCCTGACATCACAGGAAGTCTTTTGTGGCTTATGAGGCAGAACAGTGAAGCAGTTTTGGCCTCATCCTTTGACGGTGGCAGCCTCTGTGACAGTAGCATAGACAACTATCTCCCACATGTCTGTCCCTCCTTGTTCTAACAACCAGACAAAGCAAATTAAAGAGCACATTCCTGGTAGGCCTGTAGTCATGGCATTTACCATTTTTAACTTAATAATTTTCCAGGTCAGGTTAATAATCATTGTTTACACAATCTATTTCAGCCAAAGAAATATTACTTAGGTTTTCATTTTACTGGTCTCTAAAACGAAACACACACACACACACACACACACACAAAATTAAATTTTAAAATAAAATTAAAAGACTTACCTCTTGCCTTCTAAATTCTGGAGGCCTTTACTAAACACACTTTTTTCCAATCTTTGGTGACCTCCTTTTATGCTCTTCTTTTCAGTTTTATCTTAGTGTTCTCTTGCTGCAAAGAGACCGTGACCACAGCAACTCTTATAAACTCTTATAAAAGAGGGCATTTAATAACTTCTGTCCTGGTTAGGGTTATCATAGCTGGGGTGAAACACTATGACCAGAAGCAACTTGGGGAGGTATGAAGGTTATTTCACTCACAGTTCCATGTAGTAACTCTTCATCAAAAGCAGTGAAGGTAGGAACTCAAGCAGGGCAGGAATCTAATGGAAGGAGCTGATGCAAGGTCTTGGATAGGGTACTCTTTAGTGGCTTGTTCTCCATGGCTTGCTCAACCTGTTCTGTTAATAGAATGTAGAACCACCTGTGCAGGGATGGACCCATGCACAAGGGCAGACCCTCCCCACGGATCATTAATTAAGAAAATGGCCCATAGGCTTGCCTACTACCTAATTTTATTGAGACATTTTTTTCACTTGAGGCTTCCTCCTCTCTGATAACTCAAGTTGACATAAATGTAGCCAACTAACTTTTTGTCAACTTGTCATATAAACATATCATTTTTAAATTAGAACCTTTCCTTTCTCATTTATCCCCAAGAGGCCATGTTAACATTAATATGACAATATAAAACACAATAACTTTAAAAGTCCTGCAGATTGTACAAACACAACACTTTAAAAGTTCAGACTATTTAAAATATCCAATCTCTTTAAATATTCAAACTCCCCGTGCTTGCTTCGGCAGCTCATATACTAAAAATTGGAACAATACAAAAAAGATTAGCATGAACCCTGCACAAGGATGACATGCAAATTCGTGAAGCGTTCCATATTTTTTTGTTTGTGATAGCCAGAAGCTGGAAACAACTCAGATGTCCCACAACAGAAGAATGGATACAGAAAATGTGGTTCATTTACACAATGGAATACTACTCAGCTATTAAGAACAAGGACATCTGAGTTTTGTGGGCAAATAGATGGAACTAGAAAATATCATCTTGAGTGAGATAATTCAGACCCAAAAGGACATGCATGGTATGTACTCACTAATAAGTGGATATTAGCAAAAAAAAAAAAAAAAAAAAAAAAAAAAAAAAAAAAAAAAAAAAAAAAGTACAGACTACTCAAGATACAGTTCACAGAACTCAAAAAGATTAACAAGCTGGAGGGCCCAACTGAGGATTCTTCAGTCCCACTTGGGAGGGAGAAGAAAGCAATTACAATTACAGGAGGGGGAAGAAAGGGAGGGACCTGAGTAGGAAAGGGGACAGGGAGGGGAAGAGGGTATGATCAGGTATTGGATTTGGGCGGGGGGTGGGGGGGCGGGGGCGAAGACTGAAGCCCTGAGGGCCAGCAGAAAGAATGGAAACAGGCAACTTCAGGAGGTAGGAAGTGGGGGGGACCCTCCAGAATGTACCAGAGACCTGGGAGGTGAGACATTCTCCGGACTCAAAGGGAAGAACCTTAGATGAAATGCCTACAGTGGCGAGTGGGAACTTGTAGAGCCCACCTCCAGCAGAAAGACAAGGAATCAAATGAGGGATGGGGTTGCCATCCCATGGTCAAAAACTCTTACTCATAATTATTCCTGTCTGAAAGAACTACAGGAACAAAAATAGAAAAGAGCCTGAGGAAAAGGAGGTCAAGTGACTGGCCCAAAGTGGAATCCAGCTCAAGGGGAGGCCCCAAGGCTTGAAACTAATACTGAGGCTATGGAGTGCTCACAAAAAGGGGCCTATCATGACTGCCCTCTGAAAGACCCAACAAGAAGCTGAAAGAGTTAGATGCATATATTTACACCCAACCAATGGACAGACACTGCTAACTCCTATGGTTGAATTAGGGAAAAGCTGGAAGAAGCTGAAAAGGAGGGTGACCCTGTAGGAGGACCAGCAGTCTCAATTAACCTTGACCCCTAAGATCTCTCAGACACTGGACCACCAACCAGGCAGCATACACTAGTTGATATGAGACACCCAACACATATACAGCAAAGGACTGCCTGGTCTTGGTTCAGTTAGAAAAGATGTACCAAACCCTCAAGAGACTGGAGGCCCCAGGGAGTGGGGAGTTCTGGTGGGTGGGAGGTAGGAGTGGGGGACATCCTCATGGAGATGGGGGGAGGATATTTGGAATGTGGAACAGTCAGAAGGTTGACCAGGAGGGGATAAAATTGGAGTGTAAAAACAAAAAAGGATTAAATAAAATTAAAAATAAAAGAAAACAACGGAAAAGTTAACTAGCTATAATCTGCATTTTTATTAGAAGTGCTGTGTTTCTGATGCCATCATAAGTTCTTGATATTTTGTTGTTGCTACATTACAAATATTTATTATCAAATAAACACTAAAGTTTTTATAAAATATAAGAAATAAAATTCAAACGCCCTTTTAAAAGTTTACTCTTTCAGCTGTGTGTATCTTTAAAAATCAAAATTAAATACTTTTTTTTTTTAAAGAAGGAGAACCTTTAAAAACTCTGAACAAATCACAAACAAACTTTAACAGTTTAACTCAATGTCCAATTATCTGGGATTCCGTGATGACTTTCTGGGCTCCAACAATGGACTTGGGTCACTTCTCCCACTCTGACTTCTGTAGCACACACAGCTTTTCTTCTAGACTCAGGGCAACTCCACTGCATGGCTGCTGCTCTTCTTGGTGATCATCTCCTTCTGCAGCTGGGCTCCACTTTCACCAATAGCTTCTCCTGAGCTCTCTTCACGGACTGGACTCCAGCCCTGCCGAACAGTGCTAGGCCTCAGCTGTTCTCCATGCAACCCTTCATGCCTTTAAAACCAGTACCAACTGGATGACTCTTACACTACCGAGTTAGCCTGCTAGCAAAAGGTACAACCTTGGTTACTTCTGGAACACATCATCTGTGTGCTGACCCTGAAAGACTACTTCCCAGAAGACATCACCTCAATGATGTTGGTTTCTTCATTGTCACAGCTGATTTGTAGTCCCCAGTTGACCAGTATCCATCGTCCCAGTAAAGCAAAGGTTTTATCTTAGTGGTTCTGGCCTCTCATTAGTCACAGCCACACAGCTCCAACTGACCAGACACCACAGATTCATCACACAAAAGGCCCAAATAAACTCTGCTTCCCTCTGATACTTACAAGCCAGGCCTCTACTATCTGCACTGATCTCAACATTCTCATCTTCCAAGCTCCTAAAGAACAGCTCACTGAGCTCTCAACACCCAAAGGCTTTTCTACAATCCTCCCAAAACAACATAGTTCTGTCATAACACTAACCCACTATCCTGCTGCCAACTTCTGCCTTAGTCAGTGTTCTATTACTATGAAGTGACACTATGACCATGGCAACTCTTATAAAAGAGAGCATTTAATTGTTGCTTGCTTATAGTTTCAATGGTTTAATCTCTTATCATTACAGGAAGCATAGTGGCATCTAGACATCCATGTTGCTGGAGAAGTAGCTGAGAGTTATACATCTGAATCCACAGGCAGCAAGAAGAGAATACTTTATTGGGCCTGGCTTGAGCTTTTGGAACCTCAAAGCCCACCTCCAGTAACATACTTCCTCCAACAAGGCCACGCCTACTCCAAGAAGGCCATACTTTCTAATCCCTCTTAAGTAGTTCCACTCCCTGATGATGAAGCATTGAGATATATGAGCCTGTGGGGGCCATTCTTATTCAAACCAACACAAGTTTATTAGCTTTTTAAATGGGTATTCTCTAGGAATGCAAAACAGTGGATATCTGAGGACAAGTACCTCATAAAGAATACTGAGGAAAGATGATGTGTAAAAGGAACTATCTTTAATATAAATGTAAGCAGTGAATTAATCTTGTGGCTCTCTTTCTTAACCAGATAATTCCCCAATAACACAATAATCATGGAGACTAAGATTTATTAAAATTGTCCTAAGCCAAATACTGAGCAATCATTCTTCTATTCTAAAACTCCACGATAGTCAGGCTTCCTCTTAGACTATATTTCTATCTCATTTAAAAGTGGCCATCCTTTCTCAATCCCTCTCTCTTCTCCTGATGTTTTCCATCACCTCCTCATCTTTCCTTCTCCTCTTCCTCTCTCTTTCCCCACCCTTTCTCACTCTTTCTCTTTCTGGTTCTCTTTTAGAACCAGAAGTCCCACCTTTTCACTCTCTAAAGCTCTGTATTGGCTCATTGGCTTTTATTGGCCAGGCAGAGAATGAATGAGGAGCAGTGTTTACACAAACTTGAGACAGGAGCTTCTAAGAATAAGCATAACAAAGCCATGTATGGATTGAAACAAGATATGAGGGAAGCATCTGAACAATAGAAAGATAAACTTTACACAGTGCACAAAAACAGCATGTCTCCATGTATCTCAGACAGCAGATACCCTGATCCTTACATACATGTGTTAGTCAGTGTTGTGAAGGCTTCTTCTTTGAATTCTTCTGTTCACACAGGTTTACCACAGCATTGCTTATTCATTTAGCTACTTCAATAAAAATTCACTCATTGCTTGCACTGTTCTAGGCAAGGGGCATGTAACTAACTTGTTTCAAACAAATATTTCTTAGTGTTTCCCAAAGAGTGTTTCATATGCTGCTTTCTGAAAGAAAAAAAAAATCTATTCCAGGTAAGGATTGTCTTCCTGGAGTATGTAATCACATTAGCCTTGCATAGAGACACTGATAATTATCTCCTCATGTCCATTCACTTTCATACTTATTAATTGAACTGATGTTAATCACAATGACAATATGACTGTTTAAAGCATTCAGTTTCTCTGCTTCCTTTGCTGGTGATAATGGTCATTTAACTTAGGTTTTAGAAATCTCATGAGAGCTCACAGTTTTCCTAAGTTGGGGCCTGGATAGGGGAGAAAATGGAGCCTCTTTATTGTCATCGTAGTGACAGTCCATCAACTCTGGCTATCTACCTTGGGCATCTTGTCACATCAGAGAACTAAACTCCTTTCTCTTCTTTAGGATAGTGTATTAGAAACTACTAATGCTGTTTATCAGACTCTGTTTCTGTTTTTCCTGAGTTTACAGCCAGATTATTGTCCCAGCCACTTTTTGTAATGAGATTCAGTCACAATAACATGTAGAAAAACAGTCAGCTCTACTGAAGCTACCAAATTTTTATAGATATTTCCTTGCTCTTTATTTCTGCTAGCTGGAAATTGGTAGACAAAGAAAACTTTGAAGCCACACACTAAAAACAAAGCTTCAATCGGCGTGGGTATTTGGTTGGTTTGCCTTGGATTTTTAGATAAAAGAGGGGTGAAAACCTGCAGTTCAGTCCCTGGGAAATTAGAATATTATTCTAAGTCCTAACATTATCCCTTTCAAAGCAGGATCCCCCCCAGCCCCCTAAAAAAAAAAAAAAAACAAGTACTTGAAATTGAGTTAGCACTGGGGTGGTAGATAGCTAGAAGGCCAGAGAGCCTGTTTTGCTGTAACCAAATGATTCATAAAAAGGACTGGCTTCAGGAATCTAGAAGGGAGACCAGGTGTCTAGTGCAACTAGCTCTAGGGGAAATAGTTGAAAAGAGAAACACTAGTGTCTGTTGGCTGCTAGACAGTGCTGAGGGGGAGTAATTGTAAAGAAGATTGTAGAACAGACAGGAACGAACAAGTCTTAAGGAGAAGTCCAGGATTAAAGTAAGCTCAAAATTTGAGGTTTCGCAGTTTGAACATGCCAATAGCTTCCAAAAATCACCCTCTAAAACTTGAAATGAATAAAATGACAAAGACTTTGGAATGAAAAGTTCCACAAAAGGTCCTTTAATTCTTTGCAATCAAATGAATCAAGATGTTGTCCTTAAATCAACATTGCAATCAAATAAATGGAGATATTGAGTCTTCATGGAGTTGGGAGGATTCACCCAGATGAGGAAATGAGGGACCACAGCATGTGTCAAATTGAAAATCATACCAGAGAATGAAGCTCATTGTTAGCTCCTCAAACTAGCTAGGCAGCCTACAGCATGAGGCTTAGTGAGGTTCCTAAGAAACTGTATTCTCAGATTTAAAATAAAAAGTCTGTGAACTGGAAAAAAACAAAAACAAAAACAAAAAACCTTCTCCACAACCAAACGAGAAAAAAAAAATCAAAGTTAACTATAAAAAAATCATAGTTTTGAAACTTCAGCAGGCAGGAAACAGGTTGTCAGTGCTGTGTCATACCCAAAGAATGCCCATTTCACCTGAACTGAGAAAATTAAGATGTCAAGTCAAGGAAGAACATCTCAAGGGCAGATCCGGAAATGGTGAACAAGGCTGTCCCCCACCCCCACCCACAAGATCAGATGCAAAACATCCTGGTCCTCACAAAGGATCACTAAGTACCTGTCCTGCTATGTTTCACATCTATGAAGAAATTCGTCTTGCAACTGGACTGCTTTTCAGCCAGGGTTGTGTGCCTACCAATGGGGGAGGAGATTTATTGTTTGTTTTTCCTTCATTAGTTAAACCAGGGCTGGAAATATGAGGCCCCATAGGTACCCAATGAAGGTGATTACTTCCTACATACTGGAGTTATTGAAGACAACTGACGTTGTTATTCGTGTTCACCATGGAGGAAAGCTGAGAATGGTATCTGGATAAAAACAGAAACTACTGATCGTCACTAGCTTTATTTTCCCAATTTGGAATTTGGAGCTTATCTTAGATTGATTTCTTAAAAAATAAAAATAATTAAAAAAAAGGAACTAAGATCAATGTTCAAGAAAGAACTAAGATCAATATTCAAGAAAGGACTTCGGGAGTAGTTATGGAAACCAGCCACACACTTAGAGTAAGAAGATGTTTGTTTCTCTTTTACTTAGTGCTTTGGCTTCTTCTGTGTTAGCAGATATTCTACCTCATGTGACTTTCACCCCAGAAAGAGTGAACAAAGGTGACTGATATCTACCACTTCCAACCATGAGTCACAATACTCTCCCATTCACTTTCACCCGGGCTCACAGTTAACCCTTAACCCTAAGAAACTACTTATGGGAAGTGTGCCTATCAGTCTGCCTTCCACAGAGACCCAGCCCTCAATCTCATCAGTGTCCGTGGTTTGGCACCGTATCCTTGGGGTTGGATCAGCGGTACTAGTAATTGCTTAGTGCTAGCATGGGATCCAACATTACTCTAACTTCAAGTAAGTGTACAACTATTAGTTGTCATGCCTTTGATAGATGAAAGCTTCCACTCTACGTAATGGCTATCAGGTAATACCTGGACAGCTTGCATGGAAACTCAGAGATGAACCATGAATGTGAAGAAAACAAAGAAGAGAATACAGCCTTTCATGTGTTCTCAGTTCATAGATACATCATGGGCCTTTCCACCGGGACTTGCTTTTTCTTTACCTAGCTATGGGGACTTTCTTTGTGCTTTTTCTGTTTTATTACAGAACTTAAATGGTTTCCAATGTCAGTTGGAAGGCTATGTGGATGTCACTGTTACCACTTCCTCAACTCTGAAGGCAGGAACAAGAAGAAAAGCAAGAAAATCTACCCCAGAGTGGCTACAGGAACACATACAAGAGGACTGGAGGCTGGAGAGTCCTTAAAGCAATTAGAAAGAATCAGTGCTATCCAAACCCTGAAAAGAGGCCCAAAACTCTAAGGGCTCCACTTCCAACCAGATATAAGCAGTCGCAGAAAAGCATGCTGAAGTAATTATGCCTGAGGCAGTAGAGAAGTGTGCAGTGTTTGAGGATTCTGTTGCTGAAATAGCACATATACCAAGTATGGGGGCTGTTTGGGTCCCAGGTTTGTGACATTTAACAAACCAGGCACAGATAGATTTGGTGAGAGTGAAGAGCCATGTACAGATGGCTGGTGGTTGTAGGCACTAACTACAGATAGAGTCACAAAAGCTCGGCCCATTGTCACCTTAATGACCACATGATCATGGACACAGAGTGGGAAAATAAATAAATAGATAGATAAATAAACAAATAAATAAATAATCAATCTTCAAAGTAGACAGAACTTAAAACAATGGTCAGATTGAGTCTCTCTATTGTCTTCAATTCTGTAGTTCAAAAGCATGGTGTATTTATGGAGAAGTACAGATTGTTATTATCCAAACACCATTTGTAGCTTCTTTTCTAAAAATAAATATGGCCAATTATGTGTTAGGGACATTTATTTTATTTTAATTTTGAACAAAAACATTTTGTTTCAGAGGTTCTAGAGATTCTGAAATCGCATAAAACAAAATCTAACACCGAATATTTTTGATTTTTGAAAATATCTTCGATGGCCCACTAAAATAGTCTAACTTTCAAGTTCATTTGTTTTCAGTCACTAAATATTTCTTGAAAACTATGCAACCACCACCGTACCAGGTAAGGGAAACTAAAGACAACTAAAAGCTGGCAAGATGGCTGAAAGGAGGGAGACTGACCAGTCATATTGATATGGACTAAAAGGAGATATCCTGGTTCCAAACAGTAGGTACTCTTCATTTCCACTTGACAAGTAACAAGCTAGCTGTCTTCACACCTCAGCAAGGCAGCAATAATACAAACCATAATAGTTTTGAATACTTACTGAGCTGTAATCGTCTGCCACACAGACTCATGAAGGTATTATACAGATTATTTCATTTATCTTTTAAAAAAATCTCTATGAGGGCAGCTACGTAAGGTTTGTCTGAAATGAATATATAAGGTAAGCATGGCTGTAAGAATTACCTGGAAAGAGAGAATTTTCAACTGAAGAATTGTTTCTATCAGATTAGCCTGTAACCCTTTCTACAAGAATTTGCCTTGGTTGATGATTGAAGTGGGGGGACTCAGAACACGGGGAGTACCATATCTAGGTTTGTGGGCCTGGGCTATATCAGACAGCTAGCTGGAAATGGGGACAGTGGTTAGGAAAAGAAAGGGAAAGGGAGAAATGATATAATTCTTTCTTTTTTAAACTAGTTCGCCTAGCCAGTAAGTAAACCACTAAGCAATGTCCCTCCATGGTTTCTTCTTGACTGTCTGACTATCCTGGCTTCCCTAAATAAAGAGCTGTGGCCTGGAAGTCTGACATAAATCAACTCTCTTCTTTCCTAACCTGCATTTGGTCAGTGTTTTTATCACAGCAGGAGAAAGTCAACTAGAACAACCAAACCCAGGACCGGTAGAACATGTAACTGGCTTTAAATCGCATGAAATGAGACAAACTGGAACATCTTGTCGAAAGCCATTTCAGGAAATGCTTCACGTTTTTGAAATCTTACTGAATTGAGGCTTAATTATAAAATTGACTTTAGAATTTCCTCACTTTATAAGAATCAAACTATCCTAATAGCTTAGTCACACCATCTTCCCCACGGAAGCACCACTCTGCAGATGCATAGTCTTAAAAGACTTCCTTCTATCGTAGATGATGATTTTATTGTAGGAGCTATCAGCAAGAACTGAATCCAGACTCAGACCCCCAAATTGCTTGAAAACAGACACAAAACTCCTGGTTTGTATAGACTTATACCATGTATAGAAAATGAAAGGCCAAGAAACATTTTACAAAGAATAGTGATTACCCTCCTGTCTTCATGCAAGTCATAATGAGAACAGAGATTACCAACAGCTACAACAGATATATCTTAAGTACGTACAGGGTGGAACTTGGTACCAGGGAACCCAGGGCACTGAATACTAGAGTACATGCTGGTGGAGTTATCTGTCTGCAAATCCTTTGCCCTGAGGTTCCAATGCAGGCCACCATGATTCATGCCAAAGGCAGGGAGGGGACTGCTTTAGAAAATGGCTACAGTCCCTTGAGTCCACAGAGCTTCCTGTGACTGCCATCTGACCTAGTCACCCCCCCTCCTCTAATCAGCCGTGAACCTTCAGATTCAAAGCTGCAGACAGCACAATGGTGAGACACTGTCCCCACAGTGAACTTAATAGCAGAATTAAGAAGTGATTAAAAAAAGAATACAATAGATCAACATAAAAATGTGCCAAATTCAGTGGTTCTATGTGTAGATAATGAAAAGAGAGAAGCGGGCATCTCTCAAGGCTCTTTAGTCACCATTTTATATTCTTTTTAAATTAATCCCAAAGCAGCCTCCTTAAAAGAGAGCCATTATTCCCTTTCCATAGCTGAGGAAACTATGGCTTAGAAGGAAGAGATCCAATATCATATGACTATATATAGGAAACACTAAGAATCAAACCCATACCTACCAAACACCACCCATCCCCAGTAATGCTGCATTCAGGATGCTGCACACAGCACACACTCACACTGGACGGACGTGGTGACTGCTCTGTCACTTCACTTCTAGTATTTTTCTCAAATGTGACAATCTTCTGGGGGTCTGTGTGTGTGGCATGTTTAATGAATAAATAAATACAAAGTCTGCATTTCTATTTTTTCTCTGTAAATTGTCTCTTCTAATTAATGAATAGCTGCACTTGTACTTAAGTATTGGTAATTTCATAAAGACTCCCAGGGTGTTACCCAGTTGAGTTGGGTGTAGGGAAACAATATTAGCTCCAGGCATGGAAATGAATGGATTTAGAGGCACTAAATCAGGAAACTAAATGGGTTCTCACAGTTCCATGCTGTAGAATTAGTTTCAAATATTCAACAGACAAATCAAGTATGAACATTACCAGCCCAGAATTGAACACAGCACCTCTTGCTCATTTTAAAATCCACGCTGTGAATTTTAAACTCCTGATAGCGTTTCTAATAATAGCATCTTTTAAAAGCTAATGTTGTGAGAGACCATGGAGGGTCAAACCACAACCTCTTTATATATTCATATAGCATACAGACCTACAAACGATTTTAAATTAAGAAATTTTAAATTATTTTTTTTCGTCTGGATCCTCTGTGCTATGGCCTGTGTCCACAACTCAATTTACATACTAGAATTTACCGGGACTTTATAGATGCCTTGTCCCAGCCGATCAATACGCAGCTACTTCTTTTATACTTTCAGGTGACTCTTCTCTTAAATTTCAATCAAGAATGGAATTATCTTATTGCAATTGCAAATGAAAAATCAGCTTTCTCTTCCAGAAAGTGGGGACTGCTATGATAAATGCATTATTTTTTTAAAAAAAATAAGACATAAAATATTTTTGTGCCATTGACTGCCATTACAGATGTTGCCCGCTGAATGCATACAGCACTTTCGTAAACACAAAGCAGAGTGTGCCCGTCTCCTTGTTTCTTTGAACTGTTCTCTATAATCAGGACCACATAGGAAACTCGTGGATTCCTCATCTCCAGTGAGATCAGCAAAGGGGGATCACTTTCCCCAAGACTGAAAGCATAGGCATGTCTTTCAGATGCTCACCAAGGTGAAAGAGAAAACAGTGCTTTGATAGCCTGAAGGAATTGTTCCCCTTTCTTTTCCTTCTGATACCTGAGCTATCGCCACTTGGTATCTGAGATGCTTTTTGCGAGGAGGCTTGCGTTAGCCTCAGGGGGGGTTGGGAGGGTGGGCTCTCAGAAAAAAAAACGCAGAGCCACAAGACCTCTTCTCTGCAGCTGCCAACCAGGAAACAGCAGAAAAAGTCCAGGCTTACCCTCCCCAGAGAGCACTGGATGAACAAGAGTTTTCTCCCTTTCTAAGTTGCAATATCGCTGGAGCTTACCCACTTCTAACTCCATCACGTCTGTGCCTTGGTAACTCGGTTTCCTAAACAAAATTAAAGGAAGTGTCAATGCGAAATTGAAAGTGAAACTGGCAGCAAAGGGCAAATCTCCCGGGCCTTTAATGGATTGGAAAACCAAATGGCAATTTCCAACTAGGTCCCTTGCCTCAGGCTGCCTTAAAGCAAGGCAATCACATTGCGGCCTACTCTTTCAATAATTGTATCAATACATTAGGCCCGGAAAAGTTTGTGTGCAAACCCTCATGTGCTTAGTTAGAACAAGTGTGTGGGATGTTCAGAATGGTTCCGATCCTAAATAGATCACCCTTCATAATCCTCCCGGTGCTTCAAGCTCCAACCATTTCTTTAAAAATAAAGGTATGAAGGTCACTATTAAAGATCAAACAAGGCAGATTCCTTCTAAGCAGCCACCTCAGATGAACATGGAAAGCAAACATTTAGCTCCCTTCAATGTAGTGAATTTAGGTGAAAGTGAAACTATAAGAAATATATCAATCAATCAATCAATCAATAAAGCAAGCCCCAAAGGCTTCTTGATATGTATATACTCAGTGACATAAGTATTAGATATTCTGTCGCTTTGCATCCAAGAAGCCAAGCAAGACAGGGACACCCAGATGTCAGATACCTCGTTAGAATGTGGGCAGGGTCAAAACATACATTGAGAATCTAGGAGAACTGCACTCCCGGCCCCATACTTTATGTAAACTTGAAGAAACAGTGATAGAAGCAGAGCTCAATTTCTGACTCTTTCGTTTCTGAATGGACTTCTGATGTTAGAAAATAATAGAATAATAGAATAGTGTGTAACTGTCTATCAGTCTGTCTTTTTCCTGCAGAAAACAGGCAGCCCTGGAAACACCAGGCAGCCACTGGGCATCATGGGAATGTTTCTGCTTCGCAGCCATATTCACTGCACTTAAGAAAGCTAATCCATTCTCCAAATTGGCCATGCTACCTCCTGCTTTGCCTTCATTCTCACAGATATGGGAGCTCAAGGAAGATGATCTGAGAAACTCAGGTTTCAGCAAGCTATGCATATTGAGAGTGAATTTCCCCCTCCCAGCCTCTCTTTTGCAAACTACTCTGGACTTAAATTGCAGACCTTGGAGCCAATGCGTCTGGCTTTAGCTGCTTCATCATTCATAACCTCGTTATGCAAATAAAACAAGTATAAATTAAAATCCTAATTGAACTCTAATCCTGAAAAGTAGTCCCTCCAAAGCATTCTTAAATGACACCAAATTCCTGAGCATTCCTGATTTGTGTTTGCTTTCAGTTTTGTAAAGGATTTGGCCAAAAAATAAATAGCTGAATAAACATTCTGCTTGGTGTTCTGATTTCCATGCATTTCCTGTTACACATTCCTTGTTAAAACTTTGCCAAACAAGGGTTGGCCCTTCAATGATAAAAGCAGAATCAAAGGAAAAAGAAGCGGAGAGTGCATGGCTCTGTTGCACCGCTTGGAAACTTTGTTTATATTATCTCTGGAGACTTGAGCAATATCACCTGGCTGTTTCAGAGAATAAGCTGTCACCTCCTCACATAAAGTCGTGCTATTCAACTGTCTTAATTCACGCAAAGCCTCTATGAAAGGTAAATATTTATAGCTCGCAAGCAGCACATCTCTACTCCTGTACAATATTATTCTCCACAAAACACTAGAAATCTGTAAGGTGCACACCAGCTCCTCTCTGAAGAAAACTTTTGCTACTGGCTTCTAGAGGGTAAATGACTACTCTTGGTTTCCCTCAGGCAAAGAATTTGTTATTATAAAAAGTCTGTGAGAGACTTTGCATTGACTACTCAGATATTTAAAATACATACATACATATATACATACATATATGCATGCATAGAATGTGGAAATGGGAAAGATAGAAAATTAACAGGTACAATTTGAGTGACATGGAAATGTTTCTGTGGCCACAATCTCCTGCTGGCCTTTTTATGGTGAAACAAGATGCAGGTCCCTTTGCCTGTCAGAAACCGTCTAGTGCAAACAGAAGTCTAGGGAGAAAGCCTAGAGAAAAGCCAGAGTTAAGCCCCACTTCTACCTGATTTGGGGCAATTTCATTTTGTACAGGTAACAAAGTCTGTGGCCTCAAGTCTAAGATGGAGACAGGTCTGTTCTATTTCCTGGCAAGGTATGTGAGGGGGATTCAGAGAAATAACTAGTATAAAATACTTTGAAAAAATATTCCAGATATCAGCAACTATAATCTAAGAAGTATTCTTAAGGATACTCCATGACTCTTTTACAGTCCTGATCTGTGGATGTCATGGATTATAACATGCTATTTCATGGAGTCCATTTTGAGGAATTCTTCAAGTTAAACAATTCTGCTGCCTTCTGCTTTCATATTGAGATATGATATACAATATAGACCCCCAAGGAGTGTGCTATGTGCTTGAACCTTTGTTCTTATTTCCTTTGTCCTTCCTATTATTTAAAATAGCTTCTTGCAACAAGACTAAGATTTCAGAAGCCTGAATATATAACCATAACACTAATAATAATGCAAAGAAACCTGCAACCTACATTTATTGCCACTGAATTCATAACAGCTGAGAAGTAGAACCAGCTTAGATGTCCATCACAGAGGAATGAATAAAAAAAATGTTATGCATATACATTATGGAATTTTATTCAGCCATTAAAAAATGAAATCTTAACATTTGCAGGAAAGGGTGAAATGAAATATTGTATCATTTGGACAAATACTGCACATTTTCTTGACATGGAAATTTCTGGATTCTTTGGAGACTCAGTTGTGTCATGTAATTTTTTTCTAGACACTGTCTTATGAAAGGATGTTTTTGGCTGAAGCAGACATGTTGAAGGATCTTTTGATGAAAAAAGACACGAAGGTTTTATTTTGTTTTGTTTTTTTTTCAGGAAGCCACCTAGAAAAGGGACATGTGATGTTTTGCTAGAATGGATCCTTGAGAGAGCACATGATATTTGGAAAAGATATAAATATAGCCCAACACACAGTGGACAATGCTGTGTGGTATTGGTACGCCTTAACATTCTTTGTCATGGTCACTGGTAGGCTTTGCTTACACTAATCTTTGCTGGCAACACTGTATGGTATTGTTTCCCCTTACCATTCTTTGCGGGTCATCATTTATCATGACTTCATAGAAAGAAATGCACCAAAGAACTTCTGGTGGTGTTCACAGAGGCTTCTTGCTACTTCCTCAGACTCAGGTCAATTGGTAGAGCCTCTCCATTTCTTCTGGATGAAACTACCAATGCTGACTCATGAATGGTGTGTGTGCGTGGATTGAGTTACCACTGCTGATTCCTGCTGATTCATGTGACCTGAACTGCTGATACCCTGACAATGCATATTAAATTTGCTCCAGAGAACTATTTCTAAACAGATCCACATTCATCTTTATCCTATTAAACTTTCCTTTCCACTATTTCTGGTGGGTGGTGGGATAGAAAGAAGGGAGGTTAAAGAACTTAAGTATCCTTATTAAAGGTAGATTTAAAAAAAAATCAAAGCCTTCATTTTCTCTCATATGTGGATTCTAAATTCTAATTCTTCCTCCCCATCCCCCCCACCCCCCCGCTGTGTGTGTGTGTGTGTGTGTGTGTGTGTGTGTGTGTGTGTGTGTGTACAGGGTGTTTATGTGTCCTAAAACTAGAAAGAAGAGCATCAGAGGAGAAACTGAGATTTTAAGAGAGAGTGTAAGTAGCATAGAACATTGTAGATGTAGGTGTTAAAGTCTTCTTGCTAATCTCCATCATTGGCAGATGATGCCAATCAGAGTCCAAGACAATCAGATAATGGTTTGTTCATGCCAAATTATGAAGCACACATTCCATATTCCTATAGAAAATGTATCAGGAGACTTTAAGCAGTCTATCCAAACTAAAATAGAAAAATATACAAACCACATACATCTGTGTCAATTTTAAAACCACAAATGTGTTGTAGTATTATATTATGCTCAGAAATTTTTTAGCAGAATATATTAGTAAAGAAAGAAAATACATATTTAAAACAATAGAATTAAATGTATATTATTTAAAGTCTCCCCACACCGTAACTAAAATATGAAACATCCAAAGCTTTGACTGACACTAAGAATCAACAGACTAGACCTGACCTTTAGCATATGTCACTGATGAGAACAGAAGAAATGAGCTGGTCAGTAGATGAGGGTAGGCTCTGCTTTTTATCCTTGACAATCTGAATAAAAGGTCTGAGTGAACAGTCAAAGCTATCAGAACTTGAAGGGCTGTGTTTCTGCCAGGAGCCTCTGCATTTACTGGAGGAATTTAGAGTTTGGGGAATAACAAACAGAAGGATACCCAGGTAGAGAGGTGGTTCCCTGGAGTTTGCTAAGGTTTCAAAGGGCAGGGAAAAGAGAGATTAATGTTCAGAACTCTCAGTTATCTGAGATTAAGAACCAAGATGCAAAACAAGTGAGCTCTAAAGTCAGTGTGAAGTGTATCTTTAAAAAAATGGTATGTCCTAAACTACTGGTGCTTGATTAAGACAAGAAACCAAGCAGAAAGGAATGGCTAAGTGATCAGAGTTTTGAGTAGAGGTTTCAGACATCCCATACAAACATCAGGAGGGTTTCAGTTAAAAACTAAAGGATTTCCACTGTGACTATGGAAGGGCTCTCTACCCAAGGAGAAATTCACAGCCTAAGAGCAATGGCAAGCAGGTTAGACCTGAGAAAGCCAGAAAGCCAGCACCGAAAGAAGCTATGTTTCCACTTTTCTACCCAGTAGAAAAAGATTCTTTCTGGAAGTAAACATTGTTATCTAGAATTTCTGTATTTTACACAGCATTTACTATTTGATGGAAAATAACTAAATCTCACAAAATGGATCAAAACAATAAAAAAATAGCAAATGTAATCAAGATCCCAACTCATTAAACAGCCCAATATTGCAACTATGAAATGGAGACTCTACATCATAACTCAAGTACAATTGTTTCCTTATATCTTGTCATGTGGCATCATATATTCTCCAAGAAATCTGCTAGCAAAATAAAAAAAAAAAAAAATGACATCATCATGATATAATTCCTCAAGCATGGACCAAAAGTCTTAATCAAAACTAAAGATGGCTTACTGGTTACTATGGTAACCAGCTCTTTACTTGTTTCCTCAGACTGGGCACTTAACTGCATATCCAGGTCAGCTGCCACCACAAGAACCCATACAAGGTGCTTGTGCTAAGAGAGACAGTAATATGGACCAGTATGGATGTCTGGATTTAGGAAAAGAAAGTGGGTACAGAGAGTATGGCTATTGTTGAACCCATTAAAAGATAGCTCCACCACCCAATCTGGAGGTTAATAGATAGTAGTGCAAAACAGTGGTGCTTACCTGCTCATTCCGTAGTGAGTGTGGGTCTGTCTGCTATAGAGTGAAGTACTGTAGTACTTTAGCTGACCCAGATAAGTATATTGACAGAGACAACAGCAAGATAATCTGCTTCAAATGTGTTAGAACTTCTCTCAGAACCCAGTTGGAAAGTGAAAAAAACCCTAATACTCTATAGAAATTCTACAGAATTGTCTAGTGATTTTGGAAATTGGAAGCTGCACCAAACTTTGTAGATCAGACCACTGCTGCAGTAAACCATTTGGCCAAGAATATCAAGTAGAATTTGACTGATTATAAAAAAATCATCAGTGAAGAAATCCGATGACTATATATCGTGTCCACTAGAGATCAATGGAAGCCATGTGATTTTTGGAGAGCTTAGTTATGAAGCTCAGCTGCTGGAAATCATTCCCTTTGGTCAGAGTAAAGAGCAATTTTCATGTCCCAGCATGACACCGTTCTGCACTGTAATGGATGCTCGGCAGTTGGTGGAGAAGAGCAGCCCTCCTGAACAAACCGCTCTGTGTGGTTTCAGGTGAGGATGGCGAGGACCAACCCTCCTGAACAAACCGCTCTGTGTGGTTTACAGGTGAGTATGGTGAGGACCAACCCTCCTGAACAAACTGCTCTGTGTGGTTTACAGGTGAGGATGGCGAGGACCAACCTTCCTGAACAAACCGCTCTGTGTGGTTCAGAGGTGAGGATGGCTCACCTGTGTTTCTGGACAAAAACTTCAAAAGTGACCAAGGATAGCATAGGAGAATCAGAGTCTGACCCCAGAAGGAGGTTCTTGCTGGTCAGTAATGACCAATCATCTCTTCTTTTGACTATCTTTGGACAGCTATCCTGTGCACTACCCAGGAGTAGTCTGTCTTTAGAATTATTCAAATGAAAAGATAAATTTTCATTTTTTTCATGAAAAATAAATTAAATTAAAATAAAGCTGCACTGGTGACCAGGGTGGTATCTGTGATCTGAGCTGCCCCCAGAAACCAGTAAAATATCCAGATAATATCCCACAGAGATCATAAGAAGTAAAAACTAAATGTACATCAACCATATATTATATATATATATATATATATATATATATATATATATATATATGAGTTCATATATATATAAATCCCAGGAGACCAAAGGAAGAAGATACAAAGTGATAGTTACTAAGAAACAACTAAACATTTCTCAAACTGACCCAATCCAGGAAGCCACAGCTTCAAGTAGCTTAGACACACGACACATAAACCCACATCTAGGTTTTTATTGTCCAAATACTGGGTAAGCAAAGCCAAGTTGAAAGCATCCAAAGCACCTGGAGCTGGGGAAATAGAAATGTTGCTTTCAAAAGAGCAACAATCACATGACCACCGAAGCAACAAAACAACCTCATCACAACGTGAACAAAAACTTTAAAAGCTGAAATGAATGTAAAAAAAAAAAAAAAAGAAAGAAAGAAAGAAAATCTATGCCAACCTTGAACTCCAAGCCAAAAGTGAAGGCAAGCCAAGTTCAGAATGTAAAAGTGTTTACTGAATGGCAGAGCAGAGCAAGAATATACTGGGGAAGGAAAGCAACTGGATGCTGAGTTTTTAAAAATCTTCATTTAGAGAGAAACCGTGAGTGTTTCCCGGCAAGCTTTCCTCTTGTAAATAATTGCAGATGAGAACGTTGCTCTGGACCAGGCTTTACACACTTACCCGGAGAAGAGCAAGGGACTGCGTGGAAAAGAGGATATCGGTGAATTATAAAGTCTGACACGCTTTTTACTCCGTTGACTTTACTTTGTGTTTCTCCCTCACACAGACACTTTCATCCACAGACAGGAACTATAATTAATTATCCAAAGCAAACAGCCCACAGACATAACAAAAAACTTTAGATTACTGCTGAACACTTCTAATGCTAATCAATGTTTTTAAGAGACATTAGAAACATTGCCTGTTATGTGACTCTCTCCGTTCTTTTTCTCTTTATCCTCTGGGTTTTCTCAAGAGCTATAATGGAAATATTTGGATGACAATTACTACACATTTCTGTATATTATGGGAGGAGGGGACTGTAACTTAAATATCCTTGTGAATGCCTTGTAAGGTATCTAGATTGTCCTAAAGACTTCAACTAAATTGTACACCTTATTTTGGTGCCCATCCTATCCAGTAAAATGGATAGAAATTGAATTAAAGTAATAAATTTCCTAAGATTCGAAATCTCAAAAATCTTAACCTAGAAAGTGACTTAGTAAACAGAATAGCACAAAACCCTAATGTTACTCATGGTACTACTTGCTTGATACATTTACTAAATTAGTGTACAGACCTTAAGCACAGCAGGAATTTTGAGAGTAAGGATTCTGAGAGGCCGTTCATATTTCCAGAGTAAAATAGCCCATAGAAATTTCTGTAATAAAAGAGATTATCCTACATGCATAGTGCCTAATATGGTAATTTCCAACATATGTAGCTATTAATTACTCAAAATGTGTCTCATGTAAATGAGAAAGATACTTTTGTTGTTTTATACACATGTTTGAGAAGGAGTATCACCACCTAGCCCTGGCTAGCCTAAAACTCACTATGAGACCAAGCTGGCCTAAAAGTTGTAGGGCTCGTCTTGGCTCTGCATCTCAAGTGCTGAAACGACAGATTTCTCAGTGACTACCGTAACTACTTTCTTTTATCTTAAGTAGTCATATATAGCTAGTGACTAGTGTATTAGATAATGTATTTCTAAAACATCTAGATATCAGTAAGAAAAGTATTATAATCCTTTAAAACAGTGCAAAGTTTGATGGCTTATCAAGAAATGTGTGGGCTTGATGCTATGCTTCAAACTTGACTTGTATCCACAGGCAATTACCAAGACCATGTGTAAAATGGATTTTAGCAGAAAGATACAAAAAGACTTTTAGGAATAGATCAAATATCTTCATCCATAAGATTCTATTTTAAACCAATCCTCTTGAAATAAAATGTCTCTGGGTTCAAATAAGCTTTATCATAAAAGTTATTATTACTAATATAAAAAGAATAAAAGGAAGTTTTGAAAGATGTCCTCCTGTAACAAACATTATATAAAAAAAAAGTAAGACTACTGGTGTGGAAAAAAAATGTATGGACTTCACTGAAAATAATGTTTCTCAAATTACTGAGCTCAAGACTCAACAGAGAACTAAGCAGGAATAAGTATATAGAGATGACCTCGGCCATGACACTCAGAGGGTGGGAGCACTCTAGAAAGATGTCCTAGGTATCTTTATTTTCCTGCTGAATTCAACCCTGTTGATTATTTTATTGTCTAGTGAAACATTGAGTTAGGAGACCTGTGCTCTAGGCACAGCACAGATGAGACCAAGAAATATCATTTCTCTGCATCTCAGTTTGCTTACATACAGAAAGTTCAGTCCAGTGATTTCTAAAGGCACTCCCAACATGTGTGCCTCCTTTGTCCTTCACACACCGATACATAAAATTTTCATCACACACCAAATTACCAAGGAAATAACCAATTATACAATGCATAAGTCTAAATTTTCTTGAGTTTGTAGATAAATGCTGATTCATACCCATTCTGTGTAAAATGTGAAAAACCCTTGAATCCTGTTTTGAAGGCAATTCATTATAGAGTGAGTGCTGTCAAATGTCTGGGTTGGGCATCAAATCCCTGTGTGGAATGGGGTGGGAATAGAGATAATGTGTGTGTACATGCAGTTAGCTTACAGTAATGTGACCAAACATGAAAGGAAGTGGTCCCCAGAGTCACTTCTTTCCACATCAAGGTAGTTTTATCTGTTAAGAACCTGGAGTTTAAACAACAAATTCACAATGGTTTACATCAGTGGTTCTCAACTCTCCTAACACTGTGACTCTTTAATACAATTCTTCATGTTGTGGTGACTCCTTCAACCATAAAATTATTTCACCGCTACTACATAACTGTAAATTTGCTGATGTTATAAATTGTAATATCAATATCTGATATGTACAACATGTGATATTCAACCCATGTGAAAGGGTCATTCGATGCTCCAAGGGGTCGTGAGCCACAGGTTGAGAACCACTGGCTTCCATGATTTCTCATTCCCAAACTCAGTAAGTTGTCCAGCAAGTTATGAAGTGCTCTAATGCTCATTTTGCTCATAAATGATAAGATGGAAAGTCTGGACTTCTCCTTCCTCATCCCATATACATATAAAAACTGAATGATTTGTGGCTGCTGGGATGGATATGAAGCAATAATTACACTCGTATGATAGCCATTCTTTGAAAGGGTTCTCCTGCTAACAGCTCTCTTACAGTGCTACAGGGATTAGAGAACTAGTTTCATTTAGAATACTAAATCTCAAAATACCATACTGGAAGTGTAGCAATAATGCTAGTTAATAAATATTTTTTAAAAATATATCCGAATGGAATCAACTGTGTATGTCTGGAAGAGATTCCCAGAGTTCTTTTGCATCCACTCACAACATTACCACGGCATATCCTGTCCTCAAGTGGCTTTGCTCATGAATAGAATAGAATAATTAGTGACAAAGTCAGCTTCCATGGACCTGATCCTTTGGCATTGCTAGAAAACTTAATGCTATCTAAAATGCTGCCAAGAACTGTTGGCTGCAGATATATATATATTCCACTGTAGTCATGTAAATCCCTACTGCCTCCAACTCCACAACGACTAACATTTCTTTTATAATTGACAAGATTTTCAGAACAGTGTGTTGGAATGGACCTTTATTTGTTGAGATCTTGATCTCTTTATAAGTAACTGGGAATTCTGCCAGACAACAGACTACAGTCATTATTGCTAGACTCCAGATAAAAGTATAGAGATATATTTGTCTAATACTTAGTACCATGTAGTAACTATTATGCAGATGTGGACTGTCCAACTGAGCCTTTCATTTCACACTATTAATTATAAATTGAAAATTATGCTGGGCGGTGGTGGTGCACGCCTTTAATCCCAGCACTTGAGAGGCAGAGGCAGGCAGATTTCTGAGTTCGAGGCCAGCCTGGTCTACCGAGTGAGTTCTAGGACAGCCAGGGCTACACAGAGAAACCCTGTCTCGAAAAAAACAAAACAAAAAAGAAAAAGAAAAAAAAAAGAAAATTATAAATAAAACCTAAGAAAGATCAACTAAAGCCAAATTAGCCCAGATAAAGTATATGACAATTTCCTTAAGAAAGTTATGGCTAAAAAATTTTTTGCAACAAAAGAGTTTCGTGCTAATTGGGGGCCAGAATTCACTCCATGCAACAGAACAACAGAGTTCTTGAGGGGTGGGAACATTTACAAAATGACTGCCCTTAAGCAGGGATGGAGACAACAACAGGCCAGTCTGTAATGATGGGCTTTATATGCAGAATGGAGCTTGTACATAGAGAAAACACAGTAATGGAAACCCTGTTCCATTGGCCCTTAGTGATGACTGAAAGTTAACAATGAGTCACTGAAGGCAGGAAGGAACCAAATTCTGGAATGTGGGCAAAGGACTTTTGGCAGTTATTAGTATACCCAAGAGTGGCAATTTGAAGAATGTCAATAATCCCAAAGAAAAAAAATTGAAATAATGAAAGATTATTTTATTATTCAATGTCATGACTAATTTTTAAATAATTATAACATGTATTTATCATTCTCAATCTTCATTTTTTTTCTTTTTCTTTCTGATTTATTTATTTATTTATTTATTTATTTATTTATTTATTTATTTATTTTCTGTTGTTTGTCGATTTGTTTCTTCAAGACAGACTCTCACTGTGTAGCTCTGGCTGTCCTGGAACTCACTATGTAGACTAAGCTGACCTGGAAATCACAGCAAGCTTCTGCCTCCCTCCAGAGTACTGGGATTAAAAGTGCATGCCACTATTTCTGCCTTATCATTCCCAGTCTTCGATCTATTAAAGCCAGATGGTGCCAAATGCCTTCTTCTTTGTGGCTTTGTTAACAACTTATCTCTAGCTAGAATTCTTATTAGTTTACAGTACAACTCTTTATTGTGTTTCTTCCACATTTACATTTCTTATTGTTTTATATTAAATTCTATGACTGACCATCTATCACATACTTAGAATATAATATACCTCTGTTTTGTGAGTTCATTTCCTATATAATTCTCATAGACCACAATTAAGGTTTTCCCCCCTCATCTTAAATAAGCAAACAGTGGTCAGAAATGGAGATTCCAGATAGATCAGCAAGTTCTTCAAGAGGCTGCTGACTGGAGCATTATTCATAATTTATGATACTTCAAATGTTTAATAATGTCTCCTAACTGCCACCAAAAACCATGCAAAATGAATTCTGCATGATAATGAGGCATGTTTGATTCTAAATTAAACATAGGTATTAATGTGGGTAGCTACTAACGGTATCATTTGCATGCCTGTTTACCAATTTTAAAAATGGAAAATTACACACATACCAGAGGCCAAAAATTATCTTCTAATAATACATCTGATTTTCAAAACAAAATGTAGTAACCACACTCATATCTACCTTTTTACTTATTCAAAGCATCTTTCACCTGTACCATGATGCAGATAACTTTAATACACATAACACATTGCCATATATCCCTTTAATTTAGAAAATCCTGCTCTTTTCCCAGAATCCCTTTGTCTACTACTTTGTGTGGGGAAAGGGGGAATCTTATGTCTCTAGAAACTAGTGAGTCATACCACAGTAAAAATTGTATTGAACAAGGAGATAAGTAAATTCAATAAATAGTTAAGTTTAGAGAAAAAAAATGTGATGAAGATGTGCTGAGTCTTGCACGGTCATATGGAAGAGACAGTGTGGCATGATTTCCCATCCCTGGAACAGAACCAGCAGGGTATGAGCCTCCGTGAACATTGATGGTGGCTGTGGGCATAGGGCTTGTTTGCATGGTAGTGTACATGATTAACTTTATGTCCTTTGGGAGATGTTCTCCCTGCCAGGGTTATTGGGGAATATTTTTTCTGCCAAGGTTGATGACTCCATGATAATTAGAAACAGCATGAGTCCAGGAGTCAAGGGTGTGTCTATGTCCTTAGCAAGAAAGATAAATGCTGTAGCCTTCAGGACAGTCCTTAAGGCTATGAGAAAGAACTCTGAAAACATGAGTTTAAAAACATTATTTCTCAACTATACAAAGTATAAAGATTCAATATGAATTATATGAAGGACTTCGAGGACCTAAAAGACCAGAGACAGCTACACTATAATCTAACCTGTCAGAAAGATATGAAGGCAGGCAGATACAAAGGCAAGCAGATTCCTAAGTTCAGGAACTCAGCCTGGAACAGAGCAAATTTAGATCCAGATATGGTTGGAATTGTAATCTCAGGATGGGATCCCACCCAGCTAAGTTTATTGTTTATGTTTACAAAGGCAGGCAGACCTCTGAATTCATTTGCAATGCTTAAAAAAAATGTGCTTGCTGTCTTTTTCTATGAATCAGTGGGCTGGGGTCATGGAATGTTAATTTGTGGGATAATAAAAAAAACTTGGAGTAAATAATTAAATTAATATTTAAATGAAAGACTGTGCCTTGAACTGCTGAAAGCCAAGCTATCTGGATGACAGCTATCTGGAGATCTCCAGAAAGATATCCTGAGCAGAATACAGGCTGTCAACTTGTACCCCATGATTGACTTTGAGTCCTTTTTTTTGCTGCTCTCAAACACCTTCTCTTATGAACCCCTCTGCAACCTGAGGCTGATCCTTATCAAAGTTGTATTCTAGTCTAAAGTTAAAAAAAAAAAAAATCTGCATTATTTTTCTTTCTCATAGACTTAACTCTATTCCTGCCCCATGTGAGGAAAGTTAGCTGTAATCAGGATCCATTTCTGAAGATGAATTTACTAGAAATCTTGTACCTGATAAGAAAAAAGTAATTTAGACTTTTGTTAAACCCAAAGTAGAAAATGAGATTTTGTGTGTATGTGTGTGTGTATGCTTGCATGTATATTAGAAAAGCTACTCCAAAACTCATCATTTGCTCAGTAGATAAAATACAATGTAATGTTTTATTTTATTATGACTCTATTGAGTGAAACACATAATGATAAAAGCTCCCCACTGGAGGTTGCAACAATCTAAGGAAGTCTGAGTGAAAATATGTAGTGTTGGCTGATACCAATGTTCACTGTTTTTGCTTCTTATCCTATAAGACTTCACTTGAAATTTTCGTTCATAATAAAATTAACAGAATAATGCCATGTAAATTTGTAAGAGTCCTCAAGAGATTACTATAATTGACGAAATACAATGAAAGCAGTTCACAAGTGAAGTGGCTTAATTTGACACATGTATTTCAGTGTGAGAATTCTAAATAAATGGGAGGAGACAGACTTCAGTGTGCATTAATACAATGTCATCAAATATATTATAATGCTAATAAATTCATTGTGATGGTAATATTTAAATAATATACTAAGAATATAAGGATGGTTTAATATTAACAAAACTAACATAGAATTCATATTAAAAGAAAAACCATAGGTTAATTATAAACCTAAAAGAATTAATATATTAAAATTCTATAGGCATGACATCAGAAAACTAAAAAATAAAAGCAACTACAATCTGAATGCCATGAACATTCTTGAGGTGACACATATACTTAGTGAAAGACATTTGATTGACATCTACTTAATTGACTTCCATATGAAAAATAACTGTAGCTTTCTATATGTAAAAGGGATGATTACTTAGTAATGGTAGATTATTCTTGAATGGATTTATGTACTTCTGCTTATATTTGGTCTACATATGCATTGAAAGTTCCATACTCCCTCAAATATTTATATCAGACTGTGATACAATAAATCAAATTACATGCTGAAAAAATAACAAAAATTATTTTGGGAGGGGAGAAACAAGTTAAGTTTCTTTAAAAAATAGTAAGAATGAATCATAAATTGAATGGTTTATTTTTGAGTGTTTCATATTCATCTATATAATTTTTACCTTTCTTTCTCTCTCCAGTCTTCAATTTTTTGTATGCCCCAATGCTCAAGATGACTTCTTTGTAATTATTATTATTACAAAGATACTCTACTGAATCCATTTTGTACTGTTTGTATATACATGTGCCCAGGGTTTGGGATTGGACAACCTATGGTAGAGTTTGTCCCTGGAGGAAACTGATTCTCCCACTCTGATCAGCCTTTGACTGCCTTAGCTTTACTTCTAGGATTGGGGCTTTATGAGAGTTCCCCTATTTGTATTTGCCGCTGAACTAGTGCTGTTGTTACGTAGGTTTTGTTTGGGTAATCACATTGTTGAGATTTTACATGTACATCTTCCCTGTCATGTATAGAAGACTCAATGTCACTACAGGTATTTTAATTCTCTGGCTCTTACATTTGTCCTGTCCCTCTCCTGTTCTGCAATTTTCTCTAAGTTTAGGTGTAGGGATTGCATTTTAGATGTACCAATTATGACTGGGTACTCCATGGTAACTTATACTTTCTATGTTGACCAGTTATAGAACTCTGTAATAGTCTCCATCAACTGCAAAAAAAGGGGGGGGCTTCTTTGATGAGAAGAACTTTCTGTCTTTTGTATCAGGTACAAAAGAAATGTAGTGCCAGGGATTAAATAAGGGCTTTCTATATGCCAGGCAAGCACTTTAGCAAGTGAGTTATAACTCGAGCATGGGAGAAGGCTTTGATATGCATGCAATAAGATATAGGTGACAGCTAAATACACATTGCTAAATTCTATATATGTAATTTTACTTTCTTCATATCTATTAATATAATAATGTTAAGACACACACACACACAAAAAAAATAGAAAAACGTTTTAAATCACCCAACAGTGGGCAATTTCTTTTAACACAGAATTTTTTCGTAAAAACTAATGCAAAAACCAACAAACCCACAAAAACGTTAGTAGAAGATATGAACAAATAGTTGACAGGGGGAAACTGGCAAACATAGTGAAAGATGTTCAGTAAAAATTAAATTCACAAGTCCAATCAAAGTAAAATCTGTGGCAGATTTGACACCTGTGGAATGTATTCTTCAAACTGACCAATTTTCACCATCTCTTCATTTTATGGGTGGACCTCATCACATCTTGGATTTCAACTAACACTTACATGCTAGCTGAACATTCATCCCAAACAGTCTCCCAGCTTTCAGACCCTGACTCTCCCTCTCCTGATAACCTAACAGTCTACTCCAAATCTCTTCTCATCAGTGCTTTGTAAACAGAAAACAGCACACTTCAATGGTTGTGGAATCAATTATCAAGGTATGAATTTTGTTTTTAATATGAAATATTGGTAAGGAAAAGAAGCTAATCCGTAAAGATGATGGATCATGTTCTCCTTGTCTGTATGACCTATAAAAGCTGAAACTATGCAGATATTAAACAAAGAGGGAGGGGCAAGCAGTTGCCAGAGGTTTGGATAGAAAAAAAAATAGAAAAAGGAATAAGTACACTACAGGAACAAAACCACTACAGGAAAACTACAGCCAATCAAAATGTAGAATTGTGGAGCCAGCCACAATGGGTTCCCACACCTAAGGCTCAGGGAACACTGCAAAAGAGGGGATGGAAAGATTCTAAGAGCCAGAGGGTCAAGGAGTTTGCTGTGTGGTTGTGTCTCTTACAAATGTCAGAGGCTACATGCAAAAAGTCTCACTAATATGACTGTCCAAACATGAGCTGATCAATGATGTCACCATGCCAAACAGGACAGAGAAAAGCCCACAAGGCCTCAAGTCTAAACCAAGAAGTATTGACAACTGTGGAAAGCTGCCAGTAGAATGAGAACAATGCTCTTCCCCAGGGAAGAACACATCAATTTGTTGTTCAGTGTCTAATTTTCTGCCATGAAAACGTACAAACAAATAACACTACATGGACTGGGTGGGTTATAGTTAGGAATATATATGAAAATACGTAAATGTACGCAGTAACAATTATTTTTTTTAAAAAAGGCCAGGAATTTGAAGGAGGGCAGAGAAAGGCATAGGGAAGGGTTTAGAGCAATGGTTCTTAACCTTCTTACTGCTTAATGCAAACCTTTAATACAGTTCCTCTTATTGTGCCGATGGCAACTATAAAATTGTTTTGTTGTTACTTCATAACTGTAGCTTTGCTACTGTTGTGAATCATAACATACATACCTGACACGCAGTTTAACTGATATGTAGCTCCTGTGGGGATTACTATTCACAGGTTGAAACTGCTAGTTTAGAGGGAAGAAAGGAGAGGAATAAATATCAGAATTAAATCATAATCTCAAGAAATCATTCAATAAGGCACTTAGGATAACGTGACTCATATGGGTAAGTTATAATAGTATGACTTACAAGAGTACACTAGGCATATGAACACACATGGGGTAAGACCATCAGAAGAACTAGAAAAAGGACAACCACTAGCCCAGGGTAAGATGCTCTAATAACATACATATTTTATACATAATAAAATACAAAGAATACAAAAATGTATTCTTTATTAACTATGTCATTATTCAGACCTTTGTTATCTCTTGTGGGATTATTTCAAATGTTCCATATATGATCTCATTTATTTCTTTATTCAACAGATGTATATTGAGGAACTCCCATCTGGAGGAACTTTTCATGGCATCTCCATGACTTTGAATATATAACTACACTCCCTGCTGTCATTCACTTATTGTCTAATTCCTTCACTGCCATTCATGGACTCTCTGTTCATTTACTACAATCCTGGAAAGAATCCAGCTAAAGTGTATTTGAGCACTCTGGTCTGTTCAGTAAGTACCTGCCACATCCTTGCACAGATCCAGCAATTGGACCCCACTAAGGCAGCAAGAGAATGAAGAAAAGATGGACACACAGACAGATAGATAGACATGCTGGGATCTGATGGACTGTGGTCTGATGGAAAAGCCACACAACTCCTTGACATTCATAATGTTTGTTTCATACACTTGAACAGGAAGGGAGAGCTATCACATCCAGCTGAAACAAGGAGACAGGATTTATGATATACAGTTAAACAAATACACAGAGTTAGCTAATCCTAGTAAAAGTAGGCTCTGTAGGCGAGTCATCTTCAGAACATAATATTCACAGGAGAAAACTTCCATGGACATTTTTTGGGTACTTTTTTACATTCATACTTAGAGTGGGAGGGAAGGCTTTGCTATGGAGCTGAGACTCTGGGGTCCTTGACCTGGTCATGGAGATGTCAACAGCACACAGTTACTCAGGGCTTCAGCACATAGTCAGTCACTCACGCTTTCCCTGCTCCACGTAAGTATACATCAGTGACTCTTCAATGAAATTTGCAACAGTCTGAACTCTCCCAGCTCACAAAAGAGTGTAATTTATGTAGTGCCTTCCTGCATTTCTGAACTTACCTGTACCTTACTGTGTGTGTGTGTATGTATGTGTGTGTGTGTGTGTGTGTGTGCACGCACACGTGCGCGCACATCTTCCTCATACAAAGTGAGCTCTCACACATTTGCTTCTTTCTATGATACCAGCTATCTTCTTCTTCTGCCTTTTCCAATTGATAACTGTTACCTATATTTTAAAGCCCAATCCTGCTGCAATTTTCCATCTCCCTCAACTTCCTACCTCAAACTCTTCTTCATTCTCAAAATGCTTTCCCAGTCACCCTGGCCTAAATTAGCTCTCTGACCATATCATATTGTTTGTTTGCTTATCAGTTTTATTAGTGTTGCAACACTACAGAAGATGATTTATTTAAATGCTCTTCTACCATTTTCTATGTTAGCATCATTCTTGGTAAATAACTCACTGGATGAATAGGTGCCAGATGATTACACACCCTATGTATGTGGGAATCTCTAAAATCATTAAAATTATTTGATAAAACGTTTTGAAAGATGAACAAAATGCTAGTAAAAAGCTGCTTGATTGATAGCATGAAGGAAGAGGTGAAAATCAAGGGATAGCAAAGAGATACAGTTACAAGAAATGGATTTAATATGTCTATGACATAGGGCATAGGTGATGATCATGAAAGATGAGCCCAGAGATACTGGCAGGTGTCACACATAAAGCTCTTTGTGAAATGATAAGTCTTGTCATTTTTCATAAAATGCACTGGTGTACCCTGACTGAACATAGAAGAGTGTTCAAAAGTTGTAGAATATTACCTGAAATAACTTCAGTAAAAAAAAAAAAAAAAAAAAAAATCTTATGAGGCTTACTCTGCAAAAATCGTGAAATGTTTTAGTTTTAAAAATTCTAATAATAATAATCGAAATTGATTTAAATATTCTAATGATTTGTGGGAGTGATTCAGATTATTCTCCAGATTCCACAAAACATTGATGTATGGTTTTCTTTAGGACAGTTTGCCCAATTACTTGAACATCCTGTGACAGTTTAAATATAGCAATTAATGACTAATGTGAATAATGAAGACAAAATAAATTCTGACTTGGAAAAGAGCACATGTACATCCCATATTATAATATGGCATTAACAATAATATGCCTATAGAAGGCACATTTAAATTTTTTCTTTATATTTTATGTGTGTGCTGTTTTGCATGTATGGGTATCACACATATTGGCTACAAAGGCCTAAAGTGAGGTCAGATCCCCAAGACCTGGAATTATGGACAGTTGTGAGTCACCATGTGAGTATTAGCAATTTAATTCAGGTCCTTTAAAAGAACAACTGCTCTTTAACCACTGAGCCGTCTTTTCAGTCCCTAAGATAGGAAGGTTTTATACAGTACACACAAACTTCTATATAAGTATTTTTAGTAGTGGTTAGTCTAGAGTCCACCTCATTAACTTTTTTTTTAACAGCTTGAATGAAATTCTATACTTTTAACCTAAGTAGTTATCCAACATTACACTAAGTACAATATCTAGAAATAGGAATAGCCAAAATTGAGTGATTCAAATGTTTGAAAACAGTGGTTCTCCACCACCAGTATCTTTTAACTGAAATGCCACCTCTCCTTTCATAATGCAGTGTCTAGATTATTTCATTTGTCCTGGACATCCTCATCTGGACTTAGGTTCATCTTCTGTATCACCCCCAAACTGATGGTTATTCTAGATACAGTCTATGTGATATTCAAGGAGACTAGGACCTTACATATTGTGGATATGATAGAAGCGTTAAATATCTCATGAACTTTGAAACGTTATAAGTTCATATTGAATGTGCCATCAAATGAAGCCTCTAAGACTGTTTTCTACATGACTATCAATAATCCCACACTCATATACTAGTGGGGTTCATACTTTTAAAACTCTAATTATGTGTATTCTTTTGAATTTGCTAGAAACTTTCATCTTTATTAGCCAAAATATCATCAGTACAATATACTTCTGTGTGTACATTTCATAATCCTTTACACATATGAAAATTGATACCTCTGATCAACTTGCTTTGAATAACTGGTGAAAAACTTGCCAAGAGCTAAGTCATTGAACTGACTTCCAGTAAGGTAATTTCAAGATAATATTGATCCACTAATCAACACACCATAGGTATAGTTGTCTAACAAGCTACAAATAACTTAATGGCAAGATTGTTCAGTTCTGATATTTTCATGTTTTCCACTAAGATACATCAAGTGCTTATAAAATGCTTTACTGAAATTCAGTTGCCATAAATGTCATATAGCCTAGTGAAGCAATATTCTATGACCAGTAGAGAAAATAATGAGGTTAGTTTGCCACAATTGATTTCAGCACAATATGGCCTATTTAGTGTCTCTAAAATGACTGATAAATAGTTATCTGGATTCATGATGAATGAAATCAGAATTCTCAGAGGTCTCTGAAACCATGGTTCTTCATAAAATACATGTGTTGCTACACTTGTATTATTTTAGCATGATCCTTCATTTTATAAACCAATGTAGCTTAAGAATGTCCAGACAGCTGGTAAAATATTATCTCTGAAAAGGTTTCTGGTAAAGAATAATATTAAATCAGTAGGTTATATAATAAAAAAAAAAAACCTCATTTAAATTCTCTGCTGACCACTCAGACTGTAATCCCTCTTTATAAACTTCCAGAAATTTCTTTACCACTTTTTTATCACTCTGTATTTTAAAAAATGGATTGTTCAGCTACGCCCTTCACACCAGGTTGTCTGAAGAAGGTTGATACTTCTCACCGCAATGCTGCATTCCTAAATGTCTGTTCGTTAAATCTCAGTGATATACGGTAGTTTATGCTTACTGCTAAAATTAAACATTCAAATGCATTCTGTTTGTCACTGGCTAACTGAGATCAGAATTTTCAGCTCTGATTATCTTTCTTATTATTGGCACATCCTCCATCATTGTCCCCCTACCTACAGACATCTGCTGTATTCCATAATAGCTTGAACATACAGCTCCTAATTATTCTAGGAATTTATTCTGACTCCCTACAGGTTTTACTTTAATTGAGTAGATCATTGTTTTTTTCTGATAGCCAGCCTTCCTGATTTTTATAGTGTGCACTTCATCTTTCCTCAATTATGGTCCCCCAGAATTCATTCTTTGGGAAAGATGTGTTTGAGATAGAATGAAAATCAATCAAAGTCATAAAAAATCATAATACAAACTGGTTGCAATGTTTAAAATAACACCCGAGTTTTATGTGACTGTGGCTTCCTATTTGCAGACTTCAGAACAGGATGTGGAAACAGCTTGTGTCTTTGGTTATATAATTTGCCCCCACAGAATTAAAAGTTATTAGCAATTAGTAGGCTTTCCTATGCCAACTTTTTACAAACATATCTTAGATAATTTCTTAGAAATTGTCTACCAACTAAGTATATTACAGCTTCCTACCAGGAAAACATTTCCAAACTGTGTAATTCCCTTCTGGACTTTGGGACAGAATTTCATGTCTCTGCTGGAACCTGGGAGCTTCACTTGTTGTTTCAGAGATATTAAGATCCAATCCACAAAATCCAGTTTCATACTCAAACACTATAAATGACTTAGCTTAAGAGGTTAGTAGACTATTTTCTTCTATTTTTTTTAAACATGTCCCTCCAACACACACACAAACATATACACAAACATTACATTTTTGGTGAATTTAAACTTCAAATATCTACCCTTGACTCTCTTTATTCTTGACCCACCTTGTTAATTTTTTAAATAAAAAAATTTATTTACCTTAATAAGAAACCATTGGCAGGCGTTTTCCACACCCCTACCTACAGCTTTGAAAAGCATACACATTTGAGTTCCTGAAATCAGTTTGTTTCAGGAAGAAAATCTAAGCTATTTGCTCTCAGTAATTATTTTATCAGTTCCCTGTGGCTAAGTACTCCAAAACTCTATGGCATGGGGTAACCATAAATTATTTCTGATGCTCCTTTGAGGTGACTTTGTGTCTGCTTGCTCTACCAACATCATTTCCAGTCACAGGCAATGGGACACTGAATGGCTACAAACACAAACATATCCGGGTGAGGGAATAGGAAATAAGCAGCACATTTACAGTGAATTAAATTTCCAATCGCTACACGTTTCCTTCTTTCTTCTTGACCCACTTATTTTTATATGATTGTATTATTTGTAATGTATTTGTATTTTGTATTATTCTTGACTCATTTATTTTCTACAAAATTTCATCCACTTTAACAAGAAACACAGGCTTATAAACTATCTCGAGTATGGACTACTGAAAGCATGAACTGTAGAACTAGAAAGCAATAATTAAAATAACGAAGTTTTCCCCTTTTGATTATCATCATGAGCCAACAAATTTACTGTCAAGACAAACTGTTCTTCCTTAAATAAAATTAATGAAGAACATTTTATTGAATTGGTTCCTGTTTTGTATTATGTCTTGTCTTGTCTTGTCTTGTCTTGTCTTGTCTTGTCTTGTCTTG
>JANHMN010000002.1:120159932-120212285 GCA_030674055.1 Rhabdomys pumilio
TGTCTTGTCTTGTCTTGTCTTGTCTTGTCTTGTCTTGTCTTGTCTTGTCTTGTCTTGTCTTAAAATAGAGTCTCACAATTCATGCCTAGTAGGCCTAGAACAGAGATCTTTCTGCATTTGCTACCCAGGAGCTGGAGTTAAAGGTATGTACAATCATGCCTAGCCTGTTGGTCTGGTTTCTAAATAATTAGTAGAGTTCTTAAATTTCAATAACATCTTAATAGGCTCTACGTTTGCAAATTGTGTTGCTTATCTTTTAATAAAAGTTGTAGTTCACAGGGAAGTTAATTTGTAAAACCCACTTATAACCACTTCCCACCCCAGCGCATACAGTGTCACTTAAGAGTGTTTGTTTTGAGAATATGATTCATAATGATTGAGAAAAGTTTGAGCTTTGTCTGTGCTCCTGGGTGTGCTGTGTTTCAGTAGCAAATTTGATGTTAACCCTGAGAAAGTGACAGCTAAAAATCATGTGAGGCTCAGAATCAAGGGTTTCCTATTCCTTCTTTTGTTCTTCTCAGGTACCAGGCATGTACATGGTACACAGATAGACATACAGGCTAAATGTCCATACATATAAAAATTAATTTAAAATAAAAAGTAAATAAATTATTATATTCAATTTGATTATCTCAAATCACATTTCCTCATTATTTTGCTTGTCATTTATTTTTTATTTTTTATATAAAATCTCAAATCTGCTATATAGCTCAGGATGACCTGGCCCTCTGTCTTCAAATGCTGGGATTTTAGGCATGAACCAACAAATCTATTTTTATGTTGTTCTGAGATTAAACCCAAACTTCATGCATTCTAGGCAAACATTTACCAACTAAGCAATACCCCCCCAGTTATGCCAATTATTTTTTAATAAAATAATGTGTACTACCAGCTATTTTTAAATAAAATAATATATCAAGACATTACATAATTATTATTCATTATCATAGAATATAATTTTAACAAATAATAGAAAATGTTGGAATGATTCAAAACTGAGTTCAAAACTCAAAATGAACAGACTCATATACCTGGAATACTATGAACCTCAACAGAAAGTTCTCAAAAGAATAAAGAAAAATGACTAAGAAATGTCATTAAAAGTGATTAGCATCCTTGACAACTATGGAAATGCAGTTGAAAACTCCCTTGTATTTTCTACATAGTATCTTGAATAGGTCAATAAAAGTGAATTGAAATAAATACCTACTGATGAACTAATGGGTGGACAGAAACTTTCTAGAATACTGATGGTCGTGATATACAAAGAAATTCAAAATGGGTACAACCTTTACCAAGTGTTTCAGAGAGATTGATATCATTATAGAAGATCAAGTAACCATGGGAGACAACTATAATTATGGACTTGGATTCTATATTGAGCTGGTTTTTCATATGCTTCACTTTAACATCCTGTACCAAAGAAAGTCATTAAACCAAGTTTCTTGAGGCATAAAGGAGAAAACATTCATTTCCTGAAAGCTATGATGGAAACACCAACACAGCAGCTCAAAATACTGCTTCCCCATAAACACGGCGGGACCACAGCAATATACATTTTTGTTCTCTTAGCCTCTTCATTTCCTCGAGTCCCTTATCTGCTACCTAGGGAATGAGTACCATCTTAAAGAATAAACGATCGTCAAGAGGAAACGAAGTTCAATTAATTTTGTGATGAATATGTGTAATCATTATTGTCAAAGAAGTTTAGATGCTGGAATGTTTTGCATGTTTAAGAACACACTATTTTTAAAAAGCCCAAGCATCTAAACCTATATCAATCTGTACGAAGTCCACAAGTTCAGTTGATATTGGATTCATCTGATTATTAGTTGCTTACCTTGTTACTGTTCTTTAAAGCAGATGTTTTCATGGTATAACTAACATCAGTATCACATAGAGTACTTGTTCAAATGTGGATTACTGGCACCCACTCCCAGAATTTATATTCAGGCTTGGGGTAGGGACAAAAAGGTTGTGGTTTCGATAATTACAAGTTTATACTTAACTTTCAGATACACAGACTAAAGTGTGAGACTATCTGTCTTCAACTATCCTTTTACACATGACCCCTCCCAACAGCCTATATTCCTAACTCTAACCTCTTCTAGGAATATCTCATACAATTCTGCATAATTCGTCACCAGAAAAACCCTTAATATTATAATTGCTTTTAGCTGAGCGGCAGCTATCATTAATAAGTATAAAATTAAAGATGTTTAAAATAATCTAATTAGTAATGTCACATAAAATGAATTGTAAAGTTTTCTCAAGATCATAAGCCATTTTAGTAAATTTTATCTAAGTGATGTTATAATTAATACAAATTTAATCTATTTCAATAAATAGAAATAATTATGCCCCTTTAGCTCAATGAAATGATTTATGATATTATATCTGAGGTGGTTTCACTTTGAGGGTAGGGACAGAGACGTTACCAGGATCTCTGGAGGTAGAATGCTTAGGTCAGAAATGTTTACAAAGTCTTTCAGGCAAGGACAACAGACAAAAATGAAGAACAATAAAAAACAGTGAATTACCAGAGTGTCTTAGCTGCTTTTCTATTGTTGTAACAAAACACCATGACCAAGGCAACTTACAAAAGAAAACATTTAATTTTGCACTCATAGTTGCAGGTTAGAATTCATGACTATCATAGCAGTGAGCCTGACAGCAGACACGCAGGCATGGTGCTGGAACGGTAGATGGGGAGTTTTCATCTCTATTCACAAGCATGGTCTTTTGAAATTCAAAAGCTATCCCAGTGACAAACCTTCTCTAATAAGGCCACACCTCCTAACCCTTCCCAAGCAGTTCTACCAACTGGGTTCTAAGTATTAAAATATATAAGCCTATGGGGTTCATTCTCATTCAAACAACCACATGAAGTAAGGCTTTGTCGTTTTAAACAGAGGTGTTCAAAAGGAAGCCAAGGACCAAGGGACAAAGGAGGAGGGAAAATTATACTATAAATTAAAAAGTAATACCTTTCCCCATCAGTGTCCTTCATTTGCACTTTCTGCTTCTGTAGTTCCCAAATTAGAAACATACCTGATTTTCCTCTAGTCTTCATATGTCACTGTAGCAGGAGGTATGTAAAAAGGATGACCACTGGCTCCGGGCTCAGCTGCCATGTTCTCACACTAAGCTCAGCACTGACTGGTACCGACCCAGGGCCCCTGAGATGTTGGTGTGGCTGCTGCCTCCGCCCGCCCACCAACTCCACAGCCTCCATGGCTTGGCCCCTAGGCCAACTCAGCCACCTCCACAGTGCTAGGCTTGCAATAATGGCCATCCTGGTGGTTAGATATCACAATACTCAGTAGCCCAGTAAATCAAAACTCTTAAAGCTTATAGTTAACCAGTCAGATTTATATATCAATAAAAATCTCAATATACAAGATGCCCACACAGTTTAGACAAGTTATTCCAATTATCCCAATGTTTTGTTATACCTAACTACCTGAGGCTACTTCAAGCCATGCAGGTCACATCTTCCTCCGTTTTCACCTTTCTCTCCTCTCCCCGCCCCTCTCCCCCGCCCCCCAATCTGCCAGTCTTAGTTCTGCCTCTCTTTTCCCTGTCCAATCATAGGCCTCCTGCTGCACTAATATTTAAAACAGACTGGGCAGGGAAATTTCTGCTACACATCACTATCTGTTGTATTATAAATAATTGTCATAAAACACGTGGTCCCTTAACTAAGGTTTATTGGATAAATAAATGACAAAAATAAAGATTGGAAACCCAGAAAATGGAGGATAGCTCATTCTTACTCTTGAATAGAGCTAACGATCTTTGGACTGAGGATGTTATTCTCATGTGTAGCATTAGAAAAAGGTAGACCCCAGGTAGAGCTGCTGTATATGGAAGAACACAGGTACAAACTACATGGTTTCAAGGCTCCATTCACACAGATCACTTCGGGAATGTCATCTCCAAAACTGTGAAGTGTCCATCAGCTTGACTAACACAGAGGGCCTCTGAACAGGAAGTTAGAGGGAGACTCTAAAAGTGGAGTCTTGGCTAGAAAGGCACCCTACAGTGTAGGAAGCCAGAGTTAGAATATTGGAAGAAGACAAATTTAGACTAATTCTTACCTGTGTAGTATAACGGTGATATCTTAAAAGCCAGTTTTTTTTCTCTTTTAGGAGAGCTTGTACTCTATATAATGTCACAAATATACTTTTCTGTTGGGAACAGAAGCCAGTTTACATTTAGACAGCATGGCATTGATATGAATTTACAGATTATGCCAAGATGGTTAATATAAAACATGGGTGAGGGTATACTATAAGTCAACACAAAAGTGGCTGACCTCAGATGTCTAAGGAACCCTGAAGTAATCTGTTATAGAGCCTTTTTTTTTTAAAAATGCCACCTTTATACAATTCTATGTAAACTTGACCTTGGGGTCAGAGGCTGAACTTTCTTTGCCAAACCACCTACCCAAGTATTTTGTCTATAGGCCTATGTGCCTACATCTGTGTTGCCTAATTGCTTGTGCCAGGCTATGTGCAGTATGTGTCTTGGTGCCTGCCAGCACCTACCTCCTACCCAGCAGTCTGTCTGGTGGCCTTTGCCCAGAGTATATAAAGTATATCTTACCTTCCTGAAGCTCCTCAAAATCTCTCCAACCTCCTGGCTTCCTATAATCTTCCTCCTCTCTGAGCATTGGAGCTTAACCCTCATACTTTCTCGACCAGATTAACCTCTCTCTGACCTTGGCCTACTTTTGCTTTTAGTAACCCATGAGACTGTGGATTCTAGTTTGTTATATGGAATTAACCCTTGCCCAACTAACCTAGCCTCTTTCAAATTCTCTCCTGCTCTGACACCCTTGACAGTTTAGGTCTTGCGTTTCACAAGGAAACATATAAGGACACAGTCCACAGGGAAATGTCTAACCGCCATCTTTCTGGATGACAAAACCAAAACAGCACTGATTTGTAGTTTCTGCCAACTTCTGTGGCATAAACACTCCTGCCAGGTTAATTTCAAACTATGGGCATGAAATCTCTGAGCAGGGTTGCAGAGAACACGGGGATCAGTTTTGACAAGTCTGTCAATGCCAGCCCTCAGTAAAGTACCCCCATGTGATGGGCAACACTCACTTCTGCCATCTCCATTGTCCCTGTCTCCTGAGCATCACTCACTCCATCCATCTCCCTTTGACCTCTTGCACTATCTTCTGTCTTCTCTTCCTTTTATAGCCACATCTCACAACTCCTTTCTCCCTTTCTTTTTATTGGCTAATTCTTGGGAATAACCAATATCATTAAAAAAAAAAAAAAAAAAACCCACTGTACCAGCTTTACATAGCCCTGATGCATTCCTCAAAGAGTCTGTTCTCTACTCAAATAACACACACAACCAAGAGAGTACACAACTACTGTCACTAAGTGTCTAGAGTTCATGTAGGCCTCAGAAGAAACTTGCTAGAAATTAAAACATAACAAAGCAAGACATTAGATTTCTACTTAGAATGAGTGAATAGTTGTCATTTTGGCATCTTCTGCTTTTTTACAAAGAGACCACAAAATTTTCAGGAAGTCACTAAAGCATAAGAAAACAGAGATAAGACACCATTGCAGTTTTAGATCTGCAAATGCAAAGCTGCCATAGAATTTTCCTTGTAACATTTCCATGGACATTTGTTCCCTTCCATTACAGATGAGGTTTATATATTCCCGTGAATAGGATTATTTCCAGAAAAAGTATGAGGCAACACTATACCTGCAAAGTTTCCTCTCATACATGTTCTAGACTTTCTTTCTAACACCTTTAACCCAGGATCTCCCATTCCCATGCTCAGCCCAAGGCCCTGCTATTAAGAAGAACTAACACATAAGTATCTTAGGTTAAGTGAATTTCTGCTAAAAAGTAGGCAGGACCATTGGTTCCACATCACATACAGCATGTTGTGGGCTGAGCTCTAATTCAAGGCCTCCTTTCAACTGCTTGAGAATTAGCAGCCAGGTACATCCAGGAGGGAACAGAGTGCTCAGATCTGTAGACCAGTCATAACGCTCTTTCAGGAAGGTGCATTTATAAGTTTTCTGCCTCGTTTCAGAGCTCATCTTATTCTTAGGCATGAATTGTATAATTCAGCTCTCAAAATCTACAGCAGAACAATTGCTTCGTGTTCGTGCAGCTCTGTTTTGTGCTCTGTGCTTTAAATGTTCGCCTCACTGTTTGGGTGCTCTCAGCTCCTAATGAGAACACTTTGAAGAGAAGGCATCATTGTGAAACAACCTTGGGTTTAAACTTCTGGGTGGATGGTAAGTCAAGGTGCAGTGCAATCTCTTTAAAAAGCCTCTGACTCTAAGGGAGGTCACATTAAATGTTCTGTTTCAAAACAGTTTTTCTTTGAGTGATCCATACACCGCATTTTCTTAATCTACCTTCTATTATTGATTTTTTAACTCATATATTTCATTCAAATCAGCCGATATACATGCTGCCCTATTTTGAAAATAATTAAAAGTGATCACTTTGCAGCTGCTGCAGGATTTAAAAATATATGCAACAAAAATTCAAAGATAATTAAAAAGTAATTGTTTGCATAGAAGTAGACTAGTAGTATTATTTAAAAATCTTCATATATTTAGAAAAATACTGTATTTTGGTACTACAGGTCATATGTTATTTATTTATAAAATTTGAAGACAAGAAAAAAGAACAAGAGGGAGAAACAAAACTGAAATGTATGAAAGCTAAAAGGAAGCGTTGTCATTGGAGACAATAATTGCAACAGTTGACCCAAATACCAATAAACAACATCACTGATAAAATCTCTAGTGGCATTATTGCTGTGAGCACCTCCTTAGAGTATTTTAGCTCAGGCTGAAAATGTAGTCAAACTTCTCCCAAGGGTGCTATAAGGGTAACCATGTTACTCCAACTTTATTGTGCTTACAGAGAACACTAGATAGAAATTAAAGTGCAAATTCTGTGTTCCTGGCTAGCATGCCAAAATCACACCCTGTTAACATGAAAGTGCATTCATCCTTGAGCAAGGGGGCAAAAAAGGTAGGAGATTAATGCAGGAGAAAGGTATTCCCGTACCACATGTATTGAAAGCCAGACTTGCAAGTGGTATGCAGAGTGATTACATAGTGTTTCTGTTCAGGACCTACATGAAGATCTTTGCAGTGAGGCCTAGGTCCAGCCCATGTATGCTCTTTGGTTGGTGGTTTGGTCTCTACAAGCTCCAGGGATCCAGGCTAGTTGACTGTTGGACTTCCTGTGGAGTTGCTATCCTCTTCAAAGCCTGCACTTCTTCTCCCTACTCTTCCATAAGAGTTCCCAAGCTCCATCCACTGTTTGGCTGTGGGTGTCTGCATCTATCTGAGTCAGATTCTAGGTAGAGGCTCTCAGAGGACAGCAATGCTAGACTCCTGTCTGCAAGTATAACAGAATATCATTAATAGTGTCAGGGACTAATGCTTGCCCGTTGGATAGGAGCAGGGGCTATCCTGAAAGCTGTTGCCTCTATGTAGGATATGTTCTTCTAGCTGGGCTGCCTTGTGTGGCCTCAGTGTGAAAAGATGTGCCTAGCCCTGAGAGATTTGTTGTGCCAATTCGGAGGATTCCAAGGCTGTCCCTACTCTCAAAGAAGAAGGGGAGGGGAAAAGAGGGAAGTGTTGTAGGAGGGGTAACTGGGAGGATGTAGTAGGAGGGATGTAAAGTGAATATATAAAATAAATAAAAATATAAATAAATAAATAAATAAATAAATAAATAAATAAATAAAATACAACCCCTGGCTTCTAACTATTTGGCTTTAAATCTAAGCTTCACCTCTCAGTATCTGTGGACTTGTAGGAATTGTTTAACTTATCTGAGCCTATTCCACTCTCTGTGGGGTGGGTAGTTATCATGTGCCAATAAGCATTGCATATTAAACTAATATATTGTGCTAGTACAATATCTATAAAAAAATGAGCTTTCAGATGTTAACTATTGTAATTGAGCTATAGGCTTGAGGTACAGTGGTGATCCATAAAACTGATTCCCAGACAGGATGCATTCACTATGGCTTAATGTCTTCTATTGACACAAACAAAATTAAGAACTGATCCCCTCAGGGAAGCACATGTCTGAGTGACTAAGAAGTTACCTGTGGCTGTTGAGTCACTATCGGCTCTAGCCAGAATGATCTGAAACTCTTGGGATTCCTTCTTTAAGTATTCTAAGGTGCCCCTTTGAGAGGGGGTCTAAAAAGAGGGGACTAAGATGAGCATAACTTGGAACCATCTCTCTTATGTCTCTAAAAAGGTCAAGTAGCTATTTTGAATGAATACACTAAAGAGAAGTGGCTTCTTCCTTGTGTTGGATCCAGCCCTACCTTATGCTAGAGCAGCAAAGATACTGCCAAGTTCATAACTATTCTACTAATATGCAAAAACATAGACTACAATATGATAGCTTCAATTTAGATACTATTGTGGAACATATATATTCCATAAGGATTCTATATTCCATATATGAAATTCCATGTTCCATATATAGAATCTCCATATTGAATATATATATATATATATATATAATATATATACATATAGATATACATACATACATTCTTACATTCTTACATACATACATATATACATATTATAGACTCATATGCTGAAGCCTTAACCCTGGATGGTTATATTTGGAATAGAAAATTGAGGCTTTACAAACTTATGGTAAACTGGGCCTCCTGACTGAGATTTTTATATTCTGTCAAGATCTGAGTTTATGAGCTCTCAACACTGGACATATCCTAACCTTGAAATCCCTAGTTGGACCCAACTGTGTCTTGTTGTTGCTGCTGACTTTTGAACTTCTTTTCCCACATCCCATCTGGCACAAGAGATTTTTTTTCAAGAATGAACAGAGTGGAAGCAGAACTAACCTTGCTATTCCCACAGTGGGTGCTACCTAAACACGTGAGTACCCGTCCCTGCTCTGTGCACTTTACATATTATTTACATGGCTTAGCGTTTCCACAGATCTGACATTAGAAACCACCCTTCAGAACTGTCCATGAGCCAGCTCTCTGGCTTTCATAATAACCTTCAGGAATGCATGAAGTTCACGCCCAAATAGGCAGTAGGTGATGGCCTTTGAGAACAAATTACAGTCCCTCAGGACACATAATACTAAACATCGAATATTAACTATAAAAATTGCTGTTAAGCTATGAGAAATATGTCTCTGTCTCTAGGACTCAAAAAGTAGGGGCGACCTAAATATGCAAAATAAGCAGGAACTCCATTTAGAGAAAATAAAGATCTAATGACAGACGATTTTACAGGCTTAATCTCAGCATTCTTTCAGTACAGTCTCTCAGATTCTGCCCTGGGTTTTGTATAAACCATGCTGTCCTAGCAAGCCCAGGCTGAGAGTCAGTTACTCATGCTAATTCTGAGAAACGAAATGGTGGATACAAGAAAAATATACAAAGCCACAAGGTCAGTTCCCTTACATGCAGAGAACCATTGGATATAATGAAAGAAGTAGGTTCTACAGAGAACAGAATTAGAGGCAGTAAGTGCTTCTATATCAAGTGGCTCGGTACCTTAAGACAAGGAAAACGGGTGGCGGGGGGGGGGGGTGTTTTATATGGGGACAGAGTGTATTAGACAGGTACCATGGCATAAACCCTGTTTAATCCCATCTGTTATAACATGTTATGTGGCCCCACTAGAAGCTTTCTGTTTCAGCTAACTTTGTTATTTGGTGCTACCACATTCTGCATCCTGCAGCGGTTGTCCAAAGCATGAGGAGAAACTCCAGACCTATCATCAAAGCCATAATGTCTCCAAGGAAATGATGACAGGCTAAGCCTGAGGTAAGGCTAACACCATCCTAAAAATGGATCCGAGATGAGATAATAAATGCACAGGAACTCTGGGAGAATGAAGCCGAACACTACTATGTGTTGCTACTGTTAATGAGGAGGGTTGGCTTCAGGACACAGTATCTCCTGACTGGACCCAAGGTCATCCAGTCAGATCTCAGACACAGCATAGACACTTCCTGTCCTGACTGATAAGCCAAAGCCTTCGTCATCCTTTCTCTCAGTAGATTCTGAATGATACTCAGAAAGCTGTGTCATTCTTCTTTCAAGGTCTCTGCTAGATTTTAAATGACTTCTTTTATTTACATCCCGTTAGAAACACCCACCCGCATTGTGGGGGGTGGGGGGGGAGGAGGAGTATCTCTAGTATCCTTGTCCCCGGTTTTTTTTTTTTTCTTTCATGTCTTTAAACCATTTAGGTTCATTGGATGAAGCATAAGAATTATTTTTAAATTAGAAATTAACTCAAGACACCCAGCAAGTGGGAGCTAGTAAGTCTTCTCACTTCAGTGAGAAGAGCTTCAGTGAGATGACTTAAACTAAACCACAGCAATGCCCACAGACACAAAAGGCTTTGCCTGTCTAACCTCATCTTTTTCCTGGAAGTCTTATCCCAGAAATCTTTGAAACCTGTTCTCTAATCTACCAGTCTTTCACCCTTCCACAGGCCAAGCCAACACTCTTAAACCACAATACGTAACTAAGAGCACTACACTAAAGACTCAAGACTGTGTGAAAATCAAAATAAGGTGCTCGAGGTAAATAAAGCACCAAGAATAAGCTTAATTATTCGTTCCTATATTTGTCTATACTAAAAGTACAACATTTAGATGATAGGAACATTTGATTAAACAGAAGGCGACAGCTGAGGTCCTCGTGATCTCTGATAAGCCTATTGATTAGCACTGAATATAAGAACTGAATCATAAAGATCTGTATTAAAAGCACCATGGAATCAACAGGATCTTTAAAGGTGACATTGCTCAACAAGCACATCATCGTATGTGACAGCAGGGAAAGGATCGTCCACCTGTGACCACACTCCTGGTATAAAACATCATTTTTCTGATGTACTGTGCCTTTCATGATACCAAGAGGAAACTTTTCCTGTCCACCACCTCAACCCCCCCCCCACAAAATAAGCATCTGCCCTGATTCTGAGACATGATGCCTTTGCTCTTCAGATACTCTCACAAGAAAACTAGTGACAATCATCAGTATAATTTTTTTTTTAATGTCATAAAAAATTTAAGGTTTCTCTTCAGAGAAGATAACACAAGGTCACATGAATTAAAACACGTATTTAATTATGAAAATTATTCATAATTAGTATTAGGTCGCAGAATGCAGCAAACTAGCAAAGATTTGGATAAAGACTCGTTACCACCACCTTATCCCACCCCCCACTGCTCAGTCACAGCACGGCATACAGTTATTCGGAAACGAAAACTCTCATAAATATATATATGCCACCCTGAGTACCCCTCCATTTCAATAACACTAATTGCCCTTTTTTTCCTTGCTGCTCCTAGCCATATTTCTTGGAAAACAACAGCTGTGTTTATTCAAATAGCAGCATACTGATGACTTGATGACTGGGTAATCTGCTGGGATTCCAAGTGTGACAGTGTGACGGTCCCAGAAACAACTTCTCAGCACACCAGAAAAGTATCCTTTGCACAGTAGAAGGCTTCGGGAAGGAATTCCCACTTTGTGAGCACGTGGGTATGGGTGTTCCTTATTTCAGTCTCTTCCAGCGAGCATCATATTTTCTAGTTCTTGCAGAATTCTCTTCCCATGCACCGTTGTCAAAAAGGAAATCTGCAACATGAACATTTTCACTCCAGTGGCTTCTAAGCAAAGGATTAAACACTGCCTTGAATCACAATGAAAACAGCCGCAAGATTTAGTTCAAAATCAAAGCAGTAAATTCCACTTGTTATTTTCTCTGAATCAATGGGCACTGGAGGGGATAATAATAGAGTAAGAAGTCATTTACTGGAAAAACAAAACGAAGCAAAACAAATGAACAAACAAAAAAAACTAAATACCCATGGGAATGTAATTAATTAGCAAAGATTAAGTTCTCAGGGCAGCAAGGGTTAAATTGTCACAAGACCTTAGTCATCTTCCCTGATGCCCTACGTGTTACTGCCAAGTGTAAGAACGACAAAGCACGCTTAGAAATAAACTAAGTTTCAAATATTCTGGCCAACATCTAAACATAATGAAGTAGTTGACCCCTTTTTTGTAAAGATAACCTGTATAGCTTGGGACGTTCTAGATTTTTCCTCAGCTGGTATTTATCAAGAGCTGCATTCTTTGCTGCAGGAGGAATTACATCAACTTAAAGGACAGACTTCTTATATTGATGATTTTATTTAAAGTGGCAATACCAGAAGTGCTTCTGGCACAAAATGTTTTCGGTGTCCTCTTGTGTGCTTTAATGTACATCAACTCTTTCAGTGAAAGGATCTTTTATTTTCTTTCAGATAGAAAATTTGAAACACACAACGTTACCTTTTGCCCAAGACCACCCAGATAATAAGGGAAGGAATCGGACTTCCTCCAAACCTCTGACTCTGTGGCCCATGTTCTTCAGCAGGACGCAATGCCACTCCTAAACAAGTAATGTACATGTGGAGGAAAAGTGCCCATCAAGTTCCAAGAACACAAACAATCACAGGAAGTAATAACCACTTATGCTTAAAGAGGATTTACATAAGAGATCCCTGTGAGAAGGGGAGGATGGGTAGACACTGGATTTGAGAGGTCTAAGTGCAAACGTTTTGATGTACAGAAATACCTGAATCATAAGAGATTCAAAATTAAATGAGGAAGCTGATCTACAGCAAGGAACTTGGAATGTTTTCAAAAACACTATTCTCTGTGTTTCCTGGAGAGAAAAACAGGAAATGGGCTTCTAAAAAAGTCTGTTCAGGTTGAGTTGGACTTTCAAAAGACTTCCTTGCCAAATGAGTTTCTAAAAGGATTTATGGAAATTGTTCTTTTAGATACATTTGCATTTTGCTTGGTTTCATTTGGTTTTTAATACCAGACTAGACTAGTTTAGTGAATTCTGGTAAGAGACCAAACACAGCCCCATGAGGGGATTTTGGTCTTTGGAACCAAGTGAAAGGAGTGGCCCAATTCTGCAGACAATGAAGTCACACTTTGTTTTTTTCTCTCGTTCAAGAATAATCTTAACATCACCAAACAGATTCTGAAACTGTTCTGCGTAGATTTTATCTGCTGCAGATTTAAAGTAGAAGCCTCTATCCACCCAGCAGCCGACTCAGAGAGATGCAGTGGATGGAGTTTGGGAACTCTTATGAAGAACAGGAGGAAGGTTAAGGCCCCCAAAAGGCATAGGAACTTCACAGGAAGACCAACAGAGTCAACTAACCTGGTCCCTTGGGATTCTCAGAGACTGAATCACCAACCAAAGAACATACATGGGCTGGACCTAGGCCTCCCCGCACATATGTAGCAGATGTGCAGCCTTGATCTTCATGTGCGTCCTGAACAACTGGAAGGGGAGGCTGTCTCAAAAGTTGCTGTTTGTACATGGGATACTTTCTTCTAGCTGGGCTGCCTTGTCTGTCCTCAGTAGGAGAGGCTGCACCTAGCCTTACAGAGACTTGATGCACCAGGGTGAGGGAATCTCCAGCCAGGGGAGTCCCCACCTGCTCAGAGAAGGTGAAAGGGCAGGGGAAGGATTTGAGGAGGGGGTGACCCAGAGGGAGACAGTGAGTGGGATATATATAGTAATATAAGTAAGAAAATTATAACAAAAAAGTAGAAGCCCCTAAGAACATCAATTTCAATACAAAATGACAGTTAGTTGTAATACATGAGATTGTCTCCTAAATTTTTATGAAAATTCCTAAAAAGTTAGTAAAATAATAATTATTTTCTTCTCTTTTCTTAAACACATAGGTACACAAACTACATAAACGACTGTGTCTTGGCATGCTCTTATTAAATGTTTCTGTATAAATCTGTGCTTATGACATATTTATGTGTGTAGAAATACATGTCCATGAATCAAATCAATCTCTCTCATCTCTCTCTATCTATCTATCTCCCCCCCATGTGTGTGTGTGTGTGTGTGTGTGTGTGTGTGCATGTGTGTGTGCCTGTGTTAACCAGCTTTCTATAAAACCTTTTTAAAAAAATCTCTGATAAATCACTTTGTAAAGAAAACAAGTTTATTGTTGCTTAAAGTTTTGGAAGTTTTCATCTGTTATGAACTGGTCCAGTTGCAGTTGGAAACATTTTGAAGATCAAGGCTCTTTACCTTATGGTGGTGACTAGGAAGAGAAAAGAGAAAAAGACAAATGCCCCACAACCCATAGCAAGAGAATACCTCCAATTATATAAACCCTCCAAATAGGCCACACTTCTTAAAGATTTCTATCACCTTGCGATGGCACCAAAGTGGTGACCAAGTCTTTAACACGTGAGCCTTTAGGATGTAGTCCAGATTCAAACTATACCAATGTGTGTAAAATGATATAGTCAGTATAAAAATCAAAAAACACAAATCAGGCTCCAGTTGTATATGTAGGGGAGGATGGCCTTGTCGGGCATAGGTGGGAGAGCAGGTCTTTGGTCCCATGAAGGCTGGATGCCTCAGTGTGGGGGAATTCGAGGGTGGGAAGGTGGGAGTGAGTGGATGGGTGGGTGCTTTAACCATATGTATCCTGTTAGACCCAAAGGCACTTCCTTGTCAAGAGAAATATGAATCTTCTTTCCTCTCATACAACACATTAAAAAAATCAGCCAGCTAATTTTATCTGAAAATTATTTCAACACACTAAAAAACATGTAATTCTATATACTATAGATAGCAGAGAAATATACTAAGAAAAATTATATACAAATGTAGCTTCAGGGAAGATGGAATAGAAAGTTTCCTATTTCTTATTAATAACTTTTAACAACCCTGTATATTATATATCAGACAAAAATGAAAACACTTCACAAATTAGAAAGCAGAAGACAGACTGAACTGTGCTTAGCATGACAGTGAGTTCCCTGTGCTTTATGCTTCATACATCTCAGACTTATACCTAAAGAAACTGACAACTGCAAAGACATAATACAAAAAAAAAAAAAAAAAAGTTCTCAAAGTTTACAATAGACAGAAGCCTAAAGATCTAAGAATCCAGCAAAGCCCAAACTTGATAAACAGTGATAAACTTCAATAAGCCTACTATCATCAAACTTATGAAACCAAAGACAGAGAAAGGAATTTATAAAATTAGTAAAATAGATAAAATAGCTTCCTGGGCAGAAAAAAAGTCTATCTGAATAACAATGAATTCCTTATCAAAACCCTTGGGCCAAAGAAAAGTGTCACATTTTTCAAACTGGGAAAATCAAAAAGTGAAACTGTCAACTAAGAATGTTCTATCCAGGGAGCACATTCTTCAGAAATACAGGGGAACACAAAGCAGTCTCAAATAAAGTATAATCAAGAGAATGGACGATGATCAATGCCCTACTCTGAAGTAACAGATAAGAAAGATCTCTAATAGAAAGAAAACACTATCCTTGAAACAACATGAAGAATATATATGCAAAAAATATAGGTAAGTATCACAGCCCTTCCTTCTCTGGATTTTCAAACAGTGCTTGGTGGCCACAGAAACATAATTCTGTCTGACATGGCTGTAAACATTTGCAAAGAAACATTACATATTATAAAGTATAGACAGTAAAATGACATAAATAGAAATAAGATCTCTATGTCTATCTTAAATGACACCAATTAACAGTTATATAACAGAGTACTGTAGCGGCTACTAAAAATTATTCTATATGGTGTATGCTGTGGGGTGCATTTTAGTGGAAAAATGCTTGCCTAGCACTCAATACATCAAGAAGCCCCTAGTTTAATACCTAGCATAAACACACACACACACACACACACACAGAGAGAGAGAGAGAGACAGAGACAGAGACAGAGATACACTCACAGGCACACACACACTGCCATACACATATTCACATGCATACAGGCTCACATACATACACAAAGAATACAAGTAAATTAAAATACACTTTAAAAATATGTTGATGTAATCTACAAGTAGACAGGGAAAAGAAAGCAGAGAAAAGAAAACAAATAAAAAAGGGGTTAATCTAAGCTCCCACACAGAAATAATTACATTAACTAGGTAAACAAAAACACACTTTACCAGAAAAAAAAAAATAAACAAAAGAGGAAAACAAGTGGCAGTAACTTTAAAATATTAAATATCAAAAATATAATGCAACTCTATACATGTATGTATGTATTTAAGAAGACATTTCAAATATAAAATAAAGAGAATTGAAAATAAAAGGATAGAAAGGTTGTGGTGCTCAAAGCTGATCGAAAAGAAAGAGAAGGAATTGTATTGGTATTATATAAAGAAGACTGACTGACATCATATAAGGGAGACTACAGAACACAGCAATTCACCAGGCCACTGAAGGACATTATACATTGAGAGAAGAATCTTGGCCCTGAAGATATAGCAATACTATGTCATATTCACTGTGAGATATTCTTTTTATATAATTTTATTTTATTTGAAAATAGTGTTTTCATACAATTACTTCTGATCATGGTTTCTCCTCCCCATCCACTCAAATCTTCACCCTTTCTTTATCTCTCTCTTTAGAAAAAAGCCAGGTAAGATTATCTTGAACTTGAAAAATTAGGGAAGCATAGAAGCCTTTGGCAGGAGTTAGGGAGGAGGTGGAAAGAAGAGTCTAGTGGCTGAAGCTCTAAAAATACACAGCAGATGTTTGTGATGATGGAAATGTTCTTACCTTGAATGAGTCAAGGCTGGTTTTCATAATGCTGCTTAGATTTCGGAAAGTTAGCATTATAAAAAGCTGAACGTGGAAGAAATAGTCTTCTCATGCAAGAGCACAGCAATTGGTTTTCCAGCCTCAAATGGTCAGTCCTGAAAGCATACATACAAGTAACATCACACAGACTGAGCAGGTTGTAAAAAAGAAAACTAAGTAATGGGTATCACTCCCATTTCCTAAAATAAATATAAACCCCTAGGTTCACATGCTAACAAATCTAATCAAAGAAACTTGGAAGTAACTAGCTCTCATCCCAGCAGGGGTATTCGCTGACTACAGAGAGTTTAGTTTTGGGATATTTTTTAAATAAGATCATTGCATTAAAATAATAAAATTTTACCATCGTAATAGCTTTCTAAATAGGCGTGCAATGAAATTGAAAACCCATTTTTTCAAAAAAAAAAATGGAGAGTAAACTCTGTTATTCATCATCAAATATGTGTAAGTTTTTTTTTATATTCTCAGTCTCAGGAGGATAAGTGGCATTCATTAACTGAACATAGAAATAAATATTAAGGGTCATTATGTTATCTTCACATTCAACCTCATTCAGGTGGCTACATTTCTTTAAGGGAGAGAGGAAAGGAAGGAGGGAAGGAGGGAAAGAATTCATAGCTAGTGAGCTTCAATTTTGGAAGCAGTCTTTGCTCTCAGTATAGTTTGAAAAGAACCACCAAGAACATCACCTACACATACTCCAACATGAGTAAAAGAAACAGAGTCTTCAAGATGCACTTGCTATTGTAACAGATTTTTTGTGTTAATCTTGGTAAAATAACCAATGCAACACTCCTGAATTGCCAATGATAACGCATGTCTATTCTATATGAAGGAAGTAAAATCACATGTATGCTTTCCAAATTGATATCACACAAAATGATAAAGCTCCATGACCCTACAGACTGAGTAACTGATTTCCTTGTTGGTGGCTTACAGCAGATGTTCAGATAGTAAAGTCTCTGAGAGGTCCTGAGAAGGTGACAACTTGTTCACCTCTGTTTTTCACAAACTTATTTCAAGGCAGCAAACTCCTTAGTTAGCAGAACATTCATTCACCCATGTGAGCACTTTATAGAAAACAGGAAGAAACAAGACACAAGATATATTCCCTGAGATTCAGAATGTAGACCAAATATAGTGGTTTTGCTGTATTAAGACTAAATTCTATAGGCTTACAGGGATATTAAAGTTTATATTTTAAGAAGCAATTTCATTTTCAATAGCACTGAAGATAAGATTCAATTATAAATTTGCTTATATGATCTAAGTATATGTAAAAGTTTTATGTTAGAAGCAACAAAATACTGATGAAAGAAATCGAATAAAACTTAGTTAGATAAATAAATATAAAAACAGATACAAGGAACTGGCAAAATGGCTCAGTCAGTTAAGGGGCTTATCCCACAAACCTGAGTTTAATCCGCAAAATCCACATAAAAGTGGAAGGAGAGAACTGACACCTCAACATAGTCCTCTGAGTATCACACATGCACACACACATCATACATATGTACACAAGTGCACACTAGTAGAAGTTAAAAACTTTTAAAAGAACTAAAACACAAAGATTTCATCACAACTTTATTTATGGGATAAAATAAACAACAGATAAGAACACAAAGGTGGGTAGAGATTTATCTGATTAATAATTGTATATACAATAAATATAAAAATTAATGTTTTCACATAGTACTGAATATCTGGAAAACCCATACATTTCTAGATATAAAGTAAATATATATATATACTTACTTTATATATATATATATATATATATATATATATATATATATATATATATGACCTAGTTATTAAATAAACATGAAAAGCATGAGAAATATTAATGGCAGTTACCTCCAGAAGCTATGATCACCCAATTTGTCACTCTTCATACTTTGCAATATTTTAATCAAAATAATAAACATCTTTTCAAAAGAGCCATGAAACGGAACAGAAGAACTGTTTCTTCCTTCTAAGAATTCTACTCTGTCCTGCAGGTAGCACATCATTATTCATAATAATGCTTATTGAGCAGGGATAATCTCTTTTCAGCATGAAACATTTTGTATTCAAGCAAAAATAATTGTAATACCTATTATTCTTAATAAGAAACTGCCTAGGTTGAATAATTTTACCAAATACTTAATGTTAGTATGTAGAGGAGAGTCTGACTTTGATACAAAGCTGTGAAAGGCACCAAAATGTTAAGATCCTTAATTAGCTACAGAGAGGAGAGAAACTGGAGGCTGGAAGCAAGGAGTTTATCCTGAAGATTCAGTGTCCATCGAACTAATGCAGCCAAGAAGCGGATCTACATGATGCAATCCAGTAGATCCTAACATCACCAGCACACTGACACTTGTGCACACTGTGAAACTCCACCATGGGAGTTTATTCCAAGTGCCTTTCTGCTTTCTGTCCATCTTAACTGGGGTTTCCCATCTTAGTTGGGGTTTTGTTGCTGTGAAGAGACACCATGACCATGACAGTTCTTATAAAGGAAAATATTTAAAGCGTGGCAGCCTGAAGGTAGACACAGTGCTAGAGAAGGAGCTGACTGTTCTACATTCTAATCTGCAGGCAGCAAGAAATGAACCGGTTTAAGTTTCTGAGACCTCAAAGCCCACCCTCTAATGACACACAACCTCCACCAAAGTCACACTCACTCCAACAAGGCCACACCTCCTAAAAGTACCACTCCCTGTGGGCCAAGAATTCAAATTATATCAATTCCATAGAGCCATTCCTATTCAAACCAGCATGCTGTCCCATGAGTCCCTTAAGCCCTGCAGCTACCCAGTTTTTCCTCACAGAATCTTCTACTCAGAAAATGTCTCCACTAAAACACATGGTTTTTCTCTACATTATTTCCAAGACAGATGAGTGACAGGCCATAGCTTTGCTAAGAGTTAACTATTTCATCTGTTTGTTGTAAGTAACTTTAGGGCATACAATGCTGAAAGTCCCTGGATGGAGAGGCAGTTTCTCTTTAAGTAACAATTCTCCCATAGCCTCCAGTTTGATTGTTCTTCCTCTTTTGTTATTTTCAAATGTATCTTTTCATTTGAACTTTGCAACTCTAATACAACGGCCATCATAAATTGCCTTGTAATATAAATTGTGTCTGAGACTCTATGAACAATGAACTTGTATCTCTTCCCAGAACAGGACAGCACAACAGAATGAACCTAGGGCATTCTGATGTCTGCTGTTACTTCTCATATATATTCAAGTTTCATACAGTTATAAAGTAATCTTTTTGGATATAACATTGTCCCCTTCGTTAGTGATCTTTTCAGCTCAGTTTCTAAAGAAAAAAAAATGGACCCCTCTGAGCATATACTTGCATTTGAAACTCTTTTTTGGTGAAGGTTTTCTCCTATAAATATATGAGGAACAGTTATTGTCATTATCAATTTATTGGATCACAGACTAATGCAGAGGGAAAATAGTCTTTCAGTCACGCTGAGGTTCCTGTCTCAGATCCACAGAATATGTTTAATGACTCTGTGACATCATTTACCCTCTCTATGTCTCCATTTACTTTGATGCAATGAAAGTGTAAAACTGCCTTTCTCGTGGGATACAGTGATGAACAAATGACATTAATTAACCACGCTCTGTAGCTGTTAACGCTTCTCACAATTATTTTTATTCTACTTTGATCTGTTATCATGAAAAACTACTATCCCCATTGTTCCTGACAGAGGCCAAGAGACACTCACAAAGTCTTACCAACAAAGAGCAAAACAACACCTCTCCATGGGCAAGCTGTAAAAAATATACTTGGCTTTAAATTTTAAATTGCCCATTGACCTTTCTCAATCCTAGGCTGGAGGCAATCACTTTCTATTTCACAAAGGTCACTTATGACATAACCAGCATAAGGTTGGCTAAATATTTTCTTAATTCACTTCAAATGACTCCCACAACAGGATCAGCTAGAAATACAAACTGATAACTAAATATATACACTATATGTATGTACTTATGTAGAATATAAATATGGCATTTTTATATGTCTATCAATATGGATATGTGTATAGATATGGATATAGACACAGCTATAGCAGAACCTATGATATTCTATTTGTGTGAGCCTCTAGGCTATATAAATGTGTGAATACATGAAGACATTTGTATATAGATGGATAGATGGCTAAATTAAGCATCACAGAGTCTTCTCTCTTTGACTATTAACTTATAAAAATATTTTATGTGCAAGTATAAATGTCCATGGACAAACACTCGACAGATTAATAACAAATTTACCAACATGACTTCATTCCCCTTATATGTAACTTTGACTAGGTACTAAATACAGATAAGTAAAAACTAATAGGTGCCCCAAAAGACAAGTACTTAGAAAAAAATCATAAAATTTACCATAAAAGCATCTAATTTAACATGAGCACTATCCTCATATATACAGGATATAAATATATAGTGTATATTACATATATTCCTGTTAGCTATCACTCTCTATTAAAGAAATAAATTGATAGTTTTCTGGACAATGATCCAGTTTTCTCTATCAAACTTTGTGGTGTCAATCTCAACTGACCATTATTTCAGAAACATGTGACCTCCACATAGACATTAAGAGATACCAGCAGGCCTGAAGGAAGATGTGCTTTCACCATGCTCACAACACTTGCTGTTTTAAAGATTGTTGGATGAAAGGAGTGGGGTGAGTTAAGTACCTAGTACAAAGTCACAAATATACTACTGAGACAAAATTCTGTTATGACCTTCTCTCTCATTCCACTACCCTAGTGAGTGAGTTCCCAGGTTCACAATGAGTCAGATTTCATTTTCATCCTCAGAAACATTTGCAGTTTGAAACACTTGGCAAAAACGCAACCCAAGGTGGAAACCCAAAGTGAGTGATGGATTTGATGAAGCTATTCTCATGACCAAGGTAAGTGTGATGGAGGTGCTACCCTGGGCTCATGCACCAAAGGAACCTGAGAGGGTGCAGGACCAACAAATGAAGGCATGCTACCAAACTAGACAAAAATCAATGAAAAATGCTAAAAAGCCACTCTGAAATGGTGAGAAGCCACAGATTCTTTGTTCTGAGTAGAGGTGTAGCAAAAATCAAAGAATGGGTTCACTCTCTTATCCTTAAGATGAGATGGGGCTCCAGGGAGAAAGTCTTGGAGATTCTGTATTGATCAGCGTGGTCCAACCTACCATCATCTCCTCTCGAACAGTTCCACTACTACCAATCTAGCTGTTCATCATATATATTTGCCTTTCTACAATTTTGCATACAAACAGGGAAATGCCTTTAAACCATGAACGTATGGATGTTGTGCTTTAGCCTATAACTCATGGAAGACGATCTATAATCATCTGAAGTAAAATCCTGATTATGTATTGTGGCAAATAAGGCATCACTTGATATGAACTTCTGCTAGATCTCAGCTTTCTTTCGACTTCTCAACAGCTTCCTCTCCCCCACACACCCTCATCTCTCTGTCCTTCAGCAGACTCTACAAGCCCCTCTTGTATTGGAGTTCTAGGACTTGCTAATCTCTCTGAATAAAATTTTCTTCAGCCAATTTCCTAAATAATTGCTTTAGTTCTGAGCAGATAAGTCTATCTTCAGGGTGGCTTCTTGTGAACAGGATAGATAGATAGATAGATAGATAGATAGATAGATAGATAGATAGATAATGATAGATATGGATTAGGTATAGATATAGACATAGATGTGTATATATATATATATATATATATATATATATATCCTCATTTCCTTTCCTTAGATATCAGCAATATTCTTAGCATCAGACACAACTTTGTGTTTGTTTATTTTCTTTACTTCCTGACTAGAATATGAGCTTTTTAAAAATATATTCTGCTTATCATCACTATGACATGTCTAAAATTTAACACAGCACCCAACACATACTAAATGCCCAATACATGTTGTGAATGAATGAGCATATCAATATAATTCCTGTTTTCAATGAACAATCAGCCAGTAGGGACAATCCAGACATGCATAGCTAGCTTATAATGCAAGCCAAGGGGATTTAACAAATTACAGGATTGCACAATGATGATAAAATTAAATCTAGCTAGGGTTAGAGAAGGGTCAGATCTTTCTCACACATACAGACAGTTGGACACACACCTGGGAGTTTGAATTAGGCTGAAACAGATAGATGAGATTTCAAAAAGAAGAGACACAGGAACCAGTCTGGGCCCAGCACAAAAACCTGATTGCATAGTGCTCAGTGTGTTTCAGGAACGGCAAACAGTCCTGGGAGAGTGCCATCTGTGAGCTGAATACAGGGAGAAGGAAATGGAGCCTAGGAAAAAGGGAGACAGAGTTTAAGAGCTCTCAACTTCAAGAAGTGATGCTGCTTTACAAGTTCAAGAAACAAACCAAACAGGGCCTGGTGTGTTTCAGGGCAGATTCTGCTCAGTGCTAGAGGTATAGAAATGGAATGCCCTATACCCATGCCCAACAAGTGTGCATCAGACCACAGGTTATACAGGTGAAGGAGCAACTTCTCCTCTTCACCCCAAATCTCCATCCTAACTTGCATACTATTACTGAAACTTGGGCTGACCATTTTATCCTCCAAAATAGTCCTTGGCTTGTGTCCTGACCGATAAAATCTTTCTGAAAAACTCCCCTCTGCTACCTAAACTCCTCATTCCTGTAGTCTGCTGTCACTTATAGCATTTGGTGTAAGTTATATAGATTATGGTCAACGATTGATCTGAAAGGGGGAAAAAAACTGGGGAAAAAAAGGGAAATTTTTTTTCAGAGTAAAGAGTTTTTTAAGTCTAATCGAATTACTTTAGATACAAGAAGAAAGGCATCTCAATCCTATCTCCTATCCTGATGAATATTAATCTCCTAATGTTAAGCTAATTAAACATGAGTGAAAGAAAACACAAAAAGAAACTCACACCTGAAATTTTATCACATTGTTTTCTAAGTTAAAACACATAAGAAATTGTTGTGCCATCTGTGTAAAACTTCTTAAAGCAAGTGTAGGAGCTCATCAGTGTAATGCAGTATTTCTCGTGTAATAAGATACAGAGTGGCATTATGTAGAACAGAATTTATAGGTGTGTAGTTCTATCGTGGGCACAGGCATCTGTGGTATACATCACTTGTATATTCTCACCAGCTTAATAATAGCCAAGTGGAAAAGGATTTGTAATATGCTCTGCTTCCAGCCTTCTGCAAATCCTCTTCAAGATGTCAAGATGTTAGTCCTGACAAGTTCAAATCATAATCATGATAATTAGTATTTGACACTTTACAGCCTCTTTACCAATAGTGCATGTTGTTCATTTGTCAACATATAGCTGCAGTATAGAAAATATTTATCACATGAACCACATTTCGAATCGTTTAGGAACATTTTGATAAGCTAAACACACTGAAGGGTTCTTCCATCACTGATTCTGGTTTTATTTTTTTTTCCCTCTAAGCTCTTTCTATTTCATTAGGATGTGACTTTATAATTTAAATTCATTTGAAACTCCTTTTGCTTATAGAGTCCTTCCAAATTCTTCTCTTATATGTAGGCAGGGTGTCCCAAAATTGACTTGCTAACCTTAAAAGACTAAATGTGAATTGATATAATTCCCACACAGACAACCGCGAGATTCTGCCAGGCGTCCATTTTCTAGTCACTTCATGGAAAATGCACATATAATTGTTCTGTGATAGCTACATAGTTCTTTTATATAAAAACTGTATGAGTCCTGTGATACCACACAGGGCTCCATCAGTAAAGTCTTATGATATATTTATCTAAACATATGCTTTCTTATGAGAGTTCAAAGCTAATGCTTTTTGCCTTAGAATAATTTAATAAAAATTTTTTTTCCAGACAAACATGGGGTTCAAGTTTAAGAACCAATGGCACCTATGTTGGTTACTCAATTGAGGAAAACAAAACAAAACAAAACAAAAAAAACAGTGTTATATCTAGTAATGAAGATTTCCATAGCGCCAAGTTAAACCAGCTATTTGTATATAAGAGTTTAATATTGGACTGTTTTAAACTTCACCATATTAAGTGGTCTCAATAGTCTGACTAGATAAGCCTGTTTATCAGGAGCTGTGAACCTCACTCAGTTTACCTCCTCTTGTCAAACAGACAAAAAGGTGGTGGAAGGATTGTGGGGGCTGGGGGGGGGAGGTAACCGGTAGGGGAGTAGTGAGCAGGATATAAAGTGAATAAGTTTAAAAAAAAATAGCCAGTACCTTAAAAACAGTCCTCTCTGTGGCTTTAATGGTTCCTAGTTCAGTATTTGCAACCATGGTTGACCTGGACTTATGTTGACACCAATAAATACCTGCTCAGAGACACCTGGTGTTTTCCCAAAATGCTCAGCTGGAGATTATATAGTGTGTACACCCCAATCCTGAGGTTCTGAGATTTAATGGAGCTTGTAGAGAGAGTAGAAGAAAATAATTAGTGAAAGCAAGTATGATAGGTACCCTTGGAGAAATGACATCACAGCATATTCTTGATGGCAGTACTCCTCAAAACTGATTTCCAAGATGTCTGGCCTCAGAATTCTGAATCATTATTATAGTATGCAGAAATTAGTGTTCGTGGATTAAAAATGCTAACAACAGTACTAGCTTGTGAAAAAAAATTAGCCAAATTGAATACACTGAGGGATTAGGCCACAGAAAGATAAATGTATCTTTAAGCAAAGATACCTGAGAAATTGTACATCAAAGTCCACCCACATCACCACTTCTGACTAAACAGCCTTAGAATAAAGAAAATTGCCAAAATATTATAGTTACCTATCTGTATTGGAAATTGATTGAATTGCTTTTGCATTTCTCTACCTCTTTGTATATATAGTCCTCCATTGTAAATGATGAAGGAACAAAAGGAGAGAAAGGTAAGGAAGAGGAAAAGCAAGAGAAGGAGCAGGAAGAGGACCAGAAGAAGCAGAAAGAGGAGGAGCAGGAAAGGGAACAGGAGGAAGAGCAGGAAGAGGAGCAGGAGGAAGAGGAGAAAGAGGAATAGGAGGAGGAGGACAAGGAGGAGGAGGAGGAGGAGGAGAAAGAGGAGCAGGAGGAAGAGCAGGAAGAGAAATAGGAGGAGGAGGAAGAGGAGGAGGGGGAGGAGGAGGAGAGGAGCAGGAGGAGGAGCAGCAGCAGCAGGAGGAGGAGGAAGAGGAGCAGTCAGAAGAGAAGCAGAAGGAAAACAGCAGGAATAACAACTATAACTTTTGCAAACATTATTTCTTTTGATCCTCACAAATAAAAGTGATATTGGTTACAGCTTTTACATTTCAGGGAAGCAAATATGTAGATCTGCTAGAAGGGTAATGTTCTTGACTCAGAGTCCCAGTCTGTTGTTGGCAGTGGAATAGAGTTTAACAAGATACATCACCAGGATTGATGTGATAGCTGTGTGTAACCAGTGTTTGTCAACCTCTCTAATGCTGAGACCCTTAAATACAGTTACTCATGTTATGGTGACCCCCAACCATAAAATTATATCCATTGCTACTTCATAACTATATTTTGCTATAATCATGAATTGTAATGTAAACATCTGTGTTTTCTAGTGGTCTTACATAGCCCCTATAAGAGAGTCATTCAACCCGAAAATGGTTGCAACCCACAGTTTGAAAACTACTGTTCTAAAACAAACTCAAGAAAAAAAATCTAAGTACTTTTTACGAACTCAAAAGACGTATATCTAATCCTTCTTCTGTTAACCAGAGTAAAATCTAGGCACACAGGGACTCTAATCTGGCACAAAAGACTGAAGAAGATATGAAGAAACAGACTACAGTTCATCTTTTAGTTGGTGGGGGACAGGAGGCATAGACAGAAACCTCATATGTAGCTGTATGAACTTTGAGAAGCTCCTCACTGTTCTATTGTTGCCAAACTCTTTTCTAAGGTGACGTTTTTGTTTAAAAATTCTCAGGTATTAAAGTCCGTATTCCTCTGGCATTTATAAGCTATTATTCTCCAGTGGAGATCATTAAAAAAAAAAAAAAAACGGAGAATCATGTACTTAAAGCTTTTTAAACATATCTGTGTTTTCCTATAGACATCTCTAGTAGAGCATCCTTGACAGCATCTAGATACCAGTCTTGCTACATTCATTTCCTTATCTTCCTTCTACATTCATGACCTATACAAGCCATCTCTTGAAAAATGGCACCGCCAAGGCCAAGCTCCCAAGAAACAACCCTGAGTAGTTTTCTTTTTCCTTTCTCATCTGTACCTTACTTAGTTCCATTGATATTACTTCCATCACACACACACACACACACACACACACACACACACACACACACACACTTCTTTGCACTAGCTTTACTGCTGTTTTTCCAGTTGCTACAAGTGATAAGGCCTGGAACTTTTAGGGACTCTTCAGGAGACCCCAGGGATGGATAGGACTCAGCTCTTAAAACTTATGTAATTAGCAGTTGCTCAATGTGTTGTCCTACAACCTTATCCAAGCCACAACAGCTTCTGGTAGGGGCGCCCAAACCCACACAGCCTTACTCATTCACTTCTTCTCCTTTGAACATTCTGCATGAAGAACACTTTCCGTAACCCATCTCTCTCTGTTCTGTTCTCTCATCCATTCATGGATCCATTCTCAGATACCTATATGGGAGTCCCTTCTATGCCCATATTCCCTTTGTAAATGCCACTGCTATTACCAGGATCATTTTGGTAACAGTTTCCATCCCCTGTTTTCCATTTCTTCTCTTTAAAATGTATTTCTATTCTGTCATTGCTACTGTTGCAACTTTATTCTATACATTTAACAATAAAGTCTAAAATTACTCCATATCTTAGTCCTTTACCTGAACAACATAAGAATACTAAGCACATTTAAAGTTAATTCTATGTAAGTTCTAGTGCCCACATATGATCAAAATATTATCACTGTCATAAAAGTGAATAAAATAGTTGAAAGTGAACTTTTAAAGGGAAAAAAAGTATAGGTAACCATAAGTCGAAATGTGTTTTGTTGGTGCTTGTAACAAGTTAGACACTTTTCTTTTAAACATATTATTTCATTCAAGCATCAGGCTATTCTTGTGCTACATAAATATCACAGGGGAAGTTTGGGAAAAAATTATGAAGTCCTTAAGCAGAAGTGATGTTAGTCTAAAGCAAAGAGGACAAAAGCACCAGACAAAGAAGATTACTAATGATTTCTGAAATATTAAAAAGTTACTAAAAAGAACAGTCACACTCCCAGTACCAGTGATGGACCCAATCCAGAGGCTATTGTCAATACTAAAGAAGAAAATATTTGGATTTAGAGAAATGAATCACTTAGCTTTTTGAGTTATAACATTCTGTGTGCAAGGATATGAAACCTTCAGGGAGAGGATAGAAAGTACTTCTTAAAACTTAGCATTCAGTTGTCTGCAAGAAGAAGGATATACTATGTCCACTCTGTTGAGTATTTCCAGTCTAAGATATAATGAGGTTATCTTATATCATATATTTACATGATCTCCTAAAAAGCACAGCATGTTCTATGCTTACTTAACATTCTCAAGTTCTCCTTTAACATAAATTATCATAGCACATTTAAACTTTCCTGTGGAATGTTTGACATCTTTGACCATTTTTGGGTCTGCAGTCAAACCCTTCTCAAATTCCCTGCAACTTCTAATAAATAGCATTAAAAAAAAATACACAACTCTCCAATAAGGACTCAGGCAATGCCAAGTCAAAATAAGCAGATTACTCCATGGCTTCTGCATGTCATGCATCTATTAATACATCTTAGGATCATGTTCGCACTTTTAATAATAGCACCGGGCTGCTGACTCACATGCAGGCAAGCTTCTACTTCCTTCTTACCTACATAATTATTCCCTTTCTTGTGTCAGCTTGGTTTGTTTTTATCTCTAGTCCCATCTTGTTTAGCTTGGTCACTTCTTTAGATTTTTCAAAGATCCCCTGAATTTTTGCCCTGACTTTCATGCATCAATAACACCATCAAAATGAACATTTTCTTTTCTAAGTTCCAAACAATCAAAGAATACATAGGAGCTGGGAAACACGTGTGGTTATTTGCAATTACATGGGAAGCTCTCTGTTAGGTGTGGGGGGATAAACAAGCTTGGTTTAGCTACTAATGCATTAAACGCTCAGAAAACCACAGGCAGTCAGCAGCAGTTGAAAGAGATTTGTGCATAGAATCACAGATCTAGATTTTGGGCCTCCATGCTACAATGTTACTTGAACTCTAAAGAGACAGATACAGAAGAGAGAAAAGATAAAAGAGTAAAAATGTGTACAAATATGTAAGTCGGACCTTTAATCCTTATAACAACCGTGCAAGGTTGTTATAGATGAGGAAATTCAGCATTTACTCAGAAAGGCAAACCCATCCAATGTTGCATATCTCTAGTTAATAAGTAACAGAAATAGATTCCAGTTCAGAACTATATGACTCCAAAGTCCAGCCTTCAGACATTGCTTTGAAATATGCCCTGTGCTTCTGATATGCTCACAGAAATGCCACATGGAAAGAAATCTAAATTTTCAAAGTGAAAATATGCCTGATTCCTCTTCAGGTGGCATTGGATCAAGGCTTGACATCAAACTGACCCAAAGCACATCCCTAACTGTTCTGGTAATTCTTTGAGACCCTGGATTTAGGCTAATAGTTTACTACTTACACATCCAGGCTCTAAATATGTAATCATTCATTTATAATTTCTGGCCTTAAAATATGTCCACTTTTTTTTTTTTTTAATTTAGAGGAGTTTCGTCTTTGGCAAAAAGAAAATCTACAGTTCATATCCCAAAGCACTCAACAAGTTCAGAAGTAACTTAGGTGTCTATCTTGATAGTTTACTGATAACATCTTCTGTCAAGAGAAGGTAGCTAATATTTAATATGTATTCAGATAGGAAGAGGAGACAATTCACAAAATCAGTGTACTGCACAGAATTAGCAGATGATATCTAAAATTGTATATTCATCCTGTGTCACTTCCATTCATCCACAGACTTAATGTTTAACTAGTTCTTGTAGTCCGCCACTCTGAGATAGCTGCCAAAGTGAGAGAACACCCAAAGCAATGACCTCCCAGCTGCACATCAGTTTTCTCGTTTCTTCAAGTTCTCTTAACTCCACCATTAGTCAAGTCACTAATATGAGTGAATCATATTCGGTTCCAAGAATTGCTTTAGTAGATTAGAGTGTGGTAGAGTCCTAAAAACATCTGCTCTCAAATATACATGTATATACAAAATTAGATTCTCTGCAACTGCATTCTTAAAACTTAGTTCACATACCTACTGGGAACTAGCAACAAAACAAGCGCGTGTGTTCAATCAGAATGAGAATTTCCATGTGGGGACCATTTGTAAAGCCCAAAGAGAAGTAATGTAAATGTCCAGGTTCAGCAGGGTAGATAAGCTGTTCTGTCTTCACACAGCAGAGTAGTTGACCATGGTGGGAAGGAGTAACTATAACTGCAATGCAACAACAGACATGGATCTCATATGCCTGGAGAGAAGGAAAAGGAGCCAGATGCAAAAGAGTACACAGCATGTGATCCTATCTGGAAAGCACAAAAGGGGCAATAATTACATTTTTATGTTAGAAGTCAGAGTAGGCCCCACCCTTAAAGACTAGTGGAAACAGAATAGAAAGGGGGTTTCTAAAATATTGCTAATATTCTATTTCTTAATCACAATATTGGTTGGATGTATTCTGTCTTCAAAAAAATTAATTGACTTCATTTTCTATATGTATAATATACTTCAATAAGAGTTGCTAAAGCCCCAAAAGGCTTGAAATTTTAAATAGCTAATTTTGGGAGAGATTAAAATGGACTGTATAAAATGTCACATGTGGGCGAGAAAAGTTTTGAGCAAGGATCTACATTCCAATCAATATGGACTAAAATGTCTGTTCCAAGATCCATGTGGGCTTCAGAGCTCATGAGATTTCATGTCTCCACACACAGGGCCCTTAGCTTTTGTTGTGACTGAATCTCTTCAATCCACTTCTGCTCATAGTGCCCTACTTCTGTTACAAGGCTATTCTTACCTCCAAAAGTCGTGCCTTTGACGATAGCCTCTAACTAAGGCTCCTTCCAACCGAATTCCAAGCAGCATCTTACCTGCAAGGTATCCTCTGCGACCACACAGTCACTTTTGTCTTTCTTTCAGATGTTCTGACAAATGGTTTCTCTCTTTGACACCTTCAGTTTACCTATCTCACATTCTTTTGTGCCAATTAAAAGGGGAGAACCAGAGTTGAGTGACACCTAGCTATCCACTTGGCCAAGACAGCGGGGAAAGCTCACTTCTGTTTTCACAGTCCTGCTATGGGCATTTTATTTACTGTGGAAAACTGAGTGACAGACTTGGATCCAGAAATGGCCAAATTGAGCTGCTTCCCATCAGCAGTCCTCCCATACATTCTTTCATGCTGGTAAATGATGCTTCAGAAGCCTTCAGCACAGTGTTTGCTGAGAGTAATATATGTAGCAGGTCTTTGCTGCTTTGTAGGTTCTTCCCTTTCCTACCCTTTACCTTCTTCCCCACAAGCCCAGCTCCGCAGTCTCAACTCCTAACACTAGATAGAAGAAAAACAAGGATAGAGGGGAGAGAGGAATTAGGATCATCCCTGAACCTAATTTCTTTTCTTTTATTTCTTCTTTGACCATAGCTACTAACAAACCACAACCAATGTCCCTAAAGAACCAACAACTATTCCCATCCCAACCCCTGACATATATATATATATCCCAAATTTGTATACAGCAAGTAAGTTATAGCATAGCATCCAGGTCATCTAGCCCCAAAGCCCTATATAAAAAATAGTTTCAGGACATCAACTCTAACTAAAGAAAAGGAAAGATGAAGGTGACATGTAACAAGTACCTGTTAATGTCAGGAACGGGTTGTTAAAAAGCTTTTAGAAGCAGATCTTGGTCAGTCTTTACCTAACTCAAATTTAGCCTTGTCACATGGATGTTATAATTATAATTATTATAAAGAACCAGAGTTAATACAATATCCTAAACCACACATTATGGAGAAAGCAAGACAAAATCTCAGCCCAGCTCATGTTTTTGTTTTTCTTTTTTGTTTTGTTTTGTTTTGTTTTGGGGGGGAGTTGTTTTTGGTTTTGGTTTTGTTTGGTTTTGGTTCTTTGAGACAGGGTTTCCCTGTGTAGCCCTGGCTGTCCTGGAACTCACTCTGCAGACCAGGCTGGCCTCAGAAATCCACCTGCCTCTGCTTCCCAAGTGCTGGGATTAAAGGCATGCGTCACCACTGCCTGGCTCATGTTTTTGTATAACCAGTAAATACTTTGAGCTTTACAAATCACATGAGGGCTGTCATGTATATTTCTGTTTCTTCATTTCACAATTAGCCAATTGGATTCTACCACCCTTGAAAAATGCAACATTTGTTCTCACCTTCATGACTGGATCTGACCCAAAAATAGTGATTTATAGATTACTCAAAGCCCCCTTGTTTTATGAGACTAGGGGGAAATAGATAGTAAAGCACAGGAAAAAAACTTGATTTCAATTTAAATATGAGTTCCATCACTTAACAGCTAATATTTAATGAAGAGTTTACAAAGTGGTAGCCAATGCTGCAGATGTCTCACATGTATTTAAACTTAGTCTTCATGGCAACCCTGACAGATAGTTCTGACTGTGTCCAATCACCAGACAAGAAAACTGAGGTCCAAAGTACTTACATAACTTTCTCAAATTTCACACAGCAAGAAATCAATAGCGCCAAGGCCACTGAGCTATAAAACCTATAGCTTTAAATATATGCTAATAATTATTAAAATTAATAACAGGCTGTCAGATGCATTTGTACATCAAAGGGAATTGTAGTAATTATTACCAATAAAATAATCCATTCATCCTTTTAGAGTCAGGCTTCCTAACAGGCTGCTGTAACAGAACTGAAGTCTCTAAACTACAGTATGTTGATTCTACTCTTCAATTAGTTTAAAGATGTGCAAAATAGACTCGGCGGTCATGCACTGGCAGAAGAAAACATTAGATTTGATAACAATTATTCTCAGTCACGGGAGCTAACAGTCTGAATTGAGAGTCAAAATATAAACAGGTAAAAAAACTAAGCAGGAAATAATTGGTAGACATTCATGAGGGCAGGTGATTGGAGCTAAGAACCACAATCAAAATTCACACGTGCAGGAAACTTGATGTCCTATATCTGTCCTCGGTAATCAAGAAGACTGAAGGGCGGACTGTAGTCATTGCATGTAGTCATTCATTGCCCTGGGTGTGCACCAGCTGAAAGGTAGGTTCTTCTTCAATGTAGAGGAGTAAAGTTCATGACAGGCTTGTAGAGACAAAAACAGAAAAACAAAACAACAACAACAAAAACAACCACACACACTTAGATCTTTTAATTATATGAACCTTATATACAAAATTGGGCTGTTGGTGAGTAGAGAGCCTAGCTAGTATACAGGAAGCCCGTAGCTAGTATACATAAAGCTGAGCTTGGTTAGTAGAGTGCTTACTTAGTGTGCATGAAGCCCTGGCTTTAATCCCCAGCATCAGATGAATAGGATGGTAATCCTAGCAGTGGGTAGAGGCAGGGGGATCTAGAGTTTCACATCATCCTTGACCAAATGAGATTTGCCTCAAAAACATCCTTAATTTCCAAAAGTGCTAAACTAGTATTAATGTTCCTATATAGGCCTGTTACTAACCACGGATGACAAGTATAAAAGTTTAAAAACGAAGACATTCTGAGAGGCTCGGTGCATGCTCTCCTCTTGCCCTGCAGTGCCCTTTCTGCTCCCCTCTTCTCTGCAGTCTCCATATGCTCAATTGTTCCTCTCCACTCTTCCATTTTTTTTCACCTTTGTCTCACTTTGATAATTTTTAACTGGCCTTTTAGCCTGACTGCTTATGGTTTGCCTCATTCACTAAACTGTAAGCATCAACAAAGCAGGCACTAAATGTGTTTAGCTCATCACAGAATCTTCAGAATCAGAATCCGTAGCACGGCTTTGGTGATTATCCTCTATGAATAAGTTTCTAGAATCAGGGTATTAAAATACCTAAGTATTATTTTCTCCACCAGACTGGACGAAATCTTCCTGAAGCTGAAAAATATGTACTTCCAGTTATCTGGCAGTCTTAGGTAACAATACCAGGAAAATCACAAGACATGAGATAAATAGAGTATCGTCATGTTATTTATACCCAAATATGCCACAAGATCTCCAGGACAGAAAAGGGACTATATAAATAACAAAAAAGGTTTTACTGGTAAACAAATAGCTAGAATTCTTCTGCCTTTCACACAGTGCTTCTTCTATTTGCTTTCACATGCTTCTTCTATTTGCCTGATGATGAAAACAAAATCTTACCAAAGCAATCAGTCCTGCTTTTCCTCTTCTGTTTTTTTGACTGCAGATGACTATAATTTACTAAGTCAACTACCTGGTTGTCATCGCTGAAGTGTTCAGTGTCCACACTGCCTGTCACCACTCAAAAAGCAAGGGCATCTTTAGCATTTGAAATGCACAGAAAATAATCAATATAGAAAAAGAACAAATTAATCCAAAGTTATGTAATCTTATACCCTGAAAAACAATCTGATTAAATCATTCTCCTTTGCAGCTGTTTCTAATCTAGGATAATGCAGGTGTTTACAATCTTTTGTGACTTGACCTCCAGTGACCCAAGAGTAAAATTTTAATTGCTTATCAAATGTAAATTTATGGACGAGGTAGAGATACTGTGAATGCATATAAACTCCTCTGAAATACAGAGTCTTTCAAAATGGGATTTTAGTTAGCTCGCTTCTCTTTCTTTAGAGTTAATTGATTTTCTTGACATCTTTTTAGCCTGGCAAACTGCCTGCCTAAGTACTTTATCTGACCTTCAGGCTGCTTGCCAGGTATCGATCCTGTACCTACAATGGCTGTGTCGTACCAGCTTCTCCAACTTTGATAAGGGCTAATGTACTAGTGCAGGCAGACAGGAAGTCAATGGTCACAACATTTTCTCTCATCCTCTTCTACCTTCTTTTATTCCTATACAATAATTTGGGCTCTCTCAAAAATCAGATCTTAAGCAAATCAGATAGACAACTGGACCTGATTAATCTTCTTGTTTCGCTATACATCTTAGGAGAGTTCTCTAGGCAACTATGAATAAAAATGCTCACAAACGTTTGATTCCATAGTGAAGTTAATAGCAGAATTACCTGATAGATTTAAAAAAAAAAAAAAAAAAAAAAAACTAAAGTCATGACTTATGAAGATACTCTGGAAAGATTCAGAGAAAATATATTGTGTACATGGAAGAGATAAGGTTAATAAAGTGTATTGAAATCACATCCTCAGTGAAATAGCAAAAGAAAATAAGATTTTCATGTCTTCTTGCAGTATAGCTTACAAATAGATGGATTACAGATAGCACACACACACACACACACACACACACACACACACACACACACACACTGGGGGCTGGGGGGGGAATCCAAAGGCAATAATTCATACTTTAACAAAGAACATACATTCATCTATGTATGGCACTGTAAGCCATCTACAGGATTATAGTATATTTGGGAGCAGAAACATGCTAGGTTGCTGAGATTAGTATGAGTAAGTTTAATGTAATTGTGCTAAATTTTAGACTTGTTTAATTGACAATAAAATTTAGAAATTTCATTTAGACAAAATTGTTCTCTGTGAAAGGATACCCTATTCGCCAGCCAAGGATGGAGCCTCTGTGTATAAGGGAGAACCGAAAAGCAAAATCATTGAAACAAGCCCTTTGAGAAACACAGAGCCTTATTATAGTTGGATTATTGTTGTTGTTGTTGTTGTTGTTGTCATTCTGAGGTTAATATGGCATAAAACTGATTGATTATCCAGTATAGAACTGAAACTAACATATTTTCACCATAACATCTAACTTTAAAAATAAAATAAAAACAAAAGAAACTAAAGACTTTACATTTGGAGCAAAATTATACTAAGTGGTGTCTAGTTAGTATTCTTTTCTAAAGAAGAGAGAGAGGGAGGGAGGGAGAGAGAGACAGAGAGAGAGAGAGAAAAAGAGAGAGAGAGAGAGAGAGAGAGAGAGATTGATTCCAGCCCAATGGCAATACCTTAATAAAGAATGCACATTCAGCACATTCATCTATATATGGCACTGTAAGCCATCTACATCCAAGAAACTGGTTAGAACCTAAGTAGATGGTGGTCAATGGGTAGGAAGAGACAAATGGCCAATGTAGAGGACATGCAGAGGGTCCTGAAGAGCTGGCTGTTGGAGGAAGACATACTGAGGGTTCCTCAGGATGAATGTATGTAAACCCACAGCAGCAGCATGGAGAAAGAGAGTGCTTGGGTTGGTTCAACATCATATTCATTCTAATCTAAAGCCATGAAACTTTAGGATAGTGAGATGATAAGTCAGGTAGGTTCGGCTTGCTCCTAGAACCATGGGAGCTGGGGTACACAGTGTCAGCCAGTAAGGGGGGGGGGGGAGTGGCACACCTAAGAAAAGGAGCAACAATAAAGGAAAAATCTAAGAGAGGTGCACAGAAAAGAAAGTCCCAATGTGGGCAGCACAAACATTTGGACCAGGAAACTTCTACAAATCCATGCCTTCTTGAGAGTTGCATTTTTAATAAAAAAAGAGGAGATGACTGTGCCATATTGTTCTATGAATTATCAGCTAAATCAACCTTGCTCTTATGATTACAATGGTGTTTGTCACCAGCAGCTGGAGGCAAAAAAAAAAACCTTGATAACAAAGGAGAGAAAATCAACTGAAATGTGGCATTAAAAAGTCTGGACAAATATGCCTGAGGCAGGGGGATAAAGGTTATAACATAGTAAAAGTTCTGAAAATACATTTTTGCCAGGAGGACCAGGAAGGATGGCCAGTAGCTCAGGAATGCATGTGTGGCAAAGGAACAATTGCTGTCGCAGCAAGCCAAGTGGATCCTGTGGATGACAAATACTTCATTTACTTTTTCCACAAAAGGTGGGAGGACATGATGTACGGTGACATTGGTGGGTTTGAAACTTTTGAAAACAAGAGATAAACATAGAAAGTAGTTCAGTCAATGACTAGCAAAATTGATTGACAAAATTGATAACTGAACCTTCCTCATGTCTCCCAGAAGTTCTTCCATTCATACTACATGTATAATTGCCTTCTTGTACTGAGAAGATAGAGATGGCATAAAGCTACCAAAAGTTCTGAAGGCCTAGCTTTGAAGTCTCCCACTCAAACTCAGGATGGTGCTTTCCTCTGAGAAGAGAGGGGTCAGACGTGTTATCCTGAAAGCATTGTTCAGACATGCTGGTATCTGAATAACAGAAAAAGGAGAAAAGGAAAAAGAAAAGGAAAGAAAGAAGGAAGGAACAAAAGAACGAAGGAAGGAAAGAACAAACAAAGAAGCAAGAAAGGTGACTTATCCTAGGTATGGTGGACATGAAAGTTTATTATAGATATGCAGGAGAGCATAGATAGCCAGATGTAGGGATATCTGGGAAAGTACAGAGTGAACATAATCGGACTATGCTGGGCCATGTGAGGAGAGAGGAGATGGGAACAGGCAGGGGAAAGAGGAGAAGCAGGTGCAGCAGCCAGGAGGCCCAAAAGAGAGAGATGAAAAAAATACCAGGAAGCCAAAATGGTTGGATTATATAGGAAAGGGCAGCTCAGACCCTGGGCTGGAGAATTTAGGAAGGGAGCAAGGTATGATAGACAGGAGAGTCCTGTAACAGGTAGAGACTGAAGCATGTAGGGAAAATCTTGCAGCCATGTCCACTTTGATACATCCACCTCATGCATTTGTCCCAGGTTTGAAACCCAAGAGCACCCAGTTCTAAATTCTTTTATCAAGGAGAGGTCAGCCGCATGGTAAAGGACACGGCATCACACTCAGATTCTCCATCTACATGCGCTACAACTAACACTAGAATTGAAAAAGTTGTGTAATACAAAAGAAAATGTGAGGTTATCAGTTAGATGGCTCAGTCCATGTGAGAGACCACTCTCCAGCAAACTCATGGTGGGAAGCTCTCCTCCTAGAGGCACAAACTAGACACAAAGGAAGCCAAAGAGAAGAGTCAGCAATTGGCCACCCCCACCTACTGTCCTCCCAGAGCACCCCCCATAACTTTCTATAACTCTGAAGATAACGGCAGTCATGCCCAGTTCCTGCTAACCACTAGAGACACCATATCCTCTCAAACATGCTCCCGTTCTCTGTATTCTTCATGCTGTCCATGCTGCCTGCAGGCCAGGCTCTTCTATACCCTAAACTCCTGCCAGGTGTCCTGTCAGGCAAAGATGGTTTATTCTAGGTCACGCTGGCAGCTGAGCCCAAGAGCCTGCAGCCTGTGCCGTTAACCTTGCCAAGTTGAGCTGCATCTTTTTTTTTTTTCTTCAATCATTCCTAGAAATATCAATTCTGGAAAACTGTTTTCCCACATAAGGCTTTGGCAGCCAGTCCTCAGCAGTTACCTCATTCCTTCCTCCACTGCCATCTGAGAGAGTATGCAGGAAAAACAGTGCACCTGTAGGCAGAACGGATGCACAGGGGGTGAAGGATTGGATACACTCTCCGTCCTGACAGGCTTGTGGAGGGATGGTCTTCATGGAGTTAAAGACTGTAAGTACTGCCAGACACCTGAGACTTCACCTAGCCCAAATCCATCACTTTGCTTGCTGGGAAACTGGGCTGAAGGAAGTCTCCTCTGCAGGTTCTAGTTAAACATATTTGCAAATGGATGAAATGAATGAACAGGTAAATGAACTAGATGGGGAAGTCAGGAGTCGGGGGATGTAAACACATTTATGGAGCATAAAGTAAGACGAGAGGAAGAAGAGGTAAGAGATCTTCGATGCTAGGTGCCTCAACCTGTTTGAACAGCAACAGGATACCACAGACCAGGGATTTTGAAACACAATAGAAATTAATCTCCCATAGATTTAGAAATGAGGCCATGAAAGATGCTATGGCTGCTATGAACCTGCTTCCTGATTCATGGACAGGTATTCCTGGTTGTATCCTCAAAAGATAGCAGGAAAAAGAAATTCTCTGGCCTTTTTAATAAGGCATTAACCCCATTCCTGAGAGCCTTACCGTCTTGCTCTAATCGTTTTTACCAAAGATCCTCAGCTGCTAATAGTATCACAATGAAAATAGATTTCATCACATGAATCAGAAGTGGAAGCAAGCAATTCTGTATATAGCACTGAGTAGATACACATCCCTCTTCTGTTCTTCATGGGGCAAACCATAGCCACTGGTCATCAGACTTTATTTTGGGTCCAGGCAGCATCTTCCGAACATAGGCTGTTCACGACTCTTCTATATTATTGACAATGAATCATAAAGGGAGAGCTGGAGCAAGTCTTGAGAAGCATATGGTCATATCCTCATATTTTAGACACGAGAGACTAAGATTTGGAAAAAAAAAAAAAAAAAAAAACAGTGAAACAGCTTTCCCAGAATATCCGATCGGCATGGAATGGTCACAGAAGGAAAAAGTAATAGACAGACCCTCAGCTAGCTGTCCGTGACCATTCTTTTCCCGACAGAGATGAATCCAAAACATGTGCGCACACATACACCCGTGTGTCCCTGCCTAGTGCAGGTATAAAGAGTTGCTAAATATACTACTTCAACAGCTGGGATTTTACAAGTTGACTTTTTACAAGGTGTTTGTAAGTTTCTTAAAATGTGTTCGGCTCTCTCTCTCTCTTTTTTCTTTCTTTTTCTTTTTCTTTCTTTTTTTTTTTCTTTAATTTTAACATAAAATTTAAACAGGCACAGTCATAACAGTAACTGCAGGATTACGTTACACCAGGAACCTCAAACCCAGGACAATAAATTCAAACTTAGATTAGTGTGAATTGAAATCATTTTGGAAGGAAAAAAAAAAAAGCATTCAGACAAAACCATCAAAAGTCACATCAGCCACAAGGAAGCCCAGCTAAAGAAGCCTCAGAAGGCATCTACTGACACACCTGATTGGGGAATTGTCTTCAAAGTCAGCGAGACCTAAAAATGAGAATCAGGCCAGAATGAGCTTAGGGAACTGATGGGCACTAGGCTGTTATCCACTGGGCCTTGATCTTAAAGAAGCCACTGAATAAGTGATTTATCTCAGTGGATGAGCTCACCCAGGCAACCACAAACCTTCTGAGACAGCTAAGGAGTAGCCTACATGTGTTCAGTGGGCTTCATGCTGCCATCCTGTTCGTGCAAAGCCTGGTCACCTTCCTTTTCTGTATCCTTGCAGCTCAGCAGCAGCACAAACATCACCTGGAAAGGAATATGATAGGAAATGAGTTGGATACTGGGTAGAAATCTCCTCCAAGGCTTGACAACCTAGAGAGCCAAACTGGTTGCACAAGAGTCTGAATAATTATACACCTGGCATAACCAAAGCATCACGGAAGTAGGTGAAGCAATAAACAATTACGGAGTTAATAGAATAACAGTGTGGTGCATTACAATGAATAACAAGATTCTTCCCTTTCTTGATAGAACCTAAAGCTTTCTCTACATCTGCTTCTTGTGCATCATTATTTATGCCAGCTTGTTTGTCTACTCTGATTATAATGAAGAATGAGGGGAAAAACAGAAAAATCTGGAATACAGAGTAGAAATCTGAATTCCCATGGTGTTGTAAGTGGTGGGAGAGAAAAAGACTCAGGAAACATCACACACAAAATGAGTTGAACCTGAAGAATTAAATACCAAGCAAAAATCAAAAGTGTAGGGCCAAAGCCTGATTGGATGGATCACAGGAATGTCATATGGACATTTAAGTGGGGTCAAGTGGGACAGTGCACAAAGTTCAGAAGAACATAACTGAACCCCAGCAAACAGCCCACAGCTTTGCAATAAGATATTTTAGATGTCAGGACTAGAGATCTAGGCAGAGAGTGTAGACAACTAAGTAAAGAAGTCTGAGAGAGGATAAATGGAATTGTCAAGGGGGTGTTGTCTAGGAGTGTTATCCAAGGAAGTCACAAGGGATAAAGAAGGATGTGAAAAATGATGGTTGGGTGATACAGGAACAGGAGGCGACGTCTGCTCTTTCCCAGCCCAGATGCAGCCCAGTGCTGGAGGAAGCTCCAGAGCTGCTTCTTTTTCACCTGCATTTGCTCTCCCATATGGTTGGGACATCACCTCCCACATTCCAAAGGAAAAGAAAGGGTGTGGGCATCTTACTTGGAAGTAAATGGCTAACAGCCTTTTCTTTCTCTGTGTTCTGCAGCTAAACCTGAGGACACCGTGGTCCACCTTGAAAGGGTGCTGTTGATGACGGTCAACAGTATAAGATTACCACCAGCATAACCCAGAATACTTCTGAGAAACCAGCCAAAATGAAGTAATAGTGAATTTAAAACCCTACATGGAAACACAGATAAAAAAAGAAAGAAAGAAAGGAAGGAAGGAAGGAAGGAAGGAAGGAAGAAAGAAAGAAAGAAAGAAAGAAAGAAAGAAAGAAAGAACTGCTTCTATGATTCTTAGAAAAAGATTTGGCAATAATTGAGCAATGAGTTGCTGAGCTAAAATAACATATCTGAGATTGAGATAGCTCAATCCCATGAGCCTGAGCTAACCAAAATTGCTTGGCATGTATAGGGGATTCTATAAATAAATAAATAAATAAATAAATAAATAAATAAATAAATAATAAATCTGGATTATATAGTTTCTCAAAATGACTATCCTATATAAGCAAGATGAAAAACCATTAAAATAACCATAGAAGACATGGGGATGGAAGATTTTTGTGCCTCCTCCTCTCACCCTTACAGCAAAACCTGTTTCATGGAAAAGTGTGATTCCCCAATGTTCAATGGAGCAAAATTCCTGTGGCCACTAGGCAGGCCCCTGTTTACACAGGCAGGCCCTGGGGGCAGCCTGGGAAAGGGAAGAAGCAGCTGCAGCTGACTGGGCAATACTCCAGCCAAGCCACTCTTGCTCACTAAGCTGTGATCATTAATAGTTGATAATTATTGAGTTAAGTACAATTATTGTCCCCTATCTTATAGATTAAAAAACTACAATGTAGACTTTGGCAGCTTGACCAAGATCACAGTAAGTGGTGAAGACAGGATTTGGTCTAATAACTATCATGCCTCTTAATCTTCATGATATATGTCCCCTTCTCTCCTGCAATTAGTCGGTAGCCAAATTAGTTTATATAGGACATCATCTCTCTACCAATAAATAGAAACTATGCTATTTATTTTATAAAACTGATGGGAAAACCAAATGATATAATACATGTTTAGACTACAACAGATAATCAATCATTAAATAAACAGTAACCATACTTGATAGGTAATTGTTTTTGTGACGGTTAAGCAGTGACTGACAGTTCACTCCTTAAGTCATAATGCTACCATTATTTCAATAAGAAGAAAGATGTCAGTGCCAGGTTTTCAATTATAGGAGAATCATAATTCCAATATAATTTCCTTCTCTATTTTGAGAGCAAAGTCAGAGTCAAGTTCTTGAAAGATAACCAACCATAGTTTATCTTTGGTCTAGCTCTATTTAAGAAAAAGTTCAATGGATCTTAACTTTTACCTGATTACCTAAATAATCACATTAGCTTATATTCACCAGGACACAGTGCATTACTCACTAGTATAGGGCTACTCACACATATGAGGTGGCTAGATAGTGACCACAGTTCCAGTGAACATTATTGTTGCCAGATCTCAAGTAATTGCCAAGCCCTGCAAAGTGTACCTCTTCTTTTCCTTTCTTGCTAAGAAATCAGAGTTTATTCAGGGGATCCAAAGCCATGAGCTGCACAGAGAGAGGAAAGAACTCTTCTAAGCCTTAGCTACTAAATCATTTTTGATTTAAGCAAATGATAGTATTCTCTTTCCTCTTGGTTAGCAGAAAAAACTGTGATGGGTTACGCCATAGGGAGCCTCAGGGATGTGGGGGAAGAAGGCTGTGGGAAGAGGTCTTTTACTCTCAAACATAAACATTCCTGAAAGAACACGTTTCTTACCTTCCCTTGTAGCACTTGGACCTAAAGTATGGAGCTAGAGACAGTAAGCTGCAAGTTGGGAAGTCTGGGTATCAGTAATCACAAACAATAAGTCAACACTAGCAAAGCTGGACACAGTGTTGCACACCTGCCACACCTGTGATTCCAGCCCTTAGAGGTGATGGTAGAAGGACCAGGAGTTCAAGGTGATTCTTTGCTTATAGGGAGGTTGAGGTCATCCTAAACTACAAGAGACCTCCTCGTCAAAAACAAAAGAAAGAAGGAAAAAAAGAAAGGAAGGGAATAAGGAAAGAAGGAAAAGAGGGAGGGAGGGAAGAAAGGAGGAAGAGAGGAGGGAGAGAGGGAAGGAGGGAAAGAGGAAGGAAGGGAGACAAAGAAGCCAAAGAGAAAAAAGTAATCAGCAGGAGCGAAGGAATGTGGAGAAAAGATTGTAATGTGCCTCTAAAGGTAATAATTAACCTTAATGTACCCTAACGAGAAGTCCATGCCAGTAAACTACTTCATTTACTCATTGCTCACTGTTGGCAATTCTGCTAGGCTCCGCCCATCTGCTACTGAGCAAGAGCTGCCTGCCAGGTGCAAGCCAACCTGGCATATGAGGACTGTTCAGCTACTCTCTCCCTTCTCCTTCCCCTCCCCTTCCCTTTCCCCTCTCCCTCTACCCCTCACTTCCCTCTCTGTCTCTCTCTCTCTCTCTCCTTCCCCTCTTCCTCCCCATCTCCTTTCCCCTGCCCCTCCCTCTCCCAGCCAAGCTCTTCCTCTCTTCCTCTCTTCCTCTCTCCTCTCTCTCTGTCCTTTTCTGTCCCCCTCCTTTCTCTGACTCTACCCTTTTTCCAGGTCCCTTTTCTTTCCTACCAATAAATCTTCTTCAGACTAGGTCTGTCCCAGGACTTGGCTGTTCAGGGAGACACCTTGGCTGGACCCACTAAGGTGTCTTCTATGCCCCCTGCTACCCCACACCCACACCCACTAAGGTGTCTTTCCCCCCGCCCCCGCTACTCCACCCCCACACCCACTAAGGTGTCTTCTACCCCCTCGGCTACCCCACCCCCAAATTATATTGCATTTTATAAAACACAACATTCATACCACTTGAAGTTCAGTGATCTATTTTCTATGGTTGAATGGATCTTTTCTCCTTAAATTTAAAATTTTTTTATTTATTATTATTGTCATGAGGGGAAGCACACATGTGTGTCTCATGTGGAGGTCAGAGAGCAGTTGTCAGGTGTCAGTCTTTTCCTTCCCTGATAAGTTCCAGAGATCAAACTCAGATTACCATATATTTTACTTCTAGAGGCTGAGCCATCTGACTGGCTCCTGTATCTTCAATGATACCCAAACCCAGGAATCTAGGTCTTGGCTTAAGCTTCAGGAGCCCAAAGTATCAAAATCCAATATGCTGTTCCTGTGACACTTAGCCACAAGAACATAACTAAAGAGTTCTCAAGAAAGAAAAACAATGTAAGAGTACTCATGAAAGACAAAAGCTCTTTAGAGCCACTATACAAAAATCATGGGAAGGGAGAGACTGGTAGAAATGGCCTCTGTCTATCAGGGTGAGAAGACCTTACTGTGATCGTCCATTTCCATCTACTTCTGAAAGGCAGTGGGGTTATAGCAGGTAACAAAACTGCCTAATGGTACAGTTTGTAAAAAATAAAATCTGCTATGGGAGGACATTATAAAAATAATCTTCCCTGAATTATTCTTAAGTTTCTCATCAAACTCCATCTGTAAAAAATCAAGATTTGTCTGTATGTTTATGCCTGTGTGTCCATATACATATGTAGACAGACAGATGATAAAGAGATGGACAGATAAGACATACATTGAAATGGAAGGGGTAATCTTTAAACTTATTCCCACATAGTCATAGACAAGTTACCCTCCCATCCTGTTAATCTATGATATGCTATATCAGATAGCCACATTCCACCCCACCTCATCAATGACTATTGTCAGCCTGAGTTATTCTTGTGCTGATTAGTCCTTCTTGTGCTGATTCCTTTCTTCGAAGGCTTGACTAGAGAACTCCCCCTGCAATTTCACTTGCACTCCTTCCTTACCACGGCTTCTCCTTCTCATACCCTCTTTGTTTCACCAGGTCTCCAGTTTCATCCTCTCCCCCACTCCTCCTAATCCATCATTCTCTGAGGGACACTGTTGGCTGAGCACCGCACAATAGGCCTTGTCTCACCCTATTTACCATGCCCATTAAATCTATTAGTCTCAGTGCACCATCGGCTTTTAAAAGTGCCCCTTTCACGGGCCCCCTTCTTACCTGTTCTAATGACATTGTTCTCTCTCCCACTGCCCTTTGAACACTCATGTCATTAAGCTCCAATTTCACTTTGCTTCTGATAATGACAAGATGGCCGCCCTCTCTAATCTTACTCTGGAGCCTAACAGAGGGACCTTTACAACATCGGCCACAAGAGATACCTATTGATTGTTCTCCTTGCCTCTCCTTCCCTCAAGGTCCCTGAGCTGCTATTTGTGTGATTCTTTTTCCCATCATTGCATGGCCAGGTCCCCACAGCAAGACTCGGGTCATTTGTGCACAGCCTTAGCTAGTGCATATAAACTATTTTTAGTGAGTCATTCACATGGCATAAGAATTGGTAAACCGCTTTCAGCTTTTCCCTTTTCCTCTTTCCTCCTACTAAACATTCTGCTCAGATGTTTAACTCCCATTCGTTCTATCAAATATTTACTTTCTGAGTGTATTTTAACCATCAGCCTCTGCACTAGGTGTTAGGGAGACAAGATAAATGAGATTTAGTCCCTTCATCAAGGATATTCCCATCTGGGTACTAAGAGGAAAGACAGACAGGGAACCAATGGCTGTGGTTGAGATACAGTGGCCTAAGCTCTTTGCACAGGTCATGGGGAATCTACTTGTACCAAGTTGTGTTTTATTGATGCACTAAAAGCACGAAGTGTGTGAAGAGCCAAGACCAGACAGACTAATATAAGGAGGAAACTTAGTTTAAAATCTAGCTAAGCCACCAATTAGAAAACCCTATAGGAAGCCTCCATCGTCAATAGAGCCTCAAGGTGAGGACCTAGCTAGTCTCAGTTACAAACAGCAGCACCACTTGCCAGGGGCTATCCTGAGGATGAAGTAGAATAACATCTGAGTTGCTTCACACACATTGTCATGGTCACTGCGTTTCTAAGAAATCCTGATTTGTAAAACCTAGTAACAGTCCATGAAACAGTTATCCCTTGTAACATACAATTTGTTTTTATTTTGTTTGATTTCCTCAGAGGGTGTGTTGAATGATCAAGTGTTTCAGAATAGCCGCCACTCCTCCTGGGTGAAGGCAGCTCAGGGAATTCATCACCAGCCTCTGAGACATGGTGCCCATCAGATCTGAGGTGCAGAGAACTGGAAACTCTCATGGAAATGTACCCATGCTGTACAGTGACGCTGGATTTATTACCACTGACAGTTGTTCTCTAGGGGGGAGGAGGGTCAGGATTTGAACCACTAGAGTATTGCAGGTCAGGAGACTGCCACGTTAATAGACTTTCTGTGGAGATCTCCCTGAGCAGCAAAGGCTTAAACCCACCTCCTGTCATATTTCATCGTGACAGAGAGCCCTACTCTCACCCAAGGGAAAGAGCTCTTACAAATAAATAAATAAATAGATAACTAGGTCCTTCATATAGTGCCACCTTAATGACTACACAGCATCCATTGCAAGACTATGAAAAATGATTATTGAGCCATGGACAGCACACCCTAGCATTTTCCTAGCATTTTTAATTATATATCACACAAGAAAAAAAATAGAATTTTTTCTTTTGTTTTGCCTCTGTTAAAGATAATCTTATGAGGATTGTCAGAACAGAATAACAGTATAGTCTAAAGAATATCCAATGCCCCTCCAGGCTCTTTTCAGAATTCAGGGTGTCAGCACATATTTTTAAAACCAAAAAAAAAGAGAGAGAGAGAGAGAGAGAGAGAGAGAGAGAGAGAGAGAGAGAGAGGAAAAACCTTGTATAACTTAACTCAGGTGCTAATTTAGCAGAAGCCCAGAGAAAGATTGAGTCAGGAAAACGTATCCCCAGAATGTAACTTAGCCTTTCACCCAAACTTTCCAAGCTCTCGTCGATGCACTGAATCTGGTGTTGATGTTAACATCATCTGACAGCGTGTAACTCAACTATAAGAAGTTAAACATAAGCTACAAGTGTCTATTTTTACACACTTGCAGCAGTTTCCCCAGGAACCTAGCCTGCCTTTCAGCAACTCCTCTGTCATCCTGAGAGCTATCCCCTGCTACAGATGCACTATTCTCTTGTTGGATGCCTTTAGAAAGTTGCTTCTCAGTTCCTAATTACCTCAAGCAGCTGCCTAACCCAGCTTCCAGGCCCAAACCTCTGTGGAGAATCCATTTTAATACTCAGCATCATCACCAACTGATGTGGAGAGAGCGATCGCCTCTGTGCCTGTCAGGAAAATGATAGTTCTGGTCTTCACTGGCCTCCTAGGAAACGAGGCTGCAGGGTACTGTACACAGTATTTTCCTGGGAGTGAGGAACAGTGCTCTAACTAATGAGCCATCAGACACAGAAAAAGGGAGATGGCTTTATTCTGTGTTCTATTCTTGGCAGGCGTTACATCATTTGTTGAAGTATCATCATCAATGGACCTGTATATACAATGTTGAAGTGTGTTATAAGCTAAAAGCAGACATAACAAATAGCATTCACACCAACAACACAGCATTACAAGAAAAGTAATTCAAGGCAACACAAACACAATGCCTAGCTCCAGATTAAAGCTTCCTTATTTCAGGAAATATCTGTTACAAATTAAAAAAAAAAAAAAAAACCGGTTTCTGGAATCATTGGTTCTTTGGTTTGTCTAGAAGAATAAACCTATGAAACACTATAAACCTCTGTTATGATATAAGTAGGTGGAGTTTTCACTCTGACATCATTTGCTTACAGGATACTTAGCTTGCCCGCATTGTACAGAATGAAGGGGACTATCAATAAAATTTGCCTGATTCCCAGAAAGAACAAAAGCTCTGCTAAAAGCAAGCATTAAAAGAAAAACAGGGAAAGACAAAGGAAAAACATCATTCAGAGGGAAAAAGGAAGATAGTCTTACAGAACTGGGCTGCAACATAAAAGAAAAATTAATGCTTTTTCATGGTGAAGTTTATAGCAAAGTGCCTTTCAACTTGAGACTTGTGTTCAAGCTCCTTCAACCAATTCATCCTTTCTTTCTACTAACAATTTCAAAAATATATATAGTTTCAGTAGAAAACTTTACAAGAATGCGATTCTTTAATGGGAACAAACATTTAAAAATGGCTTTCTCTGATTTAAATCATAAGCAATCATTTCTCCCTTAACTTACCTATTAATACCTTCCAATGATGAGTTCCCCTCACATTGGTGTCACTCACTTGGTAGTTTAGGAATAACTTCCTCTTTATGGAGTTTTTCAGGTCTTATTAAAATATACCTTTTTATGCAAATATCCATATCTCACAGAACTAGTGGATTTCCTTCAAAATGGTTGCCATACCTTTAATCCCCCAAAGCACATCTCCTGCTTCAGTTTTAGATGATTTTTATGAAAAAGAATGTTCAATTGTGGGCTGACTTCTGTTATAATGGTGAGGTGGGAAAAAGACAAATGCATTGCTGTAAAATCTGAGTTGGGGGTCTCTGTTCAAAACAAGCATGTCACCTCAATCTTCCTGAGATTCAGAGTTTGCATCATGAAGTCAAGAACCTTCCAGAACTCAGATCTGTCATCCTTCCTCCGGCCTTTCTTTATGATTCCTTACTAGGAGGCTACACTGTGTCTAGAGAAGAGAAAGAAAAGAAGAAACTTCAGGACAACACTAAGAACATTCCACCAAATCAACTGTTCCGATAATCATTTTTGCCAAGAAGATGGAATGGTCCAGAAGAAAGCACTGTGAGTCCATTCAGTTGTCTATTATTTTCTGAACAGAATCTTGCTACATATATACCCCAAACTTGCTTCAAGTTGTGGATCTATCTTCCTGACCCTCCCAAGTGCTAGGATTCCAGGTGTCTACAACTGTGCTCAGTTTAAGGGAAACTGGGCTCTAAACATTGTTAATATATAGAATATTTGAACTGAGGATCCCATCTTTGTTTTCATAAGGCCTCTAAAAATAGGCCTTATGAAAAGGCCACAAAAGAATAAATTCAGACACACTTCTAAAACACATGCTTTGAATGTTCTTCCCAGAATATTGACAGATTTCAGACATTTTTTTCCCTGATAGGATATGCTCTAAGAACTATTCCCAGTACCAGGACAGACACAAATAAGATGGTACTGGATGCCTGGAGCAGTAACATCTTCAGCTGAAGCCAAATGATCAGTGAGCATCTTATCTGATCCCCTCCCCAAGGCAGAGGACCATGCAAAATGATGTGGAAGAAAGAAACAGAAAGCCACAAAAGACAGAAAGATACATAGGGGAGAAAGCAATTTTTTTATATTTAAAGCTTCAATAAAAATCTCCTTTTATGTTTATCCATTAAAGTATCTCTTTGCTTTTGTTTCCATTGTTGTACACACACAAATCCCTTCTTGTTCACTCAGTGATGAAATAGTAAGTGGTACCTGGGTTTTCATTTTTATTTTTTTAATATTATTATTGAGCATGTTCACTAATTTCAAGTTCTTTAACTTAGCCCAAGGTGAGATCACTTCCTGCCCCCTTGTAACTGGGTTAAGACATGCATTTTATTTTATCAACAGAATGTAAGCAAAGATAATATCCATTGCTTTGGGGCTATATACATTGAGAGGTAATTTTTTTTAAAGGCTTCCTTTTTTTCTATAATTCTGATTTTAAAAATCTCCAAACAGAGATTTCATCAGCGTTGATTCCAAACAGAAAGCCTGAAGCAGACCCACCACAGTGAACCAAACATAACGATTTTTGGGGGGGGACACTAAGACTTAGGGGACTCTTATTACAGCATAATATGACCTTAAACCTATCTGAAGCATGAGTTGTTACTAGTTACAGTTAATTTAACGAGTGCCAGATAATGTCTTTTATAGTTAGTTTTCCAAAATCTTTGACTTTAAACAAATAAATGAGCTTTTCAGAGACCTGGTAGAAAGACACATGATGACCTTCCAGGAGCATAGCTTACTGTTACAGTATCATCTCAACAGACTTCTCTCCATATTAATACACTAGTATGATGTTGGTTAGAAATATAGAGAAATATTTTTGTCCTCATCACAAATGTCTTAAAGGATTACCATTAGTGAAAAACTTTTAACAAGTATAGAGCAGCTGTATGTTTGCCAGAAATAGACATCAGCAAAACAGAATTAATATTGTCATGATTATTTTATCACCTTCAATATCCTGCAGTTGAACAACTCGTGATTTTTAGAGACAAATAAAATGTAGCCAGTTCAAAGCAAGTGAATAAAACCTAGCACTCCCATGAAGTTGAATCTATAGAAATACATTAATCTAGTAGTATTTTTATATCCATTTTTTTGAGTGAGGAAAAGAACTAAATATACATGATTTCTATATTTAAATGAAAAAAAAATGTTGCCTAGCCCTTCCAGAACAAAGTCTCATCCAGCTGTTGGCATCTTCCATGTAATAGCATAATCACAAGTTCCAACTCCCCTCCATCCCTTGTGTTCTGAAAATATCCTGGCAAAGGATTAATATGTTGTTTCTTAATCTGGCAAAAATCCTCTCCTAAACTTGATGTGCAGCCCACTCGAAGAAAAGTCAAAAACAAAAGTGTTTTCATTCTTCAGTCTAGTTGAGTGGACAACAGTGAACCTGGATGACAAATAGCCTGCTCAATTTCCACTTACGGAAAGCAGAGAAAATAACAAGGGCAGATCCAAGCAGACGAAACATGGCAGTATTCTGGGAGTTGACGATCTCAAGCCATGTAATAAGCACATAAACACCATACTTCAAATGGACTTAGAAGTTAGGACAGCTTATTGTCATCACATATTAATACCAGAATAAAGCACACATTTCTATGTACAATAAGAGTCATTTCCACTGTTTCTTAAACATTAGTTTTCCTTTATTTGTGATAAAGACTCAAAGGACCTCTCATTTTGTCATTTCTATTTCTCAAATGTGGCTTTTTGTTTAAAAGTCATTTGTCATAAAAGGCAGCTGTTCCCATAAGATTCTTCTTCATTCCATCATCATACTTGAATCAAAATATCTTCAGTAAACAGGCATATACAGCAATATTATTTATACAACTCTGCACACCCCAAATAGAGCACTGCACATGCTGTGCACAGATTAGTAAATCTTTAGAAGGTGGTTTAGCTTCGCTTTTTTTCCCCCATCCTTAAATACTTAATCTTCAGTTCACTCAAGGATGAATTGTATAAGAGAACAAAAGACAGACAGAGACAGAGAGACAGAGACAAGACAAAAAGGAGAGACAGAGAGGGAAAAGGAGAGGAAAAAGGAGATTGAAATTATTTATTTAATTAAATATTTATTTGTTTATTTAGAAACACAATCATGGGATTTAGCCCTATCTGACCTGGTACTCACTATATCAACCAGGGTGATTTCAAACTCAGTGATCCTCATGCCTCAGTCTCCCTGATACTAGGATTACAGACATGTATCACCATGCTCAGCTGTAAGATAAAAATATATTTTTATTTAAAGCTACTTAATTCACTATTTTTTGGTTTGTTTATCTTTGAGACTTCATCTCACTCTGTACCAATTGCTCTCCTTGAACTAGTGATTCTCCTGCCTCAGATTCCCAAATGTTAGCATTTCCAGATGAGTAAGTACCACCATGCCTAGATCTGTAGTGATTCACAAGTTTTCAGTTCTCTTCAGCCTTCTGATGAAGTAATATCACAGGCGGTACTGTTTTTGTGACAAATTTTAAGAAAAGAATATCTGCTAATAAGCAAGTGCATATCATTATAAATTATTGACCTTCCCTTTTAAGTGAGAAGCCTTCCTATGCTTCAAGACAGGGTATTCTGTATCAAAATAGATGACAGAGATGTGACAAAAATTAGGGTTTAATATGTAAAAATTACTTGGAAGATTTTTCTGCAAACTAGACATGTGTATCCTCATTTGAGATTTCAGAATACTCTGTGGTCTGAAGAAATTCCTCTCATGATTCCAAGATTCTATGCTTTAGCAAATTGGGTAACTCCCTTAATGTGTTTTTCACATTTTTTTTATTGAAGACAAATATATATATTTCCATCACCTTCCATCCAGATCCATCCCTCTTTTGGTCTCTACTTAGAAAACAAGCAGGCTTCTAAGGGATAATAATAAAATAAAATAAAACAAAATAAAATAAAATGAAACAAAAACTAATTCATCAGAAAAGGATAAAACAAACAGAGGAAAAGAGTACAAGGAATGCCACATGAAACAGTTATAGCTACAGAGACCCACTTCACATATTCACACGCTGAACTGGAAGCTATATTTATGCACAGGACTTGTAGGGTAAAAAGAGAGAAAAACTACGTGTGTGTGTGTGTGTGTGTGTGTGTGTGTGTGTGTGTGTGTGTGTG
>JANHMN010000002.1:120212295-120305014 GCA_030674055.1 Rhabdomys pumilio
TGTGTGTGTGTGTGTGTGTGTGTGTGTGTGTGTGTGTGTGTGTGTGTTAAAAATGAAAAAAGAAAAAAAATCCCTGATACATGCTTTTCTACAAGGAGCCCCAAAGCTACCACCGAGTTCCTTTTCTGTTGGTCATCTCCCACTGGTCATGCAGTCTACCCTTAAGAGGAGTTTGCTTACCCAGTGATGCTGCCTTAGAAAACAACAAAATTTTCATTTGCCAGTGGTTATCAATTGGAGTTACCTTCTGGATGAGAGAATGGAGGAATGTGTCCACTTCTCCTTTCAGCTCTAGGACCCCCATCCCATGCAAACATATGCAGGCCCTGCACACACTGCTCCAGTCTTGTGAGTTTGTATATGTATCGGTATCAATCCTGTTGATTTCTAGGACCTTGCTAGTATTCTCAATTTCCTCTGGCTCTTCAATTTTTTTCAACATCCACAGAGTTCCCTGATCCTTGAAGGGGAGGATTTGGTGGAAATATCCCATTTAAGGATGAGCGTTCCTACTTGTGGAATAGTCGACTGATTATATCTGACAAGACAGAATAATCAGCCCTTAATAATTCTGCATCACTAGGTCTGTCAGATGATCCTGGGCCAGAAGGCTGAAGATTGGATGCTCCAACATTTTGTAGTATAGGGACTGTCCAGGTGTTCACTGGTCTCTATAAATTGGCTGTTTTAGAAGCTATGCTTTGTGCTTCCCATAATTTCAGTTAACTCAGCCATTCTGGATTTCTAATGGAGTTGAAGACTTATAGTCTCATAGCCAATCCCAGCTATTTACTTTGAGAGAAAAGTTTTGAGAGGATGGTTTTCAGCTGACATTCATTCTAAAGCCAAGAAAAAAGCCAGGTTCAGAACTAAGTCTTTTAGTTAGGAGAGATGACAGAAGTCATCTGGTTAGTCTCTGTATGTGCTGCAGGAGGAAGCTTCTCTGACGATAGCTGAATAAGTCATCGCCTATGAGTGTCAACATAACAAAATGTCATTGTTTTTATTTTATTTTATTTTATTTTAGGACACTAGTATTTGGTTTTATCATAGGTCCCTGGGTCTCTCAGGGTTCAGCCAAGCACTGTCAGGTCGCAAAGTGGGCCTTAAGTCAAATCAAATATTGGTTGGTTATTTATACAAGCTTTGTGTCGCCATTGTCACAGTGTATCATGCAGCCAGGACACTATTATAGATCAAAGGTTTTGTGGCTGATAGGGATGAAGACACATAGCGGTGAAAGTTCTTTGTAGGCACGGGCTGGACTTCTCCATGTTCAATGAATTGTTCAGGTGCGGTCTTCAGCAACAGGGGGGCCTTGAAGCCTTGAATGTATTTGTTTTTGTAACATTTGGACATGGAATTGTTTTCTCCTTTCCTCTAAAAATTATGTGAAATGAGAAAACTCAATTAATTTAGAGAGCCAATAGGCTGAATTTACCGTTAAAGCTCTAACAGCAGGGCGAGCCTGCCTTCTTTGTCTACGGAGACAAACATGCCTGCTTTGTCTTTCATCGAATTGGAAACATTTGCTTTGATAACTGGGCCTGTTGAGTTGCCTGTTTTCACCAAACACCTCTGTCATGTGTATAGCTGGCTTTGCCCATAGCTTGCCAGCATGAAACAGCGGCCAATGGACCTTAGAAAACAGAACGAGAAGCGGCTCTATTCAAAACAGAGAATAAAGCACCAGGCTTTGCAAACTAGGCTACAGCCCCAAACCACAAGATTATCTTGATGCATATGATTGGGAAGGACTAATTAGAAGAGAGGATGTCATTTTATTTTCTAACCAGCCTTCTCTGATCTGAAGCCATGACGCCTCCTCACTTGTTACCTAGCAACCCTTCTTTGGATATGTAAGATTACTCTATTCCTGCATTGTTATTCAATTTATTCGCAATTTTAAGTGTCTGAATTTTCTGTAGGATTATCTCAGCCTGGTGTGTTGGCCTTAGACTCTAAAATACGAGGAGCAATCTAGTAAGTGGATAGCAGAAGCCCTTCGGTAGCCATTGCCTTCTCTAGGCTGATACTAAACAAACGCTGAGGATTTGTCTTGGTCTGGGTAATTAAACCAGAACCCTCCCCCTCCACAGCCCCAGCCAACGGCCCTTTGCCCAACCCAGAAATTGCTTTTATCTTGATGATGGAAAGAATATATGCAAGACTGGTTTCTTTTAACTCAGTGGAAAAATGACTATCAATTTAAACATTAACTGGTGTCCAATCTAATCATGAAGTTAAAAACAGAACTCGTTTATGCACAGAGCAGAATTTCTCAGAAAATCATCCAGCTAAACTTCAAGATTTCACCTAAACCCTAGCAATATGTAAATAAGTAATCAGCTACATTTGGAAGCGTACCTTTTAATCAGGTAGTTCAGATGCATAATCACCTCCAAATCAAACCACCATTAGAAGCCATTAACTCCTGAAGGTAGGAAACTCAGTTGGCAGCCAGAATTCTATCAGAGACACTGGTGCTGCCTCAGCTCTTCCTTCTTGTAGAACGTGGGCTTGCACTTAAGCTTTTGGCTCTCCCTGGTTTAGGGAGCTTGGATTGGTTGATTGGTTGAATGATTGATGGTTGGGGATGTTGATGGTAGTGATGGGGTGTTGTTGTTGTTGTTGTTGTTGTCATGGTTTTACTCTTTTATTTTTCTCCTTAAAAAGAGAACTGTAGTTTTCTCTTTGTACCAGATAAGAATTAGGAACTTTAACAAGCAAGGAACACACAGCACTTAAGTTATTTTTAAAAAGGTCTGCCGTCACTTGTTTCTTGTAATTCTGCCTGGTAGGTCCCTTAAGAGTTGCTTCTAACACTAAAAGTATAAAACTACAGATGACCAAGTCCCAGCACGTTCAAATGGACCACTGTATTGGGAACACAATATAATACGCCCTCCGATGAAATAACCAGCTCAAAGCAATGTCACTATACCATTCCTTCTAATAGCCTCTGTTACGGAATCCATATCCCCATTCGTGGCAATACCCAAATAATCCCCAAATCTCTCTACCATTCTTTTGGGAGTTTATCCAGAAGAGGAATTTGAAAGCATTTGTTGTCTATCTCCTACTGTGCTAATTGGGGGAGGGGAGGTTATAAGGGCAGCAGGTGAGCCTAAGTCCTAGGATACTGAACCAGTGGGTTGTGTGGCCTGCCAAATTTAGATAACTCAATTACAACAGCCTCCATTCCCCACCCCAAGTTGAAAAAAAGAAAAAAAAGAGCTGAGATCTGGGGAAGGAGGAGGGTGGGCAGAGGTGACAGCAACTGCGGATTTTCTTCCCTGGGTCATTAGACCTGTTTATATTTCTATAGCATAACTGCGTTACAAGCTAGCGTGGTTATTTTTACCTCTGCCTCATTGCTCAGTACAGAGGGCAGAGGTGAATGGCTATGAATTCACACAGCTGCTAGCTGCAAGAAGGCATTTGGAAAATACTTCAGTAGCACTGGCCTTTATTTCCTTGAAAAAATTACTCTTCCCCCGCTAAACTAAGCCTGCACCCAGCCTCCTGCAAAGCCTTCCCAGGTTTCAAGCAATTTCTAGTTCTTGTGCCAGCCGCCGGAGGTATGCAAAGATTTTTCTCAGCAGGAAGTCACTCATAGACATCACATGAATATTTAAACAATGGGAAGCCAGCAAAAAGATTCTTTCACGCTGCAGGACGATAGTGACTTCTGAAATTATCACAATTATCATTCCATTATTGCAAAACAAATGACCTGATTTATTATGCTCTGCCTCGCTCCTCTCTGGATCTCTTCCTGATATATTATACAACCGGTTACTTAGCCATTCTATACAAACAGCATTTGTATCGACTACTTCATTAATATTTTGATTATTATAAATCTCAGGAACTCAATCCACATTCTAGGCTAGAGTCAGCTCTCTCCCCCGAAGCACCTCTCCCTGAAGAAGACCATCAGAGTGCTACACGATGAGGTAGTCTATGGGATGCTGGGAAGCCGGTTAGCTCACCTCCTAGTTCGCCTTGCAAGGCAGATGTTTCTTACATATAGCCTACAGCAGAAAAGGCCTGCCAGGCCTGAATCAATAGGGGAAGGTGTTTTCATTTAAAAACCCCAGATACAAATTCTACTCCCAGCAAGGATTGCAGAGACACAAATTTTCTTCCTGTTTTCTCATTGAGACTGACAAATGAAAAAGGAAAGTCCGGGAGGAATTATATATAGCAGATAAGTCACCATCAGTAAAGTAAGAGACCATACTGAAAGCCAGATCTTTCTGTCTGCCCTTTTCTACACTCTTCATGTCCCCTGGAAAGCAACCCATTAAAGCAACAAATGTGTGTACCCTCCTAGCAAAACTCAGCAGAATGCTCACATCTCTCCAGTGACACAGCAGGCCAAGAGAGGAATTCTGGGGCAAAAAAAGTAGAACAACGGGCTTGGCAAAAGCAGATCATGATGACATGCATGCTGTAATGGGACAAGCCTTCCTCACTGGACCATTATCACAGTTTAATGTGCTTGCAAAGAGAATGTCTGTGACACACTAATGACTGTAAATGGGCTCGTGTGTCAGGCTAGAGGTTGAAAACTGAAACTGAATTTCGTATGTGGTGAAATGGCTCAGCAAATGATTTCAAGCCTTCCCTGTTCTCCAGCATCTTTAGTTAACCATTTCCTCATTTGCATCTTAGAGCTGGTGGAAGGGTAGGATGTTGCCGTCTCTCCTCACTACGAAGCTCAAAATCGGGTGCTCTAGTAAACCACTAATGAAACCTCTAGATAAATTCACCGGACACAGCTTGCCAACCCTATCTTGTACTCTGTTGTGATAGTTTAACCCCTAAAACGCTATCCCAGAGTTGAGGAGGAAAAAAAAGCCAGAAGGGAGGGAAGGAGGGAGGGAAAGTGGGAGGGAAGAAAGGTGGCAGGGAATAAATGTATAGTCTCAGGACTCAAAAAGCAGCTGGCCTTGAAGACTTTTGTGAAGTTCTTGTTATAAGCTCTCATCAGTGATACACAACATCACACACAGAACAACAAGACACAACCCCAGTCCTTAGGGAGATAAAAACATTGAAGACATAGAGATCAAGAGGAATGGAGAAAGTGGATTTGAAAGCCACCATGATACACTGCTAAGTCAATACTAGTTTCTTAGTTGCTTACTAAGGACTTTCCCTGGTATCATATAAAGAAAAGAGCTAAGGACTCATTTCAACCTGTGCTTAGAGAATCAAAATCAAACCAAGACTCAAGAGCCCTTTAGACAGAGATTAGAAACTAATTCTTAACCTTCTTCTAAATCCAATCCTACAAAGAAACATAAAAGAACTAACCAGAAAACGAGAGAAATACAGCCACCTGGTGTCCTCTCATCTCAGGAGGCTAGATGCTTGGGGAAGGATATTAAGAGAAGGGTTTTCCCAGACACAGGCTGGAAGGAAGACCATCTCAGAAATACAGCTAACTCTGCTTACAGCTAAGAACTAGACTGGCCTGACCTAGAAATGAAAATACCATGCTTGTTTCTTTCCATTTTCTACAGGTAGAAGTGGTCATTTTCTCCCACAAATGATGCAGAGAAATGCCCTAATTAGCTGCAGTTGTCTCTTTCATTCAAACTAAACTGAATAACACTCAAAAAGAACATTTTCCCCTTGCATTGGGAAAAGTGTGTCTTCCCTAGACAGAAAACAAACCCAAGTCTTTTCCAATTAACAATATTACTTGGTAAAATTAATTCTGGGGATAATTTTTTCCCATTTATGAAATTTTTAAAGTCAAATTTTTTTTTCAGTGTTTGATTTTTCTTTTTAATCACTGATTGTTACCATGCCTTTAATTCTAGCACTTAGGAAGCAGGAGCAGGTAGATGTTTGGGAGTTCAAATCCAGTGTGGTCTACATAGTGTTCCAGTCTAGCCAGGTCTGCTATGTAGTGAGACCCTGTCTCAAAAAACAAAAAATTAATCAGTAAATGTTAGAATTGTTATTGTTTTTCACACCTAAAATAAGTGTGTGTTGGTGGGGCCATGGCACCAATGTGTAAGCACAGAGGTTTGAAATTTTGAAGGAAAACACAGGGTTGCATTACAAAACTCTTGAGAGAAAGATATAATTTGTATTGTAAAAATTCTTTGTATGTTAGTATAATCATCTATTGTTTAATGCAGGCTCATATCTTACCACAAAACACGTTGTAATTGGCCTTTGGCACCACAAGTGGAATAAAGCAAGGCAAGATTTTTTGGCAGGCATCCTTTAACATTCTCCTACTATCTTTGTAAGGAGTTAGTTTTATATTCTTGTTTCTTTGGAACAAAAAAAAAGGATCTCTTTTAATTAAGAGTAAAGATATTTTCTTGTGCATTGTGACTCTTTCAATCCTTTTACCAGTCAATAGTGATGCTATGAAAGTGTTTCTGCTGTTTTGAAGCTAAGTCTCAACAGCTTAAAAGACAAAAGGGACACCTATGAATTGCTACGAACCATATTCCTACTGTCTTAAGCTCCAGCCTGAAAGCCAGTAAACCTAATTATAAACACATTTCCTATTTGAAGTGACATTTTTATTTATTTTTAGAAAATATCATAGATTTATACAAGGTACTTTTATTCATATCTATCCTGACTCTACATCCTACAATAATACTGGCATGCCAGGCAAGATGTTTAAGGGACAATGTGACAACATGACCATTTAGCGAAGTAACGAGAGGTTCCTCCAAGGGTTTATGATTTCCACAGATAAGGATATTTTCACCAGGTATAGAGCACTAATCATGAAATCTCTTTTGTGGAACAAGCCACAAATCCACTGAAAATGTGGTTGTTTATCTCTATAACCATCATGCCACTATTGTAGGAGTAGATATATCTTGCCTAGCATGTCCATAATGCAGTATGTGGGGTCCAATGCGATGTAAGATCATTGATGTGTCTTCTTTCGCGCAGGCTATCACCCTCTAGCACTATGAAAGATATAGCTCAAATATAGAGAGTTTCCTGGTTGGTTCAAGAGTCATTTCTCTATGTTCTCTGTGTCAACGTCTTGGTGTTTTCAGCAATAGAATCTTAAAAATTAGTTATAGGGGGCAACTAAGAGAAATAGAAATAGCCTGTCGTATTCTAGGTACCCTGGGTCCTCTGGATACTCTTTGAACAAAATTTCATAGTGATGTATCTCATACCTAGTGCTAAAATCTCCATTTAATAACATTTAATAACCCATGTTTTCTGGAAGCAGCGTTGTTCAATCATGCAAGATCCAAACTCCTTTTTTATTACTTTATTTGGAAATTATATTACAAACTAATAAGTTTCCATATGGCTTTTTATAAATTTGTATACATTTTTCATTGAGGAGTTTGAAAAATCTGAAGAATAATAATCATGTAACTAAATATGTGAGAAATATTGGACTTATCAATATTATCAATATATGGTATGAATTAATCACTGTTTCTTCTGTGTCTATACCAATATTTCTGAACATCTAGAACGCTATCTAAAATAAAAATAAGAGTTCTAGTCTATGAAGAACTATTAAGTACTTATGGAAATTTTGAAACTCTCACAAAGGATTCTGATACCTAGTTGAACCTGAAAAATCACAGATATAGTCTGTCCTTAAGTAATCAGGTTTCAATGATATGAAAAACAAACAGATTTACATATTTCCAAAATTCTAAACAATGACTGGCTTAAGTTAGCATAATAAAAGAATATCATTTCCAAGTGAAATCAAAGCAGAAATGCTATCAGCAATTTTCAGATATCTCCAAGCTGAATGCTTTGCCCACTTGGTACTGTTTCAGCATGCCTTTGAATAGGCCCTTCCAGTGCCCTTTGCAACCTTGGCCATTCATATGACTCAACAGAATACATACCCCACCACTGCTGTCATCTATTTTATAGAGCAGTACTCTGGGTAGACAATTTGTTCAAGAATTTCACCTTGCAAATAGGTTAACTGGCAGAGAATAGGAGAATAGGAGAATAGGAGAATATAAAACTGTCAAATAGAATCATATTAAATTGATGAGTTCCCAGAACAGAAAGGCCATAGCATAGCTTACTATTTCCCAGTCATATTAAAGAAAATCTGAAGATAAAAAAACCTAAACACACACACACACACACACACACACAAAGAAATGTGATTTCTCCAAGTATATAACCATGAAATAATAGACAAGACAAGAGAAATACTTCTACAAAAAAATAACATTTTCTGACACTACCAATGTAAGAAAATACCAGTTCTCTAGTTAATTTGACAAGATAGTACAAAATATCTGAGACAACATGATCCACTTGGTTGTTTAAGAGCCATAAAAGTATATTTTCTTTGCGCTTGGCACCAGGCTAATTTGGCCAGCATTTCACTTAATTAATGCTCAAAGAAACTGTGCACTGTTTAGTTTTGTTAGCTACACTTTACAAATGATGAAAATGAAGCACCGGAGAGCAAGAAGCTTACAAAAGACTATATAATTAGCAAGCAGGAGGGCAAAATTTCAAATCAAGGCACTTGGTCCCAGAGTCAATGATGTTAACTATCCGGGTCTGGAGTCTGTCACCTATTACCTAAAAAAGCTATCTGGTCAACCCATGGCCTCTTTCAAGAGCCCACTTTATACTCTTTCCATCAAGTTAGGGTATTTTTTTTTAACCTTCTTTTTCTCTCATTGGAGATTATGTATCTGGTTTATGTATTATGTAGCTGATTCATTTTCTTGAGGTCTTGTATGTTTTCAAACCAAGAGGTCACCATATAAAACATGGACTAACCTGATGACAGTACATTTAATTTAAACGAGAAATGTCCTGCACAGTCTCCCATATTTGGACACGTGGTTCTCAGTTAGCGGTGCTGTTTGGGAAGGTTGTGGAACCGTTAGGAAGAAGTATGTCCGTGAGAGCGAGCTTTGAGTTGTATAGCCTAGCCCCGTTTCCTGTTCACATTCTCTCTGTTCTCTTGGTGCAGAAGAAAAGGATCAGCCTGCTTCCCGACCGCCACACTGGCCTCATGCTCCTGCTCCCATCCTCCTTCCATGATGTTGAACAGGTAGCTTTCTGGAACCATAATCCACTTATAAGCCCTTTCTCCCCAAAAGTTGCTTTTTTGGGTGAGTATTCTATCACAGCAACAGAAGAGGAACTAATACAGTGCAATTCTACTTAATCACAGGATAGAAATGCACAATCCCAGGCGGTGTCTTTTTGGAATTCTGCACACTGATGTCCGTGGTGACAATCTTTGGTATAGAATACTTGTTTCATGCATATGTATATTCTAAGCATCTAGTGCCAACATTTGCTTTAGAACTGGAGGCTAATATAAATCTATTGAATTGTAAAAAAAAAAAAAAAAAAAAACAAGCTTTCCTACAACCGTGGCACATAGGCTAGCCTCATACCCATTAAGGTTGGTGGTCCACCAGAGCTCCCATAGCTCCTTTAGGTTCAAACTATTAAAATTCCCCTAAATTGGGTCCTATTGGCTAAGAGGACCCTTTTTCTTCTCAGAAAAATGAAGCCTTGCCTGTCACATGACTGAATTACAAAAGGCTTCCACTTTCTAGTCATTCATGTGTAAGAATCTACCTTTCCCACTCCATGTGCCGGAAAGGTCAATTTTGATGAGGTGATACCTTACATAGGGAAAAGAGCTTCTTTTTGGCTCATCCATTGCCTATGTGTACCAAGCTGCAGGCCTAGACCAACATGGAATTCTGGCTTGCAGGGAGAACCTACAATCTAGGAGTTAAAGCTTGTTGAAAGAAAACTGGCAACCAAACTGGGAAATGGCTTTGTAGTTTCACAGATTTGTCTAAGGGTATTTCTACAAAAAAAAAAAAAAAAAAAATTCTCGTTAGTCAGCTTGTATTTGCCAAGAAAGTACAGCATGATTTCCTGTTCCACATGTCTTTACAATATGACAATATGACCTTATCAACTTTCTTGAAAGATACTCCTTCCCCTCACCTCTGGACAGACTATAAGGCAAGTAACACTGTAGAGTTCTTTTCTTTTTTAAGATTTAAGTTTAGTGTGTGTACATGTATACACACAAGCGCCCATGAAGGCAGAAATAAAGCATGTGATGCCCCTGATCTGGAGCTACAGCCGAACATGCATAGCAGGAATCAAACTTGGGTCCTCTGAAAGAGCAGTAAGCAGTCTTAACCACCAAGTCCTCTCTCCATCTGTAACACTGTGACTTCTGGGGCTAGGCCAAACAGATCAGGCTCCAACTGCCCTTCCTGAGATAGCTGAACTTAGTACCAGAAAGGCATGTGGATACAGCATGTATAGGTTTTCCAGCCCTCAGCTGAGATGCCAGCCTGTATCAGTGACTATGTCTCCTCCGGTCAATGCCTTAAAAATTGCTTCATCTCCAGCTACAATGTGACTCCAGTCATAAGGTATCTCAAGGAAAAGCATCTAGATAAACATCATAAGCCCTCAGAAACAGGTAGGATAATGCATTTTTCTTATTGTCAGTCATGGTATCTGAGGATAATTTGTTATACAGCATCCGTAATTGAAACACCCAGCCTGAAACCAAGCTCAGGAGTCATCTGCTACATAGACAAGTTTGGGACTACAGTGATAGAGTCTGAGTGGGGTGGGTTGAGTCACCACCTTCCAGCTACTGCCTTCTCTGTTCTGTAAGTTCAGAAGCTATAAACCTCCTGGAGAGCAAGCTGAGCCTGCCCAGAGAAAAGCCACCTCATAGATGATTAGAATGTAAGTGGATAACGAGCCATTTGAATTATCTGCTCTAGTTCAAACACATGCTGTTGCCAATATGCTGTGGCAGCCAGCTCACATCTGAGCATCTTTAATTTAAATTGCATATACTTAACTTGAAATGGCATCTATACTCTGAAACTAAGAATTTACTGTACCATCATCAGAACATGGGAGAAATCATCTTTTCAGGAATTTCTTAAATTTGCCTTTTTACTGCACTCTAATGTGGTAGCAGCTTAATGCCTGATGGCTCCCAAGTCAAATGTTTGAGAGTCTGAGATGTAACTCCTATTCCAATCAGTTTGTTAATACACATTCTGCTTCCTGTCTGCATGTGTGAAGGAAATGATTCTCAGCAGCTTTGGTCTCACTCCCTTATAAATACCACATTTGTATCCGTAACCTTAACAATAGACACATTCATGAAGCCAACACTTAACCTATCTGACTTTACAGAAGACAAACCTTTCAAAGAAAAAAAAAAAAAAAAGGAAAAGGAAAAATTCAAAGAAAGCCAAAAGAAAATAAGCTTATGAAATAAAATGAAAATAGTACTCAAAATAAAAAAAAATAATACAATTTTAATCTAGCATTCGTAGGTTTCGAATTCTAGTCTCAGGATACAAACAATATATGGAAGCACATTCCTGGAATACCAGTACTGAGGAGGCTGAGATCACTGACCCAGAATAGCCTGGGCTACATAAGTTTGAGATAAGGAACTTGCCTCAAAAGAACAAAAGAAAAGGCGAATATACCAAAAACATGTATTATCTACTCAATTTCATTAACTACTTTAAAAGAATGGGAAATTGTCATGTAAAATAACTCATTTCAGCTATTATCCGATTTTTTTTCTTCCTGTATTTGACATTAAAAGCAACTAACATTCTTTTTCCTCATCACTAAAATAATTTCCCTTGGAATTTTACAATTCCACTCCCTTCGCTGTTTCATGCCTTCTAGGAAGCAATGTCTAGAGCTCAGACCACCTAACTCCATGCATAGCTAGCTCTCTCTCACATATGACCTTCTGGATCAACTTGCCTAGTCTTACTTTCGGCAGAAATAATAATGACTATTGCCCATAAAAACACAGAGACGAGCTGATAAAATGACCAGACACAAAGTAAGTGCTTAATAAAAATTAATGTTTCGCTTGCCTTTTCTCAGATTTTTGAGACAATTTTTTCTACATATCTGTCTGAGCATGACTGTAGACTCCTAATCTTCCTGATTCAGCCTTCAGTGTGCTGAGCTTAAAGGCAGACACCACTATATCCTACTAACAAATATTTTATACTTCAGGGTTCTTAATGCCTTTTGCTGCCTCTTTTAAAAACCTTGTCCTGAAAAGCTAGATTTCTACAGAGGTTCTGCCCCCTGTTCTCCCTCTCTAACCTGCTAATCCCTTCTAAGGGATTAATTCCTTCACTTTCTTCCAACCTGTCAATGACTATTCGATCCTAACCTTTCTCTGAATCATACTATTCTACTAGAACTAAGCCATACCATCTATTTTTAATTCCAATTCTAGATATTAGAGATCTTAAAAATAAGGGTTCATGAGTGAGTTTATCTATGGGTGATGGATCTGGAGGTTCTGGTACAAAATGACATTATAATTGTGAACTTAGAGAAAATAAGGTCCAAATGCCAGGGGGCTTTGATCTACCCATCCTAACTGTCTTCTCCTTTTCACTCAGCTCTCTATCCCACAAGATCCTCCTGGCTTACACGAAAGGTTCTCAGGTGTTCTGTCTTCTGGCATGGTTTGACTAATGGAGATCATTGTGAGAACATAGGAGAGAAGGAAGTGTGCAGTGGAATGGAATTCTTTTTGGCTCCTCTGTTATGGTTAATCTCCAACCCCAATAAGCCTATGCAAAGAACACACAACTCAGTTATAATATTTATCAACTGCCCACCTAGATTGCCCAGATATACCACTACACTAGTCTATTCTCCAGCTATGAAATCCTCCAAGCCATGTACTTCTGTTCCACCTTCCTTCTATCTCTTTCTTCCTCCATCTTCTTCTCTCTTCATCCTCTGCCTAGTCTGCTCTTTCCTTCCTCTCTCTCTTTCTCTAAAACTTTCAGCCACGCCTTTCCCTTCCACTGCCCAATCATAGACTCTAGCCTTTATTTTCAGTTAAATTGGGGAGTAGGTTCACATGGAATCACCTGACGAGGGGCAGGATTAGCATCAAAACACAAACATCACCAAGGCAATCCACAACAGCTCCTCCCTGTGATGTCAGCTTCTGTGTGATAACTTCATTTCTCATCTAAGTATCATATCTTCCTTTAGAGTAATACTGTGAACAGCACAGTTCCAGACTCTGGGTCACTAGTGCCAGGGCACTACACTAACCTGCCTTGACCTTGAACCTAGTTCTCTCACTAAAGCCATCTCATTTGACCGTAACTTTAGTAAGCCATCTGTCTTCTGCAAGAACCCTGACTGAAATACTGCCTATTTAGAACATTTCCTTTCACTTTAAAAATTGTAAAAATTGGCTAAAGACATTAAAATAAGTATATTAAAACTATGCTGCAAGAAAGAAAGAAAAATCCATAATCTCATCATATGATTAGAATTTATTTGCATCATGTCTTAGTTACTTTTCTATTGCCACGAGAAAATACCATGACCAAGGCAACTTATTGAATTTAATTCGGGTTTACAGTTTCAGAGAGTGAATCCGTAACCGTCATGGAAGGGAACATAGCAGGAGGAAGGTAAGCATAGTGCTGGATCACTAACTGAGGCATACATCCTAATCCACAAATATGAGACAGAGAGAGAGAGAGAGAGAGAGAGAGAGAGAGAGAGAGAGAGAACTGAATGGTGTGTGCTTTTCAAACCTCATAGCCCACTCCCAGTGACATACTTCTGCCAACAAAGCCACACCTCCTAATCTTTTTCAAATAGTGCCACCAACTTAGGACCAAGCATTCAAATATGTGAGCCATTCTTATTCAAACCAACACACCATAGTTCTGATACATGCTTAGTTCACTTATAACTAAAATAATTTATAGCATTTTATGTATTTTTCATTTATTATTATAAAATAAGCATTTTTCATTTTGCTATGTAACCTTTTAACCATTAATTTTAAATGCTTCATAATATTATACTAGAGTATACTAGAGTACGCTGCAATCTTCTTGATTTTCTCATATTACTGAACAGTTGGCATACTCTCTTCAAATGACCCTCTCGTGCACACATTCACACACACCATTACACATATGTTGATTTCCTTCCCATTTCTCAACTAGTTTTGTTAAAAGGCGATTTTTATAAAACCACACATGTTCTGTAATTTCTGGAATTTAACTATTATCTTTATCATAATAGTTTTTATATATAATTACTAAGTCATTACCACCTTGTAATTGTCAAGTCTTCCTGACCATGCTTTCCTAACAGATATTAATGACTTTCTATCTAAAATTGATGATAGACTCCTACAAAAAAAAAAAAAAAAAAATCCTTATATAATCAGAAGTGAATGGGGATTGCCACACAGTTTTTTTTCAAGTACCATTAAAACCTAAATCAGGAAGCAAGTATACGAGGCCAAAAAAATGAGGATTTAAATTACATAAGTAGACAGTACCTCCAAGCTATCACTGTCTATTCTGTAGAGTCTCATCACCAGCAAGCTGATAATTATGCAAACCATTCTGATTTTCTGTAACACTGTCTTGTCTTCTTCTTGGAATAATCATTTGAGGCCTCACAGTGGAACTTTCCAAAAGAAAGAAAGAAAGAAAGAAAGAAAGAAAGAAAGAAAGAAAGAAAGAAAAGAAAGAAAGAAAAGAAAACCAAGGAGTAAGATGACCCCCTCTGAATCACATTTCACAGTATAAGACGCAGCAGCTGTAAATGGGGATTAGGCATACAGAAGTCGGACACAAAACTCCTTCACAAGATATTGACTTCAGAACACAACTGGTAGCTAGACTCTGGAGGCCCTCATCAAATGGAACTTGAAGACCTTTCCTAAGGACCTTGTACAATACTTTCTAGTTTCCTTGACTGTCGGGTGTCGGGATACCAGTAAAATAAAAGGAATACAGTCTCCTCAGAATATAAGCAGAAAAATGGAGCCAAAATGAGCTATGAGGCTCAAGCTTTATCCCATGACTTGATCCCATGATCACAAATCAATATGTGAAACAAGGGCCCGGCAAAGTAAGAAAGTGGAGAGTGTTTGGAGCCTCTTCAACCTCAGGTTCTGCCCTCAGCATCTTCCCCGCTTCTGCCTCCTTATTCCTGTCTCCTAATGCCCAAGGTTCCTCACAGACTGCAGCAGCAGTATCCAATCATGCCTCTGTTGACAACTTAAGCAACAGCCATTCTCCCTCCCTGAAAGCAGCATCCCAGATTGGGGGACAGTTGTGAGTGTACTGGAACATTTCCTTCTTTCCTGCACTCCACTCCCTGACCTTTCACATACTGCCCTAATTCCAGCAGCTGGGGGTGGGGGCGAGGGGGTGGTCTTCTGTTCAGAGGAAGTCCTTACTTAGTTTCCTGGCTTTTACATGATGTCAGAATCTGAAGCTGTGGCCATAAGATAAGTTGGTGACATAAGGCAGACAACCCAAAAAGTCACAAAAGCCTTTCAGTCCCTAAGCAGGTAAACTAAGCTTCCAGATCATTTTAAACTATAACCATCCTTTGCCTGAAACCGTGGTTAGGCGGTTTTGCTGTTTGTGTTTTGGATACCTTCTCAAAGGCATGCCTAATATTTGCAGTATCTAAACAATGGCCCTGTTGAGGTTTTGATTTTGTTTTCTTTGAATCACAAACATCCCAGGCTGAATCTAGAGCTCCATATGTAGATGTGGATGTCATCACCTGGTGACATTACCTGGTCCTCCTGCCTCCACCTCCTAAGTGCTAAGCATATAGGTAAATATCACCATACCTGATTATTAGTTCTGGGGATCAAAACCAGATGTTTTTTCATGCCAAGCAAACACTCTAGTAAGCAAATACTAAACTGCACCCTCAGCCCAAGTTTGGTTTACTGCTTGTTGTTTTGAGATAAGATTTCACGTAGCTCAGGATGTCATATCTCAGTCTCCTACGCATTGTGGTTAGGACGTGCACTGCCATTTCCAGACCTGTTGAATTTTTAAGTGGCACAAATAGAGAATTTCTTTTCCATACTAGGTGTCTTCATTCATGAAAGGCTTGTGTAAAGACGGTTTTCTCACCAAAGGGTCAGCCTTGTGCAAACAAAGCTTCAGCACTCTCAAAACAGTAATCTGTACCTATCTGAATAGAGGCCTCAATCCAAATCTAGGAAGGCATAATAAATATTTCTTTTTTATAATGCAGTTGCCTGATTTCGTTTACATTAATACATTTTATGAAATATGGACCCTTTACACCCCAACACAGGGGCATGTATGCATTTCTTTCTTTTCTTTTCTTTCTTTTTTTTTTGTCATCTTGTTTTATTGGATATTTTATTTACATTTCAGATGCCATCGCCTTTCCCCATTTCCCCTCCCTAGAAAGCCCCTATCCCATCCCCCCTTCTCCTTTTTGCTTTTATACAGTTTTTTTATACCACTAATCACAGGGGCATGTATGCATTTCTTACATCACCTTTTAGAAGGCAAAATTTTTGAGAGCAAAAGCTATCTTTTTAACTTGCTGAACATCACTGATATCCATTCCAAATGCTTTGGCTGTTTATTTAAATTGGAGAGGCCAATGTTCTGCTCCTCCATTCACGTTCGCATACGAGGACGTACGTGACAGGACCCCCAGAGGAAAGCTCATCCTCCAGACGAAAAGGAGAGAGATTTTTCCAAATATTCACAATTCCTAAATCTGATATTAAGGTCAAATTCCACTCGTTTGAAAAGCCTTAAATGCAGATACAACTGTTCAAGGGCTCAAGTTTTACAGCCCCATCCCAAAGGCTTCAGATTTAGATTCCGTTGCTAATCTGCAATTTTGGATTTAGGGCTGAGTTGCTTGACCTTCGTACAGTAAACCAGCTGTCCCTCTTTACATCTTCTCCTTAACCTCACCCTTCCCACCCAGCTCCACTGGGCTCACCTTTCTGTGCTTTCTTTAAGCTGACTTAAACTTCTCCTCCACCCGGTGCCTTCCTACCAATTTGCCCTCTCTACCACTAGCCCTGTCTTGCCCTTGGAATAATATATATATAATATATATATATATATATATTATATATATCCATGTCCCTGCTTCTCACAGAGGGACCAAAGTATTCTTGCTGCTTTCACATAGTTCTAGCTATAATGGCACTGGGTCTTCAAGGAGGAACTCAGTCCTCTTGAACCCCTGGCTCACGCTCTTCTTATTCCTCAATTCACCAGTACCTGTGTTTTGTTCTTTTTTTTTTTCCTCCTCAGATCCTTAAGGACAAATGATAATCACCCCTGTGTTAGGGTTGTTTTGTTTTCCTCTGGCAAAAACTGGTATCCAAGTCTTCTACATCCTGTCACTCCTAAGAGGTTGATAATTTAGCAGCTACACCGTATGTAGCCTCCTAAATGTAAAGAAGAGAACTTCAGTCTGCATTGCGAGCTGTTTTGCCAGGTGTGAGGCACATTTGTTCCAAGCTTCTCAAGCCTATTCTTGGCTAGTCACATACACTGTGATGATGCCTTAGGGTGCAAGTGTTATGAAGTTATGAAATGTTGTCTACACATGGCCATGAGCTAGATGGAGACTGAGTAGGTAAGTCTGAGCCCTAACATGTATGAATGATCAAACACATCTTAGAAAGGACCCAATACAAACCTACTTCGATGCATTCCATAGTAACGTTGAAGAAATGTCAGTTAAGTTTACATTCATTCATTCATTTTAAATGTTGAGGGAGGCATATGTGCCACAGCATACCCTTGGAGATCAGAGGACAGGCTGCAGGAGTTGCTCTTTCCTGGCACCTTGTCTATACTAAGAACTGAAACTGTGTCAACAAGCTGGGTGACAAACATCCTTATCACATGAGCCGATAAGGATGACCGGCCCAAGTTGACCGTTTGCAAAACTCAGAGTGAGCGAAGACTGAGAATGTATTATCTATCTTGAGTCAAGCTGAGAGAGGATAAAGAGAGAGATGAGAATACTTCTGATCTTAATTATTATTAATTAATCTTAATTAATTATTCTGATCACAAATTATTCAAGGTACGAATGAATCTCTAAGGAATATGTAAAATAAGAAGAAATATATAGGACTTCAACCATTTGTGCCTTGCACCTCTATTGCTAAGGTGTGGCAAATGCCTTGGTGCCTGAGGGTCCAGTTCCCTTATCTTACCTCACCCCCTTACCCCAGCCCACTTTACTGAAGGTCTGTGGGAAAGCCAGGAATGTCCAGTTAGCTCCCTAGGCAGAACAGCTGACCCTATCTGAAAGCCAGTTAACACCCACAGTGGGCAACCCAAACTCTGAGCTCAAGGACTTAAGTGTTTGATGCAAACCTGTTTTTTATCAAATAAACTAGAGACTTTTTAGTTCCCACAATGCATCTAGTACGCACACACACACACACACTAAATGAAAAAAGCACAGGAAGAAGCATGTCGCGGCTCTCAATGGACAAGGTAACTTGTTAGACTCTTCTTATTGTGTACGTTTTTTTCAGAATGCATGGATAGCACTTGAATTTTCCACAGGAAACTGCTAACTCCAGTTATCTCTGAGTAGAAAAAGCCCTTGGTTGTCTGCCCTAATCCTCCTTTCATTTGGAACATCATAAACAAAATTAAATGAAGTTACACATAAAAAAACAAGAGAGGCTCCTGCTGTGACAGATGGACCTATCCCACCATCCCAGTAGATATTATCTCATGAATGATTCATTGTCTTTGCTTTAATGTAGAGCCTTTTGTATTTTGCACATTGAAGCGAATAACCATTAGTAAGCTTTATGCGTTGCACTGTGTAAGTTACCACGAGTCTGCTGTAAGACAGCAAGTCCAGTGATAGTTGGGGGGAGGGGGGGTGTAGAGGCTTCTCCAGTTATTTTTATGCTGGATCTTCCACCTCAATAAAAGCTATAGGTAATCAAGCAGGAGTGAATTCAACTCTAAACTGAATTAGGCTTTTCCCCCTTCTTAATGTGTCTTAATGCCTCAAAGAAATTAGATCTCTTTTCCTATAGACTTAGTAAATATTTTATATATTTAACAGGAGAATTAATCATAAAAACGAGTTAAATACCAGCCCTAAGGAGAGAGCCAAGTTTCCAGATACAGCCCTCTGTACCCTTAGAACTGCATCTCATTTGAACACCCTATTTACCTGGTGTGGAGACAAAACCAACCCAAGACTTCCACACATCAGCAGCTGAACATGACGTAATTGGTTCTGAACAATTGCTGGCCGTTTTTTCAGCCACCTAATGCAAACTTTTTTTTTTTTCAGGGCAGATTCTTTTCCCCACAACTGCTTTGTGAAGCAAAGGTATTAAATTCCAAGCATGTCACAGTGATGAAGTCACAGAGACTGACATAGCTGCAGAGACGGCTACAGCTACCACCCACTCTTGGCAAAGCACAGAGGTCAGGTGGGAAGCCTTGGGCTCCCTTTCTCTGTTTCTCTGGTCCTCCCGTGTGCTTAAGTTATCAAGCATGCTCAGAAACTGCTGGGAAAGACAACCTCGCCCCCACCCTCCCCTCCTGTGTTCCACTTCCTGCAGGGCAGCTAGGCCAGTCCTGGGTAATCATTAACCAGCCCAGGCTTCAGTGAGTGGCTGCTGATTGTTCACACATCAGGCCTCAGAGGCAAAGTTGCCTTAGGGTCTCCCTTCACTGTTGGAAGTGAGGAACACAGGGAAGACATGTTTTAGGATCTCCCCAGAAATTTAACATAGTAAATTAATCTGGCCATTTGAGCCAGAACTATACCTTGTAATATTGCATATGTTAATGTCTTGTGTTAACGCTGTGAGCTGTGAACTGAATGTAACCTAATCAGGAGAGTATCCCCTTAGGTCCTCGGAAGACAAAATATATGCAAATGTTATGGAAAAAAGGTACATATGGCTATGCTAGACAAGGAATTCATGAGGACCAAAGAAACGTTTTCTAAAAATATAAGGACGAGAAGCAATAGTGTGGGTTACCCCAGAGCAAATACATAAAGGTTTTAAATTGCAACAGCAAGGAAAGAAAACACAAACATTTTAAAGTGGGTTGACTTTTGCCCTAGTTCTGAACCACGCTGATAAATAAAATAAAGCGGCTAATTAGCATGACTTGGGCCTAGCAGCACACCGCCCTATGAGTCATTTTACGGTGTTTTTTAACAAGCAAGGTCATTAATCCAAGATAGCACAAACCAAATAAATAATTTAGACAGCAGCCTACTGCACGTGTTTCAGGGTTCCTTGACTGACCTTTGAAAGGCACAGCTCCTTCACGTGACTGCTGGCCAGGGAGAATGAAGTCAGAGCAGAGGCCAAGGTTAGGAAAGGAAGGAGGCTGCCAGTACCAAGGTCCCCTCTGTCCTTTGTTCCCCTGGTTTAACCACAGGTGGCAAAACTCACAACCTCCTTACCCCAGCTGAAGGAAGGTCACTGTGTACTCTTCAGTTAGGACACTGGCTGACAGGCAAGAAGAACCCATTCACTCAAACAATCATGCTGTAAAAATGTACCTGTATAGAGCAGAACAGAGTCATCTAGGTGCCTTGAGCGCTGTTTGAAAATTTAGCTAACGGTTAAGAGTTCTAAATGAGCTGGCTTTGACTCACTGTGTGGCAGCTCTGGAGTTAGAATTGTATTCAAATCTAAATGTCATTCATTAGAAAAAATATGGGCCTCAGTCTTCTCCTCTGAAAAATGGATGCAATAACATAAGGCTGAAAATTAGAGCAAGCAGGTAAAAGTACTTGTTGCCCTTGCAGAGGACCAGAGTTCAATTCCTAGCATCCAAATTATTGTCTCACAGTTGTCTATGGCTCCAGTCCCAGAGGACCCACAATCCCCTTTGGGACCTTACAGACCTCAGGCGTGCACATGGTACACACTCATGCATTTAACAAAAATGCTCATACACATAAAATAATAAAATGGATAAATCTTTGAAAAGTGAAAACGGAAAGGTAAGAACGTTGTACTCACATACTTAGGCGGGCCTGGGTTGACACAGATTATGTTCAATAAATCCTGGTTGTTACTGTTAATAATAGTACCACAAAACATCAGACTGCCATGAGAACATGGACCCCGACTGTCAAAGCGACTGGTGTCTTCATTTTGACAGTTGTAGAGATCTGAACCAAGGCTATCGGGAGGGGCAAAGACAAGTGGATGCAACGGTCAGTAAAGCAGAATAAGCATGTGATCCTCAGTCAAACAGGGGCCAGACCGCACCTCACTCACTTCAGCCTGCTTGAGAAATAGAGCTACCTGGGACTAATGTCACCAATTTGTCATCTAGCAAGTACAGCTTGTGGTAGAAACAGCTCAGTGACCAAAGCTCCAAAGGAACGATGTTCACAGAATCTGTATATTCTGTATTATTCTTATAATTGCATATGTATGTATATAAAGATGTATATATACATATGTATATGTGTAGGTGAATATGTATATATGTATATTGTGTATATTTGCATATGCATATATGTACACACACGTATATATAAGTATATGTATATATATATATGTAAAACTGAATTTAGAGTTACTTCAAAATTCAAAGGGGAAACTGCACAAGTTCCAACTTGATTCAAAGGGATCTGGAGACAACATACCTGGCCTGGACCTTTCCTTTGCATTAAACTTGGAAAACAAGAAATGTTCAAGTTTGTAGCTGGTCAGTAGATTCAAAGCAGAAGTATAACCCTGTGTGTCATTTCCCAAGTTCATCCTTACTATTTCCTTAGCCCTTGTCAGGTGCAAGGAGGCCTTGTGTCTCTTTTCCTACGTCATACAAAAGTACAGTAATAAGTTCTTCTTAAGAAAAACCATTTATTTATTTTATGTATGTGAGTACACTGTCGGTCTCTTCAGGTACACTCATAAGAGGGAATCAGATCCTATTACAGATGGTTGTGAGCCACCATGTGGTTTCTAGGAATTGAACTTGGGACCTCTAGAAGAGCAGTCAGCACTCTGAACCACTGAGCCCTCTCTCCAGCCCTGGTAGTAAGTTCTTAATGTTGGCCCCAGTCTAGTACTAGCATATGGCGTGCCACATGGAAGTATCATAGAGTGAAATGAAAAGGTTGAGACAACAGAACTGGATCATCTCCAGATTTGGCTGCCAGGAGCTCAAAGCAAGGTGCCTGTAGGGCCATCTGACTCTTACTGAGAAAGTCTCCCTGATTTTTCCCCACTTCTAGTGGCCCAGGCCTCCTCGGCTTGTAGGGATATCACATAGCCTTGTCACACTCTCTTGGAGATCTTTACACCGTCTTCCTACTCTATGTGTCGTTGTATCCAACTTTCTCTACCGTAAAATCTGTGGTTAGCCAAGGTAAGGACCCATCCAGACAAACTCATCTTAAATAGATTGCCTTTGTAAAGATTGTATTTTAAATATAATCACATACTGAAGCATCAGGAACTAAGATTTCAGTGTGTCTTTAGAAGACACAATTCAACTTGTAGCCCAAGCAATAAACATCTGTTCATTAACAGGTGAGCTAAATGAATAGTAACTAGCGGTGTGTTACCAGATATTTTGGAAGGTCCTACCTGAGATACATCATGTTCTTGGGAAAACATATTTTTTAATTATATTAATAAAGAATTTAAGAAGAGATTCAGAAGAAACCTTGAGAAATAATTTTATTAGTGCTCAAAGGAAAAACTCCAGGCAGACAAGCTGTAAATCTGAGCAGTTTCTAGAAGAGGCAGAAGGCCATGTCTTTGCAGTTAGATTTGGAGGTCAGCGAGCAAAAACATGGCAAATAGGCAGGCACATGGCAATGGGGTGAGGGAGCTTCAGAGAAAGAGTGGAGTGGTCCAAAATGTCAGAGAAAACATGCATATGAAAGAGACAAAAAGAAGACAAGGAAAACTTATACTTTGCTCAGTAGCTTAGAATTGCCACATGGCTATGGATCCATAAGCAACTGCACAGGGGGTGGGGACTTGGGGAAGAAAAAGTACATTATCTCATTTAAAAAAGAGTTAACCCTCTAATGTCTTTTGCTTGACTTAAGGTAACTCAGCTTTCCTGAGACATGGCCCTTTAGCTAGGTGATTAATCAGATTAACTCTTGAAGGAGGATCCAAAAAGAGCATTTCTATACACAGGTAGATTTTCTTATCACTGGAAAGGTATGGCTCTTAGTAGGACCCCTCCAGTGCTATTCTAACCATGGTAAGCCATACAATAAATATATTAACACACTGCTAAATTTAATCCTCATTTCAAGGGGAGGGAATGTAAACTTGGAGAGTTACAGACCTAGAAAAGACAAGGCTGAGACTTGAACCCAGAGCCACAGCATTCTTAGGTAAGATCCATCTATCATACTGAGAGTAAAGTGAGTAAGCTTTCTTATTATCTTCTGTTTGAGTTTTGATTCAAGAGTTAATGGTCAAGTTTTCTTGCTTGTTTTTGTTTTCTTAAAGTATATCATTGTCTTCTCATGGTAGGAGGGAAGACATATAAAAATGCTGATTGTAAAATTCAAGAGCAATTTGCTGGTCAATGGCCATTAATCAATCTATAATCAACCCCTCTGCTAAACAATTAACTTGTTAGAAAATTGTATAAGAAAGACAATTCCAGTTAGGACAGATATTTGCCAATAGTTAGAATATATACAATACAACATTTGTGTTCAAAGGACCAGCTCATAGCTCTCTAATTATTTTTGTAACATGACTATTTTATATGTAATGAACTTCCCTAGAAATCAGCCCCCTGGGATTCTTAGGTAATTGAGAATCGGCTCTTTCTGCCTGATTCACAAAACAATCAGTCTCACTGATAATTAATGGAAAATCTAATTGGGGAGTGTGATTGTAAGACAGCAGGTTACAAATAAACAATCAATAAAATTGCTGTGGGTTCAATTATGTACTTGTTCTTGATGCTATGGCAATTTTAGAAGGGGGCAAAATGATGGGGCTTCTATAATGAACCACTCTTTACCAGTTTGGCTATGTATGGAAATCATAGCGTTATTGAAGTCTTATTACTGTCTGTTTTCCAAGGAAGGTTGAAAACCAAGCCCCGCCTCATACAAATGCACAAAGGAAGGGCACAGAGATGCCAAGACACCTACACAATGCTACGCAGTTATGGGACATGTAGAACTGAGAATTGCCAATCTCCAGGTTCAACTCTTACATAAAAGTTTAATAAAGTCTGGGACTGACTACACGGACATGGTTCACAAGGCTTTGCAAGGATCATCTTCTACAGGACCTGAACAACCCCTGACTGTTCTGCGCTGTAATGAGATGCCTCCAGTAGCCCTCAAGAGTAAACGTCCCACTTTAAGCCATACATTGGAAGGTAAATGCTTACATCCCAAGGGATTTTAAAACAAATCCATTCTTCAAATGCTCTAGTGGTATTAAACTTACACAAGAAGCAAAAGTGACTTTCCTGCCCTTCCTCTCACCCCCTCCCCCAGCCTCCTCCCCTGCTGCCCTGATTGGCCACATTCCCCAGCAGCAATAATGCAATCCCCATTCCTCCTAAGGAACCCGCTGCTATTTTGAATGTAATTGCCAGCACCCTGCAGAGAATGCAGTCTTAAAAGCGGCAGCAAGGCTTTCCCATAGAGACCAGGCAGAGTATACTGAAAGCTGATCTGGAGCTGTAAAGACCTGTTCAAATAATGAATTTTGTTTCTTCAGATGAAAATAGAAACCCTTCGAATTAAGGTCTTGATTCTCAGTTCCAATCTTCTCCCCGGACTAGAGTTAAAATTTTCAGTCTAGTTTATGTAACTGTGGGATTGACAAGACCTAAATATAATCCACTAAGAATGTTCCTAAAACATGGCTGAAGTTTGTAATTCCCACACAACCTACAGTGCAGCCTCCAGACAGATCCACTCCCAATATTCCCAGTGCCTTAAATGGTCAGTGCCCCATTCCCACCAGCATACCTTTCCTTGACTAGATGGGCTAACATAACCTATAATCAACCAACATCAATGTCCCATGCCATGGGACTCTTTTAGCTACCTGTATAAGGGCCTTTGCTTCCTTATACAATGTCATGGGTTTTATAGATCTACAAGGCTGCTGAAACTTGATTAAAATAGACTAATCTAAAGAGAGGTCCACACTTGCTTTCAGGGGTGTCAAACACCTACATTCATGGCTTCAATACTACAGATTGCCAAGAGGATAGTCTGCATGTTTGTATTTTAAGTGATAAGGAAATATATGTGCTGTGAGCTGCCATGACAGCAGGGAACTTTGATGACATAAATGGCTACAGAAAGATGATCGAATTGGCCCTTTCATAGAGGGAAGCTGCCAAAGAACCGAATGAGTGGGGGTGGTGTCAGCTTTAGGGAAACACAGTCTGCCCTATAAATTAGGCAAATCACTTTCTCTTATAACTGTACTTTAGAAATTGATTTTTATATTAAAATGGACAGATGGATAGGGCATTCAATTAACATACATCACCTTTATCTCCTTTGGTGCAAATTAGCCCCCGTTTAAAAGCTCTGGGCACCAGAGAAAATGAATTTAACAAGTCAGTTGAATATCTCTAATGCCTGATTAGAATAAAAATCATTGTGCTTTTTCTACTACAAGCACCAGAATAATTTCTAAAAGGTTTTTTGTTTTCATTCTTTCTTTTTTTTTCTTTGTTTATTTCCTCCTGATACTCAGAAGACTGAAGGGAACTCAGAGTCTTCCATCCTCAGAGCAGTTTTCATGAACAGTGAGAGGTACCCACTTTCTAAGAGACCATCTACTTATTCATAAGTGTCTATTTAGCATCTGCACAATGCCCTACAGTATAGAAACTGAGCAGACAGCAACCTGCTCTCTGAGATCACACAACGGAGAGAGCACACACAGATGAGCTTGACTTCAGTGCTCTGTGTGTGTGTGTGTCGCTATAACTATAGAGAAAGCAGGCTAGAGGCCTAGACAAAGACAGCTGCACTGTTACCATGGAACCAAGACAGTCAGTCCTCCATGAAGAAGTATCACTGGAGCAGAGGCCAGTGTGAATGGTACACAGAACTTCATCAACTTCCAGGAAAAGCATCTCCGGCAAGAGAAACAGACAGGGCAAAGATGCTGAGGGTCAACTCAGCTCTTTCGGAGGAGGCTGGCCTGCCTGAGTAGTGGGGACTGTGAATGGGAGGAAGTCAGTAAGAAAACCAGAGGTCATGTAGCTTTTTGAAGGGCATGATAAAAATGTATTTGAACAATTAAATAATGTTTACAAAAATATTACCAGACGCTACTGGAGAGTTTTGAAAAGGGAAACATTACACGATCTGCTTTATCTTCTAAAATAACGCTCCAACTAACAGGAATTTAAATTTCTTTTGAGTTTTCTGTTTCTTTTTGTTATTTTTGTTTGTTTACTTGTTTGTTTGTTTGTTGTTAGAAATAAGGTCTTGCTACATAGCTCAGTCTGCCCTGAAGTTTCATGCTCCTGCCTCTACTTCTCAGTTGATAAGGATATATTCTCCTCCCAAGCTTCGGCTCACAAATGTAATCAACACTTATTCCAGGAGCCAGTCCTTCATTTCCAGTCCTAGTCAATAACTCATCAACCGGACATTTAGCTTGTATTCTTGCCCTAATTTTCCCCACTGTCCAGTCTGTCTAAAAGAAACTTTGGTTTTCAAACAAGTCCAGGATATTTTTCTTACTTTAGGAAAGACTTTTGTTCCCTTACTGTGTAGCATAAAGTTCAAATCTGTCAAACGGTAGTTAAATTTTTTCCAATACAGTCATAATAGTATCAAATTTAAAAAAACAAAAACAACAACAAAAAAATTAAACTAAAATAAACGCTTTGCTATATCTGCCCCCTAAATATGCCTCATCCATTCTTGATTTACACTTTTCCTTCCTTAGAAGTGAATGAGTTTTCCTTTAATGTCAGCATATAATACATGTAGAATGCATATTTTTTGGCGTGTAAATTCAGCACCTCCTTCCTTGAGGCCTCTTTCATTGACACCAGCTCTGGATGTCCAAAGTAAACATGAGCACCACAAATTTACTATGGTTTTTCAGATATCACTTGCCTACTTTATACAATTGTGTGGTGGTATCAAATAAATGATCAGTGCCTCCAGGGGCACTAATACTTACACAACCAACTCAATAGCTTCCACACACGGCAATACTTACAACCACTCACAGTCATTTAAACTAAGGAAAAGTGAAAGCTTTGCCAATCCTGGGCCCTTATTTTAGGTGTAAGAAAAATCAACATTTATAAATATGAAGACTTTTAGCTTGGGGTTGCTTATTGGTAGAAAAAGAATTCAAGCTCTTTCTAAAACATGTTGAATGGATCAAACAATAAATTGTAATTACTTGTGTATCATCACATTTGAGATATTAGAGTTAAACTTGTTCATGATGTCCAGTCATTTCTCTTTAGACCACAATACCTGTCAATTGAGCAAGCAACCGCCAATTATGCGTACAATTGCCATTCTCAGTTACAAATGAGAAACACCGGGTCTGGATGATGATATCAAAAGGGAAACAGGTAGAAAGTAAATAACTCCCAGTGTTGATTGGGGCTTGAGAGCAGACGGAGCACTGTGTACCAGGCTTAGGAATCAGGCTTTATAGACATGAGGTCAACATGGAATAATTGAGAGAAACATAGTCCTGCTGGACAATATACCACAGCTGCTGTCTGTACCCAGGGCCAGCCTGGATACATTCAAAGATCCCACCCAGCCACAGCGATAAATTGGTTAAAATGGGTGCCAACATATGGGGAGAGGAAATGTTTAGACCTTCCAATTCCCCTAGTAGGTAAACTATTTAGGAAGACAGTTTAGTAATTTCAAATAGCATAGTATCATTAAAAAAAAGAGATAAGAAGTCAAGAAAACGTCATGTTTCCTTCCAGTGACCTTAATGAGAATGGAGCAAACTGTCTACTCTGACCCTATGTCGGCTTAGAAAGCTGGAATGAAGAAGAAAAGGAGTATATATTGGTGAGGGAATGAGACAGCGGTAAAGTGTGGCTGCCTTGGAAGGCATTCACCACTGATTCCACGTGAGTCAGGTTCACATCATCTCTAAGGCCATGAGGAAGGTATGGGACAATTCCTGCCAACTCTCTCTGGCTTTCAGAGGGAAAGTGCTTCTGAGCACTAGACACACACAAAGGCAGGCTAGAATCAGAGTCCTCTCAAGAACTGCAAGCATGGCTCCAGACAACACAATGTTCCCTGAGAGCTCAATGCTCAATTATTGTCAGTAACGATAAGGAAATATTATTTTTCTCTACTACACGCTGCATTTTCCCAGGGACTTTGTTTATACTGTCTCATTTATTCTTTGGGGGGAAACGATTTTTTTGTTTCCATGTTTTAGCAGAAAAGGTTGAAAAGTTCAGAGAAGGTGAACTGTTGAATGAACATTGACAAGGACAGTAGATCCAGACAGAGTCCGAATACAAAAGAAAGCCCTGGCTCCAGCACGCATAGGTCTGCAGCTTTCAGCAAACCACTGTAATATGTCTGTGCCTTAGCGGCTTCATCTGGAATGTGGGAGACCACAGTTATCTTCTACCTCATGAGGAGGAATACCTGGGAAAGAATCTTAGAAAATGTAGCTATTCTAATTGTATTTTGAGAGAAAAGTTTTATCTTAACAGGAAGGGTGATATGTAGGAGGAGCTAAGGGGGAAGGAGCACTGAGAGGAAAAGATGGAGTAAGGAGAGGAGAAGATGAAGTAGATGAGAAGCTAGGTAATGAGAGAGAGAAAGAGAGAGGGGGCATGGAGGCAGAAGTTCACATGTCTCCACCAGTCAAAAATAGTTTACATATCTAGGTTGGGTATTGGGTTACACTTCTGATTGAGCATTACCATACTTATAAAGCCTTTGATTAACATTTAAAAAAAATTGTATAAAAGCAAAATGGAAAAGGGGGCACAGGATAGGGGTTTTCTAGAAAGGGAAATGGGGAAAGGGGATGGCATCTGAAATGTAAATAAAATATCCAATTAAAAAAATGTAGCTATGAGTCTACAACATACTATTCAAATATATCTTAGTAATTATTAAAATTATGATACATAAGACAAATAACCAAAGACAAGCAGAATACAGACTCATACATAAAATCATGACTGAACATGGGATGCTGTGTGCTAGGCAAAGAGATTCTAGAATGCAGCTCTGTCCTGATTTGGGATAGAGCTGTATGTGTATATGAGAAGTATCTTGAGAAACTGTACCCAATAGGTTCTGAAATGTAGGGTATAATTTTGTAGGTGCCTTACAGTTACAGGGATGAATGAAATAAAATCATTGAATTTAAAGTCAATCTCGTTACTCGTGATGGATCGGCTGCCTGACAACATTTTGAAACTGCCAGAGGAAGCAAAGTTACATTTATATAACTTTGAAAGTGTCAGAAAAGTGAAGAGCAAAATTAAGTTTGTTCCTTTTTACAACTACAGGTGGAGGTAGATTGCACTGCCGGGTGAACGGGAGGCATGTGACAGCTCTAATATTATAGATGGTCGGCTTTATGAACACTGAAAGTTTGTGTACAGAGGATGATTTTTCTTCTCCTTAGTAGGATTATAGAAAGCTGATGGATTACAGAGCGGAGCCAAAAGAGAAAAGTGGAACCAGCAACAATATAATAACCACTCAGCGGAAGTACAGATGCAAGAAAAGATCCGTTTGTTTCAATTTCCAGACGTTACTATCTGAAGGAGATGGGGAAGTAGGAGCATCAGAGCTGATGTTTACCTAGAATTACTTCCAATTTACATATCTCAAGTCTTCTTTCATGATAGGAGTTTATGAATACAGCAGGAGCACTTATTTATAAATATAGTACAGTGCACTTTTAAATATTCCTTCAAAACAGCAAACGCTATATCCGCATCCACACTCTGTCTTCTCTCAAGTCACAAACAAGAGATGTCCTGTTTAACACATGGATGCTCGATACCAAACCCTTCAACCTCCAGCATGCTCCTTTGGTAGCATCAGAGTTACTTCCATCTGATATTAAATATTCCAGATACCTCTTCTCATGTTAGATTCCCTCTGTAGGCAGTCCATTTACAGAATTTGCTAATTCGTAAACCTTAATGTTTGAAATATCAATCTTTGAAGAATGCTCTTCTTTTAGGCTTTAGAACTGCACAGCCACCCAACTTCTTGGTGTATTTCTTTGATGCCCGGGGGTTATTTTTTGTGGGTTTTTTTTTTCTTTTTTGTCTGTTTGATTTTTCTTTCAATATTTCAAAATCAATTGCTAATCTCTCCACCAAATCTGACTTATGTATTTATCAAACATCAAGTCTATGGGGTCTAGACTATAACTCACTCAGATCAAAAACATCTGCTACTCAAGCTGAAATCAATAGAGCCTTGATCTGGGCAGCTACAGTGGCCTCCAAGCTGATTTTCTCCTCTCATTCCCAGTACTTTCTACGCATAATAGGAGGAGTGATTTTTTAATGTATCACTAATCACATCACCCCTTATTTAAACACTTTCCAATGCTAAGTACCACACAGGACAAACTCTTCAGCACCAAGAGTTTATGTATATACACGTTATGGTCACCACTGTCCTCTTTGTCCTCACTGTTGGCTAGTCTCGATTCTCTTATCACAGTCTTCCACTTGATCATCCATAGCTTACACGTCTATGTTCTGAAATGCTTCTCACCCTCTCAGTTATGTCTATTATTTAAATTGCAAATCAACATTTATGTCCATAGGCAAGAATTTTCTGAGCCTGCCCTCAGACTAGGCTAGACTCCCTGCCCCCCAAACCTTATAAATTTCTGTAACATTTCTTTCACTAAACTCAACTCTGTTACCGTGCAAAAGGGAAAAATGTTCATTCACATCTTTCTTGCACTTTCATTTCACGTGCGCACCAGTTGTGCCGTATTTGTGACCAGTCTTTGTTGCCAATGCAAAACACCACAGGAAATAGTCAATTAGGATTTGTTAGACCAACAAATACATCAAGAATGATTTTCCCAGGAATTGTTCTCTTAAGACACATTTTAACAGTGTAAGTGGAAGGTCTGCATCCTAGCAGCTTTTAAAGACATAAAAATGCAGAGGTCCTAGAAGAAAAGTTATTGATTCAAAAGTAAGCAATAAAATAAATTGCAGGTGGAAATCAATATGCTCAATTACATTTTGATAAAACACAATAGTTGACTAGAGTTTCACACATCTCATACACAGTTATATATAAATGTTGTCTAATTTATAAAAGGAGTGGATTTTGATGCATAGGGTACAGCTTCAGATATTAAGAGTATCCTGGGATTACATTATCCTTTAAATGCCCCTAGAATCTCTACACCTCTGAATTAAATATTAAAAGAAAATGTTCATGTTACTAGGCTATATTAAATAAATTGATGACACCTTGAAAGTATTTCAGATTCAACACTTCATTTCTCTTTTAAATGTTATAGGCCATATTGACAAAGCTGAATTCTAAAATAATCCCAAATATAAAATGGATGGGTTACATGTACACAGTCATATAGATTCTGACAAATATATTCCAGTTTAATAAAGTATCAAAAGATATTGTTGAACAACAGTTTTAGAAAAATCTAATTTAAAAGAAATTGAAAATTTAAAATAAATACTCATGCTATTTTGTCTTCAATAGTACAGTCTTGATAAACAGAATGCATCCTAGATTGAAAAATATTTTTCTCTATATTTTTTAATTTAAAATTTGATTTCTTCAATGTGTTTGACATGGCTTGGTATTAGATAGATGGACTTGTGACAACAATTACTTCATACCTAGAATTCTTAGCTACAAGTCATAAATCATGTGGACCCTGAGGACAACAGAAATAATATACTTAGTATACAGTATGGCTTAGTGAAAAGCATATGGTCATTTAAACCATATGCCAGAATTAACTTGAACCTTTTAATGAGAGATCTAGACCAAGAAAGCAAGTGGCAGAGATAGCATTTGAAACCAAAAGTTCTGATCCTAGAAGCCATGCTCTTAAGTCTTTTGCAACCACGTCCCCGGAGGTATACCAGTTGACCATCAGAGTATTCTGTATTCGAATCCTTCACAAAGTCCTTATGATGACATTACCAGAATAAATACGACTTTCTTCATGGACTCTGTTTGGGAAAGTGTGATGCACACAGTGTGGAGGAATCCTATTCCTTTGGACGCTCTCACTATCATTATTTTAGAGCAACCGACTCATGGGTTTGCAGGTGCTGCCCCAGTCTTTGGCTGTTACTGTGTGGAGATAGTACCAAGAAGTTACAACTAGCAGGTCCCTAAAAGAATCAACCTGAGACAACTCTGTCTTCAGTGTGCTTGGTAGAACAAATGTCCTTGTGATTAAGATTAATATCAATTGGCTAAATTGGCAATTATATTTTAAAGAGAAAATCATTTTATTAACATATTCTTTTACCTACTATCACTCCTGTCTTCTATGCCATGAACCCAAATTATATTAAATCATTAGCATTGGTTTTTGAAAACTTTTTAAAAGATAAAAAAAATTTAAAAAAGGAATTATTCTCTTATTCAGTACCCAAAAAGAATTTTGCTATTTTTAAATATACTATGTATAAAGACAAAAAATATATATATTTCTTATTCACATTTCTATAACCTTCCACAGACTTTGAAAACATTTGTCATTTCATAGTGTGGATTTCACATGTAATATAAGCATTGCTTTTCTTATCTTTAGGACTATTTATATTAAAAAATATATAGCTACATATTTCTAATTGGATTATTTTGCTGAAGGCCTACCAAAATGGTACCAAATGTTAATTCTCAAAAATCCATCCCACCTATAATCTCTGTTTGTAATAATTAGCTCTACACAAAGAGTGAGTGGGTAGTGAAGGTGACATCATGCACAGTTTTCTGAACTCCAGAATGAATTTTTTCAGATTACATTTGTCATGTTAAGAATAGTATAAAAGTAAGTGATGGCCCACAAATTATTTACTGCCATTATTGCCCTTAATTCATTTAAATTGCTATCTCATAGACTGATGTAAAATTTCTCTACTTCTCATCTCCACCACACACGATGACACTAAGTTGAACTGGTCAAAGATACATGGAGGTTCTAAGTTTTCACACTAAAGTGTGAAGCCAGCATTCTGCCTGCAATCCTTCTTTAGATGGTAGTGTACTTCTAGCATGCACTAGAACTCTACCCCAAATCTGCTCACATTTAAGGCCTGCCAAAGCTTATCCACTAAAGTTCCTGTGGAGGAACACAAGAAGTTATCTAAGTCCCATTCTCATGAGTTAAGACATTTAAAAAAAAAAAAAAAGTCCTTAGACTATTACTACTGCTTCCTCAAGTGCAGTTTGCTATAATAAATATTTTTGTTTTAATATGTTGAATAAACCTTTTCCAAAACTGTAGCTGAATGTATTGTCTACTGTGTCTTAGAGGGAAATCAAGAAACTCTTGACCTTGGCATTGAGAATTTTGTCCATTTTAAAGCAAATGGGTCATTGTTGTGTTAGCTAAGGAGAATTGCCTCAGTTGTCATAATAGATCTGTGCCTTAGCAGCTAGGAACCAAAGACCTACATTTGCAGTTCAGTTCTCATGACTAGTTTCTTCACAACCCCCTCTCTCTAAATCAATTTTTCCATCTTCTCTGCCACACTAATGGATACAGAACAGGCTCATAAGTGACATTGACTCACTACCCTGTGAGGTCATTGATCTAGAGGTGATGAAAAAAATGTCCCTTCAAAAAGGCCCTTGTGTTGAGTATGGTTAAGAGAATAACAGCTTCCCACTAGTAACTGGCTTGCTATAGAAATGAGAATCTTCACCCAGCTTCTTACCTGAACATCTGTTTCCTCCTCTCATCTATTTGTCCCTTCTCTCAGATGACTTCAGTTAATAGTCATTGCTCTAAACCAAGGGTTGGAAAATAATCTGCAGAGACAGATAGTACATAGTAAAGACTTCTGGCTTTGTAGGTCACAAAATCTCGGTTGCTGCTATTCAGTTCTACCACTGTGACATGGAAAGTGAACACAGATAAATATGTAAACTAATGAATGCTCCAGTAAAACTTTATTTACAAAAACCTGCTAGAAGCCATGTTTAGACATGTATGTAGCTTAGTGCAATGATTAATATTGGACATTACTTTGACAGGATATAGACTCAACTAAGGAAGAGCCCTCTGAAGGTCTTGAGGGAATTGGAGGTTGAGTTGATCATGATAAGAAGAATCACTCTAAATGTAGGCAGCATCATTGCATGGGCTGCCATCTGGGGCTTACAGGAGGAGAGAGTCAGCTAAGCATCAGCACTTATGGCTCTCTGCCTTCTGGCTGTGAGAGCAATGTGACCAGGGAGCCTGTTCCACTGCTGTGCCTTCCTTTGCTGCTGTGGATTGTCACCTCAAACCACGAGCAAAACCAAACCCTTCCTTCCTGAATTTTCCTTTGTCCGATATTTCATCACAACAATGAGCAAAAGAATGGATACACTGATTCCTGATTCAAATAGTTTTTAAAACTTGCTTTTAACATCTAGTTTAATATTTGATTGACTCAGGTTTAGCACAGCAAAACACTTTAAAATATTTTATTCAGGAAGAAGAAAGTATAACTCCAGAATGAAACAAAGTTCAGGTGATCTGTATTACAAACAGGCAAGGTATAATTTATTAAAGTACCAAAAATTGGAAATGCTGTCTAGAAATGAGTACTCTATCCAGGGGAAGAATAACAAATACACATAACACAAATGTGCATGCTCACAAGCAAAGGGTCCTTCAAGTGCCAGGAGCAAGAAGATATTTTTTATGTAACTGGTCCTATTGTTCAGATAGACTTCACAGGTAGAGGTAAAGGAAATGAGCATCCTGAACAGAGGTGTGGTGTGCTCCAAACAGAGATGAAACAGCCTGCAGTGGACTGAGACACTTCGTAGTTTGGCTGCAAACTACGTAAGTAGAACATAAAGTAGGCAGAGAAGAAGTGAAAGGTCACGATATTAAGGACGATAGCAAGCTAGGCAGTTAGAGTTTCCAGGCAGTAACACAGAGAGCAATTGGATGTATTGGAGAAGAAGAAAATTGTTGCTGGATCTTCACTGAGAATCAAAGTGGATCTATTAGAACTTACAGGAAAGAAGGAAAGCCTTCAGAAGATGGATGTTCGAGGTTGAAGGGGAAATAAAGAAACATTTTCCCTTGGGGGCATACGCAAACTATCTATAGGGCTTTCCAAACTGCATACTCTCGATTGCAGAGATTTTGACGTGGCTTACTGTTCATGGAGAATCGATATCTTTGTCAACCATTATTATAGTTATTTGTATACACCATGGTTGTTAAGGTGAGAAATTAAAAAAAAATGGTAAAACCCTGCTAAAAAGGATGCTGTGGGTATTATCTTAACAAAATGTCTCCTAGGGAGAAACAAACCAATATGGCATTACCCCTAGACAGGGTATCGATAACAGACCAAAGAAATAATTCCACACAAATCTCATTTGACAAAACAATGAGTTTAATTGGGGTTGCTTACAGGCGCATGAACTGTTATAAGTATGGCTACATGAGTGGCTACACCACTAATGAGAAAAGTCTATCTCCGTGATGTTGTTAATTACCAATATATCTTAGGGTGTACCTTAGCATCTCATTCTCCTCCTGATAAACCACTCTCATGCTGTCTCTTGATTGCTTATCTAGAGATTACAGTTACTCTGAGTTATCTGGGAGTTAGTTCTGGGGTGGTACAGTCAAAGCAAAGTGAGTTCCAAAACAGTATGTTCTAGAGGGTCTAGCCAGTCTCACTGGAGAGCAAGCAAAAAAAAATCGAGTTTGTGAGTCTGAAGCTTGAAGATTTGGAAGGTTGGAACTGTCCAAAAGGGGTGATCACACGGCTGTCATTATGTGTCACTGTGAACTGATGTTTAGAGAGAAGCTCAGACTTCAGGGTTGCTCATATTTTGAAAGAGAAACAAAAAGAAATAGTTCACAAAAGGAGGGAAAAGAGGCACTCTCCAGATGCCAGGATACCAAGGCTAAAGGAGACCAACAGGGACGAATTAGCCAAAATATCAGGGACTGAAAAACAGGCCTTTGGACTGAGGAACAATGTAGGATGTAGCCATTCCCTCCTGAGAAAAGAGCAGATGGGCTAAAGCAGAGCACGGGCTGCAGGGGGTGGAGGCAGAAGCTGGGTGAGGAATTGCAAGTAGCAACTGTAAATCCTCTTGAGAAATTTGGGAGTGGTTTGTTCCTGGGCTACTATAAATAACAGGAATGCAGGAAGCAGGAAGTCATAAGATGAAAGGGACATCTTAGTAACAGGAGAACAGTTTGCAAAGGACAACATTTAGGATTAAACAACCCCAAGGTTACAACCATTCCATGGTATGATGCGAGGCCCTTGAGATGTTTGCCACCCAAAGGTTGAAGGGTGCTGGCTTTAATAGTGGGACAGCTGGCACGCAATCAGCATCGAAAGTAGTTCGAGAGCCCCTGAGTGCAAGTCACATGAGAAGTACATGACATGAAATAGCTTAAGCAGATGAGGCTTACATTATGCAGAACCTAAAGCTGTGAGAGAAAACACCAACTTTGATTGACATACTTATGAAAAGGGGCCGTGATGAAGCAGTGTGCTAATTGAAATAATGACTACATATTATGAACAAACGGTAGAGACAATGCTTTTTTTTTTCTTTTCTTTTTTTTTTTTTTTTTTTTTTTTGTCAGAGTGTGAAGGCAAAGCTGTATTTGGTCTATGACTCAGCAGTTGCTGGAGGTGGCTCTTGTTCCTTCAGGGAGCCCAGGGAGTGTCATCACCACTATACCCTAGTTAACCACAGGGACTCACGGACTCGCTTGTCTCAGTATCTGTGTCAGTTTCCCTGTGTCCCAGCCATCCCTGGATTTGTTTCAGCCAATTCAGCCTTCCATTAATTTCCTTTCTAAAAGCTCAAAGCAGCAAAACGAAATTACAAAATATCACCACACCATCACCTATGGACAGCTAGCTTTCTCTTTACACAAAGTCCCTATGTTTCGGGACTTTTCGTGATCAGAGCCCAGGCCCATGTCAAGTGACATGACCATAAGGAACAGAGACTCACCTAAAGTTCTTTCTTCTCCACTGCCATCTTTCTATTCACAAGCCACTGGCCTTAAAGTAAATGAAATAGGGACTGCTTGGAACCAAGAATTCTGTCCTGCCCCAGACCCAGATAGGAGAACAGTTACCACTCTGGCAAGGTCGTTTCTTATGTGACATTAGCTGTTACCCAGTGTTAGGATGAAAGCAAACACCTGAGGTACTTTAGGAGACTTTGTGTCTGCAGTGCTGACCAGTGCACAACTGAGCCTACGGAAGCCTGGAGGCAGATTCGACTTTTCAGGATTCTCTTTTCTGAGGCTGAAAAGGCTTTTCTTCACCATTCTTTCGAGTGAACCCCTAATAGGGAGTTTTTTGGATCTTTTCACCTCACCAGGACAGACCAAGGGGATACCCATGCCCTGAAACAACTGGGCTGGAGTCAATTGCATGATAAGGCAGGCTATGTTAGGTGATATGATGGGACATTTCAAAATAGTCACTTAGGCCTCCTGGTGCAGCATGAATCCTTTGGTCTCTGAAAATTTTCCATTGGGGTGGTCCAAGCAGCATAGGGACAATCTTGACTATTTTTCCCTATTTCCCAAAACTGTTATCTTTCCTACGACTAAAATTGATATCTTACTACTGACCTCATTCATACTGGACCTAGCCACATATCCTCAGTGGTCCTTCTAGGAGGGCCAAGTCTTACAATGGTCTGTCGTGACCCTTTTTATAGTCTTTGACAGTGGGAAAAATAGTGATAAAATGACCATCTAATAACTATGCTGGGACCACCCAGCAGTAGCTTAGAAAACCAGCTCATCACAGATAACCTCTGACAGGCTCAGTATATACTGTCTCCATCCAAATGTGGGAGAGATCCTTATCTATGGAACCATTAGTACATGTCCCCACATACAGCTCTATCTCTTGGCTTCTGATTCTTTCTGATCTGATTTGGTACCTAAATAAAGCAGAACTTGAAGCCCAAGATACCACCCCAGTATCTTTCAAATTCATCATTTTATGGGAAAAAAAAAAAAAGTTAAGCTTCTGCAGAGCAAAAAATAGCATAATTTCATAAAAAAAGAAAACAACAGATTGTCATCCATATTTGCTGAAAATATTTTCCCCAAAGAGTTAATATTTATATTACTTAAAAACTCATATAAAATGATAAGACAAAATGTCTACTTCCAGTTATCAGCCATTCCAGTTTGCGTGTAAAACTGACTCTATTTCTTGCCTCTGTCGTTTCATTAATGGATGCGGGTCAGAATCCCATCACATTAAATGATCAGTTGCAAATGGAACAAAGACATAATAGGAAATGCAGGAATATTACCTTCCACTACTCTAACATCAAAATGAGGAAACACAATGAACTATTTTACATTAGAAGAAAATAAGGGGTGGGGAATATGGTACTAGTTAATCCTACTACCTTCCCTAAAAACACTGACTAAAAGACATCCTTTATTTGTGGTAGAAGAAAGTGAGAAGCACGGAGCCTTACTACAGTCAGTAAAGTGTCAAGACGGCTATATATCCATTATATGGTCCATTCAGTACTAACTGGGACACCCTTGGGAAGGCCACTTGGCAATATCTCTAAAATACAAAATATTTATCTCCTTTGACTAAGTATGTCCATGCTAGACATTTTTCTTATGTAAACAGACCGAAAGATAGTCAAATTAAACAAATATTTTCTCTGCTACAAGATTCATTATAAATAATAAATAAAAAAAAAAGATGTAGAAACAATGTAGTGTACACTAGCAAGCGGAAAGATTAATTTAATTACATAAGGTAAAAAGCAGAGTCTGCAAAATCACATGTGAATTGGGCTTACATTTTTATGTGTGAACAAGTTAAGAACCAAAACAAATTTGAAATAACTGTTGGGTTTCTGGGTACCAATTGTATTGGGACATCTTTTATTTTGCACTGACTGTGTGTTGTTCTTTTTAAGGAGTAACCTGACACCCAACCCATGATTTCCACCATGCCCCTCCCCCCATGCCTCGTCACCACTCAGCCAGAGAAGAGGCTCACTTCCTAAGGATTCTTTCAAGTGTTCCTCCTCCCACACTGCAGGTACCAACACTATCCACCACTTACCAGGGATCCTCCATTTGTCCTAGACACTGTGCCTTTGATAAAACGTTAAGGGACCTGAAAACATTCCAAGTACTGTACTTGGAATTTTTATATTGGGTAATCTTCACAGCCACCCACAAGGAAGGTGTAACAATTGCCCTCCTTGTTCACTGAGAATCACAACACTTAATACCCCACCCCTAACCCTCCAGCCATGCCTAATGCTCCAGTATCTGAATTAGACCCTGGGCCAGAGAGATGGGTGAGCAACTAACAATACTCCTCTGAGTCTGTTACCCAGGATCCCTAGAGCCCACACAGTGAAAGGCAAGAACCAATTCCTTCCCATTGTTTTCTGACTTCCATAAGCACACCATGACACACAGATATCCATGTGTGTGGGGTTGGCTTTAACAAGAATTTAAAAAATAATAATAAAATAAAAGTATCCTCTCATTTCTATGGAGGCCCACCAGAAGCTCGAGTCTGTAAGATCCACTCCAGCAAACTCAAGGCAAATTAGTTCCCATGTACAACTCATATTTTTAGAATCTCTGTAACATTCTAGCCTACAAAGTCCATCCGGCAGAGAATGGCAGGTGATGCTGGATGTTAGGGTATAAGGTAGATGTTTTAAAATATGCACCAATGGTGTGTGTGGGGGGGATGGGGAATGAGGTAAGAGGATAAAATCTGAAATGTAAATATAATATCCAATAAAAAAAGAAAAAAGAAATGAAAATAAAAATATAATCAAAAAAGAAAAAAAAAAAATGTGTCTCATCAACATGGCTACCTAAACAATGACATCACCATGGGCCATGCTAACCTCAGACTGGGAAAGCTCATGAGCCTCAACTCCAGACAAAGAACTACTGGCAATTAGGGAATGTTGAGAGTGAAAGAAAGAGTTTTCCCCAAGGAAGAATTCCTTAACTGGTTATGCAATACCCAGTGGTCAACGCTGAGATCATATACATACAAGTAACGTATGGACCTAGCAGTTTGCATTTGAATATTTAGAAGTGTGTGTGTGTGTGTGTGTGTGTGTGTGTGTGTATTTGTGTGTTTGCGCAACAAAAAAAATAAAAAGACACCTTGAACTTGAGAGTGTGAGGGATGCTTACAGTGTAGAGGTTAGAAGAAGTAAAGGGAAGGGGAAATGGTATAATTTAGAAAAATGAAAAATACTATAAAAAATATACACTAAGAAAATTACTTTTTTAAATCTGCTCAAAGTTCAGACAAGAGGTGAAAGTCGGTTTTCAAAGTCCCCAGGCCTCTCCCGCTCTGTTCCTCAGTTCTCTGCTCAGATCTTTCTACAACTTCTACCCCAACATCTTAATCTATTATCAGTATTCTTTGTCCTCTCCCCACAGAATTTACTAAAACAAAAGAATATGTTAACATCCAAGTGTCTATATTGTACTTTCCTTCAGGTCACTAAAGCTAAGGAGTCAAAGAAACAAAACCCTGTCACGAAACTTGAGATTTGCAAATAGCCACTGGGCTGAGAAACAGCTAAGGAGGGGCAGCTGTCAAGGAGTCCCTATGATGTAAGTTGTGAGGCTGAAGGACATCTCCTGGTCCACTGACAAAAGACAGACAGAAGACTTGCCTATCATTGCACACGTGTGCTCAACCACTTTCCTCAAACCATAATTAAATACAATCTAACTATACTTGGGTATCTTAAAATACAAATGGTTGCAGGTTTTTTCAGTCCTTATACGTACTCTCAGTCTTGACCGTAAAGAAATCAATCCGCTAAGAAACATTCCTATTTTTATAAGGTATACTTAAATAAAGGTAACAGCTGAATAAAAGAGCCTTGGTTGCAGTTTCTATAAAGGATAAGGACATCTTTGCAACACAAAGTGGAGCAACAGCTAAAGACAGCATTAAGATCTAAAAAAAAAAAAAAAGGACATTTGCCAAGGCTGTTAAGGTGGCCAGATTGATTAAACTTGACATCTGTCTAACTTAATAGGACTGATGTAAGGAATTTTGGCTCTTTTTTACTTATCCAGTGTTGCTGCAGTTGAACCTTGTTAACAGCTCTATTAATGTCAAACAGATAAGAGGGACTGGCCATTTCACCTACATCCCAGTATATAGACTCAGGTAGAACCAGTATGTAGATTCAGGTAGGTGAAGACCCAACCCATTTAGATCTTCATAACTCTAAAGAAGGTTTTCTTAAAACCACCCAGTGGCCTTAATTAGAATCGCCCATTTTGTTTGACCATCTAACTTGGCAGAGCAACATATATTTTCTGATTAAACAGCTTCACCTGGCCAGGGTGACACTCAAGGTTCTTTCAGACTCCAGTTGTGCTTCAATTATCGCGAGACAACAGTCTGCTTAACAGGACGGGCAGTAATTGACCACAGAGTTATTCTAACAGAACAATCCATACAAATGGATTGAGCCAGCTCTCCTCCCAGGGGGTCATCGTGTGGAGCAGACATTCTAATTATCCACATCCAGCTAAAGCCACACGTGTGGGCCTTTTCTGGTGGCTTCTTGGCAGTAAGAGATGAAGACATACTCAATACATCCATGGAGGTGTTTGATCTGTGGTGTCAATGGCAGGATTCTGAACATTACGTGAAGCAGAGTACGGGATCAGTAGTAGTTGAATCCATGCCAAGATTCCCCCCAGGCCTCCGCAAACCTTTAATCTTGTAATAATGAATAATGAGAAGCATCAAATACTAAAATTGAAAACTGCCATTAATTCTCTCCTATCAAATAAATCAGCAAATACTGTTAGTGCTCAATACTCCCTCTCTCCTTCCCTTTCCTGTCTCTTTTGGAATCAGAGATAACTGAACTATATATTGGGTTTCATGCACACACACATGTCATATATATACAAACATATATATATACATATATATGAAAGTCAGACTAATAAACAGTCATGTGCTGATCTTGAAATATAGCATGAGAATGCATCTGCTAACAAACTCAATTATAGTCACACATCTCCATTCACTGAACCTATTAAACAGGACTAAATCTTGCAATATATATTGTTCTCTAATACTTACAAGGAGAATCTAATGTGCAGTCTGAATTTCCCTTCCTTTGCACAAAGGCCAAAGGCCAACTGTAAGCCTATGCAGAACCTGTTTTTCTCTCCAGCCTCACCTCCGCCTCACCTCCCCCTCACCTCCCTTGGCTGGAATTCTAGTCCCACGATGCCTGATGAATACTCCAATAAAATCCCATAGAGACAGGTGCAGCAAGAATATAATAAGCATTCAACGCAAGCACTGCTGAGTCCTTCTTCCAGGAAGCCTTTTGCTACCTTTTGTTGGAGTTGAACTTCTGTGCATTCTCATTGCACGTCATGCATATTTTTATTATACTTATTATAGTTTTGATTGAAATAAGGTTAAATTGCTTGCCCATCCATTCAATTATATCTGAAAAAATATTTCTATTGTAAACAATCACTCCTATGCTTTACTCATGTTAAGGACTCGTTAACTGTTAAATGAATAAGTGAACAAAGGAACAGAATAGTCCTAAGTCTGTTGCCTATATCCTTTACCTTCTTCTTTTATCCGTTATCTAAACCAAGCAGATAAATCACATATAAAAAATATGCAATGTAAGTATGAGTGCAATTTTTAGATTGGATTGTGGTGATGGATGAATAAGTCTATGAATTCATTTTAAAATATTGACATGATGCTGACCTTATGGCATGTACTTACATTTCATTGTATCTATTAGAAATGTGAGCAGAAAATAAAATGTTTACATTATGGAGTGGCTACAGTAAGTGAGAACATCTCAGAGCTCAGATGGTTTAGAAAGTTTCCTGAAAGGTAAAAGAGGTTAACTCTGAAACCCCACCCCACCCTCTTTTCTGTGAGTGAAATTGTTTGTACCTTCTGAAAAACACATTAACTAGGTCCCATGCAGTAGACATGTTTAATGAGAGCATGGGAGTTCATGTGACAAAACTGGCCTTCTTCCAAATTGGTATAAAGGAACTAACCTAATTTCAGAGTTTGATTCATGGTTTGAAAGAACAACAAATTTGTTTCATTTATCCTACGTAATTGAATTAATGAGTTGAATTCAAATGAAACAATTTAACTCTAAAATTGTGTTGAGGATAAATTAAAAGCAATAAATTGCTACAATGAATTTTTCTTGGTTTAATTTTTTCTAGTTTCTTATTTTTCATCAATTAGAATGTTACCTGTTTTTAATTGGTACTACTGTATCTTATGTTTCCTTAAATTTTTTCTGAGAGTCTTCTGGATTTTCACTGTATGGCTGACAATGTATTGAACTCATATAATTCCAATCTCTTGAGTCCACATTATATAAATTACATAAAGTAGCTCTGTAGTTCCTTTTCAATTTTTAACCATTGACTTGAGAAAGTATCCATTTTAAACAAATCTTTTATAAATAATAATGGATGCTTTCATCTATCAATCAGTCAAACATCATCATCTTTTTATCTCTAACTATTCTAATAGAATTTGTTACTAAAGAGGGAAATCCCAACCTAATAATGACTCCAGTCCCTCCTTTTTGTAGAGATAGCCCGAGGTATTCAGCCGGCAAATAATTCTTTTCATTGCCAACCTGTTAAAACACAGGAGAAGAGTTAAAGACAATGAATTCCTGTTAGAAACATCAAAGTTAAATATACTCCTTGACAGACATTTAATAAAATCAGCTATGAAGAACAGGAAGGGTAGGTTGTTAGAAACATCAGTTGGCATGCCTCGAAGCTCTTGGTGGTCTGAGATCACCGCCTTTTATTTCAAAGTCTCTGAAAAAAGGCTGCCTCACAGTTGCTCTCAAGTCTTCCTATTGGAAAGAATCCTTGTGCAGTTCTAAAATGGACTTATTTGATATTTATGACAGAGTCTTCATGGTCTAGAAAGAAATTGGTGATTTACATTTGTGACCACAATTCCAAAGAAAATAACTTTTTTATGAGGTGAGGGGAATGTGCCGGGCACATAGATTATCAGCAGCTGTCTGTGTCAAGCAGTTGTTTTTCCTGTCCATTTCTGGATTCAATGCTTCACTGGCATTCGGAGAACCGATATTAAGTTTTTTTGTTTTTTTTTTTTGTTATTGTTACTTTTCTGCTTTAAAGCAGGTGTTAGATCTTTTTCTAACTTGTGTTTTACTTTGTTGCCATTCTTATCTCTGACAATGAACAGAAAAGCTTTGAAATAGCTGTCCTCTGTCCTTCGGCATAAACCAATTACCAAGATTTTAGCTTATCTGTCAAAATCTATAGCAATAGATTTAAGAACAAAGCGGTTAGTTTTGGATCTTTGATTTTTCTTGTTTTTTTTTTTTTTTTTTCGTTTGTTTGTTTTTGTTTTGGGGGTTGTCTTGTTTTGTTTTGTAACTAGATGTTTTGAAGTACTTCATGGAAACAGCACCACCTTTCCCGATCTCCTTAACAAATCATGTTTTCTAGACCCACTTACTCCCAAGTGGTGCTCAGTGACTTACTTCAGGTCTATGCACCTCATCCAGTTATTATACTACCCTTGAAAATAATAGGAAAATCAGAACCAAGACTGAGTCGCAAAGATAGAACTTCTCTTTCCTGAAGAAACGCTAGCAACTTTTTAAAATATAAAAATAAAAAATACAATATTTATTTTATATCGAAATAAAATTCTTGGATACCTTGAAAAAAGATATCCAAGAGGCATGTATGTACACTTGGTTTAGAATGTGATGCTCCAGGTTTCCCTGAAGAAGGTTTGTGTTCACTGGCTGTGGATAATTATCAATGTACCTGTGAAAGAATCTTTAAGGTTCTAATTAGTAGCAATAGAATATATAAAAATACCAGGGAAATTTACTCCTGAGCAATTTGATAATTAAAAATAGACAAATTCCTTTCCCACCACATATTGTCCAAAACTTTTCCAACATCTTCCCAGAGCAGGAAAGACTTGAAACAGTAAAAGATGTGTGTGACTAATAGACTAATAGGGTATGAATTAAAATAATGAAAAGCACTTTTCTTTGGTTATTCTCAAGCAGGCCATAAATATTTACATCCATTATAAAAACAGCTTAACAGCTCAGTGAGATTGAATGCAGTAGCACTTAACGCAATATAACTCCAAACACTTTACAATTCCAGTGGACTTTACATTATATCTGAAAGAGTTTAGCACACATGAAGGCCCATGAGTTGACTAGTTAATGTTTTTTGTTTCAAAAACCATGCAAAATAAGCAAAATTTACTGAAGTAACATCTATGTTTATATATAGTTTAACCCAAACTCAAAAAAACAAGACAAAACTCTGAAGCTTGGTACTTAAGTGTTGGTGCACCAATTTTTCACACATCTTGTAAAAAGGAAAAGTCATATGCTTGACACAAACATTTGACATGTCATGAACTTGAGATTTGGTGTGTTGATACTCAACCAAAAATCAAAGTATTCTTTTCTGTGACAGGATAAAACCCTGAGGACCCCAGATTACTCTCTCACATTCCTTTGTAATTCTATAGGTCTATGAGATACTATACTCTGTGTGCTTTGCTTCTCCCATAGAGTGAGATATCTTGGATTGGTCAAGTGGATCCATGGACAGAAGTCTCAGCATCCTTAAGAAGGTGAGTGAAGAGAGAATCACAGAGTCTGGATGTTTACAAGTAGATCAAAGGAAGTTCTGTTGCTCAACGTGTTTACTATTATCTCTGTTATTTTGTTCAGGTATGACAAAGGCAAAGGGTACTGGACCAAGGAGTTCACTGAATGGTCCTTATTACCTTATTACTTGACAGCTTAGCAGATCAAAAGTCTAATCATTAGCCCTCAGGAGTTCACTTGAGGCATCTAGGGGACACTAAATGGCAAGGGCAAGAAGCAAAGTGTTAGTACCCTGCAGTACTAACCAATTATACCATTAATTATTCCATTTTATTTAGTTTTATATGCATGGTATATGGGGATATATATAGTGTATATGTGGGCTCGTGTGTGTGTGTGTGTGTGTGTGTGTGTGAGAGAGAGAGAGAGAGAGAGAGAAAGAGAGAGAGAGAAAGAGAGAGAGAAAGAGAGAGAGAAAGCATGTATATATGTACATATTTATAGAAGACAGAGGGTAACTTTGAGTGCCTTCTTCAATGACTTGTTCACTTTATTTTCCGAAACAAGGTCATACTAGAGTGGAACTCAATTCTGCTAGGCTGGCTGGCAATTAGCTTCAGATATCTGCCCTTTCTATCTACACCGTGCTGAGATTCTGCCACCACACTGAACTTTTCTGTGGGTGCTGGGTATCTGAACTCCTCCTCATGTTTGTGTAGCAAGCACTTTACCAACTGAACCATCTTCCCACTCCATCACTATAAGGTATTTTACATATGAAAATTTAATTTTGTGATTCTGTGTGTTGAGGACAAAGCAAACGGGGCTTATATGTGTGGGTTCACATTTCTGTACATATACATATGGAGGCCAGTGTGCTGTTCCTCAAGCCAGTCATCTTGCTTGCTGGGTTTTGATTTTGAGACAAGCCCTTTCACTAGCCTGGAGCTCCAGTGATCTGTTTAGCTCTGTCTCTCCAGTGCTAGGCTTATCAGCACAGTTTTGGTTTTTATGTGGGTTTTGAGGATAGAATACAGTTCCTTGTGCTTACAGGTTAAGTACTTTACTGATTGAGCCATCTCTCCAGACTCATTAAAAAGTTTAATTTTTTAAAAAAGGCTAAGTTTTACATTTATAAGCACACAAACAGACTTATATGGATAGACGATAGATATAGAAAACCATCACCCATACCAGCACTTGTTAATTCCAAAGCTATACACACACACACACACACACACACACACACACACACACGATTACATATACATCATATACATACACACACACACATATATGACTACATATACATCATATATATATATATATATATATATATATATATGACTACAAACTGAGTATTCAAAGTTACAAAAAAATTTTAATCTTTGTCAACTGTTCTGCCAGAGAAAATAAATAATGATTTATATCTCAGAACATCAGTTCAGCAATTTCACAGGTCTCTGATAACCAAAAAAAGAATGAAGAAATCAATTAATACTAAAAATAAAAAATTTAGGAAGACTAAAGTGAATGAAAGTATGAACACTCTATATAAAGCAAGGCCATTGAGAAGCTGGTAGGCTCTTCCCATTGCGCTCTGCACTTCCCATCATGCTCTTGGCCTTCCTGCTCTTTCTGCCTTTTGGCAAAATCAGGAATCCAGGCCCTGGGTTTTAGCCACTATTATTTGTGAAAGTACTGACAGAAATCCTTCCTTGTGAAAAAATAAACAAGCGTGAAAGCTAAACTGTAATGAATCCACCTTAATAATGACAACAGTGTGAGTACTGCCTGACAGAAATTTAATAAATCCTGTCACATGTGCAGAGAACACTATTAAAATGCCAAGTGAAAGAAATAGTAAAACAAACCCCGCACGAGTCCCGAAGAGAAGCTCACCTCAGCCCTCCTTTACGATTTGTTTTGTGTTCAAGCATATGGCTAAACCAGGATGTTTCCCCCATTTGTTCTCTCTCTCTCTCTCTCTCTCTCTCTCTCTCTATATATATATATATATATATATATATATATATATATATATCTGTCTCTCTGTTTCTCTCTGTCTCTCTGTCTCTCTCTGTCTCTCTCTGTCTCTCTCTCTCTCTCTCTCTCTCTCTCTCTCTCTCTCTCTAAGATATCAATGTTATATGCAGAAAGACTCAACAAAATGGAGAATTCCAGAAGCCACAAAACAAGCAAATGAGCTTTCTGCTTCATGCACTGTGACAACATAACATAATTCTGTGAGCACTCTTTGATAAGCCAAAGAATATTTACATACAGTTTAGGGAAAACAAGATATCATTGGGCCTTGTCAGCAACCCCTCAGGCCTCCTGGCCAATCAGTATGAACTCATCTTTAGTTCTTGGGGCAAAGTTTCACACTTGCCATTTCTCAGTTTGAAGGTGTTGCTCTCAACTCAGAGACTGAGATAAAAACATTTCTCCCAGAGTAAGTGTCTCAGACTGTCCCCACCTCTGTCCCAGAGGTGCTAAGCTGATGGAATGCTCATACATATAATCAAGGATAGGGCAGCCAAGGCTGCATGGTGGGATGGTGGCAATGAATGGCTGACCTTGATGCATCAGAGCACAAATTTTTTAACACTGAATCACTTTGTTTTTATCCTTAGGAAAATAAGATCATTTTCATTTGGCCTAGAAGACTTTTTACTATTTTCCAGGACATGTAGGCAACCCATAGTCCATATGCCAAAAAACAACAGCAACTTAGACCAAATAAGTAACAAGGGTTGAATAAAATTTTGAACAATCACTGAAAATTTACCATACGCTCCCCCACCCCCAAAAAAGCTAAGAAAGCTATCTTCGTACTGAGACGGCAGACAGCTCTCAGCGTTTCATATGCTGGTTAGCTGTTCTCCAACTTCCTAATGGTTCCCTTGATCAGTGGAGATAAGACCCACAAAAACCATCACATTGCGGCTATGACTAATTCCATAAGCATTCTCAAATAAAGTCAATTGACCATTAAACTACTGTAACTGTGGCCTAATTTTTAACTGATTGACAACCCAAGAAAGGTCTCCGGTCACAAACATACACGCTAAAATCTGTCAGGGGGAGTGGAGAGGGGGGAAAAAAATCCATCGACACACACTGCCTCTTTTGGTAGATACGCAAGTTCTTCTTTCTTTCCTTCTTTTTTATTTTTAAATTCAAAGGCCATGAATGCAGATAGCTTTCCAGTTGTCCTTGTGTTTCCTGACTGAAAGGACTCTTTAAGTACCCTCAACATGCTTAGACAAGTAGCTGAAACAATCCCTTCTTTTCAACCCTGATGGCAACCCTTCTTAGATTTTGATGAGCTACACACATGGAGCAGATTTTTTAAGTAATAGTGGCCCTTCAGTTTCTGAAGTCCTTTCAGAGCACAAACACAGTGTGTGCACTTTGCTTGCAGAGATCTGCTCATTTGCAGGAAAACCATATTTTGCACCACATCCTCACATATTGATATGTTGAGGAAATAAACAGCTAACATCACTTCCCATCCATCTGCTAAGCTTGTTAGAAAGATGAACACCCAGTATTCAGATGTTTTTCACTCAGGTCAGAAATTCCATGCTCAGCATAATTTGCTTTTACTTTTAAAGGCAAATTTTAACCCAATTAGATGAAATGTACCTCTTCTCTTAAAAAACTAATAACAAGAATAAAGTAGAAAAGCCAGCCATGTTGGATATTATCTAGATATTTCTACCACCAGGCTGCTGTAGGGGCTCTTAACAAACGATGGTTTGCTCGATTTTCCTACTTAAAAAATAACAGTTACTGCTCATTTACTGATGATGTAAATCAAAGCCCCGGAAGAAATAATCTATCATTCCTAACAAACTGTTTTCAAAAGATCTTTATACTCATCCATCAGTATCCAGAGTTACACAAGCTCTGCCTGAGTTGCAAATATTTTAAAAGCTTGTAGCAAAGCAATAAAAGTCAATTGAACAAGCAAATCCCTGGCAGTCGTGGTACCCACTGAAAACTGAGCCAAATGCTGTCGTGCAAAGGCATTGGAAACATAACGGACATGAGACCCTTGACTTGTCATTGTTTCTGCTTTGCCTTCTAAGTGGGATGACAGCTCTTCAGGAGGATCAGGTCCTTCTCCCTGCCTTTGATATGCTCTGCATATCATAAAGCATTGATGATCTTACAAATTAAATTTCAAGGGGCAACACAACAGCAATGAACAATAAAGTTGTTTTAGTAACAGCTAGGCACACAGCTGAGAACATCTAAGTTATATCAAACATAAACCATTGAGAGAACCTGGACAGCAAACTAAAAGTACTTTAGTAATGTTAGTTTTAATTTTCTTTATATGATACTAATATGATTCCATTATATATCTATCCCCCCCCCCCCAGTGGTAAGGATCAAACCCAGGGTTCTGCTATGTTGAGTAAATATATCCCCAGCCCAATACACATATGTTAAAAATCCTTTGGTTTAACATGAAGAATCTTAGGAGAGTCAGTACAAACTAACCTACCTCTTTTAAAACTCAATTTATCAAACTGTCAAGAAGCAATGGCAGCTAAAAGTTGGAATAATTGCAGCAGCCATTGTGCAGTCCTGGTGAAGAAGCAAAGGCAGTGGCAGAAGAGAATTTGGAGCAGGAGAGGGTTTTAAAGAGATCTGTAGCCCAGCACTTCTCAAATTGTGACACGCACTCAGATCTCTAGGGGCTCCCATGAGGCTGACTCTGAAGGCCGTGAAGACCCACAACTGTATTTCCATCCAGTTCTGTAGGAGCTACTGTTGTGTCTTACCAAACCACACCGTAAGTAGCCATTGTCTATAGCCCAACCCCTAGGATTTGAAATTTTCACAATGTCAAACTCCTATCTATGGAAAAAAAAAAAAAAGGTTCAAAAAAAAAAAAAAGAAAATCTAACATTCCTATGAGGCAATAGATACCATAGTAAAGTATCGAGAAACATGTGAATTTTACACATCCAAGTGTAAACTATTCTAAATTAAGATATTTATTATCTGTAAGTCAATGGCATATGAACAATCAAGGATAATAAGTTTAAAAGCAAACGAGATAGGCTTACTACTTTGCAGTCATTAAGTCTTACCTTTCCCCCAATGTGGTGACACCAGCAGAGAGAACCTTTACCTTAGTACTAGACTCCGTGACCTCTTGCCTGCTGCCAGCAACCTCTCACTTGCCTGTACTATTCACCTGTCCCTTCCTCCCCTTCCTTCCCTTTCAGCTCTCTACCCTCCCCAAAGTAAGCTTTTTTTTTTCTAAATGCTTTTAATTGAAGCACAATTATATCGTTTTCCTCCCCTCCTTTCTCTCCTCTAACCCCTCCCAAGTATTCTCCCTTTAATCCCTCTCAAGGCCCCTCTCTAATCACAAGGTGATAGTGCTTTTTCCTTTATTATTATTGCTAGATATAAATCTAATCATACAACCAGCTGAGTCTATTGTTTCTGTGTATGTGATTTCAGAGCAAGGCACTTTGCATTAGATAACCAATAAAGAAGATCTTCCCTGGGAGAGGCTAGTAGGCCTTCCTCCAGCTGCCTGTCATTAGTTGCCTGTAGTTCTTTGTCTAAGGTTGGGATCCAGGGAAAATTTCCCCCTTCAAATTAATGTGTCCATTGATGTTGCCATTGTTTTGGTCTTGTTTGTTTAGCCATTTCTACAAGAGATTGTTTCACAGCAGATAACCTGCTAATCTGGCTCTTCAAATCTTCCAGCCTCCTCTTCCTTGGTGTCCCCAAACCATAGATACAGGAGCTATGGTGCAGATATATCCACTGGGGCTAGGATCCATGATCTGTTGATCTCAACATTGTATCCAGTTGTAGTTTTCTATGATGATCTGTTTGCTCGAAGGAGAGGCTTCTAGAATGAGGGATAGTAGCTACATTTACCTGTGAGTATAAAGATAAGATTTACAATATAGGATAAAATATGCTGCCCTAGCAAGTGATGGTAGCAGCTACTTTAGTAATGTCTGTTAGCTCCATATCCCAGGAAAGCTAGTTAGGTTTTCAGTATCAAGTATGACATCTCTCTTGTTGAGTGGCCTTTAAGTCCAATTAGACATCTGATGACTGCCAATCAGAGCACCAATTAAGCAGGATTCTTTATTACTTCCCACTCTTGGCAGCCTTTATAGTATTTTATGGAGGCTAGCACACAGAGAAGAGGCTTTCAGGTTAGATCCATCTTGAATCACCATGTCTTATGCCTTAAATGTTTGGTGTCTTCAGCAAATGGAAACCCAGTGCCTGAGAGGCAACAAAGGGTAATGCCTGTATCTGTTCTGTTTTGGAAGTCATTTAGACCAGCCTGGCCAACTATTCAAAAGGGGATTTCTGCTGCCTGATACTCGGTGTTTTGTTAGTATGTGGTTCCTATGGGAACATTGACAACTAATTTATCCTTCACTTAAATACCGTAGGTTGAATACCAGGCAGCTCCTAGCCTTCCACCTATGGCAGAACCTTCTTTTCTCAGGTAAGGTTTTTCTTTATCCTTTTCGATTGCATGCCTCTTAGCACTGTCATCTATTTGGTTGTATTGTCTACAACAGCTCCTAGCTTTTCCTAGTTTGTTTTCCAAACTCTAGGAGTCCAGACTGATTTAAAAAAAAAAAAAAATTGGGACTTGTTTGCCCATCTCTGTACCAGAATTCTTCTCCTACTAAACTCTGAGTCTGTCCTTTTTTTTTTTTTTTTTTTTTTTTTTTTTTTTTTTTTTTTTTTTTTTTGTCTTGTAAACTGCTGTACTCTGAAAACAAAATGCATAAATTCACCTCACACAGCAGATGAGGCCTGAGGCAAGCTGGTCCCAGATTATCACCTTCGTCTCTTTTTCCCCACTGTCAAACCACATCCACACAGCATTTCTTAAGCTCCATTTACCAGTTCATCAATCACCAAAGACACCAGGTCATTTCATACCTCTATCTCAGCATGACTTGATCTCCCATTCTAGAACAGTCTGCTTCTTCAATGATTCTTGCAAGATCCATCCAGTCTCATGTGAAGCTTTTCTACTGAAGTTAGAGGTTCATTTCCCTCTAAAATTCCAATAAGTACTCACTTTATATCTGTATTGACGCGCACACCAAACCAGAGCATCTTACTAGCAATCTCTTCTTTCTTTGAGATCAGCCACCTGCCTTGTTCTTCCTCCTACTGCCAGTACCAGGCACAGCGTATGGACTAGAATAAATATTCAGTAAATATTTACAGAACACGATGCATGAAGTATTGATTCTATTGGGTCACAGTGGTGCATATTTGTAATATTAGCACTTAGGCAGAGAGGCAGGAAGATCAGGAGTTCAAGGTCATCTTTAGCGACACAGCAAGTTCAAAGTCAGTCCAGACTTCATGAGACCCAGTCTCTTTTAAGTTAAAACTCCTCTTCTAGAAAACTATGATGTCAAAACCTAACAAATTTTTCTGTCAAGAGAAGTACACAGTTGATAGAGTGTTCTTCTGGTTGGAGGAAATTGGTTCAAGTGGAACTCATCAACAACACAGATGTAAAGGAAGTCTACACCCATTATTGTTCTTAGAGAAAATGATGAAGTAAACTGAGTTCCGGTGCTTTCAATGAGAAAATAAATGTTTTGTGTGGTGATATAAACCAACATAAGGTCACGGAGAATGGGGTTTAGCAAGATTGTTCACACTTGGTTTTCAGTGGGATAATATTCTTTCCTATCCTCTATGACGAAGAACCTGTTGCTCTTTCTTCCACAAAGATGTGTAAATATATGTACATAACTGGCCTGGCCCTGTGTGTATGTGTTCATGTAGACAAACTCATGTGTATAGATGCATTTTATTTTACTTATTTTATTTACAAATGGAGGGTAATGAAGGGCAGCTACACAGGCTAGACCTTGATTTCAGACTGGATAAGAGGAAAAAAAATGGAATGAAAATCTCAGAGGAGCCTGAACTGGACCATTGAAGTCTGACATGTGGAACTGAAAACTGAAAAGCTCAGAAAAAAAATTTTGGTTTTTTTTTTTTTTTTTTTTTTTGATAACTTACACTTTTTCTGTTAATATTGGAACCCAGCCATACTCCTTTCAAGGCAGAGATTTAGGATTTTTCTCTCTAAAGGTATTTATTGTCTTTGTCAGTTGTCCTGGGAAGGATCCATACAGATCAGAAATGAACTACAGAATGAAAGCTATAGAACAGCAATGACTTGAGAAACCTGCACATGTGAACTCCGAGGGCTAATGGCTCTCAGAATCCCTGAACCTTGGGTAGCAGAGTGGGCACACAGCAATGGGATAGAGATTTTGAGGTAGCCCTGGGGCTACGTGGTTCCACAGACAAGACTTTGTGGTCTCAGCTACAAGCTAACATCTACAATGCTGTTGCTTTCAGAGCTTCATGGTTTTAGCAAAGCCTCATGCAACCTTCCAACAAACTCCTTTCCCTGCTGGGCCTTCAGTTCAATGTTGTCACCCAGGAAAAAGCAGTGGCTTAGTACTAGATAAGCAGTGTCTATCTGTGCACTAAGGCTTGACAAAAACAACCGAGTGGAAGAAAGCCATGCACAGAAAAAAAATCCTAGAAGAGACTTATAAATACCAAGAAAGCAGTCTGGGTAGCCTTTTTTTATGGGCAAAATCACTGTAATTTGCATATCAATGAACACATGGTCTAGTTTTGGCCACACACACATACACACATTAATGAGGATATGCATATGAACAAATTGGAGGTTTTTATGTTTCTCTTTTCTAATTATAAGTCAATATATGCTCATAGCTAAAAAAAAAAAAAAAAACAAATTAGAAAAATAAAGTACCAACAAGACACTTAAGTCACATTCTACCACCAAGGGATATCTGCAACTGTACTAGGTGATTTTCTGAGCTACTTCCCTGCCCTTTGAGGTCTGGATAGGAGAAAATGGAATTTTTCTGAAGGCGCTCCTGCTGACTCAACTTGGCCCTTTTGATTAATAAGCCAAAGTAAGGTATTTTGTTTAAGCTTGCACTAAGTAAGACTCTAATATCTACCAACCTTATCTTGGCTTTTATTTGAAAAATAGCACTCTTCATCTAATGAGAATCAAGGAAAGACTGCACCCAGGTATTTATAAAAATGTATATGAACTTAGAGTCCCAGGTGTTCCCCAAGACTTTAAAAATTCCACGTAGAAAAGGAGCATTAAGCAAGAATACTTGGTAACAAGCATAGCCAGTACTCTGAAGTATATTTCTGAAGTATAGGCATGCAGAGCAGCAAACACAAAGCACTCTTTCTTTCTTCATTTGACGAGACATCATCCACACTACCTTAGGTTATTAAAGGACTTTTGAAAATACCACCTATAATGTCTGCGCAGTATCTATATAAGGATTTTCCAGAATCTGAAAACTTATTTTAACTATAATTTTCATAATTATATAAAAAAAACAGGCAGGCTTATAATGCAAATCTTTTGCCAAGACAAGTAGTGAAACAGAAAGAAATGCCAGATGTGGGTTGCTATAGCAAAGAGCCGCTGCTATCCCAAAGCCCTACGAGAAACGAAATCCACACTAAAGGATAAAAGAGCTGTGACAACGAGAGAAAAGGAGGGGTTAACATTCAAATTTTATAAGGCAATCAGATGACTCCATAGCAAACCATAAATAGCAAATTTTAAAAAATCTTAAACAGGCATTTCTCTGAAGAAAGCATATACATGTGTAACAGGTACACAGAAAAATGCTCTGTGACACTAATCATTGGGAAATGTGAGTCAAACCCATAGTGAAATAAATCACACCATAGAATGGCTTTTGTCAGAGACAAAAATGAAATTGATAGCTATGAGGATGCAAAGGAAAGAGCACTCATGTTGTATGTTGTTGATGGAAATATAAATTAGTGTAGCCATTATGGAGACTGATATGAAAATTCCTTAATAAACAAACAAACCAAAATACCCTGTCATATGATACAGTAATACCACTTTGGCCTATATATACAGAGTAATTGAAAGCAATATATAAAAGAGACACTTACATTTCTGTGTTCAGTGTGTTACATATGATAGCCAAGCTACTTAATTAATTGTACACCTGTGGGTAAATGGATAAAGAAAATTAATATTTATATATATATGCATATGAATACTACTTAGCCTTAAAATAGGGAGACTTGTCAGTTGAAAATGCAAGGATGAATGTGAAGGATATTTGTTAAATGGAATAAGACAAGCATAGAGAGACACATACTGTGTAATCTCACTTACACATGAGATCCCAAAGGAGTTGAACTCACAGAAGCAGAAATAACGATGATGATTGCCAGAGGCTAGAGGTGCTGAAGAGGAAGGAATGGAGAACTAGCCTGAGACAGGCTACAGGAATAGATACTGAGATTTATTGCACAGTGGATGACTAGTCAAAAACAATCAACTGTATGACTGTAATTAACTGAGAATATATTCCAAATGTCTCATCATAAAAAATAATAGGTAAGTAAGTTTATGATAGCTTAATGTAAATGTACTTTTATTCCCCTGATATAATTGTTGTCTTGGAAGCTTACTGCTAAATAAACTCACCCTTTCTAGTTCTTTCTGAACTCTGGCTGGCTGGTTCAACTCAGCTTTTCTGGCCCAAACTCCTCTCCAAGATGATTGATTCAATCTGGCTGCTCTCAGTTTCTCACTGAATTGTTCTCCTTGGCCTCAAATTAATTGTGGCAATCTGTTTTAATCTTGTGGGTCCTTCTTATTCTCTGTGTTCAACTGCCTCTGCCAACCTGCACTGAACTGCAAGAACTAACAAATGAGCTCACTGCACTGATTCCCAGCTGCCTCCACTAACCAAACTGAACCAAACAGAATTGAACCCCATGCACTCAACTGAACTTAACTCCATTCACCTGAACTGCACTGACTGGAACAGATCTAAGCCTCTCCTCTTGTTTAAAAGACAGAAACAGTAAGGCACTAGCATTCAAGTGACTTATTCAAGGGCACATAATCAAATATTATTCTGGCTGAATGTCAATAATAAATAAATAAACAAACAGAATTTAGGTTTATGACCATAAAAAATTTAAGTGACATGTCACAAGTAGTGGCTAGATTATAAATTTGGACATATCTATCAAGAGTATATACTCTTCAAAAAGTATATACCTTCAAAAGAAACTAGAATCCATTATTATGTTTTAAAACTTATTAGCAAATCCCTGTGTAGGGGTTTCTGTGTGCGAAACCTGTTTTCAATGATCTTCCAGATAAGGATAAGCCCCATCCCTGTCTCTGTAGAAGTCATCAGCCATGGTGGCCACATGGGTGCCCAGAGAAGGGCCATGAGGAAAGGCAGTGATGGGGCTGCAGACAGTGCTTTGGGAAGGTTGAGTGTGGACCACACAGTTAGTGCTGGGTTCTTAACCCCACAGAGAAGAGTATTCCTTGGGAAAAACTGGGGTGATCCAGCCTCCTCCTCCTCTCAGGGGATGCTCTTGCTGGATGTTCAGCTGTTACAGAAAGTAAACCATATGCTTCTGTAAGAGTTACTGACTTGCCTAAAGCCATATTAAAAAAAAAAAGGTGAGTTATTTTTCTTTTCTTTCTCTGCCAGGATCAAGTGTCAGCGTTGTTATATTCAGAAACATGCCACTTTTAACATGCTAGGGAAGAGTTGGCCCAACCTGGTGAAGGCATAAAACAATTGTCAGAAGCAGGAAGTCTCCCAGACTTCAGCCCCAAGCTACAGAAGAGTAAATTCGAGACATTCAACAGATTTCTAATGCTCTGAAATGCCCAAACTAGCCTTTGTGTTTACTACTAAGGAGACTGACTGTTTCCACAGAGCCGAGAGGAGATTCCAGGCAAGGTTTTGAAGACTCAGATTATCTTTCCGATTTTCACATAAAAAAAAATTTCAAAACCACTACAATATTTTCTTCCCCCCCCTCCCCACCCCCACAGGCTTCCTTGAACTTCTTTAGGGTTGGCCCAACAGGATCCCGGCTTTATACACCGTGACAAATAATCTCAGCCCATGTGTCCCTAGCTGTTCGGCTGTTGCCCTGAATTCCTTTTGGTTAGAGAAAACCTGCAAGACACTCCAGTTGTTCATTCGGATTTAGGTTTTGACTCATTCCTACCCCACCAGGGGCCAGGATCTCCATTTTCTCTGTCTTTGACTTTTCAGGAGACCTGGAGACTGAAATCCAATACTTTTGTCTGCATCTGCTGCTAAAAGCCCTTTTTCTCCTGGCCATGCCACAGCTCCCTCGAGGCTCATTAAGCACATTTACATTTGGCTCTTAAAATCCTAAATAGCCCATTTCACGCCTAGCAATGGTGTATTGATGAAAGAAGCACTGGCAAAGGCCTGTAAGAGGAGTGTAAGGAATCCTTGGATCCCAGATACCTCCACAAAGGATTCACTCTCGCTGGGTAGGCCGTCAACAGAAGCGCACAAGCAAAGCATTCCCAGACTGACTGGTACAGGCACACCAGGACACTCCTGGTGTGAGAGAAAATGGCAAGAACAAGGCCCTGAGATACAGGGGAAAATCTAGAATTGTAGCGTGGAGGCAGGGTTATAGAACAGGGTATAAGAAAGAATCTGTACTGGGTTTTAGTGTGAGAAAATAAAGGAGGTCACTACAGATGTATTCGGATAGTTAAGCCATACCTGTTGCGTGGAGGATAACTAAGGATCAAAGGTCTCAAGTCCCCCAACACTTAGGGGGACTCAACACTCAAGAAGAAAACTAGAGGCCCAATCAATGGTCAGGACCCTCTTCCTCTGGCAACTCTCTTTCCACATACATCTCACATAGCATCAGGAGAACAAATCAATACAGACTTTGCAATGCTGCAATACAAACTCAGTAGAAACTGCACTTCACCTTCTGATCGTGATTATCTCCTAAGGGAAGCTAGCACATACGCTTGTCTGTTACAGTGCTAGATGCAGCACGAAGCTTCTAGCCAACCATACACTCGTGAGGAGAAATAGCTGCTCTCCTCCAGTGTGCTATGCTCCTGAGCTATGGATGTGGGGAAGGTATAGGAGTCAGCTGTCCATCATCAGAAGAATGACTGACACAACAAGATATAAAAAGAAAGGATGGTTTGGGCTCATGGTGACAGAGGTTTCACCCCCCCACCCCCTGTGACTCAGTGGGCCCATTCTTTGAGCCTGGGGTGGTCGCAACTCATGGCAGGAATTATTTGTCTAATCTCATGAACATCTAAGCTCCTTGCTCAGAAGAAAAAGAGGAAACAGCCAGAGGTCCCTCTTTGTCCTTCAAGACACAACTCCAGTGATCTGAGACTTCCCACGAGGCTCCATCTCCAACAGGTTCAATCATTTCCCAAAAGTGCCGATCTGAGACGAAGACCTTAGTACATCTGAGGATCTAAATTACAGAGGTGTACAGATGCATGTGTTACTTATATTTTCAGCTTACGCAGAAGAACAACTGTATGATGTCTGTGACTCAGACTGCCTGATTAGGATTCAACACACACAGGACATTTTTAGGGCTACTGAGGTGGCTTAGTGGAAAAGCCCAGCAAGATGACCAGTGCCTGTAATCCTAGTACTCAGGAGGCTGATTGCCCGAGACTATAATCCCAGCACTCTGGAAGCTGAGGTAAGAGGAGCATGAGTTTGAGATTAGTTTGAGGTACATAGAAGAAACCTGTCTCAAATGTAACCAAAGTGGATACCCTTCAAAAGATAGCCCATTCCCTATGGTTTCCTCAAGAACACTCAAGAAACTCTCCTCAGTTTTAGGGTGTCAGGGTAGAAATGGGTGTTTTATTTTTTTTATTTCATTCTTTTCAGCATTTTTAAAATAAAAATATACAAATACCTAATATTGAAATTCAAAATCTACAGAAATTGTCTGTGCAGGGGAATCATCTAAATTGAGTTTTTTCTTTATAATGTGATTCAGTATTTAGAAGAAAACTGTCACTGAAAATGTATTCATAAGCAGACAGAAAAAGGTTTCTCCCATATTGTGATATGCTTCCTGTGTTATCTATGTAAGATAATTAAAACTGTGTATACATAGGCCAAAGGGATTTCCCATTGTAAAGTAAATATGTTCGAGAAGAAAATGCATGCATCAACTTTGTTGTCAACCAAACCTTCTTTTGAGTTTATCAAGAGCATTTCCTGTACAGAAACATCTCATGACATCCACCTATAAAAGCAAATGCAGTTGGTGGCACTTTAGAACAGAGTCCCTACATGCAAGGCAGGGCATATAGGGACTTGCTTATAGGGCAGGGATCTGACACTACTACTTCCTACAGCAAGTCAGCAAGCAAGCTACTGTTTTCTCATCTAAAAATTAACATAATACTAGTCCGTCTTTCATCAAGTCTATGTGAGTATTAAGTCATAATATTTTATCTCCTATGGCCCCAACATGACCACTGGCCTTCTTAGAGAAGAAATTTCTATGGTGACCTACAGAATATGGAATTTGCTGTGCATGTGCAAGGCACCCTGAAAACAACTGAAGAACTAGAGGATATCTGGCAGACCCTATTGATGGGACTCCATGGCAACCATGACACTGACCCTGCTGCAAAAAATAAGACATGCGCCTGAGGCTGAGTTATCTATCTAGAAGGACACTTGACTGTGTAGCAAGGCATGCACTTAGTATATCCTCTCTGTCACCCTCTGACTGTTGAAGCCAATCAGATACAGGGGAGGTTAAGAGAGGGATGGTAGAGAATAGTTCAAGTAGAAAGTTAACTGAAGGCATCACTCCATGAAGGCTTTCATGATGTCATTACCATTACTGGGTGGGAGTTGGTAGTGTAGTTACTGTTAGTAACTCATTCCCCAAGCTCCTGTAAGTAACACCAGCAAACTCGTCAGCTCATTGAGCTGGACATGAATGGAATTGTAACTTTGGTCACCAGTATCATGGGGTAAATAGATATGTTTTTTTTTTTTTTTTTTCAGCTCTCCTCAGGAAGAGTCTCACAACAAACACTTAGGACATACAATACAATAAATAAATGATATTAGTCATTATCACAAATATGACTATCACTATGCTACTGCTGCTGCAGCCCTTAAGAAAGCTGAAAGCCGGGCTTTCTTCTTCTTACACATAGATGACAAGCATCTGGAGAACAAAACTGGTCTCTCCTGAAGTTGTATCTCAGCCCCGTCCAACGCTAGGACAAAGAGAGTGGCAATGACATGAGACGAGAGTGCATTTCAAAACGAGCACTGAAAATAGCTAACAGTACCGGTACCTAGCAGCTGTCTGAGACAGAGTTGGGGCTCTGTAAAAGATTGTGAATGAGTCCAATAAATGTGTTGTGCTACTGGAAGATAAAATATATATAGTGGATTTGTATAATTACATTCTAATATTATTTTTCTTAACAAGGCCGTAAAGAAATCTAGAGGCATCAAAGCTGCCGCTACTCGAGGAAAGCCAAAACATAATTAGAGAGCCTAAAACAGATGTTTCCAGGAGGCTTCCATCTTGTGAAAAGGAAACAATTTGTACAGTTCTCACCAAACACACCTCATCCATCATTCTCTAAAGCTCTGCCCTGCATCTCTAGAACTCATGGAACAGCTTTCCCTCCTCAGTTCTCCATGTGGAGCCAACAGACCTTAAACGTTTGTCAACCACAAGTGCAGCCAAGCCTTTGAACTTGACCCCTCCCATGACAGCTGCTACATGGGGGTCTTGTTGGTCACATCATGTACTTCACAAACTGTGCCTAGACATCCAGCAACCCCCACCCTTTTCAGGCCGTGGGCTTTCAAGGCCTAGCTTTTCTCTGTTAGTCAAAATAGCTGATCAGGGTCACGTCCTGCCCTTGGTGTCACTTTAACAGAGAGTGACTGTTTTGTGTGCTTGGATGGGAAAGTCTGAATTTATAAATCAGGAACATTATCTGTTATAAGTCTTCTTAAAACGTATGCGTTATGTAGTTCCATTTTCACTAAAAATAATGCCATTTGTTTTTAATCCAGAGTTGAAAGAGGGGGAGGCACAAAACTTCAGAGGGGGGAAATGATATTAAATATTAAATGATATTAAATGACATAAGGGGGAAACCAAGCATGTTCAGCCCCTCTGCAATGCACAATGCTGTGGAAGACAACGTTTTTTTAGTGCGTCTGACTGTGCCCAATGCCAATCTCGAGTTTACAGAGAGGAATCTAAAACTCAAATGGTGACATAATCTCTCCAGAGACAAGAAACCAGGCAGTGACAACCAGAGCTAATTCTAGCTCACACTGTGTCTTATTCGCCTCATTACAATGTCCCCTGAGTCCTAGCAAAAAAATGCCCAGGGAATGGAGAGATTGCTCAGTGGTTGACAGCATCCGCTGCTCTTGCAGAGATCTGAGTTCAGTTCTCAGTACCTACACCAGGCAGCTCACAAACACCTGTAAGTCTAGCTCCAGGAGATCTAACACTTCTGGCTTCCCAGTAGCAGCATATACTCACACATAGACATGGACACACACACACACACATACACACACTTAGGGAAAAAAGGCAAAGCAAGAGAGAAAATGCCCATGAAGGACAGGGTGGAGAGCCTTGGAAGAGAATAAGTTCAACATCATACTCTTCTGGGCTCTTAACAAAGTGAAAGCAGTGTCTCCCTATGTGGGTGTCTATCACCAAGTGGCCTTGAGAAGCCACTGAGCCACTGAGTTAAAATGGAAAAAAACAAAGAAATACTGACAGTTAACATATCTCAGTCTTGCCTCTCTTAAACCATTGCTTTGCCTCATTTCATCTTTATAACGTTACCAGCAAATGGGTGCAATTATATTCCATCATACAGATGAGAAAATTGTAGCTCAGGAAACGTAACTTTCAAATACAGGTAGTAAGTCAAAAAATAGGTTTTTATATGAAGTTGTCTGGTATTGGAACCTACTCCTTTCCCATGTTAGTCTTCTAGAGTTGCTGGAACAAATGACTACAATCTAGCAACAGAAATTTATTTATGGTTCTGGAGGCCAGAAGATTGAAACCAGATACTAGTCTTCTAAAGCTCTAGGCCAGTGGTTCTCAACCTTCCTAATGCTGAGACCCTAAAACACAGTACCTCGTGTTGTGGTGACCCCCCCAAGCATAAACTTATTTTCATTGATATTTCATAACTATAATATTGCTATTGTTATAAATTGTAGTGTAAATATTTTTAGAGATAGAGGTTTGCCAAAAAGATTGTGACCCACACGTTGAGAACTGTTGCTTTAGAGGACGATCTGCTCCGTGTTGCTGACATAGATTTGCTGGCAGTAGGTAGCAAATGGTTTCTGACTTGTAGGCACACTTCTGCAACTTTGGCCCCCATCCTCACATAGCCTTCTCCCCATGTGACTGGGTCCCAATTTCTCTCTTCTTATCAGAAAATGAGTCTTGTCAAATTAAAGGCTACATTAATGATTTCGCCTAAGTATCATCAAATCCGCAAAGATTATTTCTATAAGGCTCGCTCACAATTGTTGTCCTAATGATTAGGACGTCGGCAAACACAAGCTCAAAAATGGCACTTACATCAGACCTCCACCTCAAAAAAGAAAGGAAGGAAAGAAGGATGGAAGGAAAGAAGGAAGGAAGGAAGGAAGGAAGGAAGGAAGGAAGGAAGGAAGGAGAGAAAGAGGAAAGGAAGGAAAGAAAACAAGGTGTTTCCCTGAAATAGGCCATTAGAGACCAGATCTGGATCCTCAAAACAGTTACTGGGAAGTAAGCATTTGGAGGCCTGAGCTCCATTTTGTGGCCATTTGGCCTGCTGAAACTGATTTAACACACTACTGTAAGATAATCGCCACTGAGTCCTGAATAAGCTTCAAAATTATCTCAGCAGCAAAGTTCCTGATGGATCCAATCAGTGTATCACATACACAATTCACATGTGGCCCCTAGTCAGTGGCCAGGCTGAAGGCTAATTATGGCAGCAGCAGGAGGTGACCATTTCCTGAAAAGTAAGTCTGAAGTTCCTCCCAGAGTTGATGGGACCATTCTTCTGTGTCAGAACCACATGTGCTGAGAGGTGCTGCTGGCACTTTGCACTTTCTTGGACCCCCCAAGGATGCAGGCACATCCATCATGGGGCACATACTAGCTCAAGGGCAAAGGATGCTCTCCCACATCTGAGATCCCTCCTTTGAGTGATGATACTGAGCAGCTGGAATGTTCTAAGTGCTAATGTTTTATGCTGGGTCACAGAAGCCTACTTTCACTATCAAATGCTCAGTTCTAAATAACACCTTAACAACACAAACTCCTTCTTCATTCCATTCCATTTAAAAATTCAAATTGAAAGTACTTGCCAAAGAATTATGTAAAGTGAATGGCTTCAAAGACAAAAATTACATAGAATCTAATGAAAGCATGGGCTATTCTGATGCTGTGTGGTCAAGAGGCCTAGGAGAGGACCTACTCCGTGAATGTTTCCCAGGCCAGAGCCACAAAGAGAAGACACCTTCTTCATGACTGTCCTCCCAAAGCAGGGTATATCTTAAACTACATTAGTACCCAAATAACTTCCTTACCCAAGTGGCTTTTCTGTCAAGAATCAACTGTCTAAATCAATAACAAAAAGCTCTAGAGTGGATCAGAATGGAATCCTACTTAATTGTTACTCAATAGATTAATTTACAGAAAAATGTCTGTTACAATCCCACCTCACTTTGTTATCTGCATGCTATCTTGTAGAACCAAGTGTGGCAGGTGAATTTATGATCAGGTAGTAAGCTGGAGCATGGGATTCCAAGATGGCCAAACCCCTAAAGGCAGCACAAGTCTTGTTATTCTGACCCTCAGGATATTAATGTTTTTCCATTGTTCCCACTGAAAAAACAGAATGTATTAGAGCATGTGCTTGCCTGAAGTGCCAGCCCCTCTCCTTTTGTATAAAATGAATTACTTCCTCTAAGACCTGTAGCTCCCAGGCTCTCAAATATATGGATTTAGTGGATTTTATGGAATGCCCACAACTCCATTTGGAAATGTCTGTAACTTTGGACCCCCATGAATGCTGCCATCTAGCAAGGTGATGTTGGCAAGGAAGCATGATGGGAAGCCAAGAACAGATTGAATAGGAACCATTAATGAAACTGGGAATAAAAGAAGGACGGGTGGTACCCACAGGCTATTCCTAGAAGAGAAAAACCAGGCTATCCAGTCTAAGTGCCTGGTAGGGGATGAAGAATTAAGTTTCAGGCAGAACTGAAAAGCTGGGCAATAGATAAGCACCAAAGCAGAAAGCTGCAAGTGGAGATGACTCAGAGAAAGTGGCCTCGGGGGTCCAGGACCAGCAGGGAAGATAAAGCCTTACTGTAGCTGAAGAAGTTGTTTCTGGTTGTGTCATGTGATGCAGACTCATGTGGTGTTCTGCTGAAGCAAGACCAATGAAGAGGACCCATGATGTTTGGAGAGAGTATAAAGAGGACTCAATGGACAGTTAAGGGGTGCTTGCATAGCTAGCTGTGCAGCACTTCGTTGGGCTTGCCTCTTCATTTATCTTCACTTTGTTGAGAGAGGCAAGGGAGAGAACGTCCAGCACCCTGGTCACTCCCCAACCCCCCAACCCCACCCCACCCTGTCCCCTCTCTTTTCCCAACTCATGCTGACACAGCAGAACCCTGGATATTTCTGCTGGATTGTGACCACTACTGCATATTCTTGTTTGGTATTCTGACAGTACTGAACTGGGCTGATGGTATCCTGACAATGGAGATTGGAATAGCCACCTAAGAACTACTTCTAAACAAGTCCACATCCCCTTGTCCTTTTCTTGTCCCATCTTTTCTCCCCTACCTTTAGACAGTGGGCTAGAAGAGGAGGTCAAAACGTTGGATAACCCTTATTAAAGTAGGTTTTGAAAAATCTAAGCCTACATGTAGTTATGACACTGAGTGGCAGGGCATTGCGTTGGGGCTCATGAGTATCTTAAGTTGAAAACACTGTAAGTGGGGGAGCGCCTGCCCCCCACTGGATCCAGCCTTCTTCATTATATGAAGTGAGGGATCATGTCTGTTTTTGTCTGTGATTCCAGCCCCTAAACACATAGAGACATGCTTTGTCAATGAAGATCACTGTACACTGCATAAGTTTCCAAATGTGAGCACTCCTTTCTGACTAGATTACCATAAAAGACACTTATGTACCCCACTTTATATTTTACCTGAATTCAGATAGAACAGTCTTCTCTTGGCCATGGCATCCCAAAACTAGCAACTGCAGATACAGACAGAGCTCCCTCGCACAATCATCCCTGAGACATGCACACAGAAGAACTAGCTTGGGCCAGGAACTATTCTCAGAACAATTCTGGCCTTATCCCCTCTCTACATGCAATGCAGCGTCTTTCCCAAGAGGACAGGCTCACAGAACGTTCCCACACACATACTCTGGGCTAACAGGGTCTTGTAACTTCAGTTTTCAGATATTAAGTTGGAATAATGTGAGCATCGGAACTCCTGACAAACTCTTATCTCTCCCACACTCTTCCTTAGTCCCTACCTTTCACCCAGCCCAGCCTTGCTGCTCCCAGTTCAGGGCTCCCTTGCCAAATAGATTCCTTTCAATAGCACAAGTATCATTTCCCACAGGAGGCTTTCCCTGAGCAACTCTTACAGCCACAGTCGGTCGCTCTGTCCTGTCCATGAGGATCTTATACTTTTGATGTATGATGTTTCATAGTTGAAATTTAAGTGATCGGTTGTGAAGGCGGTTATTTAGCATCTGCATTATCTACAGGAAGTTAAGCCCTGTGTCTTTCTTACTCATCATTGTATGACCATCTAATGTCTGGCTTAGTTTATTGAATACTTAGATTTTTTATTGAATTCTATGAAAGTTTTTAAAATAATGTTTTCCAAGAGTTAAACATCAGGCTTATTGTTCTATAGTTTATAAGCTTGGCTCATGGGAAATGGCACTATTAGGAGGTGTTGTCTTGCTGGAAGAAGTAGGTCACTGTGTGGACAAGCTTTGAGGTCCTATGCTCAGGCTCTACCCTGTGCAGAAGAGACCGGCTTCCTAGCTGCCCTTGAGACAGTCTGCTCCTGGCTTCCTTCCGATGAATATGTAGAATTTTCAACTCTTTCAACACCATATCTGCCTGCACACTGCTATGCTTCCTACCATGATGATAATGGACTGAACCTCTGAAACAGTAAGCCAGCCCCAATTAAATGTCCTTTATAAGAGTTGCCTTAGTCACGGTGTCTCTTCAAAGCAATGGAAACCCTAACTAAGACAGACTTTCAATGGATGATAATCCCTGAAGAGTGTATCAGGGATCATAGTGTGCTTCAGGATGAAGAAAGGTCATTCAGATGCTCGAAGTTTGCCCATAGCATTCGGACTTGTAGAATTTGTTTCCATGTTGACATCACTATTTGCACAATGCACTTAAGCATGTAAGGCAGCATGCTCCCATCCTGCCAGCCCCAGATTGTTTTCTCCTTTCCTATGTTCAGGAATGTCTTGCACTGTGCATTCATCCTTCTGTTATGCAGATGTCAATGAATAGGTGAGACTGTGGAACAATGATACTACCTCAACAGATTACTTCCTTTGAATAAGACACATGTGTTGTTATAAATTCTAACCCACCACCTCCTCATATTTTCTATGTCACTGGACTTCGTTCCTAGTGTCAAATCCCCAGGCTGGCTTTATTTATTACTGATAATCTGTGTATACTCTGAGATCATAAATACAGCCCTCAAACAACTCCCCTATTATTTTCTCTAGAGAAATTACTGGGCTCCTCTCGTGTCCCATTCTTTTCTGTGCTGTATTGACTGTCCTCTACAACATCTAGTTTATAGGTTCATCTTTCTCCACCCTCCAATTTAAAGTGCTCTTAGATTGGTGAGTCTTCCAGCTTTGTACTCTGTTCATTACCCAGGATCGCTGTGTACGCTTCCTCTCCTGCCACTTGCCTTTCATGAGCCATATTTGATAACATTCTATCTCTTCTACTATCTCTAGAGATAAATGACTCTTTTGTCATTTTTTTTCTTCTTTCGAAATGGAGCTTGTTATCTCTGAAGGGAAAAAAAAAAAAAACCCATTGAAGTGGCATCTGAGTCTGTGAGTTCGTGAAACTCCTAACCCCAAGGCTATGCAAGTACTACTGAAGAAACTTCCGGACGGGAAAGTGGAAAGGAGGCTTGTTAGCAATGCCTACCAAATGGATAGTGGATCCACTGAGTTTCTATGATTGTTTCCTAAATCACTGTGCCTTCAAGGAAAGAGTGATAAAAAAAAAAAGTAGCAGACATTTATTAAAGATTAACCAGTGTACATGGGACATAGTACTGTGCAGTTCTCTACAAACTTTTTATTTTTTTGCCATGCATTGTAGGTTCCTTTTGGACCAGTAATGGGGAGGGGTGATAAAACTTGCCACTTGCTAATCACCTTTCCTAGTGCTCCATGGTCTCTTCTCGAGCATCCTATCCAAGGGGATGTCAGCCTTTTGTCTGAGCTTCAGGTAGGTAGCTCATTATCTTCATTTCTCCTCCACATCAAATTCTTCTACATCAACAACCCAGCTGCTTTTTATTTTCTCCAGTTTCACTTCCTTCATAGCGGCGTGAAGTGAGGGCATGACCACTCCAAGGTATGGCTGAGGAGAAGAATCCTGTTATAAATGTGAGAGAGAATAGAGCCAGAGGCATCTGGGAAAGTACAGAGCAGGAAAAAAAAGTAAGAAAGTAAATGTGACAGCAGACTGAACCCAGGCCAAGAGAGGAAGAGAAGAGACTGCGGGCAAAAGAGACCAAGAGAGAGAAACAAGATAGAAAGAGCCAAGAAAAAGCCAAGAGGATACATGGCCGGAATGGCAGGATCGTATAGAAATGAAAAGCCTGGGGAAGAGAACCCATGGACTAGAAATGTTTAGGCAACCTGGCGGGTTGGGAGTATGAGCTAAAAAGAGTTTAGAGTAGGGAGCAGGGTGAGAAATGCTCAGAGGAGCCAGGAGGCCAGCATGGACTCTGTCACCTGCAATACTGAGAGAGCCTGGAAGCCAGCATGCTCTTTGGTATGCTAATAGATGCCACAGTTAGCCATTAGCTCTTACTTTTGGGCATGACAGTGTCCTATATGGATAAAACTTCTGTCCTCCCTAAAACAGTTTTATTAACCTTCTGAGACACCAAGTTTCTAAACAGTTTTAAGGATAGTCTTCCAGTTTACTTCCAAGCAGAACATTGATAGTGTACAATTTCTCATTCCTGCAAAGTTGCAGAGATAATCTATAATTAACAAGAATGAGGGTTTTGTGCTTTCCGTTTTATCCTCTGGGATAGGCTGCTTAGACATTAAAACATAGATGAGGAGGGAAAAGAGGAGACGCAAGGAAACAATCATCATTTTAAAAAATATGTTTCTTCGATTTCTACAAGAAGCAAGTTTCAACTTAGTTCCTCATCCAAAGAAGTCGATTTTCCAAACATCCATGTACCTAGCTGCCACATTACCAAACCAATCCTCGGGAACTACTCAAGTGTTAATGGTGACTTCTCCTAAGTTTTAGAATAATTAGAAGCAACAATGACCAAAGATATTCTGGTTGCCATCATCCAGCCATTTCCACCAATGGCTAACAGAAAGAGCAAAGACAAAGACTTCTAAGTGCTTCTGAGATGGGAAATGTAACAGATGATGTCACTTTGATACAGCATGGGCTATTCTTCATTGCCATTTCAGAACAGGGCAGTGTTCTGTGCCCAATCCATCTCACAAACATTTGTTCTGAGTACAGACCAGATTTACCCACATTCTAGATTCAAGAATGAGCATCACGGGTGAGCACAATATCAGAAAATAGGCTATGAGTTTAAGGAATTTAGCTGAAGAATACAAATATATAAATTCTTTACAAAAAACAACCAAACAAAAATTAAAACAACAACAACAAAACCTTAAAGACTATTACAGAGCCTAGAGTTCCTTGGTGAGTATTTAGAAGTAGATGAGCAAATAAATAAATTGCTATGACAAATATTGACTATTTTCTTTTTCTTTTTCTTTTTTTGAGATCACATATCAAATTTTCTTTTTTGTTGTTTTTTTTTTGTTCTTTTCTTTTCTTTTCTTTTTTTATTGGATATTTTATTTACATTTCAGATGCCATCCCCTTTCTCCATTTCTCCTCCCTAGAAAACCCCTATCCCATGCCCCATTTTCCTTTTTGCTTTTATACAATTTTTTAAAAATGTTAATCAAAGGCTTTATAAATTTGGTAATGCTCAGTCAGAAGTGTAACCCAATACCAAACCTAGATATATCAACTATCTTTGACTGGTGGAGACACATGAACATTTACCTCCATGTCCCCCCCTCTCTTTTTCTCTCTTTCTCTCTCTCATCACCTAGCTTTTCTTCTCCTCCTCTCCTCACTCCTTCTCTTCCTTTCTGTACTCCTCCCACCTTAGCTCCTCCTACATATCACCCTTCCTGTTAAAATAAAACTTTTCTTTCAAAATACAATTAAAGCATAATTATGCCAATTTGTACCAATGAGGTACAAGATAGTCCTAATACCCAGTCCATCATTTTGTTGACTAACCAGAACCTCTGATATTGACGATTTTCTTTCTTCAGCTTCTTGGTAGACATTGTACCTCTTGTTATAGCACTGATGATGTAGTCTTAAGGGTGGGGAAAATGACTGTTACACCGATGTCTTTCCAGATGTGTGTTATACCTATAGATCTTCATCTCTGTCGAACGAACATATTTTCAAAACATTATTTAATTTTTTTTCTCTTTCAACCTGACCATCACTGACATAATTAAGACTCTATACTAACGTGTGCTTGTGTTATTTCCTGTTCAGTAGCCTCAACAACTACCTGCATCGTATCCTCTTTATCTCAAAGCCTATTGAAGGAAGAGTCTAAGACATAGTAGGCTTCTAGGGTATTTTTGAGGGGATATCCATCAAGTCTCATTGACCTTTTCTTAAAATCATGCTATGCTTCTAATTAGATGATAGTCCTTAGAAATAAATGGTTTAAAAAAATGTTCTCACTCTTCTATTTGTCTGTTCAGGCTGCTTCCTTTGTTTCTTGAATAATACTCCCTGGTCCTTGAAGATTCAACTCAAGTATTCCTCCCTCGCACAGTTCTCTACCAAAGCTCTGCCTGACTTGGATGCATCTTCTATGGTTCCCAAAGCATCCCGCACTCGCCACATGCTGAAACTGGTAGCTTTTTAAAATACATATCTCACCCACTGCACCAGCTGCTTGAAGGTAGGAACAGTGAACAGTGCCGTATTCTTCACTATACGTCTAAGGTCAATACAGGGCTGAAACACAGCAGGTCTCTCTCTCTCTCTCTCTCTCTCTCTCTCTCTCTCTCTCTGTGTGTGTGCGTGCGTGTGTGTGTGTGTGTGTGTGTGTGTGTGTGTGTGTGTGTACTTGTGTGCATATATGTGATATGTGTACATCCACAACACCCGGTAAGGTAGAGAATGACAATGGAAACCAACATGAAATGAAAGCACCTGGTTCTGGAATCTCTGCCTCCCAGAGGTAGTTGGCAGGCAGGCAAGAAATTGCCAATGTTGACTGAGTTCTCTCTCTCTCTGAAAACTGGAAAGAAGCCAACGGAACAGAATATTCTCACACTTAGAGAGATATTGCATCCTAAAAGAGGAGGGGGGGAGAATCAAGCGTTTAAAAAAGAAAAAAAAGGCATAAACCTTTAGAGAATTACAGGATGGAGAAGGGGGAAAGTAACTATGCAAATCGCACTGTTATTATGTTCCAGGATTTTAGAAGGCTTTTGTCAATTAGACCGTTTTGCCTTATCTTCATGTTTGAAGAATAAAGATCTATGAGAGACAGTCACCAATGACCCCAGAATTAAGGTGTCGGCAAAGGCTGTTTTCTGAGCCTCCAGCAGGCTTCTGGCTTCATCCTTTCCTTACCAGATTGATTTGAGTCAACAGGATATATACAACCAGAACTTCTCTCTTGGTCACCTAATGGTCAAGAGTGCTCCAGCTTTTGCCCCGCTGAAAAAGAAAACCTTTTCCCATCTTCCTGATCCCCTGATTCCCTGGCCCCTTACCACAAAACAACATGCATATCCAGCACCATCATTCCCATGGACCTGCCCTTGGAAGAGAAGGAATATTTGATGAGTGTTTTCCATATGCCATACACATCTGACTTAATTTCCAAGTGCCTGCAGGTATGGAAAACTATGATCATTTTATCACGATGCTCTTTTGATTCTCTCCAAGACCTGAAGTTGAGTGAGTAAAAGAGCCAGGATTCAAACACTAGACAGCTTAACTCAGAAGATCCATCTCCTTCTGCCTGTCATTCAATTACCATATGCCATTTGTACCACAGAGGGTGCTAATGCAGACTGAGTATGACTCTGCATTAGATCTTTTGTGGGATAGTTATAGCCGTGAATTCAGTCTCCATAATTAGATGGCGGTGAAGGTAACACTAATTTGCTTCTTCCACCATTTAAGTTCTATACTTTTAGTTATTTATCCCCCCAAAAAATACCTATCAAGGCCATGCCAAGTACCATAGCAGGGTTGGCAGATGGCAAACTTAGAGTCAGTATCATCTTGAAGCTCTCTCCCATTGCATCAGTTCCGGAACCTGAGGCTCCCAGAATTATACTAACTGTGCTGAGATTTTCAAAAAAATTGTGCTCTGTGCAGTCAGAGGCAAACTTATATGGAAATTCACAGTGAGGCAAAATAGAAAGCATATCTATCTTCAAAACTGCCTTTGTGTTCATGATTTCATCAGGAAGGGCAAAGTTATAGAAAGATAATGGTATCATTTGTTCTCAAAAGCAGGTTTATACCTGTGACTACATATGACTTAAGTTAGTTTAAACACTGTAATCTCCTTTCATGCATTTTTAAATTTTTAATTTGTGTTTAAAATATTTAGATGGCTTCCTTGTGCCCATGAATAAATAATCTTATATACGCATTTTTTTGCCCACTTAGCAGGAAATGATCTATATTTTCTTTCTCTTGGTGTCTTTCACATCTCAGCTTTCCTAGGATCTCTGGAGAGGAAACATGGACTCTTTCTCTCTGCTTGTCACTTTCTTCTTCCAACTCCAGATCTATAAAGAATTAAGACCGTGAGTGGTCCTTAGGAAAGGGAAAGATAAAATCTGGAAGGGAAAGCTTGGCATTGCACAGATTCCCGGAGGATGGGAAATGGGACTTTGAAGTGCCCTAAGGCAAGAAATGGCTCCTGGCCTCCAGCACTCACTAGTCAGTTGCCTTGGGGTACAGCGCTGGTGCATCCAAGAAAATCTTACATCAGCTCTTTCTTTCCCAGAAAACAAGCATCTACAATTATGAATAACAATTCCTCCATGCTTCATCTGTACTGAGGGCTAAGGCTCCTTGTTATGACTGAATTCTCAAAATGAGCATGAAAGAAGAATGAGATAGCGGGAGAGGTTGGAGGCTCAGCACTGACAGTGTGGGACAGACAGTCGGAGTTCAGTGTTCAGACCCCACTTATTTTTGTACAAGATACTCTTTACTTACCAACATTAGATGTCTGACAGTCAACAATCCCCATGCCCATCCAATTAAAAACACTGTTTCAACAGTGAACAACGGTGGTAGAAAATTCCCTCCTGTACACGGTAAAGGGGTTTTCCCTTTTCTGTTGACATTCTCCAGCTATCTCAGCAAATAAACCTCACGGCAACTTGTGCAGAATGAACTCTGCATGCAGGGGATTTAAACTTGTGGGTAGTATTCATATGTCTAGACCCAGCAGCGCTTATGACTTTCATTTTGTATTCGGATCTTCTTCCTTAACACTCAAAAAGCTCTGGGGAATCACATCACCAGCACTTCAGGAATGTACCTCCTGTCAGGGCAGAGCCTTTGTAAAAAGTTTGTGCGTGATAATGAAGGCTGAGACAATTCTCAGCTCCTTTTTATTTTTCAAAACATAAAAAAATAAAATTAAATAAAATTCTTTAGTGAAGCTGTCTAATGATGACAAAGGACTTTGAGAAACAATATATAATTAGAACAGGATAGGAAGAAATACTTTAAATTCTAAAATGGTTTATTACTTTTCTAACAGTTCACTTTCTTAAACAAAAAAAAGTGTGGAAAAACATAAAGTGATTTCAATAAAGGCCTATGTTTGAAAAACAAAAGAAAAATGAATAAGTTAATTTTAAATTTTTCAAGGGAGGAGACGAGGAAAATGGCTTAGTTGGTAAATGCTTGGAACACTAGCACAGGAACCTGAGTTTCTTCTCTAGCACCCATATAAAAAGCTACATGTGATGGCATGCTTATGATCCCAACACGGGGTCGGAGGCAGGAGGATCTCTGTAGCTCGTTGGACAGCCAGCCTAGATGAAGTAAAGAACTCCAGGCCAATGAGAGACCCTTCCACAAATGTTGGGCCTTGGATGAGGTAACTCCATTTAACCTGCACCATCAATCACATAGGATTCAGGTAGAGGACTCCACCTCCAGAGATTTAAATATTAATGAGTTATCTAAAGGGTGGGGGCATAGCTAATTAAGTTATTCCCGCCCCTTTTCTCCCCCTATAAGAAGTCAGACCCCCTGAATTTTGGCGAGGGATAACACATACCATCTACACCCATTCACCACATCATGAACAATAAAAGCTTTGGAAAACCGGACTCCATGTGTCCCTTGGGCCTGCACCGCTGCCAGATTCCAGCCTTTGGAACCCTGAACTCTTCCCAATGCAGCCGAGGGGCTGCGTGAATGTGGGACCTTCCACCAGCGGTGGTGTGGGAAGCCCGCCGGGACCGGCTGCCAGACCGCCGTGGGACCCCGCCGCCGGACTCCCTCCCCTTCTCGAGTTTTTTTTCCCACACACAAAGATCAAGGTGGACAGTGCCTAAGGATCAACACCTGAGGTTGACCTCTAACCTCTAATAACATGTACATGTATGCCCCCATCTGCTCCCACATACCATATGCACATGCACACACACAAAATTCTAAGAAAATGTGTCCCACATCGATATGAATACGAATTAAAATTGACACAGTGCTGGATTTGCATGTGTCTCAGCATAACAATGTTTAAACGAAAATAAGCGTGTGGAAGCACATTGGTTTGATGAAATTGTTTACTTCGCTTGTCACTTTTCATCTTCACAAAATTCTTGTATGATATTAGGTAATGTTTTTGCAATTTTACAAATGGGAGTTCAGGTTGACTTGGGGAAATCTTTTAAACGTATTATATAGTTGTACTAAGAGTGATGTATGATACTGAACAGTGATGTCAGGAGCCGCACAAGATCTCAGAACTCTTCACATTCATTCTTTGCTCCTTCCATCAGGACAGGTTTCCCACCACCGAGACGCCTTGGAGAGGTATGAGTAAGAGCAGATTGAAGAATGTTAGGATGATGTTTAAATGTGTGAATAGACCCCAGCACCAGTGAATAGTGCTTGTCACTAGACAGGGAGAGACTAACTAAACAAACAAACAAACATGATAGCTTCATAACTCAGAAAGGATTCCACAGGCTAGAACACAGACCAAAGGGAAACCAACATTCTTTCCAATGGGATGGCTATATATATATATATATATATATATATATATATATATATATATATTGTTCTCTGCCAGATTCTAGAACTAAATTGGTTACTGTAAGCAATATATACTTACTACTAATTACAAGTCAATGGTTTAGCAAGCTGGATCTACTAAGGTATGTTAGGCTCATTCATCCATGTTTCTGATGACCTAGTAATTTGGTTTGGATGCTAATTCACATGGCTGGCAGGTCATTGACTGGAAGCTAAGAAAATGGGATGTGTGGCTCACATACCTTCAACCCCGTGCAAGCAATTGAAGGAGAACAAGATAGCAAGCAGAAGGATGTGATATTTTCCACCCATGGTCATATCCATTTCATTCTGGGAAAGCAAGAACAAGCCCAATTCAGAACTAAGAGAAGGGAGAAGAGTAGAATCTGTACCTGTAGGAGGAAGATGAGAGATCACACTCAGGACGCAAGTGCAAGGAGCCATGAACAACTGGGACAACTTTTTACAATCCTTTACAAGTGATTTGTCAGACAAGTTGGCTGGCCCTACCCCACTGGAAGTTTTCTGTTGTAGTAACATCTATCCATAAATTCTGGTCATAGAAAAGTCTAGTGGGATCCATGCCCAATAATTTAGTTTTAAAGGTCTCACCACTGAAGAGTCTGAGTCAGTATGATGGCAAGCTTGAGCTACACAGTGAGACCACATCTCAACAAAAGAAAAAAGAAAAAAACCTGAAAAAGAAAGAAGGAAGGAAAGGGAGGAAGAAAGGAATGGAAAGTAAGTCAGGTCAAACCGCATTCTGTTTTTCATATGACCATTCCTTCAAATGCTTTAACTCCGCCTTTCCCTCCCCAGCAATATATTTAAGGATTGTGTCAAGTTCCATCCACTATTCCTCTACATTTTACTATAGAAATATTTTCTCAATCACATTCATTGCCACAGTATTCATAATAGAAGTTGGAAATAGCCTACCTGCTTCCAAATCATCTATAAATTGATGTCTATTGATTGATGGATGATTAATAAAAGGGTAGTACATTCATGTAATTGAGTATTATTCATCTATTAATAAAAATTATAAAACTTGCAGTTACATGGATGGAACCAGAAAGAACCATTCCCAAGTAAGGTAACTCAGACTCAAAAAGACAAATATCATGTGCTCTCTCCTATATGTGGGTGCTAACTTTTAAGTTTTCAATACAGAGATTCCATTTCAAATGACCACAGTTGATGGATACCTGGTAAGGAACTGAGGGTAGGGGATCTCCTAAGGAAAAGGAAATAGAATATAGTCTTATAAAGAAATAAAGGGAAAATGAGAATAGAAAGATTAAATGGGAAGGGAAATAGGACAGAAAGATAAAGGAGGGAACATGAGGAGTGGCAGCTAACAATAAAGGCCTTGTGAAAAACCATATAGGAACCTACTACTGTATATGCCTCCTAATATAGATAGATAGATAGATAGATAGATAGATAGATACACACACACACACACACATATATATGTGAAAAAATTTTAAATGGAACCGCCATATATGGGGGAAATGACAATACCCTAACTAGACATCTTATGCCAGCCTAAGAAAAACCTCCAGTGCTGGGAATAGGTTATATCATAAAACCCACTGGTTAAAGGAGTCCTGTCCTATAGACACCTATAAAGAGAATGCTTATATGCACTATGTAAAGACGAGTCTCTGTCCTTCCTTGCCTGCTGAAGGCACCTTATGATTGGTTGAAATAAAGAGCCTATGGCCTATAGCAAAAGGCACAATAGAAAATAGGACATCTGACAGAGAGAGGAATTCTGGAAAAGAGAGAGACCCGAGAGATTCACCACCAAGACACCGGGATGGTTGAAAGCATGAGATTGAGGAGGGGTAAATAGCTACATGGCAGAACTTAGATTAGTATAAATGGATAATTGAGCTTTGAGCTAGTTGAGGAGCAAGCCTAAGATAAAGCCAAAAACATTATAAAGAAATATAAGCCTGTATCATTATTCAAGAAATGGGGAAGACATTGAAAGGCCCATAGTTACAAACACCCCTAAAACATCACAGGCTATTTCCAAGGCTATTCATTACTCTCGACAACTTGGTGGCAATAACCTATCATTGAAGACAGCACTCACTTATATCATCGAACACGGAGAAGTGGACTGGTGCCCAACCAGAAGATTCACCACTACTGACTAATAACATTCATGGTACTGGAAAGTATTCGCCATGATACTGGAGTAGAAAAGTAATCAATATCACCCAGTGACAAGCCCTGTTACTTACAACAGTGACTTGCCTGCAATAGAGGAACAAATATTATGGGAGTAACTTTCTTTCTTCCCAGAAACAACAGTTTCTAGTTACACTTAAGGACTACCCCATGTGATGAAAACCATACTTGATGCTGCTGAAGCAGCCAAGAACCTGAGACCAGGCAGTTCACCAACCTAGGGGAAATTCTATTTCCATTTTTCCTCTTAAGGAATACAGAGATACAATTACTCCTAATGACGTATCGATATTCCCATAAATTAATACACTTCTCAACCCTCATTAATGAAGCTTCTTTTTACAATAGGTGGGAATTAACACAGAGACTCATAACTGAGCAGTGTGTAGACCACAAGAGACTTTAAGGAACTCAGCCCTAAAAGGGATATCTTCATGAAACATCTTCTCTGAAGGGTCAGGGGTCTATGAAAATGATAGAAAGATTGTAAGAGCCAGAGGTAGAAGATGACTCCAAAGAAAGAGAGTCATCCAGATACAACGGGACCGACACACTTAGGAACTCACTGAGACTGAACACCACGCACAAGACCCACACAGACAAACCAAACAAAATCCTAGTACTGAGGAAGGGAAGTAGACACAGGTTCACATTCCCAACCACGGTACCATACTCAAGAGTTAGTGGCCAACACAAAATGAACTCTAGAGGAAGGGAAGTCAGGTCTAATTGCTTTCTGCACTCCAAATGAACAGTTCTTCAGATGCTTTCCTGTCCTCTAGCGGATTTCCCTAAGTACTGTGTCAAGGTCTTTCCTAACTTTCTGGTGTGTGTGTGTAAAAACCGCTGTTGCTCAGGACTGTTCTTCTCACAACCTTTCTGAAAGCAAAGTTGTAGAAATTAGGTAAGGACATGTAGCAACTTGTCTCATAAAAGCGGTTTGATGATATCCTTCCATGGGCGAGCATTTTTAAAATGAGCCCTCAGTGCCAAGTATAGTATGAAACTGAGTAAATCAGAAAGTTAAACCAGTATAAGTTATTTTTCAGTTGACATAGTGATAGAGTAACATCAAGAAAAGTGTTGGGTTTTGTTTTTTGTTTTTTTTTTTCAGGTTCAAAGGCAGCCAAAGTACACATGATATTGATCTAAGGTATCTTCTGCACTCAGAATTTGTATAGAACAGCTTTAAAAAAAGTATAAGGTTTGGGCATTCCAATCAAAGTTTGAACATGAGAGTTTGAGCTGAACAGGTAATGGTAAAGAAATGGTGTCCAAGTGGGAGAAAATGAGTCAAATTTTTGTAGATTGAGTCACCAGAGATAAGAATTATCAGCAGTGAAGCACGAATTTTTATCTATGTGGGAATCAGTACCACCCTATCTTCAAGTGATAAGGCACCAAGTTAACAACAGAACCAGAACGGAAGCCACATCTCCAATATGAAGCCCTAAGAGCCCTCAAAACAAGACAGTCACGACAAAAAGACGTGGTCTTATCACTAACAAGTAGACAGCTCTGTTTGTTTTTCTAATATCAAAGACATTGCCTAAATCAAAATCTATCACTAAAGCCAGTTGGACTATTGGAATGAGCAGAAAAGTATGTGAAAGATCTGAAAACCCATTCACAGAAGGGAGTGAGCATTGGACTGAAACTCTGGTTTCAGGTGACGCCTTTCCCTAACAGCCAGTCCCTAGCTTGACTGCCCACCTTATTCAGTAGCCTTGCCACTGAATGACCAGAACAGGTATTTCCAGAACCAGCCAGTCTCCCTGCCACTTTATCTCCAGGCAGTTCCCAACTTGTTTTCAAGACGTTTTGAATGATAAAGCAGCCTTTAGAGTAAGCACCACCCCCTTCCCACCCCACCCCTTTCCCCGCCCCACTTCAGCCCCTTTGAAGGAAGCTTTAGAAACAGGTTGTGCTGCTTTTGAACCAGGAGGACTAGGAATCCAGCCTGCTTGCTACTTAAAGATTTGATAGGGGTTAGAAAGCCCACCCTAAGGCCAAACCAACTCCTCAGCCTGTTTGTGAACTGAGTTTAGAAATACAGCTCTGCCTCTGTCGATGAGTTGTTTCTGGTTGCTTTAGTCAACCCGGCAGAAAAGAATCCTGAAGACAGATAGATAGCTGTGAAGCTTTCCAGAAATATTTGTCCACCCCTGGCTAAGAATGTCGCCAGGGTAGATTATTACTGAAATCATCCTTTATCTCACAGCCAGAGTTCTATAGTGTTACTATTTATACAGTGACGCAGGCAGGATTTCCTTATATTGTTTCAGTTTCATTTTAAGTCATCTCACTGAAAAACAAAAACAGATGTTGTGCTTTATAAAAGAAGGAAAGAGAGAGAGAGAGAGAGAGAGAGAGAGAGAGAGAGAGGAAGGAAGGGAGGGAGGAAGGAAAAAAGAGAAAGAGCCAGGATATGTGTTTGGTAGAAGCATGGTATGGCAAAATGGAAGGGGGCATACCTCTGCAGGCCCATGCTGAGACATCCCTTCCCCCTGAGATACCAGCCATACACCTGATATAGTATGGAATAGAGTTTATTTAGGGTATGGGGAGGGAAGTTGAGGAGGGAGTAGAGACAGAGAAAGACAGAAAGAAGAGGAGAGAGAAAGAGGGAAAGAGGGTAGGGGAAGGAAAGAAGAAAGGGAGATAGGAGGGGGAGTGGGAAATGAAGAAGGAGAGTAAGAAGAGAGACTGAAAGGAAGAGGGGGAAGGGAGGGGACGGACAACGGAGAGGTCGAGGTGGAGGGAAAAGGAGAGGAGAGGCTGGCCAGGAACACGTGAAGAAGGGGGAGGGAGATAAAGGAGAGTAAGAGAGTAAAAGGGAGTGAGGAGGGGCATAAGCCAGACATTATCTGGCTGTTGCCAGGTAACTGTGGGGTGGAGTCTAGAAGGAATGCTAACAGAGATACAGACAATTACCCAAACTGTCCTAGAATTAATTACTATATGACAAACTCATGTATCACCATCTAGCTTAAGAAATAAAACACTGCCAGCTGCCTTAGATGTCTTTCTGCTTGCCTCACCTCAGAGAAACTTCCCTCTCCTCAAAGGCATAGTTTTACTGAAAGTTCCCCAAAGAGAGACCCTTACTCAAATCCCACCCAAGGACACACGAGAGACCTTCTTGATGCAATTGCAAAAGGTAGTTTAATGACAAGAGCCCTCGGGTAGAAACGTATCCAACGCAGGGGATAGAGGCTTCGACCCCACCCACAGGATGTTTGGGATATTTATAGATAGGGGTGGGGGAGGGGGGAATTTGGTGCGGTTACACATGATTGGTTGTATTTTCGAGCGGTTACACATGATTGGCTGCATTACAAATTCTGAACAGTAGTAGGCTGTAACACTGGGAAGACCTCAAGTGGGGGGGAGGGGTAACCAAGAACAGAGGAAAGTTAGTTAGTTCTTGGAACCACCCAGATGACTTGCATCTTTCTTTGTGGTCAGGAATGTGTCTTCCTGCTTGGGGCCTTCCCCACCCACAGGTGGGTTCTTTTCCCTGAGGCTTAAGGAATGTTAATACTCTTCCCAGGATGTATCCCAGGGCAGTGAAGGCCTGAAATCTTACATTCAGTTCTGCCTTCTTGGTACTAGTGAGCCTGTATATATTTTATAAAATGGTCTTTATAATTTTTCACTCTACGTTACCACAGCTTTTATGGTAATCCTGTCCTACATGAATTTTTACACATTAGTTTTAACTTATTTTTTTAATTTTTGATACCTCTTGTTATCAAATATTTCAAATATCAGATATACCACTTTAATCGCTCTCTCTTACACACAATACACACACCCACACATCACAACCACCACTTACTACATCTCACACTTTGTCTGCTGAAGGTTCCAAATCACATGAACCAGAGAATCTAGATCTTTCTTACTGCATGCTGACAATACAGTTCAAAAGATTCCTTTGCCCCAGGTATCTCTTGACAATTCTGTACTGGCTGCAGAGATAAGTTTTGTGTAACTTTTATACCAAATGCTTCATGAAGAAAATATATTGAAAAATATATTCTCATAAGCATGAAAAATATCATAGCCAATAAAAGTTTGGCCCTGACAAATACTTTTTGGTATACATAAGAGTTGTTTGGACCCTCTACGAGTGAAGAAAGGGAGACCCAGAGGTTAAATGGCTTGCTCAACACTTAGCCTGGCAGTGAGGGAGGCAGGACTAGCAGCAGACCTGCCTGCCTTCCAGGCATCATACTCATTCATCCCAGGCCTCCAGTCTCCCTGGGTGATTGTTCCAGTTTGACAGTTTAATGTCTTAAATGCAGTATAAGGTAATTTAGTACTGGAAACCTGTTGAGTACTGTGCAGGGCATTGAAGACACAAGTAGACCACTCTCTACCCTTAAGTCATGTAAATGCCTAATGGAAGAGAAAAATGCCCTCATTATTCAACTAATTACTTAATCACCAATGTGTTATGTGCAATAAGAAGAAAATACAAGGTGCTTATGGAGTGAGTAATGTGGTCGGCTGGGGGAGGGGCTGGGGGAATTGCTCTTCACACTGAGAGCTAAAGGACTGGTAGGCAGCTGGACAGAGGGTGTGGGGAGAGCTGAGTCAGCTTGAATTCTGACCAGAAGGTCTTTGTGAAGCATCTGACAGGAGCTAGGGAGTCAGTAGGTGCTGACTCTGACCCAAACACATGAGGTTGAGTCCAGATGCCACTTCCTATTAACTATCTGGTCTTGAGCATGCTATTTAATATGTGCTACCATTTTTCTATCTCTGAAAGGGAATGAGAGTCATAAAAACAGATTGGAATATTAGGGTGGTTGTAACAAAATGCCTTTGACTGGATAACTCACATACACAAATAATGTACTTCTCACCATTTTGAAAGGCTAGACATTCCAGGAAAAGACAGACACCATCACTGATTCTGACCTATGAGTATCACCTTCTGACTGTATTCTCACATGATTAAAAGAGCTAGAAAATACACTAGGGTCCCATGTACAGGGCACTAATGTCAATAATTAGGACACCCAACTCAGGAACAAACCTGCTGGTACCCTCACATTGGTGATTTAATATATGAACCAGAGGCTTCACTATTAGCATTCCTAGAAAATTCCTAGAAGAACCCTAGAAGATTAGAAGATTATTAATACACTGTACAAAGGTATTGACAGGTATGACATGCTTACACCAGGCCCTGGAACATATTCAGCAACATGTAAGTACTTACTAAACAAAAGAAAGTGAATGTGCTAAGCACACATTATAGGTTGGCAATAATCACTTTGTCATTTTTGGACTTCATCCTGGAAATATTGGTAGACCTTGAAGGTGTTACCAGGGAAGTGACATGGTCACAAGGGCTGGAAAAACAAATGTTTAAGATAGCAACAGCACAAGGTAAGCAAGAGGCACCTGACCATGCAGCAACATGAACTGCTATGACCAAACTCTTGAAGAAAAAGAATGACCATCAGTTACAACATAAATAACCAGGCTCAGAATGAACGCATCATATAGCCTCATCTTTTCCACAGCTAAGAAATTACCAGCTCTAAGCCCAACACTGAGAGAAAAATGACTGTGGTGCTAGGCCAGCCTGAAAAGTGAAACTGTCTTCAGAATAGACAGGCAATTCCTGCTTAGGTGCAGGGAAGAATTTTGTGACATTTGATCTCAGACCCATCTCCATTGTGATGCTCCAAGCTGGGAGAATAACCTACACAGTGGCTAGTTGGGAAATCTAACCACATTGCCAGAGGCCTTGATTATTTGATGATTGTTTCAAATATTAAGTAAGAATTTTAACAGGAAACCCAGTTGAGAAGGTTCCAGATTTGTAACATGCTATCAGAAATTCCAGTTGCCAAATGGATCCTAAAATCATTAGAGAAACGTATCCTGACAACTCATTGTCTGCTGACCTCCCAAAGAATGTCCACAGGTCACCATGAACACGTAGTGTCTCATGGCCCTCAAACCCAGGGAATATATCTACCTAGCTGTGGTAAGATACCGTTCTCTTCCCATGCTTATGTTCAAACTTAACCATCATTACTTCCTGTAAGACCTTGGCCACAAAAAAATCCTTGAGTTTCTCTTTTCCAACACAGGGCTCAAAGCAAGGTCTGCTTAGTAATACTGTGGAGAAAATAAGGCTATACTAAATTGTGCCAAATATGCAGGTAAGAAGTCAATTAACATAGCTACAATTACCTCCTCAGAAGCTTTGGGACAGTGAATTTCAACCAGTTTTACACTGTCCCAAATTCTGAAAACAAACAGCGTTAATACACTTTAATTTTAAAAGTGCCACAAAGCACTTAAAAGAGAGAAGGGATCTGGTGTTCGCAGTTCCAAACAGGATCCAAGTCACAGCCCAGGAAGGGATCACTTTGGCCTGGTCCTGTTTCTCCAGCGTCACAAGTAACTCAGAAAAAGACACACAGATAGGGAACTCCGCCAAGATACACAGCAAGAGGGTTAGAGACCTGGACTTCTAGGAAAGCACATGAGAGCTCTGAACTAAACTGTGTTTAAAAAGTCCTCCAAGTTTTCTATAGCTTGTTAATTAAGTAAACTTGATATTCTCCATACAAAAAGATAAACCCAACATGGATGTGGTTCTCTATCATATGTTACTCTGTCTCTGTCTCTGGTTTCTCTACAGCAGTTCATATTTAAGAATGAAACAACTTCTACTCCCTTCTTTTCTCATCTGTTACATCCAACCACAGTTTCTCTTCCCTGCCCTCCCACTAGTCTCTTCACTCTACCTCCCCTCTCCCCCAGATCCATACCCCAACATCCTTCCCTCAGAAAAGAGCAGGCTTTCCAGGGACATCAACCAAATTCTGCATAACAAGCTACAATAAGACCAGGTCCATACCATCACATCCAGGCTGAACAAGGCAACAGTCAGGGATAATCCTTACCCCTCACCTCCCACCTCCAACTTCCCACCCACCCCCGTCCCGTGCCCCGCCCCACCCCGCCCCTCACCCCCGCCCTCAACCCCCTCATTGGTTCCCAACGTTATAATTCCTGCAAGAACATCAGGCTACATAGAGCCATATTATATATATGCAGAGGACCTAGGTCAAAACTCTACAGGTTCCCTGATCTCCTTAGACTCCTCCCAGTATCCCTGACCTTCCTGATTCCTCTGATGCTTTCTCTCCTCCTCAGCATGAGTCCCTGAGCTCTGCCTCAAGTTTGGCTGTGGGACTCAGCTGCTCCCATCAGTTGCTGGATGAAATCTTTCTGGTCTCTTTGACAACAATTCTGCTAGGCTCGGATCCGAGAACACTCTGTAGGCAGGACAAACTGTAGGTCGAAGGTTTTGTGGCTGGGTTCATGTCTCAATCCCTCCACTTGAGGCCTTGCTTGGTTACAGAAGACGGCCGGGGTTCAGGCTACCTGCCCTGCACTACTCGGAGTCTTTACCAGGATTACTCTTGGAGATTTCATGGAGTTTTCCACTGTCCTCACTAGTTTTCTACTTCTCTTTACTACAAAGACAGCTGTGCGTGCTGCATTGGGGGCATGAGCCTCGGGCAAGCCCTGTGAAAGCTACTATGCAGAACATTCCGTTGTATTGAATCCTTAACAACGTAAATCTATTTGGTGTGGTGGCATATGTCTTTTTATTCCTCTTTTTTTTTAATAGTACAATATGTGATTAACTCTGAGGATTTTATAGAACTATTCTCAGTCCTCCCAGATCCATCCCTCCTCCCTATACATCCAGTCCTCCCAGATCCATCCCTCCTCCCTATACATCCCACCTTCTTTTCTTTTGGTTTCTGAGACTACCTGAGACTATTTAGCAGCTGATATCCTCCTGGTCCCAAGATCTTTCTGCTTTCTCTTCTATGATGTTCCCTGAGCCTTAAGTGTAGGAGCTGTATTGCAAATATATTGATAGGAGGTAGGTACCCCATCGTCATTTGATCTCTGCATTTTGACCAGTTGTGGCTTTTATAACAGTCTTCTTTTCTAAAATGAAACTTCTTTGATAAAGGCTTAGAGCAACACTCACGTATAAGGATAAGTATTGGGAATCCATTTAGAGATTATGCTGGTTTAGGAAAGTGGTAGGGTAAGTCCTCCTCTGGTTTCCATAGCCTAACCAGACACTGGTAAATTTAAAGGTTGTATGTCATTTATCCAGGAACTGAATGATCAAGGTGGGGTAGTGTCCAGGCCAGCTGGACAATCAAGGGTATCAGGATTTTTGGCATTACGAAGGGCCAGGTTACGAGCCACTTCTTGAAATTCAGACTTCCATAATACATAATCTCCTCCCTCTAGCGCACCATGAGCCAGCTGAAAAAATTCATTTGGAGTTAACCAAGCCTCAGTAGAGGCCTCCAGTAAGGCTAAGGTAAAGGGGGCTGTACTTAGAGATGGCTGATTTAAGTTTTTCCAGAATTGACAAATTAAGAGGAGTATACACAAGGGTATCTCGGTCTAGGGTCGGTCTCTCTGGAGCAGCTACAGCCACAGAATCCTCATCATCTTCATCTTCACTAATAGTCACATCTGTGAGGTGAAAGCAGAAAAGCCAGCATGGTATGAGAAGCCTTTCCAGTTTTCTTCTTAAGGGACTGGGGCTCATCATGAAAGGAATGTTGTTGGCCTGGGGAAAGGGAGAGATCTGCTAATTGCTTATCCAGGTCATGAAGAGTTTTTAAAAGTGAGAGTTGTTCCTGGCAATTATGGACCAAATCTGTGAGGACACTCAAGTCGACAGTAGTCGTAGAGTGTGCCTGCAGGAGGGGGGATTTGTTAGAAAAACTTGATCAAGAGGAGAAGACTGATAGGGTGGTGGGGAATAGAAAGGGAGAAGAAGTTGATGAGAGGGTGACTTGGGATTTTGGGAAGTTGAAAGAGCCACAGTTTTTTTGAGAGGGGGCAAGTCTGGATTCAGATATCGAGCAGCCTCCTTGTCAAGGGCGGCTGAGTCTCCCAGATCAAGGGGTTCCTCTCTGCCTTCATCCTCAAGACCAATCAAAGAGGGATAAAGAGGGGTGACTTTAATGGTTTTAGTGGCAAAGTTGAAGGTACCTTTTGAGAAATTTCTACAAGTGGGGGGCCCTCAGGACAGGAATTTTGAGTGGGTGGTCGCAAACAAAGGGATTCGAAGGGAAGGCGCAAACTCTGATGTAGGGCCCTCTCTCCCTCTTCAATGACATTTTGAACATCAGGCCAATTATTGTGAATCTTTAATAGGTCATGAATGAGATTCCAGTAATTAAAAGCTGTAACAGGGACATTTTCTGGACCAAAGGTCTTATAATAATCATGTAAACAATCACTGACTCTCTTCCACTTTTTCTGATTAATATTTCCTTCTTGGGGGAACCAGGGACAAAGGTAAACCAAAAAAATCAAAAAATCCCTTTAAGTCTTTCTCTTCAACCCTGGCTCCCCAGGTCTCAAGGGAATCCTTAAGCCCTAAAATGAATAAATCTTGCTGAGAAATATTCTGGTCCATGTCTATATGATTATTCACCAAATGCCCATCTCAGCACTGGGGAACTCCCAGAGTCCTGAATGCTGACTCTGCTGCCACTTGAAGGTGGGATGGTGGTCCCCTCTGGGGGGTCTCAAAGCCCCACAATAGGCGCCACTTGTCCAGGCCAGCTGGACAATCAAGTGGGACCCTTAGACCCTGTGGAGAGGACTGAGATGAGCAAGAAAATAAGGAGATACAGCAAGTCAAGAAGTCTGATCAAGCTGGCAAAGATTTTATTGTTCACACAGGATATGGGGAGGGGTAGGAAAGAGGGCTTTGCAGGTGGAGGAAGCTAGCTGCAGCTGTGGGGCCTAACTAAGTTATTCTCACAAAGCCTTGCTGTTACCAGGGGTTCTAAAAACATCTATCTAGCAGGATGTTGGCTAAATCTAAAGATCAGGAGGAAGGGTTACTAAGGTGGGTTGCTATGAGGTCTTGTTTGAAGTTCTGAGAACTGACAAGTGAATCAAGGAAAGTAAACAGAAAGAAGATAGGAGAGCCAAGGGTGAGTGTTTGCCAAGAGTAAGACCTTGCCATGGTTTCCCACATAGTAGAAACCTGGTTGGGATTAAATAATTTCTACAACAAGGCTCTAAAAGTAGTGTATTGTTTTTGAGTTTTCTTGAACTCCCCCACCAGTAACTAAAAAGTTTCCCATGCCTGACATTGACATTATTGGTAGACACTATGGTTTTGATAGAGAGCATTGTTCTCTATTTGAAATAATGTGTGTGTGTGTATAATATATATATATGTATATATATATATATATGTATATATATATTATATTATATATATAGTTATATATTTATGTGTTTTACATATTATATAATTTTATTATACTGTATATTATATGTTACATATCATATATCATATATTATATATAATTATAATATATAATGTTAATATATAAATATATAAAATTATATGTCTACATATAAATAATTTCAATTGAGGTGACTATGCTCTCTACCAAAACCATAGAGTATCCAAGAAAAATATCAATGCCAGGCATGAGAAACCTTTATAAAATAATACACACACACACACACACACACACACACACACATATGTAAAGATAAAGTAATGATTCTCTGTATCTTTAATCTCAGCACTCTAAGAGGCAGAAGCAGACAGATCTGTGTGAGTTTGAGAACAGCATGTTCTACATGGTGAGTTCTAGACCAGTCAGAATTACATAGTGAGACCCTATCTCAATCAATCAATCAATCAATCAATTAATTAATTTCACTGCTTTTCATTTGCTAAGGTACAAACATGGGGAACAACTTATGCCTTTTGATTACAGATTATCATTTTTGATCAGGCTAAGAATAGTTTTTCCTAGAAACCTGGGTTGTTGATTCTACAATTTTGTAGAAGTTGCACAGACTGATTCTTACTGACAAAACAGCCTAGCCTGATAAATTATCCAGCACAATTATTCACATGGTAATATTGTTTTTAATTTAAAATTACAAAGTCAGCAGCCTTGCTTTCTGTTATTTCTCAGAAATCAAAGAGGAGATGGTTGAGGACAGACAGCTCCACCAGTACCCAGCTTATTTTCAAATGTCCTGGATATGCAAATAATGACCTTGCATGTTTCAAAGAATCCTCACATTTTACATAGAATTTTACAGCAATAAATCAGTACGTGTAGCCCCGATTACTTATACTGGTCTATTTAAGAGTGAATGCACAAATGCAGTTGAAATGTGATTTGTGAACAGGATGGGCTGATTCAAATTTAATCCTAGAACAGTGAGCAACCAAGAGTAGCCAGCAAGGTGCAGTAAGTAGTTTGTTTTAACCAGGGTTTCAATAAGTTCAGGGAATCATGTCAATCCAGGACCCAAAGCAATAATAAGTCATTGGAGACCTGGCTGATCCAAGCTCTTCATAGATATATTGGATAGAAAGTCAGCCTAAAGCCCTGCGTCCCCATGAAAGAAAATGTATTCTCAACATTCCAGTCACTGCCCTTTTCTGCAACCTACCTTCAGGGCATGTACAGTTGGTTACTGGACACAGCTCTTAGTTCACGAATCTTCAAACGATGTATATGTATGTGTATATGTATGTGTATGTATATGATGTATATGCATATGTGTATGTATATATGTACCAAGAGCAATGGTCAGCAGTTCTGTCCTCTGTCCATCTAGCATAGTGACCACAGCAAAGTCCTACAAGGGGAAGAGTCGCTCCAGGGAAACATGGCTTCTTCTACAAGGAAGGACAAGAAGATAAAAAGCTCTGTAACAATCAGCACAGTATCTTCTGAAGAAGAGCGCTATACTAAGCACATTTCCAGCTTTCACTAGAGATGAGACAAGAAATAGCCAAGGGGGACTCTGGTGACTTAGTTGTCTCAAAGGACTTACTTATCTCTCTGGCTGAGTCGTCACTCACCTCCATATACTAATGATATCTACTCATTTAGCTGAAGAGGTTGGAGTATTCAAAGTGCCAAACATTTTACTACCATTGTGCTTATGATGTTAATGGCATAACGGTGCAGTGTTTCTGAGGACATGAAATTCATATTGTTTGTGTCAATTCACATCATCTTTCTTACTTCTTGGACAAGTTCTTTAATTATTCTTTGACCCAATCTCCTCATCCTATAAAATGGGAATGGGAAATTGAACTTCCACCTTCTGTGATGTGATGATCTTTGATCACTATATATATAGGTTGTCAACAAAGGAGAATTTTCTTGTCTTTGTTTTTGCCAGTAACATCCTAGTAAGAGCTTTTTTTTTTTTTTTTTTTTTTTTTAAATAAGGGCATGTATGAACTCTCCAGGATGCCTGCTCCAATGAGCCCAGAAAATTCACCCACAGAGCTGGATCCAGCTCCATGGAAAAGAATTTCTCTGAACTTGGCTCTTCCTCTACAGACTCCTTACATGGTTATACTTTTCATCCCAGACATATTTCACACAAACTACTCAGAGGAATTGAACAATATCTCTGGCTTGATCTGAGACATGCAGCCATCTGGAGAACATAACGTTTAATACTCGCTCCTGGTTGCATCACACTTAACCACAAAACCCCATCCAAGCTGAGAAGCCCTCCACCACTTTCTTTCCCCATGGATTTAAATTCATAGGCCCAAAGTCAGTGACCTTTTAAAGGTTACAGAAGGCAATCCATTCTTTCTCCAGCCAATTCTGGGCTATTTCCCTAATGAGAGAATTAAACTATGGAGAGGACAACATTGAAATAATGCCAAACTACCCAAGGTAAATCATTTCTGCATTGTTCTAGAATGTATGGCACATGTTTTCCTGGGAGAAAATTTATCTGCTTAATTAGATTTTATTTAGGCGACTATAGAAATTAATTTTCATTCCCCAAGCATATTTCTTTCGATAGTACCGACAGGTGACCTGAGATTAAATTTTCATGTTGAATGAGCTACAGAAAGATGACTCCTGCGAATAACAGGATGTCTTTGTTTTGGACCCACAGATTTCAAAGCTCTAGCTCAGAAATGGCACTCTGAGTCCTGCTGAACAGTCAACAGTCTATCAAATGTTGCCTTCCTGCCTGCACATGTGGTCTTAATTCAAGTCCTGATGACATTCCCAAACTTTCCATCCCCACTGGGCCCTTCTAGGAATCCTTCCACATGAGATGCAGTCATTACACAGCTCTCTGCCACCTTGGCTCAAACTAAGTCTCAAGTGCCTCAAAGTGGTTTATTATTGCTAAGACAGTTTCCAGCTTAAAGAATGGCTGAACCTCTTTTGTCTGTAGGCTTGGATCTCTGCAGTGGGTTAACTTTGCCTGTGAAATGCAGGGTGGTGAAAGTTCTGAATCAACACAAGGCAACCAGACACTTGGGGGGAAAGGCAGTTGTGAAACAAACTGAATAAATATTTGCAACCAATTGTGGTCTCTCTTTAGTTTAGACAGGGGATACAAACAGGTCAGCAGTACAATTAGCTCTTTAACCATGGGATGGAATTTCTCATAATGTCCACTTGGGACCAGCTCTCAGCCTGCTACTGCCATAAGCTCAGGCCCTCAAGAACATTGTCCTAGGCAGAGGGTGACAGGGAGGTCCGGATCCACTCAGTTTGTATCCTGGTTACTATCTCAGTCTCTGATTGGTAAACCTTTCTAGATCAGCTAAATAGCAAAATGACCTGCATTTGGTAAGTTGGATGAAATTATTTAATCAAAACCCTCTAATTATTTAATCAACATTCTCTAACATAAAAGAAAATAAAACAACCATTATATGTAACTGAGTATATAGTCAGATGCCACATGACAATAAATTCAACAGTATAACTGTCACCAAGCAATTTGGCCCAAAGTGTTCTAAGTGATTTTATTTAAGGAGTAAGTTAGGAGAAAATGTCAGGACACTAGTGCAAACAGCAGTATGAGATGAATAAAATAGTACTCAAGTGGAACTATTATTATTAACTATTTATGAGCAGTATGACCCTGAGAAAACATTTTGAACTTTAACCCTCAGTTTCCTCCCAAATCAGATTATTCTGGAATTGTTTTAGTGTAGCCTAGAAGAGTAGACGGTTGTTCTCAAATTCCAAAGTGAGACATCCAACAGCTAGAGCCAGACTTGTAAAGTGGGTGTTCCAGACTGTTCCATGGCCCTCGTGTCATCACCTGTCCTCAAGCATGAAACAATCTAAGTTTGAGTATAAGTTTTTATAGCCATTCGTAATCACGTTCTGAGTTTCACTGCAGTCAATTGTAACAACACTCTCTTGTTCTCTAATTTTATTAATTCGCATCTTCTGCTTCTTTCTATCCAAAATTTATATTCTGAAAAGCTGGATATTCCAGAACAATAACAGAAAAATCTCTACAAGCCTATCAACTACCAAAATTAAACCCTGAAGAGCTAAACAACTTAAACAAACTCATTAAAAGCAATGAGTTGAAACTGTTATTAAAATCCTTCCCTTGAAGATAAACACAGGACCAGGTGGATTCACTGCTGAATTTTATCAAACTTCCAACATAGAACTCAGACCAATTCTTAACTTGTTCCAGAAAATAGAAAGTGAAGGTACACTACTATATCCAATCAATGAAGATATTACTATCTTTTGACAAAAAGTGTGTAAAGACAAATACAAGAAGACGGATCAATTTGTTATTTATATATATATATATCATATATATTCTTAACAAAATACCTGCAAATGGAATTCAGGGACACACTAAGATTATGACGAAGTAGGATTCCTTCCAGAAAGGCAAGTTCAGATCAACATACATACATTGATAAATGTAATGAACCTTGTAAACAAACTTAAGGACAGAAGCCACATAATTATTACAATGGTGCTAAAAAGACATTTAACAAAGTTTAACATCCATTCATGATAAAAAAAAAAAATTTCTACAGACTTTAAGAATAGGCTATATATAAAAGAAACATAATTAATATTATATTACATTAAATGGGAGCGTACTAAAAGCATTTTCTTGAAAGTCAGGAATGAGACAAGGTTGTCCACTCTCTCCTCTCTTATCTCTTTTCTGATGTAGAGTTTGAAGTCTTGGCTGTAGCTATCAGAAAAGAGAGGCATAAAAGAA
>JANHMN010000002.1:120305024-120323027 GCA_030674055.1 Rhabdomys pumilio
GTTTGAAGTCTTGGCTGTAGCTATCAGAAAAGAGAGGCATAAAAGAAATAGCAGTAGAAAAGAAGTCAAACAATTCCTATTTACTGATGTTGTGATTCTTTGCTCAAAAGATCCTGTCGAGTTTACTAGAAAACTTTTAGATATTTACAGTAAATGTAATAAACATTTATAGCAAAGTTGCAGAGTATGAAGTTAAAAAAATTTTAATAGTCCATTCTCTGAGCAAGAAATTAGGAAAATCGCTTTATTCAAAATAACTTGCCCCAAAACCAAGTGTCTAGGAACATACGTAACTAACAAAGTGAAAGACAACTACAATGAAAATTTCAAGATATTGACAAAGGAAGTCACAGAAGATACTATACAAAGAAGACATGGTCCTAAATAGACAGAATTAATATTGTGAAAATGTTTATACTACTAAAATTAATATAAAGAAGTAATAGAGTACTTGTCAAAATTTTTATGTCATATTCAAAGGATTAGAAAAAAAACCAATACAAGTATTCAGGTAAAGTGACAAAACACCATGAATTGCCAAAGAAGTCCTAAGGAGAAAGAACAATATTGGAGGTATTACAATAACTAGCCTCAAGTTATACTATAGTGCTATAGCCAAAAAGATAGCTATTGTGATAAAGGCAAATGAATAGACATATTGGTCAATGGAACATAATAGAGGACAAGGAAAGATAATGATAAACTCATACTCACTTAACTTTTGACAAAGAAACAAAGAAAATACTTTGAGAAAAAGTTAGCCTATCCAAACTGGGTCTCTACTGCAAAAGAATAAACTTAGATTTGCATCTCTCACCTTACAAAAGAGTCATTTCAAAATGAATCAAAGACCTCAGTTTAAAAGCAGAAACACAAAACTCTAGAAAGAAAGAAAAATAGGGGATGCCCCTAAAAATATCAAGGTACCAAGAGCTTTTAAAAGAAAATAGCAACATCACAGAACTAATCCAAAGCATCAGTATATGAGACTACATGAAAAGAAAATGTCGGTTTCCAGCAAAGGAAGGTAAAAGCAGAGGAAACATACTGCCTGAAGAGCCGGAGAAAGTCTTTACCAGCCACACCTGAGACAAAGGGAGAATAGCCAGAAACTGGGAAGAATTGCAGAAACCGAATACCAAGGAAATAAAACTGCCAGTCAACAAATGGGGCAGATTAATGCAAGAGACAATTATTTTAAAGTACAAATCACCAATAACTGTTTTGAAAGGCACTCAATATGTCTAGTCATTCGAGAAATGAAAATTAAAACTACTTTAAGACAACATCCCAGGCCAGTCAGTATGCTATCACCAACAAATCTGACAACAAATGTTGGAGTGAGTATGGAGATTAGGAGCCCTTATCCACTTTGGGTGAGGCTACAAACTAGTACAGCCATTGTGGAAATCAGTTAGTCAGTTAGTTGTAGCAGTGAGTTTAGCTACACCACTTTGGCTCTGAAGTCTTACATGGCTGGTTGGCTTTCTTTCCTGCAGCTCTTATGACCCATCCTTCTCCCCTGAGTCATGGTGATTCTCCCTTTTCTTCCTTGCTCTGAGTCCTATCCTGCACAAATCTAAAGGTCCTTCCTGCCTCCGTCTACCTGCCCAGCCATTGGTTCTTTATTGATCGATCAAAAAGCAATCGAGAACAAGGACCTTCAGCACTTGGACATGCAGATTCCCAATTTGAGGGGCCGGATTAATTCAAAGTGTTAGAACCAATCCCCAACAGTTATTGAAAAAAATTAAAAATAGAACAACTGTATGTCCCAGCTATTTCTCCTGGCTAAATACCCAGAGAACTCCCTATGCTTACATAGAGATATGTACCATCCCCATTTTTTCTACAGAAAGAATTACAGTCAATATTGTTGTCCATCAAAGAAGAATGAAAAATAAAAATTACACATCTCTAAAGAAAAATGAAATTTAGAAACATTGCAGAAAAATGAAAGACTTAGAATATATATAATTATGCGGTGTCACATAACCTCAGAAAACAAACAAAAAAGTATATTGTCTCTCATATGTAAAGACTTAGCTGAGAACATATTACACAAAAGTACATGTATGTACAGTCTACACAAAGAAAAGAGAACAAGAAAGGCTAAATATAAGGGGACAGAAAAGAACTGAGTGCAGGCAATGAACATGTGTTATGAAAGACGATACAAAGTTAATTACTTTTTTAGTTCTAACCATCATGGATTTTTTTGGTTTTGATGGAGGATAAATTTATATAGTATATCTGATACTGAAAGTGTAAAATTTATTGTACAGCTCCATAGCTTGCATTCATTTGCAAGTTTTTTAATAGAGTGTATAAAAATTAAGAAGAAACTAATCTAGTGAGACAGAGGATTGAAGAGGAGTTTTGGAGAAATGCTCACCCTCTCTCAGTACTAATAGAAACTCTTATTAAGGAGGAAATCTCTTAGTCAGGTTGTTGTAGACCTAATACATCTGGATTAACATAGTGGAAATGGGGTAGTACCTGAAAAATGTAAGAAGCAAGGATCAGAGTTGGCTAATGTGGTCTATGGAACCAAAACACAGACTGTTGCTGGAAAGAACTTGTCATCCCGCAGAACGGATTGCAGATATGAACCACAACAGAGCGGGCAGAAGAGTGAGAGGTCTTACAGCCCCTTCGAGAAAGAGTTTTCAGCACACTGGTACTCCTCCTACACACTCCCCTGTCAACCCCATCCCCTTGCATGATGGACTCCCTAGAGTGGGAACTGCCATCAGAGCCACCCTTCTGTAGGTCATTCATAGTGAAATTTATCTCAGGCTGCTAATGAACTGACTTTGAGTTGCAAAGGAGTGATTTCTTGAGTAGACTTGACCTAATTAAATGAGCCATTAGAAGAAGAAGGCAATGTGTCAGAGAGACGCTGTCCTACTGTTCTGAAAGATCAGCTTCTGTAAGTTCTGGAGCTGTGAGCAATTTCATTTTTTGCCAACAATTATGTGCGCCCAAAAGAAGACTCCAAGCCAGGCAAGGTGCGTCTCTTCTCGCCAGCTCCTGGGTTCCAGCCTGAGAAGCTGCTGGAGACCCATTTATGACTGATGTACACCAACAACTAAGTAATAAATTCACATCGTTTTAAAGTCTGTGAACATTTTACAGCAAAAGAGAACTAATTTGGTGATATTCTGGTGAACAAGAAAACAACATAAACACATTACAGTTCAGTAGATCTGTCCACGGCTGAGGCCAGTAACATACATAGCTGTCCTGGGAAGAGAATCCCTCATTTGTGACAAGGCACAGAGTTTCAGCAGTGGTGTTGTTGGATAAAAAGTACCCCAAACTCAAAAAACTTCCATAAGAGAAAGAACTTGAGTCTCCTGTCTAACCTATAGTATTGTCTCAACAGTGTCAGTCAAACAAGATGTCTGTCCTCTTTCCTTGTTCTTATGCTTATACTCCAATCTGAATGATCAGGAAGCTGGGTGAGGAAGAGGAGAAATGTAATGTGGAGATACATGGAAGAACTTTTTCAGACTCTCACTCTCCCCTCTGCCAGATTCCCATCTGCCTAGTTTTAAGTGTGGACAATGTTTGTTCCTCCTTGTTTCCATTTCTTCCCTAACCTGCACTTCAGAAAAGGAACAAGCCTATGGTTTTCTTTCTAGATAAAGTAACTGGAAAAAATCTGAAAAAAAAAGAAGAAAAAGAGGAGGAGGAAGAAGAGGAAGAGGAGGAGGAGAGGAATAGGATGAGGAGGAGAGGAGTAGGATGAGGAAGAGGAAAGGAGGAGGAGGAGGAGGAGGAGGAAGAGGAGGAAGAGGAGGAAGAGGAGGAAGGGGAGGAAGGGGAGGAAGGGGAGGAAGGGGAGGAAGGGGAGGAAGGGGAGGAAGGGGAGGAAGGGGAAGGGGAAGGGGAAGGGGAAGGGGAAGGGGAAGGGGAAGGGGAAGGGGAAGGGGAAGGGGAAGGGGTAAAAGCAGAAGTAGCAGCTTAGCCAAGATTTTATTCAAGGGGAAAGGAAGGATTGACTGGGTTTACAAAGCATTGTTAAGAAAAAATAAAACCATAGAGTCACCTTCCAATGGCATGGTCTGGTCTGTTCTTTGAACATAGGAGCTTCTGGGACATGACCGATGATGCTACACACCAAGGAAAGCCTTTCCTGTTTTTCGATATAAATAATTTGTTTAAGAGATTAAGTAAGAAAATGATGTTCATGTTAGCTGAGGGGAGCCTTGAAACTGACATAACTCAATGCCTGTCAACATAGATAAGGGCATGACAAAGCTTCTAATCAAGTTGTACTGAGTTCTGGTCCAATGGGATTTAAAGGAAAGAAAGAAAGAAAGAAAGAAAGAAAGAAAGAAAGAAAGAAAGAAAGAAAATATTATTTTGCTTCTTTCATCTTCTTCATTTAGTTTTGGGTCTAAGCCCCAAGTCTTTGTATAATATTAAGCCATTACTCTACCACCACTGAGTTATATGACCCCCAGATCCCCTTTGTTCCCTTTTAAAGAGAATTAAAAAAAAAAAAATTGGGTTCCTTAACACTACTTTTCTATCCAAATCTAAAACGATGGCAACAGCTCTCCCAATGGCCCAACTCAAGTAGAAGAGCTTCCTGCACATGAAGAACCACAACTCTTCTAACGTAACTCAGAGTTTACACAGTGAGGAAAGACACCCTTGGGAAATGTCAGGGCAAGATCCACAATTTACCCAAAGCCATGGTCCTTCCTCTTGAACCAAAGGCAATATGAATACTAAATGTATTCAAATACATGCAGACCCTGCCCCTGTTAAGAAGTATCACATCTTTGTAAATGCAGGTTTAAAATGTGATACACTGGCAAAAACAAATGCCTATTCTGGTTCTGTGAAAGAAATAACAGGGGAAAATACTTTGGGGACAGAGACAAGGGAGTTTGAATAAGCAAACAAGGAATGAACACTAGACAAGGGGGAGGAGAAGGACTGATGTGGGGCCAAAGTGGAGCAGAACCAACCACGTACTGAGCCAGAAACCAAGGGATTGTGCAAGGACCACACAGGCCCCTGAGATTTCTGAGGTTAGTCCTGGCGAGGACTAGGCCTGGGAGAGGCCTGTAGAGAGGGCTCTCATCATGTGACATTCTTCTGTGGAAAAAAAGTGACTACTTAGAATGTCTCTCCTTCTGAGTACCTTTCTTCCTGCACTGAGGCACCCTGTCTTCAGTAGATATTACTAAGTTTCTGAATGCTTACTTCAGGTCTCTACCTGTGATGGATTTGAATCCCAACTACATTCTCTGCCTGGAATGTCTGTCTGTGACATCTTCCCTTCTCTGTGTCAAAATTTTGGGATGTATTTAAGGCCTAACTCTAAATCTACCACTTTGGAGTGGAAGAGATGAATTGGTGAGTAAGAGGACTTGCTCTCTAAGAGGCCTGGGTTTGGTTCCAAGCACCCATATAAAGCCTCACTACTACTTATAACTCTAATTCCAGGGAACGCAATGGCTTCTTCTGGTTTACCTGGGTACCAGTCACTCATGTGTTACATGTCTACACATGTAGACAAAACACTCACAAATATAAAATCAATCTTAAAAAAACAAACAATTCACTAGTCCATCGAGGCCACAAGCACATCCCTCCTCCCCACACTTCTGAAAAACCTAGAGGAGAAGAGTGAACTTGGCATGCTGAGAACATCTTTTTCAAGCAAGGGGTGTGCTGGGAAGCTTCCATTCTGTCCCAGATCTCCCTTGCTATAAGACAAACACTCCTCAAAACACAGGGGCTTGGAACAGACACTTTATTACACTCATTAATTCCATATGGCATAGTTCTGGAAAGACATAGATCTCTGTTCAACCTGTTTGGGGCCTTGCCTGAGTAGACTTTCATGACTTGGGATGACTCAAAAGTTGAAGGCTGGAATCCTTCAGCTTGGCAGACTTGTACTGAAAATGTCTTTTTCAGTCACCTATCTGTTGCCCAGGCTGGCACAGCAAAAGAACAGTTCACCAGACTTTGACAGCAGCACAGCAGCCATGGGCAGGCCAGATTCAAGCATAAGGTTGGCTGTCTGGCTGTCTATGACCTACCCTCGGAGGTCTGAGAGCATCATTCTAATGTTCTTACTTGATCCAAGTAGACACAGTCTCTCCAGATTCAAGGGGAGGGACACAGATCCCATGGCTCAATGGAAGAGGAAGTAGGACTTTATAGTCACATTTAAACCTACTATAGATGCTTTGACACGTGTAATTCTCATAGAAACTGTCATAGAGAATTAGTGTTTCTCCTTCATAGGTGAGAAGACAAAGTCGCAAAGAAGTTAAGCGAGTTGATTTCTAGCCCTTGTGCCTAGTGGAAGGAGCCCACATGTGTCACATGTCAATGCTACCAATCTGGTTTTCTTTCAGATTTGCTACCGCTACCTTTAAGTGGCCATCACATTGACACTTCTGTCTTTGATTTCTCATTACATACATGTAACCTACATAGCTAACCAACAGTGACACCTCATAACATCAGCCCCTTACAAAGCTCCTACAAGGTCACTGGATCCTTCTCCTTGACTCCCTTCCTAACCGGTATGTGCAGGTAGACCAGACACCAAGGCAGCTCCCTCCAAGGTAAAGAGATGAAAGTGTAGCAGAAGCCAAGTACCTAAAAAATACAAAGCAGACACTCCCACCCCCTTATGGGAAAAAACTAAAAACCACCATTGTTCATTAAAAAAAAAAAAAGAATCTTAGAACACATACCCTGTGTTTAAAACTGTTCTATGTAATAAAAATAAAGGAAGTCCTAAGAGAGCTGAGATGGGCTAATTGACAAATCACAGTATAATGTAATGTCAGGCAATAACAAGCAATTATCAAGGAAGCATAGGAGAGTAGAAAGTGGATAATTCGTTGCTTTAGACAGGCATCAGAGACTAGAACTACACAAGGGTGAGAAGGGAAAGAAGGATAAACAATCAACCCAGGATAAACAATGAACAAATGAGGATAAACAGGATGAGCAATCAATCCAGGATAAACAGTAAACCAATGAGGATAAGCAATCAAACTAGTGCTCGAGGTCTCATGGACCACCTTTAAAAGTTTGTATTTTATCTTGAACGTGATGAGTAGGCTCATAAGACTTCAACCGATGGGGGAGGGTTTGCATGACACGGTTTCATTTACATTTTCTAAAGTTAGTTTGTGATACTCTGAAAATAATTTGCTATAGTAGAGCATGGCAGATTAAAGGCAGTCACAGATTTTTTTGACACTCTTCTCATTGAAGAGTGGGGTCTATTTTTATTTCCCTTGAATCTGGGCAGGCTCCGTGGTTGTTTTGACCAGTAGAATATGGTGAAAGTGACACTTTGCCAGTTTTCCCAGCCTATGTCTTTAAAAATTGACAACTTCCACTTCCAATGTCTTGAAACATGTATCCATGTACTTGCCCATCAGACTACAAGGAGGCCCAGATATCTCATGCTCTGGTCCCTGTGGAAAGGAATCAAGCTCAGAGCAACATTCCAGAGAAACTCAGACAAGAACCAGCACTCAGATAAGTGCCTATCGTGTGAGTGACCAGCTTAGGCAGTACTCTCCGGAATCCTGGTGATGATGTAATACAGACAGATAATCTTTCCTGACCACATCTGAGTTCTTGGCCCATATAACTGTGGGAATTAGTTTGGGAATAGTTTATTATACAACAATTAACAACCGAGGCACTGTTCAGAAGGTAGAAGGAGTAGAACAAGGAGAAGGTAATCTAGACAACACACAGTGGGTTTGGGGTGCTGTCAGTGGAAGAAGTGAAAGTTATAAAGATTCAGGACATACAAGAAATCAGTGACTATATACAGTTGACTAAAATCTTACATAGAAACAAGAGTTATCTAAAATTAATGGTAAAATGTTACATTATTGGTTTTCCTAAGTGTTAGGCATGTTGGTCTTTATATTTTGTATCTGAATTTAAAATCTCATAATAGCGTATGGGGTAGGTATTATTGATTTCCACAGGTTGTAAATGAGGAAACTGAGGCAAAGGAGTTAACTAGAATCCAGCACATGCTTCTATGTGAAAGAGTTGTTTCTGGTGAATTGAATCAAGCTGGGTAGCTCCAAGAACAGGCCTGTAACTCATTTCAGTAAATGCATTATACAATGGTCACTATGATTTTAACTATTCTACTAATTTTCATTAGCTGTGTAACCTTGGGCAGGCTACTTGACCTTTCTAGGACTTGATTTTGAGATCTGTAAGCTGCAGGAGAAGACAGCCTTTCTGGTCTCTGCAAATTTTAACAACCAGTGGTCATAAATGCCAGAATCCATAGAATATGGTATGTTTACTTTTGAATTTTAAAATGGATAACCTCAAGTGCAGCCATCAGAAACAAGAGACAGAAAGTTTATAACAAGTGCAAGAGACATTCCAGGCCCTAAGACAAGATCAGCAAGCCTTAGTCAGCTGTACCTTGTCTCTCTTTCCATGCGTTCTATAGCCCAGACTGTGCAACTCCAGCTTCAGTGTTGCTGACTGCAGGACTCCAAAATTACTCTGAGGACTAGGAAAAGCTTATCCAGGATGATGGAGAAATAGAAGCGTTTCCACTTTCTGACCATGGGTCTGCCGTTTGATCACATCTCATCATCACCCAAGCAAGTCCCCAAGGGGGAGAGGAGATAATCGCAGTGTTCAGTTTTAGTTTTAAGTTGCCATTTAAACCTTCATTTATTTCAAATGTGTCTCCATTTATTTTAAATGATTTTACTACCAGGATCCACAAAGACAGCAATGATTCTAACTACAGATCAAGCAAGGACTTGGATATTTCTAGAGGAGGGGACATAGTCATACATACATACATACATACATACATACATACATACATACACATATGCACACACATCCTAAGAAACCAAGGAATCATTTTCTACCATTATAAAGTTATGTTTTTTTCCTGAGAAACAAAAACCAAAGAATTTTGTGAGTGCTTATTATTCACAGATCTTGCATTTTGTGTGCACTCTTTCTTTTGACATTTATGCTAATATCATCTTCCCGTTTTCTGGAACAGAAAACTAACATTTACAGGCAGGAATGTTCAGAACTGATATTTGAGTTCAGACGTTCAAACCGAAGCATAGGTTGAACTTTTCTACCACACTCCCCCTCCTTTATTGCTTCTTTAAATGTCACATGTTAATATAACATGGGAATGAACTTCTCAAGACCAAAGATAATCACATGGGCCCCAAGCAGCCTGAAAAAATCACCCTTTATGAACCTATAAAGTATTAGGAGTCCCTTGGGAAATTTCCCTATCCCATGTTGCATGAACGTTCCATGGTGGTGGAGAGTGACCCTTGCTCTCCTTGTACCCAACCTCATTCCTAATCTAAGAAGACAACGGTTTGCGCATGCTGTCAGGCATGCTTCAGCATGAAGATGGAAACACAGACTGGAGGGTTGGTTTCCATCACAGGATTCCACCCAGGGGCACACCCACTTTTCTACTGCCAGCTTCCATATCTTTGGCTGGTAACAATCTGAACCAAACTGGTCATCTTGCTTGGGAGCCCTCCATGATCATTTCCCATAGTTAGCCTGGTGAGTTATGGCTGCCCTCCCTTACAACCTGACCATCTTTCTGTCTTCTCTTCCATTTACATATAGCTATTGGACAACTAAACAAGCCAGAAATTACCAAAAACTTTACCTTATTTGTTTTGCCACTGTTCCTGTGTAGTGTTTCCAGATGAGCCAAGATCAGTTTTGGTAGCATCCTTTGTACTTCCTCTGTGGGGGATGTACAATTCTCATTTTCTTAGACAAGGGTGACAGTTTTGGGGCCATATTTCAGTTGCTAGAATAGTCAAGTGTTTGAAGTTCACCCATCCATCCACATGGCTGTTTCCCATGACTCTCGGCTTCTGTCCTCCTAGAAGTGTCATCCACTTTCACTGAATAGGGTTGGTCCTTATTTCTCTAAATACTGTTTGCTTACCATCATCATTGATCATGGAGAAAGCTGCCTCAGAATATCCAGAAGCTTAGACTTTATCTTCTCAACCATGGTCATTACATTGCTGTGTCGATGTGTCCTGTTTTGTTCAAAAAGTTCAGAAATAGAGGTTTAGGTATTGTGTAAGAATGTTCCATGTGGGCTACTGACTAGGACACCTGTGCCAACCTAGCTTTTATTAGGTATTTTTAACACTTGTCTAACCAATAATAAAGTAGTATTTAAATTTTGATATATTATTTTTGCCATTTTTTAAAGCATAATGCCTCCTGAGAAACTTATATCAGTATGTAAGATCAGAGCAAAACATAATTTATGTACTCATAGGTCCCCTGACAATATTACATTAATATTATTAAAGACTTCTTCCAAGACTTTTTAAATATGAACTCAGTCGTTATCAGAGCAACATTCAGTCATCAGCCATCAGCTACCAGCTCAGCTTAGCCAGCTGAAGCTACCAACCCAGCTTAACAAGCTTAATAAACCAGTGCTTTGCTTCTTATCTGCTATTGTGCTCTCTCTCTCTCTCTCTCTCTCTCTCTCTCTCTCTCTCTCTCTCTGCGTGCTTGCGTGCGTGCGTGCGTGCGTCAAACCTGAAAGCAGAAGAATGCTTGGACACAGGACCCAGGTAGTCCTCTTTCTCTGCTAAATACCACCAAATCTTCACCTGATTTCAAATAATTCTCTCGTTTTACTTAGAAGTGGAACCAGTGATACCTTTTTTCTTCTTCTCCTGGGAATGGCAGAAAGATGAAGATAATATTACGATATTATACCCAAGGGCTATCAAATGAATTCCAATGGGGTGGGGGACAGAGTGATACTTTTAAAAAGCCACTTTCTTGGCAAGTTTGCCCTTGTAGAAGCACATAAATTGAGTTTTAAGGCCACTGTTTCCAAAGAATAGCGGAAAACCCGAAAGCCTATGAGCCTCACATGACCTGACACATTTTCAATAGCTTCATCAGGAACAAAAGTTCCAGGAGGCATACTGCTAAGTCACTCAGTCCCTCAGCCCAGCCATGAACAATCAAGTGAGGACCATATAGGTCATATAATTTAACTTCCTGATACAGAAATAGTCTTCACATCCATCTCAGGATCTGTTCTTCTTATAGTTATGCATTTCTGAGCAGAGAAGCATCTTTCACCCTGACCAGTTTCTTCCCCGTGTCATCATTCTGTCCTCCAAGCCATCAAATAAACTGAGATCTTCTTTAAAAAAAAATTTTTTTTTTATCTTGACTATTTTAAGTTGCTCATCATGTCCTGGTGATGGGTAAAGGATTCATCACCTAGACCTTAAACTAGAAAGATCAGCCTCCCAGTTGACTGAATGCTTTTCCATGGGACATGGTTTCCAGAACTCATTCTATTTTGTTCAGCCAAGATAACTGTAGGCTGTAAACAACCTTGTTTAAATAAGGGCACTACAGAGGAGTACTGGTCTAGTTCTGTGTGGACTCCACAAAGCAGAATAAGACCTTCTCTTTGTGCAGATGAACATTCCACCTCTCCAATGACACCCATAATTGTGTTCCATTTTAGCAACTACTTCACAGTGGCTTCCTAATGCATGTAGTTGGGGAAATAGCTTTAGAAGTAGGGGAAGCAAGATGGTTGCTAGACTCCTTACTCCTGACAGAGCTTACCCTGTTTCTTGATTCTAAAAGTCCCATTTATTAGCCCACACATGTGACAATATCCTTTCTTGAGAAATATCTTGTGGCTACTAAAAGAAAGAGTCTAATGGCAGTAGTACACAAATATTAGAAGTTCAGGGACAGAGACCTCAGAGCAAACCAAGGGGAACAGGAATAGAGGTTTATAGTAGTATTGCCTCAGCCTTCATCTAACCTCTTGGAGAATTTAAATCTTACTCATGTAGAGATGGGTAAGTTTGTGTAGATCATTTTCTTGTCTTCTACTTTAGACCCTATAAGCAGCTACGTGAATAATTCTGAAATGACAACTTTACAGACCATTATACCAGAACCTTAAAAAGATGGATAAATGAATGGCACACCTGACTAATTAAATCAGACTTTATAAAGGGAACTTAAAATAGTCTTTCATAAGCTTACCAAATTATCCTTAAGTACATCCGTGTTTGAGGACCACTATCTTAGGCAACTCTAGTTAAACCATTTTCCACGTTAGAGTGGACAAAGACCAGAGAGCTTCTTTGGTACAAAGTTATACAGAAACAAATGCCTTCTCTCCTAGTCTTTAAGATTTTCTAGGATGAAAAGAAAGTTAAAAAATAATCACAGAACATCAAAGAGTGGTTAAGCAGTAGAACTCATAATACCCAGCTTTTTTTTTATTTGGTGGGAAAACTGTTGATAAAAGCTGGTTGGGTCCAGGGGACTGAAGATAAGAAGATCAAAAGATGGGGATAATTGCTAGTCACTGTTCCTCTGGCAAACAATATTATTACATGAGCTATCAACACCCCAGGCCAGACTTCTCTATGATTTAGTGACTTGAAATGGAATAGAGTTCAAGAAGCAAGGTGAGACTCTGGATGTAAATATGAACCAGGCATAAAAGAGCATGTGGTCGTTATACAGACTGCACGCTTACTTCCATGTGCATGGAGGGACCCATGGATCCAGCTGCATATGTAGCAGAGGATGGCCTTGTCAGGCATCAATGGAGGAGAGGCCCTTGGTCCTGTGAAGGCTTGATGCCCCAGTGTAAGGGAATTAGAGGGCGGGGAGGCAGAAGTGGTGGGTGGGGGGACACCTTGATAGAAGTAGGGGAAGGGGGATAGGATACAGGGTTTCTGGGGGGGGGGGCAGGGAAAGGGGATAACATTAAAAATAAAATTTAAAAAAGTAAAAGAAAAATAACCCTGGTGCTAAAAGATCTATAAAAACTTAGATACAAGGATAATCAAAGATGGGAGCATCTTATATCTCTGTGCAAAACAAGAAAGAGCAAAGGAGGATATTACTGAGCACATGGCTTTTAAAAAAATCTCTAGGGTCATTGAGTCCCACAAATACCTACAAACCATTCAGACCATGAAGTTAGTTTCATATTTTTAAAGAGTACCAATAATGTCTACTATCTACAATTAAAATCTAAAATTGCCATTTGGTACAAGATATCTTTATGTCATATAATTTTATTATACTTGAAAAAATAGTCAAATATTTAGAATAGAAATTTTTAAATAGATATTTAAAATAATTTTAAACAGAAAGTATGGAAGTGTGCTAGTTTCCTTCGGCATTAGTTGGTTTCTCTAAAGGAACAGAACTGCTAAATGGACATATATATTTAAAAAAAGATTTATTATATTCATTTGCAGAAAGGAGTCGAGGTAATTCAGTTGCTGTCTCACACAGGAGAGGCCAACACAGTAGTCTCTAAGTCCACAAGGCTGGATTCCTCAGTAAACTTAACCAAGCTCTTAGGGTCTGGGGGATTCCTGGAGAGTCTTTAGTCTTCACTGGAAGTCTGAAGATGTGTTGGGGAAGGAATGGTGCCTCAGCAGGATAAAAGAACTTGCCAGTGACAGGAACAGCAGGCAGTCAAAAAGCAGTTTTCTTCTTCCATGTTGCCACCAGAAAGTACTGTCTACATTGAAGGTGGGTCTTCCTGCTCCAAATTATTGGATCCAGAAACTCCCTCACAGGAGTGCCCAGCAGCTTGTGTGTTAATTAAGTCTAGATGTGGTCTTGCTCACTATCAAGATTAGCCACCACTTCCTTTTCTGAATCATCATAGCTTTTGTAAGACACAGTCAACCAATCAGAAAGCCCCTGTCTAGTCTCTTGTTGCAGCCAAGTGAGGTATGACATAATTACTAACTTCTCCTGTGGAATGTGAGCGGAGGTGCAGATAGCAACCATCTCCAACCAGATATAAGTTAATGTGACCAAGAGGGTAGTGGTCTTAGGAGTGCCTGGCAGCCAGGTTAAGTGTCCTTCTAACTCATGTATCACGATTATGATGCTAAGACAAAACATCTAAATAGACTATTTTTCTGGGTGTCTGTAAATGATGGAGAGCTGGCATTTCTGGCCTGTTTTATAGCTCATTCTTGTTTCCCAGGACACGTTGTTCCCCCTGGATGGAGATTGTTTAACATTTTAAACTAACATTATTTTCTTTTCCTTAAATTTAAAACTTAGATTCCTCTTCAAAGTTCTACAAAATAGACCAGCATAATTTTTAAAATGGAAAAGCACACAGAGAAGCAAAGGAAGTTATGAAATTCTTATTCCATCCATACCAATTTCAGCAGTCAAGTCTTTCCTATTAGCATATAACTGTATCTCATATCTTCTATCTTCTGTTTTGATGAAGGTAAGTTCATAATCACTACGGTCTTAGGTCAATTTCCTTTTTGCTTTTTAAGTTCCTTTAGAAACACACACACATACCCCTAAGGAACTAAAATTAAAAAAAAAAAAACCCACAAATCATAATTTACACATACACACACACACTTTTCAGGTATAATTTACATGACTTAAACACCTATTAAGATTGAAAAAATACTGTGGTTTTAATACATTAATGATGCACGTCAGACTTTACAACTATCTGATTCCAAATTTTTTCCACCTCAAAAAGAAACTCAATGTACACTAACGGTTATTCCTCACTCTTTCCTTGCTTGGCCCAGCCTCTGCCACATAATAGTTTACTTTTTTCTTTGTGCTTGTCTATCTTAAACAGATTTCATAGGACTGGAATAGCGCACCATGTTGCTACTTGTATATGTGTGCATATGTGTGTATCTTTCGTGTCGTAGCGTATATCAGTAACTTGGTTATTGATAAGGTTGCATCTACTCTCTTATACAGGTATCCTCTTATTATTTATCCATTCATTAGTTAGGTGGGTGAATAACTTGATTTTTGTTTATTAAGTTTGTATGTGATATCTGCATGGTATTCTATGGAGTAAGAAATAGGCCATTGAATGAGAGATGTACCATATTACTTAATTTAAATTTCCAATGACAAGTCTGACACTAAATATCCCTATAAACAAATAATCGATGCTACCTCGTGTTCCATTAGAGTAGACAGCTGAAATGGACCCTTTCTAATTCCCTCTGCAGATATGGGACAGGGAAAGGGGGTGTTTGTGAGGTACAAAGAGGCAACTTTCTAAAACCACAATACAGGAGGGTATATTCAGGAAATCTGCCAGTAGTAATGTCTGTTGCCCTTCAAATAAAATGGTTAGCCTGACCAAGGGCAGATGTGGGTCCCAGACTGCCAAGATGGCCTCCGATCTTTTTCAGACCTGAAGCAGCCTGTGGCAGTACTCTTCTGGCCCTAAAAGGCTGAATATAAATCATGCTTGTTGGCAATTTCTGCTGACGTGCTGCCTGACACATGGCTTAAAAGCCTTTCTCAGAGCTGAGAATAAATTCCAAGACAGCAATGACAGCTATAACAATGATGCCACATGTTAAAGCATTTAAAAGCCCTCAACAGGAGTAGTCATTCAACACGGCACCCTTTACTCAGATAGCTCCTGCACATTGCAAGACAATGGAGAGTGGGCTGTGCTAGGCTGCAGGAGAAAGGGAGGAGAAAGATTGTTCACACCACACTTCAGAGTGAAGTCGCTAAACACTATTCAGATGAAGTGGCCCCTGTTCCACCCTCACCTCTTCTAGCCCAAAGGGATCAAGTTCTTCCAAGGCATTTCAGTTGTGAGCAGATGTCTACCGTGCGAGAAGCAAAGGAGACAAAGGGGACAGAGCAGTGCTTGAAAGAGCATAATAAACACAAATTATGCCGCTGCCAATAGACCATGCAGCTTTCATTTGCAATCTGGCTTATTCCACGTGATTTGCTTCTAAAGGACTCGGGCTCATTCTGGGATTGGTGTTGGGAGGGGGTTAGACAGATACTGAGTCCTTGGGGTCAGCGCCATGGGGTGTCCAATTGGGAACATGTGCTCCAAATGTATTTCTTTAAGCTCAAGAATTCTGCTTAAAATATAAAGCCACAAAAGAGAAAGGGTTAGCTAGTCTCGTAGAAGGGATAAAAACTATCCTCTCCAGAGTCTGCTTTTGCAAGAATCTGCCAAAGACTAATTTTTATTGTTCCATAATAAATGCTACATGTATGTATACATATATATGCATGCTCAAAAAACACTGCTTTCTGAAGGGAACATGCCTGAAGTTCACAGGATGACTCGGCAACATGAAACAAACTAAGGGACCTTTCTGAGTCCAAAGAAAATAAGAAATTCCCTGGCATTTTGCTGGCTCACAGATATTCTGCAAAATGTCCTGGGATAGAGACCATCTGGACAAAGATATCCCCACAAAATATGAACTAGAAAACAGGAAAAAATACACCCCCACTCAGATCCAAGCCAAGAAGCCAAATGATTGACGGTGGTAACTTCATGCAATGCTAAGTGGAAAAGGAGCTAGGCTCTAAGGCACAAGGGAGTACTTAGGGAACTGGGGCAATGGCCAGCAGAGTGTCACAAGGGCAGAAAGAACAGGGTCCTGTTGCCCATGAAACTATAGGAGACTGGCCAAAGATGAGGACAGGAAATTGAGAAATTTCCATTTTTATAACGACTTCCATGTTCTCCAAGAACCCCGAAGCTGCCTAAAATAAAGAGTATTTCCTGGCTGACTTTGGGTAATACAATGGCAGTTTCCTTCCTGGAATCCACTAGAGTTTGAAAGCTTATAAGGGTAAAGGGACCTGGAAGGTTTCATCTACTAAATCAGATGGATTATCCAGTTATCACCCCTGATAAGTGAGCATGAAGAGCAGGCACAAACAAGCAGAGTTGTCACCCACATTAAGAAACGACAAACAACATCGTTTTTTTTTTAGTATATTATCGGTTATTCTGACACTTTACATGTTTTATTGGACTAGATATCAAGTGTATAAATTAATTTTAAACACGTTCATTAGCGTCACTGGTGGTCCACAAGAATAGGCAACTATGCATGCTGTGGTGTCTTTGATGCTTTCAAACTAGGAAGCCAGATTTTCCATTCTTTGCATGAGAAAGTTACTGATGATTTTTTGTTAACTGAAGCCTAAAACCTCCTGAGTAGAATACACAATCCCCAATCTCCATAAAAAGCTCCATCATCTACTTTTCAACAGCCAATTTCTGAACTAAGGAACTAGTGTCTAATGCCACTCACCAGCAGGTCCTGTCCCATTTTAAAGGTCCACTTTTCAGAACAACCATCTACAACTTGTGGCCCACAGTTCTATCCTAGCGCAAGAAAATGTGGTCCAAAGTACCACCTCTAGACCGAGGTCAAGTAAAAATGAAATTGACTGCTGCCTGTCAAAGAGAATAATGACTCAAAGACACACTGGGAATCACTACTCCAGACCACAAGACAATCTCCAGCTATTATCAGAGCTTTAAAAACAAAAACAAAAAATAAAATCAATCCAGATGGCCAGGCAAGCAACTTTGCGGTCCTGGTTACTAAGCACCACTTTCTAGTCAGGAGCTATTGCTTCACTATCTAGCTTTCATTGTTGCTTAATTTTTCCACAATGGCGTATGTGTGAGGGATAGGGGGGAGGCATCTAGATATAAGAGATAAAAGGTACAGATACTTTTAAGATTAATGTGTTTAGAAAAATAAAAACAAAATGGAAACGACCCATAACGACCAGCCTTCTCATCTTTTTTTTTTATCTTTCTTATTTCTTCTCCCCTCTCACCCTTTCTCCCCTCTTCCCGAGTTTTATGTTTGTCAGTGGAGTATTTCCCCTGCACAAACATTAAAATGTGCTCATTGGATTAGTGATACATCCGAGTAATTGAGCACTAGCACAGATCAGACTCAGAATTAGTCTTTGGCATCACAGAACCATAAATGAAAAAGAGGAAGAAAGGGAGGAATGGGAGAAACAAAAAAGAAGAAATGGAACGAGGAAAAAGAGGTATTTCCAAGAGAAAAAATTAACCACATGGCATAAGAAGATAGAAGTGAAAGCCCCTCTAGCAAGACTCTT
>JANHMN010000002.1:120328027-120378565 GCA_030674055.1 Rhabdomys pumilio
TCAGAACTGTAATTCAAAGATCATAGTACTGATTTATACTGGCCTGTTTCTGAATCACTGACATACTTTTCTGTTCTCCCACTAATAGGTCACGGACTAGCAGACTGTAAGACCACACCTGCCATTCACAAGGTAGAAAAGTAAATATGCTGCCTGAGTACAAAGCTTATGCCACAGAGCGACTTTTCACCTTTGCTTTGCCTTCCAAACACAGAGATAGTCGGGAGTGTTAACCCTTGCCGCCCCATAATTTCAAAATTGTCTGAACAAGACTCCTGGCTGTTAGTCATTGCCATATCCAAGTTACCTCCAGACCTACTTTCCAGGAAGGACTAAGTCAGAAAGTCAACATCTTTCTTTAAAAGTGAATAAACTGAAGATAATCCCACAAATTTACAGGTGAACCTTTTTATGTGTCCAGGAAATATGTGCTCACTTAAAAGGGTAGACCTCATGTGCTTAGCCTTCTGTGCAGACCTGGACATGAAGTATAAACTCCTCACTGTCTTCCTCATGGCTGGCACCTTTTGCAGATTTCAGACCTCCAGAATCTGGTTCGCAGCTACAGTGAGAGGTTATTTTCATTACGTTCCACATACATTTACAGGGTTTTGTCAACAGGCTCCTAGAATTTTCACTTCTTAGAAACATTCCTTTGTGCTCCCTCGTACTGTTGTTCCTTGTCATTCTTGCTCTAAAACATGCTAAATAATTCCAGCCTTCCGAAGCCGTTTGCACCTTTCATGACTCGTAGCGGGTACATGGGCTGTACAAATACTAACAAGGAAATCAGTCTCCGAGACGTGCTAAATAATCACATTGTTGGAGTTATAACAGCAATACAAAGCACTTCCATTTTCACAAGTACATTTTGAATGTAATAAAATAAAGAGTGTTAGTTAAACAGAGACATTTGCACCCTAGGAGGTTGGAGAGCTGTTCAAAGGTAACATTGACAGAGGTTAATATATGAAAAGGAGCTGTTGGCAACAGATTATTATTATTATTTTAAGTGGAAACCTACTTATAGTGCTTAAAAGGAATATGACTGCAATCTTATTATGATAGGTCCTCTATATTTTGAATTTTTTAAAAATACAAATTTGCTGGCGATTTATGCATAACACTCAGTGAAACCTGAACTACTTGAAGCGTGTCCCCACCTTCTCCCATTTTTCTCTTAAACCTTCCAGGTTCAGGGTGTCCAGCGGATATTATCCAGCCAGGATAAATGATTGACTTGAAATGAATTTGATTCTCAGCATGGCAGCCACGCAAAGAATAATGCCCACCATTGTTGATTGTCACCAGAGCCTAGCCTTTGTCTCTGCTTAGAAAATCTCTTGGTGGGACTCAGAAAAGAGAAACTCTGGGGCAATCATCAACAACAACCACCAGGAACATTTTGTGCCAAAAATAAGTCACTGTAATCTTGCTACAGAAACATACCTGTAAATCTTCAGGAAGAAGTTCTCAACCCACATTTTGACACTCTCGAGGGATGGACTTTGTTGTCGTATGCTATCAACAGCAGTAGGGATGTATATGGCCAATGCAGAACTTAACCTGGAAAATACTTGTTTTCCTTTCTTGTGCCATCAAACCTCATTCCTTCTTTGAGTATAGTTTATAGACACACTGGATTCTTCTGGAACCTGTGATTCCGATGACTGAATCCTCAATCGTATTCCTTCAAATACTGTTTTAAAACATTCTACCTGTTAAAGTCATTGCATAATGAAAGGCAAGGTACTTCTCTGTAACTCTGTGTTGCTTTGAGTGAGTAAGGTGTATCCCCATGGGTTCAGGCGTCTGAGTACTAGGTCCCCAGTTGGTAGTACTGTTTCAGTGGGTTTAGGAGGTGTGGTCTTGTTGGAGGAAGTTTGCCAGTGGGTTTTGGGCTTTGAGCTTCTCAAATGCATTCACTGTTCATTCTCTCTGCTTCCTGCTTGAGTTTCAAGCTGTGAGCTCTCAGCTGTCTAGCCACCATGTCTGCCACCTGCCACCTGCCACCATGCTTCCCCACCATTATGGACCATAACTTGCTGAAACCATAACCCCAAATAAACTCTTTCTTCTATAAGTTGCCTTAGTCAAGGTGTTTTATCACAGAAACAGAAAGGAAATGGATTTCCTGTCTCTGCTTCCCCTTGGCGATGTCTGTTTGGCATCAGTGTCACTGCCTTTATGGCTTAAAACTCTAAGAACTGCAGGGGATACCTTTAAAAATGGTCCGAGTTCATGGGGATTAGAAACATTTCTCCTATCGTAACACACAGCTCAGACATTGACCGGCAAGAACACCTAACTCTTCGTTTCCTATGAGGCTCCTGCACCCTAGGTATAAAACTACAAATTTGACAAGCAAAAATCTCACCAGAATCGAAAAAAACAGTAGATCATATTGGCCTAAAACAAAGATCAAATCATAGTACATCTTTGCCACTCGATGTCTGTAAACCCCAGTGTTTATACTTCAGTGTGTGTGTGTGTGTGTGTGTGTGTGTGTGTGTGTGTGTATAAATATATATGTGTGGGTATATGTATATATGTGTACATATGTACACATATATATGTGCATATGTGTGTATATACATATATACATATGTGTAAATATACAATATATAGACAATATATTTATATATTTATGTTTGTATATGTACATACACGTATTTATACACACATGTATTAGATGATTATATGCATGAGATTACCATAATGTGAGAATTTAATAAGATGCTTCTAAAGTCACCCTTCTGAGGCTCACCACTGTAAACCAGAAGTTGGTTGTTTTTTCATTATTTCTGTTTTTGTTTTGTGCATTCTTACTTTGTTCAATAATAGTTACTCACCTAGGACCAAATAAATACACTTTCCTCTTTCTATAGCTGGGTATTTCTAGTTTCCTTTCTGTTTCTGTAATAAAACACTGATACCTTATAATTTAATCTTCAGTTATTTTTTGTTTAAACTTTTAAACCAGATTATAAATGTTCTATGGAAAGGACTGTATCTTTTACTTTGCTGTGAGGTTGAATCATTTGAAGAAGTCACTTACTGGCCATCTCTGAGATGCAAAGTGCTGCTCATGCTGCCCATGCTGCCTGGCAGTCACTGAGAGTCGCTGAGTTCCTCACACCATAGAAATGTTGTCAGGGTTTACCTGGCAGAACTTCACAACTGGGTCTGTATTTTGTAAAAGGCTCATATTTAAAATAACCAAAGTACTCAGTGTGTCATAAGTCATATTTGGGCATGTCTCTGAGTAAGGCAAACATCTCTGTGAGCAGGAAGTTTAAACTCTATTAGAAATGTTCATGTGCAATAAACACAAAGCAATAAAGAGATCACAATTCAGTGCAAGTCTGCAGGGAGCCTGAGGATTATGTCTTATAATGTTACATTTCAGAATACTGTTAATGAGGATCTGTAGGAATTGAGTTATAATGCCCCTTTTATAAAGATTTATAACATGACATGAATTCCCCATCCAAGGGAGCCTCCTGTTAGTATCCAATTTAAAGCATTACAAAATGACATTATTGCACAACATCTGTTATCAGCTGGTGATTCTGTGGTAAGATTGTGATGAGCAAGTTATTCAGTAGAAGTCATGAGACCCCGATGCACCCATTCTTCTCAGGTTACTTTCTATCGCTCCTATATTGGCTACAAAGACGGAGGATGTCGTTGGTGGAGGTCATGGAATGTCACCTCAGGCCATTCTAAGACTTCAACCAGGACCTCACCTTATCTGCTCCTACCAAAATGATTAACTGTCTATTGTTTCAAGAACTATACTTATCGGTTTCTGAACACAATTTCTGGATATTCAAAGAAGCGCTATTTGGAATTTTGATTCTTATTTGAATACACTATTTTTTTCCCTTGATTCTAAAGTATCTAGTAATGAGACGTTATAAACAAAGTGGTGGTGGTGCACACCTTTAATCCCAGCACTTGGGAGGCAGAGGCAGGCGGATTTCTGAGTTCAAGGCCAGCCTGGTCTACAGAGTGAGTTCCAAGAAATATACAGAGAAACCCTGTCTCGAAAAACCAAAACCAAAAAAATTAAAAAAAAAATAAATAAACAAAGTGGTGATCTTCCTACAGGTGAGATACATAGATGTGTAGACAGAGATTATAAACCAAGGCCGCCATACTGCTCATAGAAAAAGTAATTCCTATACCTGTAATTAATATGAAGTTATTTTTTATACATATCTCCAGGTCTAAAAGAATCCACTCAAACATAATTTATTATCAGAAATTTCCAGTTCGAAGCCAGATGTTGTGTCAGCTCATCACTTTGCGGGCTGGAGTAGGGGGTTCTCAAACTTGAAGCTAGCCTGGACTACACAGTGCACCCAAAGCCAGCTTGGGCTGTAAGAGTTAAGATGCTGTCTAAAATGGCACATGAGAGAAAGCGTCCCCAGTTCATATCCCACACACAGTCACACAGCTGACTATCAAATGCTGGAAAGTGAAAATAGGAGAGTCACTTAAACGTGCATAAAACTTTACAGTGACCCGGACATGAACAACACTCACCTCATGACATATGTTTTGGAAAGCAGATTTCTTTGGCCAACACAAGATTTTCTTGGTAAATACAGGCTAAGGATACACTTGGGTTGTTTGTTTGTTTGTTTGTTTGTTGTTATTGTCAGGGTTTTTTTTTGTTTTATCTTCAGAATAAAAAATATAGGCAAACATTTAAATATCATACAAATGCATCACATTCTCTATTCCTAATGAGAGCTGAGACCTTCCAAAGGATAGAAGAGCTTTTCACAATACTTGTACTTTGTCAAAGGCAGAACGAATGAGGCTGTAGAGATGAATCATTAGGTAGAGCTCTTTCCAGGCAAGCCTGATGACCTGAGTTCCATTTCCTGAAGCCACATTAAGGTGGCTCCACAGAGTTGTCCTCTGACCTCTACTCGCTCCCCACAAAAAAAATCCCTGCCTAGGTAGTAAATAAACAAAATGTTGTCTTTAAAAAGTTGAAGATGCTGGCACATAGCAGGCATGGAGCACATGATAATTTATTAGAACAATAACAATTATTTAGTATATATAACATATATTATTATAAATGATAATATCATTTTCTCACACCATTCAAGAATTTTCTAAGAATAGAAACAATAAAAATGTCCTACTTCTGATCTCTGGCATCACACCCCAGTGTGTCACTTAAGAAGGACAGAGACCAGTTATTGGCAAACAGAGACTGCCTTTTACTCATGGCCAAATCTGCAGGACGTAGATGAATCCCTGGGACTTATATCAGACATCCAGCCCATAACTTCCGGCCAACTCACTAGTTTCCCCTTGGTCTTCCTACCAGTGCTCTTCATGTTCCCATCTCACAGTATCTTAAACTCAGAGGTAAAGGCAGGGCAAGGATCTAAGAGAGGAAGGTTGGTAGAGGATGGGTACCTGGATGGAGGAGGCCTCGTGGATAGGGACCACATAATCGGGCTTGCACTTGCATGGCCTTTTTTTAGCTCTGACTCAATCATCTGTAAAAGCATTAAAGATTAATGCACTAATGCACTGTTAGGACTTGACTGTTCATTATGGTAAACGATGCTTTGTTTGAAATTTGTAAATAAAAAATAATTTCTTCAAACTTCACTGAGGTTTCCATCTAAATCAATAAGACCTTGGGATCATTCGGAGTGGCATAAGATTCAGATAGAAAAACATTTTAAATGTAAATCAATACAGGAATCCCATAAAAAGGCTGAAACAGTGTCAGTTTTAAAAACCCTAAGTTCTTATTTTATTTTCTGGACAAAAATTCAACAAGGCATGTGTCTTCAATCCCTTCAAAGAGTCATTCCTCTCCAGATTAGACAAATATCACATTCTCAGATAACATGATATTGGCAGTTTTATAAATCAGCCTTATTTTGCTCAATCATTTCAGAAAATGTAAGGTTTGACTCTCTCTAGTCCTCATAGGGAGAGGTAAATTGCTCCAGAATAAAAAAATAAGTATTATACACAATGCTACTTAAACTTGCCTACAATACATATGCAAATATTAGAAATATATACATTTATTCATATTATGAAATAGACCAGAATATATAAGAAAAAGTAAAGCCTGGACTATAGATTGTCTAAGGCCTTCCCTTTTATATTTCACTTTCCAGCCACTGGATAAAGGACAATTTCCCTACAAATAATGCAGCACATGTGTTATATTGATCCTGTGGAAATACTGCTAAACATATAACAACATATAACATATAATATATAATATCATATAGCATATAACATCATATAACACATAACACATAACATCATATAACATATAACATATAACATATAACATATAAACATATAACAACATATAACACATAACACATAACATATAACATATAACATATAACATATAACATATAACATATAACATATAACATATAACATAAACAACAAAATGGCCTTAGAGCACTAATGACAAACATACAAGCTTAACTCACACCTATATAGGCCATACTCTATACATTGTTTGAATCAAGAATTTTACTTTTTAAAATAACATTACATTTTTATAGGAGTCTTTATACAGAAAATGTATAACTTCTAGACAAAAAAAATTGTATTAAAATAGTTATTAATTTTTTTAGATTTCTTTATTGCATTTTAAGAGTATTTTGCCTGTGTGTGTGTGTGTGTGTGTGTGTGTGTGTGTGTGCGTGTGTGCATGTGTGTGTGTGTGTGTATGAAAGAGAGAGAGAGAGAGAGAGAGAGAGAGAGAATGTACCACATGTGTTTCTTGTGCTCACGGAGGTCAGAAGAGAGCATCAGACCATTGGACTCCCTGGAACTGGAGTTACGGATGGTCATAATGCATGAAGTGGATGCTAGGAACTGAACCTTTTCAAGAATAGTGAATGTTCTTAACTGCTGAGTCACCTTTCCAGCTCCTAGCTGTCTTCAAGCCAACTGAATACAAAAGTCCTGGAAACATAAGTTGTTAATAACCTAGTATTTGAGGTTGGGGTTGCGGATGGAAGATAGGATGCGAAAATGCTATGACCAGTTGTAGATACTCTGCCCTGAGTCCACAATTTCACTGCTATTAGTAAAATATGATAGAATTCTAGAGGACTGTGGAATATTCTCGAACATATACGCCAATTATAAGTAAGACAAAGAACATAAATTAGGAGGTGTATCTACTTTATGAAGAAAGAAATTGCTGATTTCAACAAATTTAATACTCTGAATTGAAGGCCGATGGTCACTTTCTTCATATGTATTTACTCAATAAACGCTGGTTTAAGAATAAAGAATTGGTGAATGAATTTTCAGCAACTTACAAGTTGTGACCCAGAAAACATAAAAATTTTGGTGTCATCGCACCTTCAGAACCTGAGCTCCCTATTGCAATATTGATTTGGGAGTTTATCTTTGCCCCCTTGTTCCCAAATGACTGAATGAGGTTCCTATGCTTACTCTAGCCCATCTTAGCTTTAAAATAATTGACACAGATACCGGATAGATTTATTATGAAGCTGGCAGCATCATAACTGGGCAGAGATTCATCTATTCTAACCTAATCTAATCAATTAGGCTGTCCCATCACCCAACCACATGGTCCTCTTCCTTGAATCTGAGTTTTGCCTTGGCTCTCTCTGCTCCATGTGTGTCCTCATGGAGACTCCCTTAGTGACCTGCTCATGGCAACGCCTCATGGTCCATGACCTGCCTCCTGGTGACTTCTTTCTCCTCCTGGTCCTTCCACATGATCTCTCCACACCCTTTTCTCTTCCTCTTCTCTCCCCCTCCCTAATATCTTTGGGAACCCCTGACAGGCTCCAGTCAGACTCCAGTCCAGACTCTAGACTTCTGCCCATCTAATTGGCTGATCAGCTCTTTATTGACCAATCAGAGGTGATGGAAAAAAATTTTACATAGCATTGAGACTGCAGATGCTTGACCATGCCACCATCTGAAGATATCTGGGCACAGAAATTAGTATCTGAATATAGAGTGCATAACGCCATCCCCCCAAACCCCAACCTCCCCCTTTTAGTTCAATAAAAGGCTTTTTCTTATATTAATAAACTATAAACAATAATATTAATTTTGGAAACAATTAGGTAAGAATTACATTCATAATGTCCAGTCTATTAATATTTGGCAACCTTGGATAAAATACTCTATTATCTATCCTATCTTTGTTGAGTTCAGAGTTCTGTACTTAAATCAAATTCTATTCTAACTTAAATTTATAAATCTAAGAATATCCTTGTAGAACTTAAAACATTTTCTTAAATCCTAAACAACTTAAGCTTAATTGTGAGACTATAACTATCTAGTCTTCAATACCATCAGAGACCTGAGAAGGAAATATTACCTGAGTATGCAGAAAATGTGGGCAAGCAGCTTCCAAAACTATAGAAATGACAGAGACAGCTGACTGCCTAGACAGTCGCCCAAAATTTCTCTGAGTCATTAGAGCATTATCTTTATCCTTCTGGGCAAAATCATTTGGCAGACTTCTCTGTGAAGCAGTAATTATGAGTCCCCATAGTCCTAGCACAAGTTCCATGAATAGCCAGTTCAGGTCCTAACTCATCTCTGCAGGGATAAGAAGAAAGCAGGAAGAAGAAAGAAGTCTGGGATTCTTAAGTCAGGGAGGAGAGCTGTAAAGCCCCAAATCACAGGTCCAAAGAATCAGATCCAAGCCCAAGTCACCACAAGCAAGGACTAAGTCTAGGCAAGAGACAGTTGGAAACAGAGGTGACTTCAACATTTCTGCAAGGTGGCAGTACTTGCCAGGGAGCCAGGCTACCAAGTAAAAATGCAAATGAACTCAGGGATCTCTACCTACTAGCCAGGTTCCAAAGTACATCAACAGCACTTCAGCACTCATACAGTCCATGTTGAGTGGAACATTAGCAAGTCTAGAGAGACCAGCGTAACCAACAGAGTATGGGAATTGGCTGGGTACACACAGAGAAGAGAGGAATGTCAACCTGCTGCTTACCACAGACTGCAGGCATTTCGGTAGCTAAACCCTTTTCCAACCTTCTTACTAATAAAGAGTTGGTCATAGACACATATCCATTTGCTGCCTACTAGTACCAAAGCTGACAAGCCCTATCAGACAGTGGGAAGTTAGGTGAGGTCAGGACAGGTACAGACCAATACTCTTCATCCAGAGCTATTCCTCCAAAACCACATGATACTGAACTTTCTCCCAAACTGGCATAATTGAAGGCTTGGTCATCTTAAGGCCAGGTAACAATGGCCCAGACAGACAGACAGTAAAAGGTTGCCAAAAACTTAGTTGTATTGTAAAAGTCAACAATAACAAATAGGCAAAATGGTGGACATGGAAGAAAGCATGGGTGTGAAACCATGAAAAATGTTTAAATTCAATATGTGTGTGTGTGTGTGTATGTGTGTGTGTGTTGATATATAGAGCTATGTATGATATAAAATGTTTAAATTCAACATATATCAAAACTTAGCAAAGGATTTTTAACTTTTATTAAAACTACTTATATATGAATACATGAGCATGTCTATGTATGTAGGTATGTACATGGTACATGCCATATTATAAGTATGGAGTTTAAATGATAACTTGGAGCAATCAGTTCTCTCCTTCCACCATGTGGATGGATCCTGGTGATCAAACTCAAGTCATCAGGCTTGACAGTAGTGTCTGTCTACTGAGCTATCTTGCTGCCCCAGGAATGTGTTTTTTTTTTTAATAACATTATAGGCAGAGAGTAGTACTGTTCTCACATATTTATAGCAAGTGTTTAAGTTGAGGACTCCAACTTGGCTCTAAATACAAAAAGCCTAAACACTGCTCATATTCATAATAAAACTTCTAAGTATCCCTGATAACCTGAGAATTTGAAACCACCGTCTTCACCACTAATCCTAAAAAAATGTTAACATTCATATATGTGTGTGTGTGTGTGTGTGTGTGTGTGTGTGTGTGTGTGTGATGTGCGTGTATGTAATATACATACATATATTTTTTTTCAAGGAACATTAAATAATCATAGCCATTGTGACTGGAAAATGTAATAGTATGTTAAGTCCCAGATCCTTCTGTGTCACTTAATTCCAGCCCCAAGTCACTTCCTCCTGCATCCGAAGAGCTAAGCCACCACTACTTATAAACCTGGCTTCTGTGGAATTGCACAACCCCCGTATTTCCATACTCTGAAAGATTAATTTGATGTGTTGTAATTTGGCTTCCATGCTGAAAATGCCGTCTCTCTCATCTTTATTTAGTTTTTAGAGCCTTGTTTACTCCTCACACAATTCTAGACATATGTTGACTTAAACAGTGTCTCTCCAAAATTACATGTCCAACCAATAATCCACTACCAAAAAGGAATGTACGTACAATGACAAGTTAACAGCCAGAAATTATACAGCTAAAAGAATTGGAGGAACACACATTACTTAACTTAGACAAGGGAAGACTAGGACCCACTGGTCCAAGACTTTCTGATATATAGAGAGAGTTCACCCTAGTACACCATGAAAGGAAGCAGAGTCAGAAGCCACATGGAGTCTGGAGTTGGGGGAGTAGTGCCTTAAATTTGTAAAGATACAAAATTCCCACCAACAAAAGCAAAACAAGATTCTTCAGATGGTACGCTTCTAAAACATTCACATTACACATGTAGGAATGTTATGTGCTCCACTTAATCTTAAAGTTGTAGGTTTTACAATAAAAAGGAAATTTGAAAATAGGATTTATCTGCAACTAATTTGATTCATTTGATATCATGGAATACAATACTGAATTGTTTTTACTTTAATTCCTTTTGGTGAGTTGGTACAAAAAATAACCTACATAGTAGAAATATGTTTATACTTCAGAGATGTTTCTATTTGAGGTCAATATGAGCAAAGAGGACTAACAGGCTAGTCTATGCAGTTAAGGACGACTTTCAAGTCACTTGTATCATTCAATAGATATTTATGGAGAACTTACTGTCTAGCATACTCTGCACTAGAAATGGGAATACAGCAGCAAACAAGGCCTTCAACTTGAACTTGAAGTCATTCAGACTGAATGACTGCATATTTTAAATGTTGGGAATTGGTTCTAATGCTTTAAATTTATCCAGCTCCCCAAATTGGGAATCTATGTGTCCAAATGCTGAAGGTCTTTGACCACAATTGGTCTATAAAGAGCCAATGGCCAATGGCTAGGCAGGTACTGAGGCAGGACCTTTGGATTTGGGTGGGCTAGGAACTGGAAAGAAGGAAAGAGAATCGCCATGGTTCAGAGGGAAACGGATCAGATTTAGCGCTGCAGAAGGAAAATCATCAGAAATGTAGGTGCGAAGGAATGGATTCCTCTACCACCCCCACCTCCCCACTCTCCCACCCACCGCCCCCCCCGCCCCCCCTCCCCGCCCTTTCAGCGACTTGGGCAGCAAAGACTAGGGAGCCACCCAGAAGGAGCCAGGGCAACAAAGATAAAATATAGAATTAGAGTGTGTTCAGCCAGGATTACAGGAGGGAAATGTGTGCTAGCTCTGTGGAGAATTAGGAATACCCAACCTTTGAGCTAGGTAAAGCATTTTAAAATTAACTGTCGCGTGCGTGCGTGCGTATGTGAGTGCGTGTGTGCGTGTGTGCGTGCGTGCGTGTTCCATTCATTCCGGAATCCAGATAGCTCCTAGGTGGGTGTGTGCAACAATGTAGCCAACTACCGCTACATTTAAACACACAGCCTTAGACCTCAAAGAATAGCATGTCCTATTCACAATATCAATTATTCCATGTACATTGATCAGAAATTCTCATTGTGCCTCAAGCCCTGGAAGCAAGCAGATGAATAGACGGAAGAGTAGAAGGAGAAGCAGAAGGGAAGGTTGGTGGACAGGATACACTTGTCATTATTTGTGAACTCCTTTTTTCCGAATTCATCTGCTCACTGTCATCTTTTGTAAGCCCCAAATCAACACTTGCGGTGCTTTAACAGTTATTCATGGATGTGCTCAGAGCAGAGAAGAATGTGAGTCATCCGACACACAGGTCCTCGGCCGAGTTCAAACCAGGTGACGCTCCACTTTTGTTCTTTTACTTTCATATTATAAATAAGTGTCCTTTGCAGCTACTTAGTGGCACATTTTGTGGCTTTATTGCTTATTGCATGCTTTAAATGACCCCCAAGGGCAGTACTGATATGTCTGGTATTTCCAAGAGTAAGGAGGGCTGTTATATGTCTTTTGGAGAAATATGTGTGTTATAAAAGCGTTGTGCAGATATGAGTTATGATGTTATTGGTTATGGATTTAGTGTTAATAAACCAACATTATATTTTAAATACTTCTTTAAACAGAAGCTCACAAGAAGGTGGATTGCTCAGCTGATAAAAATGTCACCAGTGTGTTTTGCATGAAACTCTCTGAGTTTTGCTACTAACTTAACTGATGAGTTAGTTAAACTACCAGTAGTTTACTGGTAGTTTAAAAAGTAGTTAACTAAAAGTTGAACAACTTTTCTCAGTAGCTACCACAGGCCCAGACAGAAGATCATCCTTGGAGTCCCCTGCATTAACCTGTTGGAAGTTCAGACTCCAGCTACACAACATATGAAAGGGAACTTAGACCAGGGGACAGAAAAGGCCACACCCTTCCTTACTGAATCCATGGTGATATCCTAATAGAAGTTCCCAGGTACAATTTAGTTGGTGGATTTAAATCAAAGAGGGATGGATCTCAGGTTACACTGTGACTAAGACACAGTCATTTAGTTCTAGCAAATACATGACTGGCCACATAAAGAAAGTGATAGGAAATTGAGAGCCCAGTTTGTAGTATGGGAGATATTTCTTTAAGATCTTATCTGAGCCTACCTGCTTGAGTCTTGTGGGTGTGGTGTGGAATTAGAAACAATGTCAAAGGCACCTAGGCCCCACTCTTATAATGACAAAGTTAAACTTGTAGTTAAATATGGCTGCTAAGGCAATGTGTAGTTATAAGCATTCTCTCCCTCGGGGCTCACAAGATCATAATTTCATATTTGGTCTGACAGCAATGTTTCCGTATTCACTAAGCCATCATTCTTTGCAACTTTACAGATGAAGTTGCCGTTGAAAATGAGAATTAGCTCTAGAAAGATGGGTTCAAGAAGTGTAGGAGATTTCTCATTCGGTAGAGTAACACCACAAGGTTTTTACTGTGTGGTTGAACATCTTCAATCCAGACAAAATCGGTTTTACCTTGAATTGTTCTGGGTGAATAGATTCATCCAGAGCACTTTGCTTCCTGACAGAGCGTTTGGAAAAACTAGGCTGACTTGGAGCTCCCTGTGTGCCAGCTGTTGGCCTTTCCTGCCAGCCCCCAACAGAAAGGAATATTTTCCCAGGCTTGTATTTGATTTCAACACTCAATTATTTTCTTCAGCCTCACCCACATGCTAGTACATGTCCAATAAAGTGTTGGATTTTTTTTTCCTTTTTAGCTGTAAACACAGTATGAATCCAACTCCCACATAAACAGTATCTGCTGCAAAATCATGTAGCACCCACATATTTGTTTAATGAAACAAGGCCCAAATGGAAGAGTTACAATCTCATTTAAAGTTTAGCTGCCTGGGGACAATTCTGATAGTGTTTAGAGGTGGATAATTGTGGGAAGCAGAAGAAATGAAAGATAAATATTGGCAGTGGCTGAAAGAAAACGAAAAGGCTGTATTCAGATCCATGAGCAACACCAGTAAGTGGTTGGATGTAAACCACTGGAGATTTCATGAGCATTTGATGTCTAGGTATATATTCTCCTCAAGTGCCTGGAGCCTTCTGACTTCCACAAGCACAATTACGAGACAAAGTAAGCAGGACGTTATTACAAAATATTCAGCAGAGGCTGTGCATCTGTAAACTTTAACTGGAAGTCTTACTGTCTTCAGAGACTAAGGACTTCTAGGTAGATAAAGAAGGCTCTCAAAATGTTGCTCTAGGTATGTAGATACGGAATGTCACAAGAAAGAGACAAGGCAGCAAAGCTGCTCTGGGATCTCCAGCATCCCGGATGGGTTTGAACCACATTCCAGAAACATTAATGAGACTCACTAAGAAGATTTTTTTTTTTAACTTTTAGATTAAATGACAACACACGAGGAGATCAAAGGACAAACTTAAGAAGTCTGTTCTCTTTTCCCACAAGTGAACCCCAGGAATGGAACTCAGATGGTCAGGCTTGGAAGCTTTTTGTGCTGTCCCATCTCTCTGGCAAAGGAGCCAATGTGCTATAGGAACATGAAAGAACTACAGGAACTAAGCAAACAGATCCTTCTTTAGCTTTTTTTCCCCCACTCAAGATTAAAATAAACAGAAATTCTTTATTGGTACCTTGATGTTTTTGCTACAAAATGACTTCCTGTAACATTTTCTCTAACATGCAAGAAATGTTTTAAGATACTTATTGCCAGGCAGTGGTGGCACACACCTTTAATCCCGGCACTTGGGAGGCAGAGGCAGGCAGATTTCTGAGTTCCAGGCCAGCCTGGTCTACAGAGTGAGTTCCAGGACAGCCAGGGCTACACAGAGAAACCCTGTTTCAAAAAACAAAACAAAACAAAACAAAACAAAACAAAACAAAAACAAAAAACAATAAAACAAAAAAAGAGATACTTATTTTCATTCAAAGGATCTAAAATATTCAAAAGTTCCTTTTGCAAGGATCTAGTGATTTCTAAAAGCATCTGATAATCAGATTTAGCTCTGTCTAAAATTTAGCCACTTCCATTATTCTGGATTCCATTTCATCAGATCTTCTGGGAGTAACATTGTTGTTGGCTGCCCACTAAGGCCCTCTAAGTGTCTTCTCAGGTTCTCATGTTCAATGACTAGGAATAGTGCCACAGAAAAGTCATCTTTTAAAGGAATACGGAGTCAGAGACTGGGACTAAAGCTGGAAAGGGCAAATGACTAAGAGTTCAATCAAGATGGGAATGCTAGCAAGTCAGCTTTAGGGACGTTGGCCATGGACATTGATGTAAAGTTGGCTGAATTATAGGCTCTGAACTGAGCAAGCATGTTCTTGTCTGTTCCTGGAAATTGGGAATGTGGGTCACCCATCATCTCAGGCCCCCTTGTAACCAGAGTGCTGTCACATGGTCAGCTCTTTGCTCATCAGGTTGGTGAACTTGGCTCATCACTCAGGACTTGGCTCAAACTGGCAGAGATATAGAATATCATTGCAGTGGCAGGTGGCATGGCTCTGGCAAGAAGATCCACTTCCTCGGGCATCACATTCAGAAGACCAGTGAAGACAATGGACTGGCAGGACCTCCCCATAAGCTGAAGGCTTTGGAGTTCCTTAGTGGCAATTTGAAGGCACAATTCTGCCAATGGAAAAAAGTAATTGCATACAGAAATGAATTAAAATTAGTCAGACAATGGAACAAGGAAAAAAGACTTAGTTCAAAAAGTTCTCTAAATTAAAACTAGTAGAACAGTATGAAAAGTATTACTTTGACCCAGGGGCTAGATCCATACAATTTAATGTCACCCCACAGAAGATAAATAAATAAGGGTGCCGGGCAGTTGGCAGGGACAAAGTGGGAACCTAGATCCTTCTGGGTGAAGTGGGTGGAACCAGCGTGCACTAAAGTGATTCTTATTTCCCCTGAACTGACTCAAGCAGCACTTTCTCTTCTTCATGTCTTAAAGTGTTGTGACTTCTCACTATGTAGCAAGACTCTTGTGTCCTGTCTTCCTTTTTACTCAGATCAAGTCTGGTGTATCAGAGGAAAGTAATCCATACCAAAGACCATAGCATCCCTTTTTGCTTCGAGAAATCTCATCTTGCAAGCTGTAGCCCTGCACCGTGGCATTTCAGATTGACTCACTCTGAAAACACTATACCTACCTTCCTACTTTTGTCAGACAGGCTGCTCTGACACTCACCTGCATCTTTAAACATATCCCAGGGATGATGTTAAGTTCTGATTCTCTCCCTGCTTCCACTTCCCAAGTATTGCAGACATGTGGGGGCATAGGCAATTTTTGTAGGGCAAGGCTAGAACCTAGACGTTTGTGCGTGGTGACTGACTGAGCACAAGCTGCGCTGACTACCCTTCTTCCTTTCTAATTAAAATCTCTTCATTAGCAAGATGTTATGTACTCACACAGCTTCAAATTGCATTAACATGTCAGTGAGTTTTCAACTTACATATCCAACCTGAGTCCTAGTTAGTTTCAGCTGCCACCTTGACGCAGTGAAGGGTTAATTGAAGGACACTCAGTTGAGGGATTGTCCAGATTGGATTAGCCTGTGGTCATCTCCATGGGGAACAGTCGTGATTGTTGATTGATGTGGGAAAGGGCCCAGCCTACTATGTCAACTTCGGGCAGGTGGTCCAGAGTAGTCTTAGAAAGCAAGCCAACTGCTAGCAAGAGGGAACAAGCCAGTAAACAGCTAGCTTCCATGGTTTCTGCTTCAGTTCCTGTTTGAGTTCCTGCCTGGAAGTTCCCAGGAAGTGTAAGCCAAACAAACCCTTTACTTCTTGTTGTTTTTGGTCATGATGTTTATATCATCAACAGAAATCAAACTAGAATATCTTGTATCCAAACGATTACTTAACAGAAATTCTCTAATTTCTCAAAAATAGTTCAACTATGTAATTTTTAGAATTAAATCTTGATTTCTCTCTCCAATTTGCTCCAAATCCAGCACTCCCCAATTTTGTAAATGGTATCCTTTCCACCCAGACAATTTCACAAACCCCCAATTTGGGCACTAAACTCATTTTAAACTTTCTCATTTATCTTCTTATTGAAGAAATCACCAAGTCCAGTCTATTTTACCAACAAAATATATCTGAGATATAGCAACTGTCCTTGCCTTTGGTTCTTTCCCTGGAGTTTAAGATACCTATCATGATTTTATTTTTCATTAAAACAGACTCTATTATCCATTTTTGCTTCTTCCTCCAGTAGATTTTTCTCATATCTAGAACGTTCTCTACTATTTAAGACATATTGTGTGATTGTTTTATTTACAAGCTTACAGTGGCTTTGTTGTATAAGTCTAGATTATCCAGAGAAGTATCTGTCTGTCTGTCTATCTATCTATCTATCTATCTATCTATCTATCTATCTATCTATCTATCTATGTGGGTCTGTCTGTCTAAAATTATAAGCTGTAGTACAGGTCTGGCAGGATCAAGTTCCCATCATTGCCCATCCATAACACCCTATGCTTCAGCCATGGCTGCTTTTCCATCTCTTCCTAGCTGTGGTTCTTTTGCACAAAGCCTTCACACTTCCTGTCACAGCTAGATCCTTCAAGCAGTCATCACTCCAGATCACTTACTGACGTGCAAGTTGTTTTAGTATCACTCTCAGGGAAGTCTTTCTGACTTCTAAAGCTATTATCTGTTTTGATGTATTCCATTGATTTGGGAGAGGAAGTTACTGATTTCTAAAGGAATAAGATGGCGCTACATGCTTTCAGAACACAGAAATAATATGGAAACCAAGGGAGTATCTGGGATACCATGGTATGACACCTCAGCTCAGTTATCTGGATGACCGGTTTAGAAAAAGAGAGCCCAGGATATGAGCTCAGACCTGATTAGAGTTCCAAGCTCCATTATGTAGAGTTGAAGCTACTCAATTTCTGCATCTTCTGTTTATCTTCATATTGTTCATACACATAAAGGCCCTATTAATCCTTAATGCTTCAAATGTGCTGTGCATACGATTTCAAGAATTACAAGTATGTGCTTTTGTACATTTTAGAAAAAGGAATGAGGCATACTGTTTCCTATCACTGAGCTGCACTCCGGTCTCTCTGTCCAGAGGAATAAACAAGAACATTCTGCATTTGATTTTATGGTTCAGCTTGTCACAAACATCAAATAATGAGACTGAAAGAGATGTTACATGGATGGCAAAAGAATGTCCAGAGCTATGAATAATATTACTGCAAAGTCTCAGGCAAAGTAAAATAATAAACAAATCTCATACCACTCCTGGCCCAGATCTAGTGGTTAAATTGCTGTATCACAGAAACTCTGCTTTCACCGTGTTCATTAGAAGTACATGCACTGACAATGAGAGAGCACAGTCCTCTCATTGTTACCTAAGGAAAAACAACAAAAGCAAAACAAATGAACAAACAAGTCAGATCCCACATGTGGAAAGTCTGCTTCACATTCATGTTTACATGACACACATTTTTCCTAAAGCAAAAAATAAAACAAAACAAAGACAAAAAAGAAAAAAGAAAAACAAAACAAAACAAAATGAAACACATAAGGTACATCTTGTCTGAAAGTTGAGTGTTTAATTCTATTAATTATTTTAACGATGATTTATACATAGATAGATAATTTTCTAGTATAATTATACATAGATAATTTTCAGTGTAATTATTTTCTAATCTCCAGAGGAATCACGTCAAACACATGTAGATTGAAGTGGACATTAGATAAATTGGAAAATAAGTATGAACTTACATCACAAGCCTATAAAATAAAACTAAAACTTCAATGTACCATCTTCCACATGACGTGGCAGTCCACTGATACACCATCAGGAAACTAGTTGAGTAAAACTTAGCCATTTTTTTTTAAAGATAGCAAAACTCAACCTGCAAGTTCAGCGTGTGATTTGATGAGATGTGAAAAAGAAAAACTCACTTTCAAATGTATTGCTCTTAGACATTTCTGACTCGTTCATAACTTGAGGTTTTAATGAGTCTTGGGTTATTTCCGGTTGATAAGCACACTCATAAATTTTGGTCATGAGATGGCGTTTATAGGAGATTAAAGGAAATTCCCCACTAATCTCAAATAATCTCATCAAGGTTGGTTTCTTGAGCAAACCACCAGTAGGTATTTAACTGGTATTTTATCTTTTGCCTGCAAAACAAAAATTATAGAAAAAAATGTAGCCAACCAGAATCCGATAAACAAGTGACTTTAAGAACATGCAAAATGTCCCCAGGTAACATCTCCTAAACTAGGAAACTTCCAGTTGGGTAGCCTTTCAATGACATTCAAACTACCTCAGGAATTCACAAGCAATTCCCTCTTGCAGCTCAGGAGATGTGGTTTGGGAGAGCAGGTATGGTCTCAGGTTCTCCAGTGTATTCAGGTCAGTTACTCAACTGCTAAGTTCCTCCATGGAAACAACCAAGGTATCAATCTATCTCCGTGAAGAATTCTGCCACAAAACAGTAGTAGATGTGCAGCTTGGCCAGCCACCTATGGTACAATGATGTCCCAGATAAACTAAGTTTTATGCTTTAAATACATACATTTTCCTATGTATCCTGTCTGCTTTCCTGGCTCTGGCCACAAAATAATCCTGTCTGAAAGTTTTGATTTCATTCTAAGAATGAAATCAACATAAGAACATGTGCATAAGAACAAACAACATTTAAACTAAACAAAAGTCATGTGGAAAATAGCAATAAATAAAAAGGCACAAGGGCTAAAGAAAGTTAAATAAGTCACCCGGAAAATGATTCCATTTGATACAGGCATATTATTGGGCCTAAACTCTACCCCTACTCTGACAAAGAACAGCCACTCCAGGTTCATGACACAGAGCCAGTCTTACAAAGGCCTTTGTGGAATGGAATCTGCACTTTCTCACTGGTGACTGTTCAACTCTGCCTTGAAGACATACACAAAAGTAGCCAGAAAGAGTCTCTCTGTGAACTGTTTCCCAGCAGATGCGGCTGCATTCCACAACTCTCCTTCAGAGAGACTCCAGAGGTGCCAGAATCTAGCCATTGCCCTCATTCCCCTTCTCCCACCCCTGTCCTGTCATGAAGTCAAGGTAAACCTGAATCCCAAGGACCGCTTCCATCCTCACCAGCTTGCAGAAGAGGGGGTCAGAACCAGATTTAATTAAAAGCTGAGCTTACCTGTAGTTGGAGGCCATGCAACATTGACAATGGGGCCCACCCACAGTGAGAGGGAAAATAGTCTTTGGCCCTACTGTGTGTTTTCCTTTCACATATAATACCATCTGCCAAGCCAAAGAGCTGGACAGAGTGCCTCCTGCTTCTGTTAGTTTATTTATGTAAAATTTCACTGATACTATGTGAGTGTCACAAAGCCGCAGAGCCAAGGAGGTAGAGCAGCAGCCTTCAGCGAGACGAAATTTTGCAGGAGTCACTTCTCCTTGTATGGTGGTCCAGCCACAAGCTCTCTGCTTCTCCATGTTTCCCAGCCATTTTGGCGGCGTGTCATCGTTCCAGCCTTGAAAGTTGCATATGGTGAGGATCTCACTGTATAAACTGACAGCAGAACTGGTCCAAGTTCTCCCCCATAGAAAGGGACTGGTGGTGGGATCCCCTTGTGTCAGAAAAGCAGGGAGAATTTGTATTGCAAATAGCAGCATTTCCATAAGGAAAAAAGGCTCCAAGGTATTCATCCTAAGCAGAATTTCCAACCTGTTTTATTTTTTTTTACCCAGTTCTTTTTGTCTAGTTTATGATGCTCTCTCATGCTCATACTGCAAAAAGTACAAAATAAACACAGACATTTAAAGGAGACAACTTATATTTAACCACTATTATAAAAATATTTTAAAGACAAACTGGAAGTATAGTATTATATTTTTCCAATGTATTAAATAATGAGATCTAACTGGAGCCTTAATTGATTGAATTGATTGATTGATTGATTGATTGATTGAAAAGATTGTCACACTTTCCCTTCATAGTGTTGGACACAGACCAACTTTATGAGATAGAAAATAATTGTCGGGAAAAAGATCTTTGACTTTGTATCAGTGACTGGTACAAGCCAAAGTATCTGCAAACACTACAGTTGGTTTCTTGGAATTACATTAAAAGAAAATGCATGTGTGGGGGAGCACCCCTGGGTAGGGGAGCACCCCTGGGTAGGGGAGTACCCCTGGGTAGAGGAGCACCCCTGGGTAGGGAGCACCCCTGGGTAGGAGATCACCCTCATAGAAGCAGGGTAAGAGGGGATGGGATGGGGGTTTGCAGAAGGGAAACCTGGAAAGGGGATAACATTTGAAATGTAATAAACAAAATAATCAATTAAAAATATAAAAATAAAAAAGAAGGTGTGGCCCTGTTGGAGTAGGTGTGGCCTTTTTGGAGTAGGCGTGGCACTGTGGGTGTTGGGCTTTAAGACTCTACTTCTAGCTGCCTGTAGACCAGCATTCTGCTAGCATTCTCCAGATGGAAATATAGAATTATCAGCTCCTCCTGCACTATGCCTGCCTGGATGCTGCCATGCTCCCACCTTGATAATAATGGATTGAACCTCTGAACCTGTAAGTCAGCCCCAATTAAATGTTGTCCTTATAAAAAAAAAAGAAAAAAAAAGAAAAAAGAGGCTGAGGCAGGAGGATTGGCAAGGCCTGGGCTACACAGTACATACAAGGCTATCATGAACATGAATAGGAGACTAAAAATTATAGATTATACATGGTCATGTATCAGTCCTGATTTCCAGATTTTGATTAATTATGCAATGATTATTTTTTAAAAAAACAGATTAAAAAAGAAAGTACAAACCAAAGTTTAGTGACCTTCTGATCCAATTCCATAAGATCTCTGAATCCTACCCTGGAGTTCAGATGAAGAACTTTGACTTTAGCATCTCTAGGACTTCACACTACCCATCCACCTGGCCCACCGACTCCGTCCCACATACACTGGAGAGTTCTGGTTCAGTGTTTTCTAGTGGTATCATCTTGACGTGCTAGGTTACCTAAGAGACAGTAATGATCAGATTACCCCTCTAAGCCAACAGCTAATACATTCTCATTAGCTCAGTTAGCACATAAGCATCGTTTCCAGAGTGAGATCATCACACTAGAAAATAGTGACTATTCACATATATTTCACAGCAGGCTTTAGAGTTGGGTTTGTCCGTCTCTGAGGCTGCCTGTGCAAGCAGATGAGAATAAAAGGTAAAACACTGGTTAAATGAAAATAGAGACCTTCGTTTACAGCAGAAAACTAAAGAAAGATCAGCTACACGGCACATGCAAGCCAGCTGTTTTCTGCCTTCATCTCACAGAGTCAGGCAAAAATCACAAAAACTTCATTTAATTCATAAAATTGGCTTTGCTTTCTATTTTGCTTGCTGATGTTCCTATTTTCTTACTCCTTTTCTTAGGTAGTAAATGCACTCTCAAATAAACGTAACTCTTTAAGTCACACCCTTTTTAAATCACTGGATATTGGTTTTTACTCCTCAACTAAATTGTAAGTTGGGGGAAGGCAGAATGTATACCTTTCTTGCTAAGGCAGCATGCACATTGAGAGGATTGTTGTAAGTACTTACTCACTGACCAAAAGTAAATAAGAAATATGTTTAAAAGAGTTACATTTACTCTTAAAGAAATTAAAAGAAGCCGGTGGTGGTGGCACGCGCCTTTAATCTCAGCACTTGGGAGGCAGAGGCAGGCGGATTTCTGAGTTCAAGGTCAGCCTGGTCTACAGAGTGAGTTCCAGGACAGCCAGGGCTACTCAGAGAGACCCTGTCTCGAAAACCTAAAAAAAAAAAAAATTAAAAGAAATACATTTAAAAGAGTTACATTAACCTCTTTGCTGAACAATCTTAGTTTTTGTGAGTTCTGCTTCAAAAATGAAACAACAATTATGTAAGACTCACGAGAAGGAATTGGTATGCTAAGAGTTTGGGCAGTAGTGCAGTAGTTTCTAAGAATAAGCAACTGATTTAGAAGTCTCTCTCTCTCTCTCTCTCTCTCTCTCTCTCTCTCTTTCTCTCTCTCTCTCTCTCTGTGTGTGTGTGTGTGTGTGTGTGTGTGTGTGTGTGTGTGTGTGTGTGTGTGTGTGCATTGATAAGGGTGTATGTGAAGACCTGAGAAGCACATAAAGTGTTCTATTCTATCTCCCTCCATCGTTTTATCCCTTGAGGCATGATCTCTTGATGAGCCTGGAACTCACTAATTTTGCTTAGTCTGGATAAGTGTCAAACTCCAGTGACCCCTCCTATGTTGGAGATTGGTTTTAATGCTTTGATTCAATTGGGAATTTGTGTGCCTAAATGCTAAATGTTCTTGTCCCAAATTGGTTTTTGATCGATCAATAAAGATGCCAATGGCCAATGGCTGGCCACAGGGCAAGACACTTAGAGTTGAGCAGAGGATGCAGAGAAGAATGAGAGAGTATCACAGTGACTCCAGGGTAGAAGGATGGGATGCAGGAGCAGCAGAAAATAAAGCAGCCATGTGAGACTTTAGGTAAGTGGCCATGGGCCACTTCCCTGATTGGGCTTCGGGTATCAGGGGAAGGTTTAAGAGTGCCCAGCCTTTGAAGTAGACAATGCATTTTAAAAATAAGCTAATGTGTGTTTGTCTTTCATTCGTGGATCCAAAAGATAGCTCCTGGCCGGGTGCACCACTAATGGTATAGCAAAAACTCCTGCTACACGTATCCCGTCTCTGCCCACCCTCATTTCTACAGAGTTATAGGAAAATACTCCTGCTTTTTCTGGAGGCTGGAATCTAAACTCTGGTATTCATGTTTTTGAAGCAAGAGCGTTGACTTGCTGAGCCATGTCTCTGTCCCTTGGAAGGCTGTTCAGAGTAGATGTGATGGGATTGACCTCTCTATGTGTTCCCTCCCTCACTCATGTTTTCATTGATGCTGAACCTTGCTCAGTGGTAACTAAGAAGAAAACCTGATTTGGGTCTTGAAGAAATCAAAGCCTGGGATATAACAATAATCCAATTAACCTCTCCTTTCTTCTATTGCTGCCCAACTTAGACCTCAAACCAGTGCGATTTCCTACTGTCTTTAGCACATTTCCAACCATTCGTACAACATAACCTTCTTTTTCAAATCATATTTCTGCCAAATAAATATTATTAATGACGACTGTCAATAACAGATAAGTGGATGGTAAAGCAAATGCCCAATAATAGAGGTATGCTGATGAAATTTTATCACAGTACAATAGGAACTACACTTATGGAAGATTTTAATAATGTGTTATATTAATGCAATATTAAGTATAAAAACTTAAAACAGGTTCTATATGCAATGTGATCACCACATGTATGTATACACACACACAGACACACACACACACACGCACAACCACAGAAATAGAAATGGATTACAACCGATCAAAGTAAAAACCATGATTACAGTTATGAGTGAAATCATTGAAACCACGGAAATTTATTTTTATGAATGTATAATGAGAATTTACAACAGATATACACTCTAAAGCTCACCATTTCCCTCTGCTAAATAAAAAGGAATTTTTAAAAACATAAGTCTGAATATATAAACTATAATCCTGGCTCATCAGCTTTAAGTGCCTTGTTCTATAGAAAAACAACACCCACCCATTCTTTACTAAACTAGCTTCCAAGGGGCTAGGAGTGTGGCTCAGTGGTAGGCTCGTACCTAGCATCCTCAGAAATTCTGGGTTTGCTCCTCGGCACTGAGGGAAGGAACTTTTTCTCCAAGCTGCTACCTCTCCCCTTGCATCTTTCTCTCTTCCCTACTGCAGATGGTACCTTGCATTCTGGGATGTTACTCCCAACCGCTCCATCCTCCAAACTTTTGCTCAGACTGTTGCTTCTTCTTCCCAGCGCTAGAAGAAGGCCAGATGGCAACTACCCGGTAATGCTCAAAAATAAAAGGAAATGGGGCAAACTGTGTTTACTAGGACTCCTTTCAGAAACAGCACTGTAGGTGCTAGGGAGGAATAATTTAATAAAGCCATTTAGTAGCGGGGAGGAGTGCCAGAGATTCGTGTGAATACCACAGCTAGACTGTCTTCAAGGAGCACAGCAGGCTCAGGTAACTACAGAGCTTTTTATCCTGCTAAATAGGGCATGCAAGCTTGGGGCCAGCGCTGCATGACTCACTCAGGGCAATAGAGAAGAGGATTATGTGGGGCATATTCTTGCCAGTAAACAAACGTTGAGCAAATATTTAAGAGCACCATAAACCTGGTCAGCTGTATACCTTTGTCCTGTAGCCTCTGTTGTAAATCTCTCAGCCATTATCATTGCCTCTGCTCATGACAGACCACCGAACATCTTCCTTTGATGACTTAATCAACAGCACATCGTGTTTGTTCAGTCTAGTTACCATTTGTAGATTTTCCTTTTCTCTCTCTCTCTCTTTTTTTTTTTTTTTTTTTTGCTTTTTCGAGACAGGGTTTCTCTGTGTAGCCCTGGCTGTCCTGAAACTCACTCTGTAGACCAGGCTGGCCTCAAACTCAGAAATCCACCTGCCTCTGCCTCCCAAGTGCTGGGATTAGAGGCATAAGCCACCACTGCCTGACCTCCTTTTCTCTTTCAATCGAGGACAAGTTTTGTTTTTTTAACTGCACCAAGTCTGATACTCAACACATATAAAGAAAGTGAATCATTAAACTAGTTAGAAAATAGGAAACCAAGTTTAGTGTTAAGCCAATGTGAATAACTAAGAATAACCAAAGGTCCTTCCGATAGATTACAAAGTGTTCTTTTGGGTGGCTGTCGAGGTGGGGTATTGAGAAGAGAACAGAAACTTAGAGACAATCCCATTTTGGCAGGAATGTAACCTAGAGAAATCAACCCTAATGCCTTCCTCCGAGCTCAGCTCAGTGTTACTCTTTGATAGTTGGCTATATGCAGTCCTGTCCCTTTCCTGAGAAATGTTAATAATTTGAATTTCTGTGGGAACCCCCTAAGCAGCTTCACCCAGACAAGCTGCTCTTCAGTCTGATGTCACACTGAGGTTCTAGGGCAGAGGTGGGAGATGAACAAACTCAGAACAGTGTGCTATAAATAGAAGAAGACTGCCTCACGCCCTCTAGTAACAATAACCATCCCTGAGCTATTTAGCCATCACCTGCTATATTTCACACCGCTCATATTTCCCAACTCGTTTGCAAGAGTCAGGCCCCTGCCATGAGTCACTCCCCATCACTAGCTCAATCCATTCTTCCTGCATTCGCCTCTAAACTCATCAGAAAAGACACAAGTTCCAGAGAAAGCCATCTGGCAAGCCGGCAAATCGGGTCATCTAGCTTTTCCAGCCTCTGGGATGTATCTACCCAACTGGCCATTCCCTGTCTAGAGCCAGGCCAGCTCCTTGCTCAGTCTCTCTGGAACAACTAAAGAGCTCCCTCCTTTTACCACCAACAAGGCCCACATGAATCCCTTCCTATACATTCTTCAGTCATAATTTCATGGGTTTGAGTGCTGGCTAGCCATGAGGACTAGAATTTTCTTTCTTCTGTTTGTTTAGATCCTCTCTTCTCTCCTTTATACCAAATAACTTCACATTCACTTATAATATCAAGATATATAGGTATGGTGTCATTTATTTTCTACTTGTGACTCTCCTATTAAAAATCCTGTTTTGAAAGCAATTTAAAATAAACCCAATTTAAAAAAACAAAACCAAAAAAAAAAAAAAAACAAAAAAAACAAAAAAACCAGCAACTCAGAAATGATGGTTATAATACATTAAGTTTAATGCTTCCTTTTAGCTAATAATTCAGACATTTTAAGTCTGTTCTAATGGGTCATTCTAACTTCCATGGCACTGGGGAAATTATCCAAATGACATTCTCTTAAGAGGATAAAAATCTCTATTTTCAGCCCTGCTGAAGTGTAGATTCTGTTAGACAGCAATCTTGCTTCACCAAGGTCCAACCTGTGTTGGACTTGGTTATGTACTGGGGTGTTTAGAACTCTACATAGAAACCTATGGACCATCGGTTACTTCCCTACCACAGTAAAACACTGTCGGATCCGGAGCAAATCATAGTCCAGTCACTCATTGGGTTAAATACACAGGGTTTCCCAGAGGTTACCCAAGAGAAGCTTAAATATTCCCTCCCTATCCTTGAGCACAGTGACTAGTAGGATGCATCCTACCTCCTGAGGATGTATCCTGCCTCCTGACCTATTGCATCCTCTTTTGAACAATTCCAATAGCTTCTTTTTTTTTTAAGTTGTTTTTTTTCCTTAACAAATACTAGTGAAGCAGACATCAAGATCTACTACTTAGAACTTACAGCTCTGGCATTTTTTCCTTCTCATTTTGTAAAAGAAATTAAATATTACAGATAAAGTTGAGGTTCCTACTTGTTGTATATATAGACAGTCTCTTTATCCAAAGGAGAGCTCATGAAAGCTTTTTCCCCCTCAAAATTTTTTATATTTAGTGTGAATAATAAGGATTTTCTGATACTTGGTTTTGTGTTTGCCTAGAGTTAAATTTCATCTAGTTCAACATAACTCACATGTTTTGTGAATTGGCTTTCAAATTTTCCATAAATGATATTGTACCATGCGTACTAAAATTTTCGTTTCACTCAATACCATGCTTTTAAGGTTCAGCACACATTTAAAGAACTGTTGTTTCTTTAACAGTTGTATAAGATTCTGTTCTGTGAAAGGTGTTGTCTTTGTTAGGGTTTCAATTGCTGAGAAGAGACACCATGACCAAGGCAACTCTTATAAAGGACAACATTAATTGGAACAGGCTTACAGGTTCAGAAGTTGGCTCTATTATCACAAGGCGAGAGCATCCAGGCATCCAGGCAGGCATGATGCAGGAGGAGCTGAGAGTTCTACGCCTTGATTCGACTGCATCTGGGAGAAGACTGGCTCTTTCACATTGGGTAGAGCTTCAGAGCCTACCCCTACAGTGATGCATTTCCTCCAACAAGGCCACACCTCCTAATAGTGCCACTTGCTATGGGTCAAACATATTCAAACCACTACAGGTGTCTGTCATAGTCTAATTTTCTACCATCCAGGGTTTCATTTGTTTTGTGATTACAAAATAGTCTAGCAATGGCCATCCTTGTCCATTCAACTTGGAGCACTCATTCTGAGGAACTGAGAAGATGGGCAATTATTGGACAGTGAAATGCACCTTCAATAAAGTTAGAGGATACCAATTAGCTGGTACCAGCAAAGACACCAGCAGTTCTACTAACAGTAAATGAGGGCTTTAGTTAGCATCCACTCTAACCAATCTAGACACTGCACTTTCCCACTGTAAGGGGTAAGACACTGTTAATATGATTACACTGTGAGGCCTATGTCAGGTATAGTATTCAGATATTACTTCTTCTCCTTCCACCAAAGTCTGTAACTCTGCCCATCTACTACCTTAACCTTTGTCCTCTGGTTCTCTTTTGGTCTTTAAAGGTTATTGGGTATGTTAGTAAGCTTATGTGCATGCGAGTCTTGTCTATTATTAATATTTACTACATTGGAAATTTTAGTTAAGAAACATTTAAATACTTATGTAAAATAATAAGCTGCTCACGCATTAGCATAACTAAAGTATTTCACTAGAAATGACAAAATAAAAATGCCGAAGAACACTGGCATCATTTTTGCATCTTTGCAAATTACATAGATGTCTGACTTCATGAGAAACAGTTGGATTCTCATACCTGTTTCTGCATCCAATCTGTTGCGATACATTCTGAAGTATGTGAAGAAAATCCAGCATCACATAGATTCTTGTCCTTGGGAAAGAAAAGAGAATTTTAATAGCTTCTGCAAACTACTGGAAATTATTTGACACTATCAAAATCAGCAAGCAGCAGTATCTTAAAGGCTAGCCGCAATATGGAATCAGAATTCATGTCAACACACAATCTATCTACTGGTGCATTAAAGTCTATTGATGTGTTTCACACTTTTATGAATCTTTGACTCATAGATGATTTTGAGGAACTTCTTACTGGCAATTTAAAAAGTATTTATTCATTTGCTGGGGTTGTAAGACCTTTTAAATATTGGCAGAACAAGCCTTATATAATACCAGAAAGTTACAGTCATAGTATGAGAGTCCTTATGATCTGGGAAATTGTTAAGTTCATGGAGGCAAATATGGGGTTTCCAAAATTGGATTTCTTACCTAAGAGAGTGAATGTTATCATTGGTGATAAATGTTCTCTCTTCTTATGCAGCGACAGGTTCATTTGTTGTTAATTTTTTGAGAAAAAATGTCTACCAAATACTTAAAATTGTATAACCGTAGTCTGTCAGTCACTCACTCAATTTAAAATGCCATTTTATGGAAAAAAAGCAACTTGCAATTCAAACAGCCGCACTTCCTCCAATTCAAACCTGTCTTTCTCAGAGCAGCCACACTTGAGATGCAGCACAAGCAATCTATGAAATCCTTCTCATGCTATCACATGGAATGTTGGAGAGCAATGCTTCTCAGCTTGTAATATTCATAAAATTAATAACTTCGCCAAGACACTGTTTATTTATTGAGAGTATAGAAGCATGTAATTTGACTCTCCTTTGTTAAATAATCCATCTGTAGGAAGGAAACTGAGTAATATACTCTGTGCTTACCTTGTATATTAGGTTAATATTGCTGATGTTCATGTTACCAGCAACTTAGTGTCTTAAAACAAAATAAATTAATTACCTCAAAATGCCAGACATCAGAACTCCAAGATATATATATATATATTTTTTGGTTTAAACTTGAGATGTTAAGGGTTATGGGGGAAAATTCATTTCCTTGACCTTCCTAGATTCTAGAAAGTATCTACTTTCCTGGGTGTGCAGTTCCTTCTTCATCTCTCAAAGTCAGCAGTAGAGGGTAAGTCCCTTTGCTACACTTACTCTATCGACCTTCTCTTTTGAGTTTGTGGACCTTTGTAATTGCACTGAACTCATACACACAAAGCAGGAAAAGTCCTTTTCTAAAGTTGGCAAATCAGAGCCCTGAATCCGGTCTGGAGCTCCATGCCTCTTTTCCATATAATGTAATATATTCACAGATATCAGGGATTAGAGAATAAACATCTTTGAAGAACCATTACCCAATATCCCCTAGTACAGGTTGCTTTGTGGATCTCAATTAGGGAAAAGGGAAGACAGGTTGAACAGAGAAAATAGCCATCAAAAAAAGTCACTATTTTTGAAGAGTTATGAGCGTTCGTGACATTGTGCTGTGTTTTACATTTGAGGGTATGCATAGGTCAGTTGGTTCTCTGGGCAGAAAGGGAAACTATAATCTAAAATATGAATATAAAGCAAGCTAGATGTTTGTCCCCCCAAACAGGTTCATTTATACATAGAAAATGCTTTATTCATCTTCCTTTGCCTAAGCCCAAAGCATCATACTTATAGATAGTAGCAAATGTTTGTTTAGTACAGGGTAATAGCTAGAAAGAGAGCAATAATGTAAATGACAATAGATTTCATACTCACATACATTCTAGAAGGCAAAAATGAAGATACAGTTTAACACAATACATAAAAATAAGTGCCATGGAAATTGAAGGAAAAAAAACGTGTAAATCAGAGCACATATTACATTATTTTATTTCAAGGGGCTATCAAAAATAGAAAAAAATGAAGTAAGCTTTCTCTTCTAATTTTAACGCAGGAAGAAAATGCATCCTTTTCTCTCCTCGAAAAAAAAAATGCAAAATATCAGCAAAGTAAGTAGCAAGGCAATAACTTTAAATTCAGAGAGTAAATTTTTATAGTTACATTAAATTACAGCCCCCCGAGGCTTCAGTAATGGAAGCGCTGACAGACCCTGAAACACAGCTGCTGTACCCAGAGTCCTCCACCCGACTCTTACCCGCCCCTTTATAGTTCCACAAGAAGTAACTGGGCTATCTTTTAACTAGTTTTTGTTTTCTATATTCAAAGAAAAGTCTACCTTGAATCAGAAAAACTCATAAAAATATGGTGTCCTTTGCCAAAAGCCATGATGTCTTTTATTAACAGTCTGTCCTTGAATGCTGTATAAAACCAGCTCCACCGTTTGACACCAGACACTCCCAATTAGGGATTTCAAAGAACAAAATCAGAAGCAACTTCTGCCAACTCTTTATATCTGCATCCTTTGTTAACTATGGAAGAGGCTCTGAAGAATGGCAAGTGTGTGGGGGCCACAGTAGGGAGGAATCCTGGGACACACTGCTGGGAGAGTTGTCGGTGCTTCTTCTGTAGAGAATGGTGTCATTGGTGTGGCCCCCAGGACCACTGTCTGGTTTTCCATCCTGAAAAATCTTTGGAAGGATTGTAAGTGAAGTCACTGTCTTCTGGAAATTCATTTTATGTACACAATGAACAATTCTTGCTGATCTCAGAAAGGATGAATATCCTCACAGGTTATCCCTCACCCAGCAAGACTGCAGCTGTCTTTGGTTCTGCTGACTACAGTTATTGGGGTTGCACACAGAAGAGAGTCAACTCTTAGGGGACAGAATAGCACATTGGCGTGTCTCAATGCCTCATATGGAATTATAGAAGCAAATAGACAGGATTTTTTACTATACCTATCCCCCTTTCTCATCTTAGGAATGTTAGGAAAACTGCAAACTATACCCCCCTGTTACGACCTGACTGCTTTCAGCAGCCCTTCCCCCAAGGTGCCCTCAGGATAGATAGGTCTATCCTCACCAAAAGTATTCTCAACACTTCTCCCACCAGTTATTGTCTCCACCCAAACTACATCTGTCCCTGTCCCATGCCCTCCATCCTAGAGGCCTGTGTAAAATTTAACAGATTCTTTCTAATGAAAAAAAAATTAACCTTAAAAACAGAGAAGAAATTTAATATTATCAAAAAATGTTTGAGGAGTTGAAGAGAGTAGTGGAGTTGCCATCTGTGGGGGGAACAAACCATCCTTGGCTGGACTGGATTAAGAAGCATCTGGGAGGTTCATAGGGGACATGTGGGGTGTGTCTGTGAGGGTATTGCTCAAGAAGACTAATGAGGAGCAAAGACCTGCTCTAAATGAACGTGGCAGCCTCCCACAGTTTGGGGACCCAGATGGAGTAAAGAGGAAGACTGGGAGGAGAGCCCCCACAGCACTCACCCTCTCCTTACTGACCCTCATGCTGTGACTTGCTCTATTCCCCCGTGACTTCTCCACCATGACCAACAAAAACCTCCAAAGCCAGTTGATTCTTGTATGTCTGACACAGGATGGAGAGTGTAACTCACAAAGCATCCTCCAGGTCAAACCATATAGATGATCTGTGTATAGGGCAGGCTGTGTGTGATTTATCCCTTCAAAGCAGGTATTGCCCATTGCTACTCATAGGGCACAGGTGAGAATGTTGATGCGTTGGAAAGCTGTTGCCTGTACAAACTTTACAATATGACCGGCAAGACGTGGAGATAAAGTGAGAGGCACAAGAAAGGAAGACAAACACAGCAATAGTCACAAGTATATCAGCAGACTTCCTCAGGATGTCTAAGTCGTGAACACCATACCTCCTAAGGAACAAAATCTGCATATATTTCTGGTCAGTGACACAATATATATGTAGCCACAATTATGCTATTTTCAGCTGAGCACACTACTGTTAGGAAAGCCTCAGCTAGATTTAACCCCTTTCTCTGGTTATGACGTAATGACATTTATAGCAAAGAGAAGAAAGAAAAAAAAAAACTAATCTGATGAGAGAAGAAAGCCATTATACAGTTTTTAAAAATACCCAGTATGAATATATTTTTTCCTTCATAGCTGTTGCTGGTTTCAAAAAACAAAAGAAAATCCACCATCTCTAAGAAGAAAGCATTAAGTTGGGTGCTGGTTTGATTCTTCACATGAAGAATAGTGTTAAATGCAAGGCAGTCCTCCTTGCATTTAATAGAATGCTGGACATTCTTTGAGCAGCCTAAACAGAGAAGGGCATCTGAAGATTATTCCCTGAGTTCTGCTTATCTACACGTTGCTAGGTAAATTTTAAAATATTCATCAAACGTGCATTTGGATATTTACTGGCAGGGGAGCACCATCCCAGGCTCTTGGATATTTCATTGTCACCATCTCAGAAACCTCACCTGCCTGGCAGATTGCTTTGCTTCGAGTGAAAAAAAAATAGTGCTATCTATTTTAAGCATCGTGATCCTTAATTTCTTAATCTTCTGTTCTTGAGCTCTATAAGAAATCCATTCGAAGCTGTACATATGCATTAAGAAGCATACAAAAGTCACCCTTTCCTTTCTCCTCAAAATATTAGTCTTTCTATTCTGTATTTAGATGGCTTTTAAACCAGTTCTCTGAGCCAACTTTCTAATGCACACACCATAGAACAGGGGGATCTATTTTTTTCTGTTTGTAGTAACTGGTACAATATGTGGTACAGTCATTCACCTAGACGGAGTCATGGATGGGACTGAAGGGTATGTCCCTTCAAAATTCTAACCCCTATGGCTATGAACTCAGGATGAATTCCACTGGGAGGGGACAGTGACTAAAGCCCTCATGAGTAGCACTAGTGCATTTATTAAAAAGTCTTCAGGAAGATTCATCACCTAGTCCACAATGTGAACACACGGTGCAATGCCACTATCTATGAATAAGGAGGTAGACCCTCACCAAACAAAAAGTCCATGCACATCTTCATCTTGGAGGCTGGGTCTCCTGGAGGTATAAGAAGTGAGGTCCTATTATTTATAAGCAAACTAGATTATGGTACTTGGTTTCAACTGGTGGAATGAACGAAAACCAAGTATTTTCTGATCTGTGGTAAGGCCAGTTCTAGAACAATGGGATGAGAGTATAGTAGTTACATAATCATCCTTCTCTGTCTCATCAGGGCCCACCAAGTAGTCTATCACTTGCTTTCTTCAAGCATTGGCTTAATTGATCTGGAGATGTGTTTTAACACTAGAGCCCCTACCTCCTAGGAGTGACTATTCAACAGGTTAGGAGCAGAGCTCTGTGTCTAGAGCCACACCAAGTCTCCATGCAATGCAGATGAAGGTGATGACTTCTCTGACAAGCACAGGGTATATCCTTCCTTGCTTTGTCCATTTGGTACATGATTGTTGCTTGGTTTTAAAATAGGCAGTAATATCTAGAGGTTAGCCAATGGTGAATAAAATTATAAGGGGATACTGGGACATGAGCAAAGATTTCTCTGGTTCCCTGTTTTATTGGTTATGTTCTTTCCTTTGCTCAGGTCTTTTCTCAGCTTCACTTAAACTGTATTTACAACTCTCTGGCTGGTTCTGGGAGCATGAGCTTTAAAACATTCTTCATGGGAACATGGTTTTCTGTTCCACCGCCTATTCCAGCTTTGAAAATAAACCCAGGTGACTATGGACTACAAACAATTCGGAAGAAAGTAAAGATGTGTGAATCAAATTTCAGTGTGAAACTGTACAAGGCCTTGCTCCTCTTTTCCCTCCAGCTTGATAGGAACTGGTCACTGTGGGGGACATTAAGGTTCTGACTACAGGACTATGCTGTCTCACAGGGGATAAGATGTTTAGACAGTGATGCCAATGCAGATCCAGTGGGCTGAGGCAAAAAACCAAATGCTTAAAGCAATTCAAAATAGGCTCCAAAGCTGAGTCCATTGTGCCTAACTTGTGTCTTCCCATCATTTTTACCAAGATGAAGAAGGTAAAGCAGAAGCAGTAAGAGCAACTTCCCAGATAATCCAGTGCTTGGGGGAGGGGCCAAGTGTGAGGTGTATGAGGCTGCAATGAAAGGGTTGAAAAGAACAGGTTAGCTGGGTGCTAATCACAGTTCCTTTACACACCCTTGTTCATTTCAGCTCCACTGTCTTCTTAAGCACACAAGAGAGGAGAAAGGTGCAAGTCTAACATCAAAATAAGCTTCAGACCTGAGTCTTTTAGCAACTGCAACCATAGTTCAGCCTCACCAGAAGCTCACCTCTGCCCTGCAGAATTCTAGAAACCATTAAATGAGAACAAGTTTAATATTGATGCCTAGAAAACTAATAAATGAAAGTAAGCACCTAGAAATGATAGATGATTATAAATTTGTACAGTCATCTTAAGAATGATGGTGTTCTGCTGTCCCCTTCATTATTAATGAACAAGACAGGCACATTTAAAGCCAACGATGGCAAGTAGCAAGAAGATAAATATTTCACATTTACATTCAAGACTGTCTCTCTATAAGAAAAACTTTATCTTATGAATATCTCATGTTATTTTTCAATCACTTCACTGTATTCTGTTTTTTCCTACCTGAACTTCTATAGGGAAAAGAACTTGCCCCCCCATACCCCCATACTTGAAATTCAGGGTCATTCTTTATTTTGCACTAAATAGTTATTATAAAACATTTTCCTTTGTCCCTCACAGATTTTAATACTCAAAAGCAGTCCACTACTCATATTTTAGAAAAGTGATCATTTGCTCGACTTCAAAAGTATGGGAAATCACAGGACTTAGGCAGACAATGATGCATTTCTGCTATGCCAGTTCTAATCATCCTTCATCTATGTTACTCTCCAGTTCTCAAGATCAGGACACGAGTGGAAATCTCATTACCACCAACTGAACCAGACATTCTTATTTCAATGCACCAAAAACAACCAGCATATGCTACATGTTGACTAACTGGTTAAAATGTGTCATGGTCTGCTTGGTTATATGATAAAATGCTCATTTGTATGAAACAGAAACATTGCTTACAGTTCTAAAAGCTGGGCAGTTAAAGATCAAGGAGCCAACAAATGCAGTGCCTGACCAGGTTACCTTCCTTGTCCCACAGCTGATGGCTTTGTGCTGTCTTCTCATAAGGCAGAAGTAGAAATAAAGCTCCCTCTGGCCTCTGTCATAGGAGAGCTGAGCCTATTAGCATTCACTAGAGCAAGGCCATTGCATTCAGACTACAACCCCACTCTTTAAACAGCTCTAAAGAGAAGTGTGATGACTTGTATATAAATTAACCTCCAGTATAAAAAAATGCTTTAATGTATCTCATTTGCTCCCATCAATCCAGCCATTAGCCCATTTTGTAGATTAAAATAAGGTCATTTCATTGCTTTTCAGAGAAGCTCAGAGTCAAAAAAGAGAAGTGGGAATTCTTATGACTTTCTGAGTACAAACTATATCTATTATGATAGGGCAAAGCAAGGTACACAGGGTACCAGACAATGACAACTCTCAGTCCCAGTCCTAGGATGCCACCCTGTTGTGGTAAATATTCAACCTAAATAAGACTGGTCAAGGAAAACACAACTCAATAATTATGAATATATGCTGCACGCCTAGATTGGGAAGATTTACCACTTCACTACTTTATTCCCCAGCTATGAGACCCTTATAACTTGAGGGTTTTCCAGACCCTGCATTTGTCCTTCCACCTCCTGCTTCCCCATCATCATCCTCAGTCATCTTCTCTTTCCTTTCTCCTCCTGCTCTCCTCCAGCTCTCTTCCCATCAACCTTTATTTCTCTACCTCCCCTTCTTCTGCCCAATCACTGGCTCCAGACTTTGATTTACAAATTAAGGTGGGCAGAAGGCTCACTAGAATTCACCTGTGTAATAAGTCACTCCTCTGCAGCCCTTCCCAGGAAAGGGGAATTCATATCAAAATACAAGGCCAAGGCTGTCCACAACTGCCAGGAGCCAAACCCAGGAAATTACCTGCTGTTCTAAGAGAACCTCAGGAAATTACCTGCTGTTCTAGAAAACCTAGTCAATACAAGGTTAAGAAAGGACTTTCTCGGTCCCAGGAACTTAAAGAACATCTGGTCTGGCATTTCCTGGGAGCCAGTTATGACAATGGAATAGTCTTGGGCAATAGGGATATAACAGTGAGATGGTCTTAGTGGGATAGCCAGCCCTAAGCAATGACCCTCAACCAAACTTCCCATTTTGCTGTGTCTTTATAACCTGCCCCCGAAATTAAAGTTTCAGGGCTTGATCAGAACCCCAGACTAGCTCTCATTCTTTGTGTCTCTTGTTCCTTCATTCTTCTGCCCCCTTCCCTAGGGTCTCGTTGAATCCCCACAGGCCAGGGCACACAATACTTCCCCTTTCTGTCCAATTAAAAGACTATTTTCTCCCAGATATAAATTGAACACAACTATATTACCATATTGTAATTGTTAAAGTACAAGATAGACCTAACATCCAGTCCATCATTTTTGATAACTAAATAGAACCTCTGTCATCTCTCCTATCTAAAGAATTTAGCTCTGAACCTGGCTTATGTCCTGTCTTTAGAATGAATGCCATCTGAAAACCATCCTCTCAAAGTAAATAGCCTGGGTTGGCTATGAGACTATAAGTCTTCAACCCCATCAGAAATCCAAAATGAATTAACTGAAGATATGGGAAGCACAAAGCATAGCTTCCAAAACTTAGCCAAATTATAGAGACTGCTGAACACCTGGACAGTCCCTATGCTACAAAACGTTGGAGCATCTGATCTTCAGCCTTCTGGTCCAGGATCATCTGACAGACCTAGTGATGCAGAATTATTAAGGGCTGATTACTCTGTCTTGGCAGATATAATCAGTTGACTATTCCACAATGTGTCCTTTTCTGGACAGAAATTTATCTGTAGATAAAAAGAGGCAATTCTTACCTAGTGACTGTCTCACCACAACTGGAATAAGTCCAAAGATGCTCAAGTTCTTCTTAGAATACAAAACAGAGAAGCTGTCAGGAGCATACAGGTCTCTTAATCAAAATAAACATTTATATAGGAATGTTTGTAACGTCAATTCTATGGAATTTTGACGTTTTTGAAAACCAACTATCTATGTAAAACAATCTGGACTGTTGTCCATTAACTTCTCTCAGCTATTTCTAATTTAAATCTAGAAAACACCCTAACAATAAACTCAGAGCCTTGAATTTGCTATTAGGCCTTTAACTCACATTGCTTAATCATATAAAAATGGTTTATAATAGCAGTCATAGAAGGACTGGGTCTAAGCCTTATATTCTTAAAGGTGTTATATAGGCACAGTGCTTTATGAGAGTAACAATATTAATCTCAGTTTTATAGCAATAAGAAATTCATACCAATAAAACTTTAAATTTGTACAAAATAAATTCTGTACCAACGTAATAGATTATAATTTCAAATAGATTATGGCTATGTAATCAACTCTAGCTATTTCTCCCTGTTCCAATAAAACCATTACTTTTCCTTAGAAAGACAGCCTAATATTAACCACCCCAGTTCCCAAGCACAGGGAATTGGGGTGTTGACTCTTCATTAACTTCTTCAAGCTGAATACGGGCATTAAGAAGAGGGGTGAGGGGGAAGGTAAATTGATAAGCCTCTGACGTCTGTGTCTTCACTGCATCCAGCTGAAATTTCGGGACCTCAGAGGTTTAGCAAATCTGCTCAGCTTGATTGATGAGTAGATACACCAAGACTGTGTATTCTGCAATATATAATTCTCAAAACAAATTTTAGTATCAAGATAATTTTTGTTTGAATTCTGGAATCTAGTCTTCTGGTGGCCTGCCTCTGTCATATCTAATTCATACAATTCTAGAAGGTATAACTACCTTAATGGCCTGTTCTGAAAACACACAGACAAAACCTTTTCCCCAAATCAGCATATCCTTGAACCAACAACCAGACAAACCTTTATCTTGACCTCTTTCCCATAAGTTAATGGCTATGTCAGCTTTATCCTCAGCTTTCCTATCTGACCTTCTGTTCCTATGCATTTAAGCCACTTGGCACTTTGTTTTATTTGGGATGAAGTCCCAACTCCTTGAAACTGGATATCTACTTCTTGAAGTGGCCAACTTTCAGGCCAAGAATTTGAAGAGATAATGGTGACATCTGCTCCAGTGTCAACCATCTCTTCAATCTCAGTATTATTCACTAGTATTCTTAGTTTTGGTCTTTGATCTTCTATAGAAGTTTGTCCAAATATTCGCTTTTTGCTCCCTGTAAGGCCTTCTGAATTGTCTATAAAACTTGCCTTAGGCTTGTCTGGTCTCAGAATATCTGTTTTTGAAGCAGTGACATTTAATTGTCCTGAAGTAGAGAACTCTCCCTGCCTGGCATTGGGGCCTTCAAGAGGCCCTCCTGGGAGTTTTTTGGCAGGGTGTTGCCCCATTTGTCTGTTGTTGCTCTACATTCCCTAATCAGATGTCGGCCTTTGCCACATCTTTGACATATTCCAGAAGGCATAGGCTCCCCTTTTGTATTACTTTGGTTCTCCCTGCAGTCATTTCTGAGATAACCTGTTCACTACAATTAAAACATTTTAAATCTTGGGTCAAATCTAGGTGTTTAGTAACAGCTTCTATTATGGTCACATCAGCTGAACAAGATCTAACATCAGCTGTGTATCTAATCCACTCATCTATTGATGCTGACCTTGCCCTCAGTGGTCTGATTATTTCCTTGCATTTAGCATTTGAATTTTCAAAGGCTAAAGACTCAATTATTGCCTTTCTTGCTGCTGATTCTGATATACTCATTTCCACAGCTGAGGTTAGCCCTTGTAAAAAGTCAGTGAAGGTTTCTTTTGGACCTTGTATGACTTGAGAAAATGGTTCAAGTCTTTTCCCTGATTCTGCGACTTTGTTCCAGGCCTTTAAGGCTGACAATTGACACAATGCCAGAGTTTCTTCATCATATACAGCCTGTACCTCTACCTCAGCAAAGTGACCTTCACCAAGCAGTTGGTCTATGGAAATCTCTCTTCCCCTGGCTTTATTTTGTCATGCTATCTCCCTTACCTCATCTCTCCACCATGCAAACCATTGTAAATTTGCAGCAGGTTCTAGTATTACTCTTGCCATATCTTTCTAGTTTGGGGGAATTATTTTATTTTTAATAGCCCAAGGAGTCAGGATTTGTTTTACAAATGGTGAGTACATTCCAAATTCAGTGACACTTTCTTTAAATTTTCTCAGATCTAACACATCCATGGGCTGTCACTCAAATTCCTGATAACCCTGTGGATAATTAACATCCAAAGGTCTTTGTTGTATATTAACCAGATAGACTAAAATTTGTTTTTTAATAACTCTTAGTTGACTTTCTCTAATTTCTTCTGTCTCCATCTGAGTATTTTCCTTAATTAAAATTTTACATTTCTCCCTTAAGGTCTGTATTCATGCTTCATATCTCTCCTTTTGTTACTCTTCCTGTTCCTTAAGTTCCTATAGTTTCTGTTCAATTTTCTGCCTCCAAATTTTGAATTTTTCCTTATATTGTAAATCCAATATTTTAATGTCTATTTTATTTTGATTGATTAATTGTAAAAGGTTATTCTCCAAATCTTGCTTCTATTCCCCATTATTTTTTCTCTGCTGCTCAGTCTAACCTGTGAGCTGCTGCATCCTCTGTTCTATCATCTTTTCAAGCTCCTGTCTCCCACCTTCATTTTCATCTTTCTGTCTCTTATTCTGATCTATAATTTCCTGTGTCTTCAATTCTACTGTTTCTTCTAAGCCCTGTTGCCAAGTCATAAGCTTCTCTTTCTGATGTTTATGTTGCTCTATAATTTCCTGTATCTTCTGTTCTAACCCCTGCTTCCATAATCTTAGCTTCTCTTTATGTTGTAATTGTAATATTACAGCATCTGCCTTATTTTGATTTGTTAGCTTTTGTAAATTATCTTCTAGACTTTGTTGCCAAGTCTTAAGTTTATTTCTCTGTTCCTCAGACTCACTTATAAACTTCTGTTCTAGCATCTCTTCCAGCTTCTGTCTCCAACCTTCATTCTCCTCTTTCTGTTGCTTATTTTGATCAATAAAATCCTGAGCCTTAAGTTTTAGTGTTACTTGTAATCTCTTTTCTAAGGCAGGGAAATTTTTATCTAATTCCCCATCTTTTGAGAAGACAGTAAATCAAGAGAATAAGTATTGCAATACTGATAAATGATAAGGTGTCTATTCTTCCTAAGTCGATTCCTGTCAAACCATTCAAAATGTCATCACATAAAAGATATTTATTGTGTTTCTCATCTTTAAGTATCAAAAGGTTATATATATTTTCTATATCAAAAAAGTACCTAGTTCAGAGCCCTCAGTTCACTGTTTCTGCCTAAAAAGTATTTCACAGGCAGTTGTGTTCCAGAATCACCTGTTCCTCCTTGCAGTTTTTACAGGGCACTGATCAAGCCCAGCTGCAGGCTGAGTGCTTCTCCTGACTCTGGTTGTAGCTCTTTGTTTGGGGTTGGAGGAGGAGGCCTCTCTGCTGTTCTTTGTAGGCCCCTCAGATTCACTCAGCTTTTTATGGGGGTTTTACCTCAGGTTAGTTGAGTTCTAAGCAATAAGTTGAGCGCCAATTTGTTTCGGTAAATATTCAACCGAAATAATACTGGTCAAGGAAAATACAACTCAATAATAATTAATATATGCTGCACGTCTAGATTGGGCAGATTCACCACTTCACTACTCTGTTCCCCAGCTATGAGACCCTTATAACTTGAGGGTTTTCCAGACCCTGTATCTGCCCTTCTACCTCCTGCTTCCCAGTTGTCCTCCGTCTTCTTTCTCCTCTCTCCTCCTGCCCTCCTCCTGCCCTTCTCCTGCCCTCCTCCTGCCCTCCTCCCGCTCTCCTCCCGCTCTCCTCCCGCTCTCCTCCCGCTCTCCGCTCTCCTCCAACCAACCTTTATTTCTCCACCTTCCCTTCTTCTGCCCAATCACTGGCTCCAGACTTTGATTTACAAATTAAGGAGGGCAGAAGGTTCACTAGAATTCACCTGCATAATGAGTCACTCCTCTGCAGCCCTTCCCAGGAAAGAGGAATTAACTTTAAAATACAAGACCAAGGCTATCTACAACACCACCTTGTAGCTTTGTGACCTTCGGAAAGATAACTCCCCTAAATCTCAAAAAAGCTGACTTTCCAGGTCCTTTGATGGTTAGATAAAACTTGTTCTGATGCCTGTCATAACCATGCAGAGGGAGATGCTTTATAATAAAAGAACACAGTACAACTTGCTCTTAAAAAATAGGGACAATATTCAAGAAAAGTCGGTCCATATGCTTGGAAAGACATAACAAAATGGGTCACTTTGGGTTGGAGAGATGCTCAATGAATAAGAGTGCTTGCTATGTGGGCAAGATGATGTGAGTTCAAATCCCTAGTACACACACAAAATCCAGGCATGGCTTCATGCATGAGCCTGTGACCTCAGAATTGGAAGATGGAGACAGGTAAATCTTGGGCACTCCCTGGCCATCCAGCCTAACTTCATCAGTGAGACGTTGTCTCAAAACATTATAGAGGAAAGCCACAGAGAAAGATATGCAGCATTCTCCTCTAGCCTCCACACAGGTGCACAGATGTATATATATCCTGCCCTCCCCCCCACATGCATACACCACACAGGCACACACACACAGGCACACACACAAACACACTCACAAGAAAAACTTGTCACTTGGCATTAGCAACACAGATGCTATATTCCTTGTAATGATTGTGTCTTTATTCCAAGGGTTTTACGGAAGCAGGCCTTCTTTGGACAAGGAAGTTGAAAAAAATAGTGCTCCTCCACCTTTGCCATCTGCAAAGAGAAGCTTCATCTACATAGAGAAGCTCCCTATTCTGCTTTAACACTAAACAGTGACATTTTCCATGGGTATTTTATAGACCTCTGTGGCTTGATGTTCTAAGAAGTCTGACAAAACTATGATCCTGTGCTTATCCTTTCCACATTTCAGTGACCTGACCTGGGAAACAAACATCATTTGCCAACAGAACCACATCATGCACTTGGCAGTCTGTATTACCGGCTTCCTTCCTTCCTCACTGTTGCTGCCCAGAACCCCCAGCACATGGGTTTCCTCCAAGAAGGACTTGCATGGAATCCAATTCAAAGACATATAATTGGCAGTTTTGTCATCTTTCAAAGGCCTTTTCAACAGTCATGATGCCGCTGTCAGACTTGCTTTGATTCTCCCAAAGCATCGCCTCACCTCCCAAACTGTTGCTAGGATATGGTGGGTATCACAACTTCTGAATACACAGGCAGAAAAAAGATTTCCCTCCTCCTTATAAATACCATTCCAATTCTTGCTCTGTTTCTCCTCGAGACTGAACTGAGGACAAAGAATGGAACTGCCAGGAAGAAATATTAAAAAAAAAAAAATTCAGAAAACCAGAGGGCTGGGAATAGAGATGGGAGAAACCCCGTGCGAAAAACCTCTTGCTGGGAACAGTAACGAGGTGACTGCTGTGTGGTTACAGTACAGAACCAGAAAGGATGGTTATGCATCACAGTCAGGGGAGGGTATTTAGAACAAACCAACCAGATACAAAATTGCCCCTTCCTTTCCTATCTAAAGTCAGTAAGTCAGAAATAACCCCAGACTGTCCTGAACAGCATGAAGTCTCATTAGTATCTAACTCTGGTATCTGGAAAGGCTAACATTTAAGAGTTAACCAGTGGAGTACATTGGAAATATATCTATAAATTTTTGCTATTATGCACCTTATCTTGTGATTCACTTGCAGCTAATAGAATGGCAGGTGACAGAACACTGGCATGAGACTAGGAAACATCTGCCTTCTCATATCTTTTGTATCATATACCAGAGGGGAAAACCAGACCATAAAGACATTTGAACAAGCCTGTGGAGAATCTTACAAAGGGAAGGACTGAGGCCCCAAACAGTAGCCAGTGAGGATCTGGTCTATGCCTACATAAGCCACCTAATAAGGTGATTCTAAAGACAACCAAAGCCCCAGATGATGACTTAACTACAGCCTCATGAAAGACCCTCCCTAGATCGCCTGGCCAACCTCCTCCCAGATCCCTAATTTAATGAAACCATAGGATAATAAATGCCTGTTGTTCTGAGCCGCTCAGTATCGGGTCTGTTGTTTTGAAGTAGTAGATACCTAACACGTATACTTTGATCCAGTAACATATTACTTTGGTTCACTGTTCACTAAGCTACCAAATAAATTAGGGCTGGGACTAGATAGAGTTAAGTGTTAGAAAGGAGAGGAGCCTGCTAATTTAAATATTCTTTTATAATTAATTCGTATTGACAGAGAAGACAAACCAAAATGGGACACAGTAGGAGTTCTTATGCCATCAAATCCAGCAGGGCCCAGCAGGAAACTGGAAGACCCAGGACTTTTATCTTCTCCCTGTCACCTGGCTCACAACTCTGTCATCACAAGCCTACTTCTGCTTTCAAGAGATGAGATTAGCCTATGTTTAATAGGACAAGGCAATAAGCATGGGAAACTGTTCATGTACTAAATGAAGGCAGGAGAAAGAAAACTCACAGCCAAGGAAGTCCCCCCATACAACTGCCCTAGGACAGGATGACGGACAACTCAAACCCTCGGATTTCATGAAGATCATGGTGTGCCACATATCACAAGGCTAAGCAATTGCACAAGCCAATGTGACCACATCACGATCTCACAGTAATAGTTCTTAAGGCCGATACCAGAGGACCTGAAGAAAATACAACTCACCTGCCCCCCTCCTAGAACTTCTAGAATTAGAATCTGTGCGAGTGAGGCTGAGTGCTACACCTGAGAACTACTAACCTTCTCAGAGTCAGGAAGTCAAAGTCCGAAGGTGTTGGATCGGTGGTTTGGGTTCCATTACTCCCTTACTCAGATTCCCCACTTACAGAGCAGGCTTAAATGCAATTCCACACTTGCTCACAAGATGAAGAAGTAATGAGTTTAACAGTGCCCATTCATCAGAAGAAAGGTGCCACATAACACAAATTTGCAGGTACTTTGATTCTGAACATACTTGATTTTAGTCCTCTTTAAGTTGCCCAGATGTTTGTTTTCCTTTGGGAAACACACAACACGCACGTACACACGCACACACGCACACACGCACACACGCACACACGCATACACGCACACACGCACACACGCACACATATTTTGAAGCTGCTCATTATCTATTTACTACCATGAAAAACCACAGAATGAGATGACTTCCACAGGTATTTATTCTGGAGATAGCTTTTAAGATGACAGCAGTTTTGTTGATTGATAGACTGACTAGTTTGTCTGTTTGTTTGTTTGTTTGTTTGTTTGGTTGGTTGGTTAGATGGTTAGTTAGCTGGTTAGTTGACTGGTTAGTTGGCTGGTTGTTTGGCTAGTTGTTTGCTTGCTTGCTTGCTTGCTTGCTTGCTTACTTGCTTGGCTGGGTGGCTGGTTGGTTGGCTGGCTGGTTGGCTGGCTGGTTGGCTGGCTGGTTGGCTGGCTGGTTGGTTGGTTGGTGGGTTGGCTGGCTGGCTGATTGACTGGCTAGCTGACCATTTTGTGGGAGTGCACAGTTGATAGAGAATATCAAGGGGCTATGTCCATGGTTTGCTGTGTCTTGGCCTTCGTGGTCATCATCTTGAAAACTGAAGTGATATTCTGACAGCATTTCACTCTTATCACAGAAGCTCGTATGCAAATCATAGGCAAAAAGCCACTAATAGCAGCAAGTAGATGTTTCCAAAAGCATTCCCAGTTTATAGTTATTCATAGCAGACACACACAGGAAGGAAGTACACTAATATGTTGATTATAGCTATTGCTGGATGTTAGGCTCTCTTGCAATTCAACACTTTTCTTTTTATAGTTTTATGGTGTTTCCACTTGTTTTTTTCCATAATGGTCATGTAATATGCTTAATCAGAAAATAATATGTTGGGGTTTCTTTTAACACAAACAGGAAAAGGGGCTGGAGGGATAGTGCCAGATCCCAAATCCAGCTGGATCTAAGCAAGCTGAGCTGTGGAGTGTGCGGATGATCATCAATACCTGACATATTTGAAAGCCAGAGACGCTGCTGAAGATGAGACCTGAGAGAGAGAGGGACCAACCAAGTAGATGTTTTTCATGTCTTCTGTCATTCATATTTCTTGCTTTTACATCTCTGACTATACACATTGGACCAGTCACAGCCTGAAAAGGGCCAGGAATCAGTAAAGACAAACTGAGAAGTGATCAGTATTACTGGTCAGAACTTTCCATTTTATCTTTCAGGGTTTAGGAGCCGGGGTGGGAGGGGCGGGGCACCACTGTAACAGGGTGCTGGTAGTTGTCTACAGGACTGCTGAGCTCATTCCCTGGCAAGAACTGGGAAAGACAGAAGACCAAGCTGTGAAGAAAGAAAGTAGCTTTATACATTCAGGATGAGAGAAGCCTGGATCTGGAAGTCTGGTAAGCAGATGCTGGCCTGGATATTTTATAGGCTCCTGGGGTTTCCCCCAGACTTTCCCTTGTCTAGATACCTGACCACTTGCCTTTCCACCATTTTCCACACAGTGTTTTCTGGAAATAAAAATTAGCTTTCTCTGGAAGCCTTCTCTCATATTACTTCTTTGCCTCTGCCCCTCTGTCTCTGCTTCACCTGATAGCAAAAAGAAAATGGATTTAAAACATACTACCCAGCTAAATTGCATAAGCTGCTGTTGTTGTTTGCTATGCTTTATGGAAAAGCCATAAATCCTCAAAACCAAAAGTAGGATGAAATAGTTTATTATTTCACAAAATGAGCATTATGGCTCTCTGGGGACATTTATACACAGGTTTAGATATCCAGGCTTTTTTCTACAAGTTATGAATGTCTACTATTTGCGCATGGGGCCCCACAATTTATTTGAGGAAGCAGAAGATATGTAAGTAAGGCCAAACTGTTTAAGTTAGTCGTTACTTCCTTTACCTTCTTTGCATATTATATAATCAGGCAGAATTCTGAAAACACAGCAAATCTATTATAATTGCCAAAATAATATATTTTAAAAAGGCAATTTAATACCTTGCTAGCTGGGAACAGGCAGAAATCCTTGTGATTATTCCAAGTCTGAAAAAAAAAAAAGCAAAACACAAAAACAGAAAGAAAGGAAAAAAAAGGAGTATCACCCATGTCTCTGTCACCTGCTCTTATGTTACATTTTGAGAAATATCAGACTGTGATATGTTCTACACTCTACATGATCATCTGTGCGAGCTACCTGGGTCCCATTTTTAATTCTCTTGATTTGTGTTCCCCATTCATTTATTAGAATCTTTAAAACTGCAGCCTTTGCTAAAAGCCAGTCCACAAATACAGTAAAAATTTCATTAAAATATTTAAAACCCAGAACAGCAGCAATAACATCAAAACGAAGTGCTAGCAGCCTGCAATAGGAACTCTCAAGGGACCCTTCTACCATGTAGCCCTGTTGAGAGAGGCAGCATTTCACACTTTGTCCTAAAAGCTATTAGGCCTGGCCTCCGAAAGGCCAGACCACATGAGCCAAGCTTGACAAAGCCTTAAACTGTACAAAGAAAATATCTGAAAGCCACTTGGTCTCTCCTTTGTATTTTTTTTCTGTATTCTATACTTACATATACAGTAGATAATGGCAGAATGCATTACCTCATAGAACTGAGCAGGCTTTGAACTCTGAACCTCTGAAAGCCCAGAAAGGGTCGAGAGCAGCTGCAAACTCCAAAGACAGAGTGGCAGCTTAGCACTAACAGAGACTCCTGTGTACAGCACCATCTAACAACACTGTTCAACAGGAATTAAGTGCCTAATATAAGCCAGACATAATTGTGCTTCCCAAACTGAACTCAGGAAACCAACCAATAAAAAAGGGTTCCTTGCACTGAACAGAGTTTGGGGAATGAGGAATCATCAGCCTTGAGGTCTGAGTATAGATTAAAGAGAGCCCATGGGCCCAAAGAGTGGAAGTTAAACCTCTTCTAGAATTTTGTCTATAAGAATCTCCCCACTTGAGCCCATCTCCAGACAATTTTAGAATCTTCTGAAATCTCTTTAATAGGGGTAGAGTTCCAAAGCTGGCAATAAAAACTTCAAACAGCAAACACACCTGGGGCAGGTAATAATGCTAATTTGCTTTTGTACAAGGCCTAAATAGCTACTTTCCTGAGACTAGTTTCTATGAGACGGAAGACTGACTGGCCATAAGGGAGAGATTTGGAACAAGGAGTTATAAACCTGAAAAGGAGTTGTCCTGCAGAGGAAAGGAAAAAATCAGCCAGAAAGGATGTCTGAAATAACTCTTCTATGGTACATCCCAGGGAAGAACTTCAGTGGTTTTACCATTACATCCATCCCCTGTACACAAATGCATTATGGTTGCTATGTAGGGACATCACTCCACCTTGGCTTAGGGCTTTGCTCCACTCCCATGGATGGTAGGCAGAAACAGATTTCAGAGCCTGGAATGATGAGCTCATGATTGCAGCAGGCTGGGAAAGAGTCACAGCAATGTGAAACACAGGAGCTATGCAGGGAAGAGGTCACATTCTGAAGAGAAGGACAAACAAGCCCATATTCCCTTAGGTTCCTTGTTTGTCTCAAAGATACTGTTTTGTTTTGGAATTGGTGATCTCATCACACTTGCTAGTCATGCTATAATGTGGTTTTCCCCATAACAACCAAGTATCCTTTATGTTCAATAGCCAGCCCTGAAATGCCAATGCCATGACTGAATTTTCACTGTAATATTTTTACTTCTTTCAGAATTTTATAATGCAAACATTGTATTTAAAATGCAAAAATCATTTTCAGCCCTTATTCCCACTGTATCCTCCCAATATTTCCCTACAGCTTTACATCATTGAGTCTAATCATTGGTTGATTATGCTCCAATAGATAACTTCATACCCAATGGTGTATTATTGCATTTTTTTTAAGAGACTAAGCATAGTTACATGACTTGCCCAGGGTCACCAAGCAGAAGTTGAGCTCAGATCTGCTTTTGACTTGAAACCACAGCAACTGTGAAAACAAATCTTTCAGAATATAAACCTACCTGTATTTCAGTATACTCAAAAGTAGCTTCTGCTAACATTACAAGGTCCTTAAGGGAGTACAGAGAGTCACCATGGATCTGTGCCTCATGCTCTGACACACCCCTTCCTCCTTCATTATTTCTTGATATTTTCTCCTTTCCTTCTTGGTGCTGGCGCTCTACTCCTTCTACACAAGGCTGACTGGCCTCAAACACAGCTGGTTTATTCTGATAAAACTACTTCAAAAATGTTTCTCAATCAGAATTTCTTGTCTGAACCCCAGAAAAAAAAGGAATATTTTTCTGATTCTTCTAAGAATAGACCAGGTTATTATAAGTAGCATGGAAGAAATAATAATTTTGTCATTCATAAATGATGTCTAATCCAGGAGTTGTAATGCATCAAACTTGCATGAGATAATATGCAACTTCAATTAAAGAATAAGAAAGAGAAAGCAATACATTAAAGAATAAACTCAAATAGTAATTCGTCAACTTTTTTGACATTCACACAACTTTACTATTGTTTTTTGCTATTAAATATTGTCACTTTCTTACCTTAAAAAACCCATATTATTAATTAGATTACAAGTATCTTTACAACCACAACTAAACAATAAAGTTCTTATTGGTAAGTGCCTAAACCTGTCTCCTTTATGCAATCAGGAAAAGAAAAAGTAGAAGAAGAATTAAAAGGAGAATATTTTGTCTCCATCAAATCTATTCCCTCCAGGCTCAGGGCACCATGAGGAAGAGGAAGCAGACAGTGAGAGGACATGGATGACATGAGGAAACAAGGCCTTCTAAACACAGCAAGACCAACACACAGATGAACTCACAGAGACTGGCAGCAGGCTCAGGGCCTGCACCAGATGGGGTCCTAGAGCTAAAAGAAGATGTATGCACTTATCCCTAACCCAGAAGCTATCTCCAGTTGATAACTACTTGCAAATGAAAATGTTTGTTTTCTCCAAAGGAGTCTGACTGGGGAAATAAACTACTCTTGAGGTACCCATATCCCCATGTCGATGGCCAAGAGGAAACAAACGTACTTAAGGACACCTTTGAAGGTTCCTTGGTTCTTTTTGTTTGCTTGTTTGATTTTCATTTTTGTTTGTTTGTGTTGTTTTGTTTTTAACCTTATTGGTCCTAATATTATGGCTTCCAGTTTTGTATGTTTATGGGATTCCTGTGTGTGCAAATATATGCATCATTGTGTCTCTGTGTGTTTCCTCTGCTTTTTCATTGGCACTTTTCCTTACGTTTGTTTTATACCAATTGGCTTAATTTTGTTTTTATCTTATTGTATTTTATTTTATTGTTATCCCCTAGACACCTCTTTGTTTGCTAAGAAGATATAGAAAGGAACTGGATCCTGATGGGAAGCGGGGTGTGAAGAATTTGGAGGAGTTGGGAGAGGTAGTGCCATAATTAAACCATATTGCATGAAAAAAGCTATCTTCAATAAAACACAATTTTAGAAATAAATAAATAAAACACAGAACATTGAAACTTCTAGAAGAAAGCATAAGGAACATCCGTCAGGACATTAGGATAGATAAAACCTCACTGAACAGAGTACCAGTAGCCGGGTTTCATAAAAGGTAGGATCTCAGCCCTACCTAAAGCATCCTGAGTCATCAGAGCTTCTTTTCTCACATGGAAACCTCTGTTTTAAAGGAAAAAAAAATCCTCTAATGTTTAATGAGTACAATAATTGTCATTGTACGTACTTGAAATGGCAAGGTATGTTTAAACAGGGTTTAAACTGCAATTTTTGTTTTTTAAGATTCAGTGCATTGCAATAAGTAAGGACCACCCCACCTGCCAAAGTCAGCTCTGCCTGCTCTTTGGAAGATATACAAGAAGTTGGAGACATGGCCCAGCAGCAGTTAAGAACATTCACTGCTTTTGTAGAGGACTTGGGTTCAATTTCTAGCACCTACATGGCAACAATCAGTAACTTCAGCTCTAGGATATCCAACACCATCTTCTGGCCTCTAGGGGTACTGCATACCTATTGTGCGTGTGTGCGCGCGCGCGCGCGCGCGCGCGCACACACACACACACACACACACACACACACACACACACACACACAC
>JANHMN010000002.1:120378575-120400081 GCA_030674055.1 Rhabdomys pumilio
ACACACACACACACACACACACACACACACACACACACACACACACATAAGATAAAGAAATTAACAAACTCTGTGTTATATGCAATACATTTAAAGTCCCTAGGCCACAGGAAATCAGGACTGTTTACCTAAAGACAAAAATCCAGTTACACAGTAAACAATCCATCAAGTGGTAAGAAAAAACTTCCTAAGCAAAGAAAAAAAACATTCTGTGACTGCAGATTTGAAGGTCTAGCTCGTGCATCTTTGATGACATGGGTCATTTACTTGATTCTTACTATTAATTCAAATTTTAAACTTCTGCCTCCACAGGGGTGTGTTTCCTGCTTATGTTTGAATCTCATTATATAATCATCTCCATAAAGTGATTTCTTCATTATTATGAAAATAATCAATGTCCACTTAGTGTTACTGTAGCAAGATAGTTGCTGTTAGCTTCTTAACCATACCATGCTCAAGACGCCCCTGTCTCAATCAGTCCATTTTATTACTAAGCAATTATATATATATTGGGCTGGAGAGAGAGCATGATGGTCAAAAGCAGTTGCTACTCTTGCAGATGACCCAGCCGGGTCTAGTTCCCAGCATTCACAAGGTAGCTCATCTATCTGTAACTCCAGTTTGAGGAGATTCTATGTCAATGCCCCCTTCTGGTCTCCACAGGCACCAGGCATGTACATGATATAAGAACATTCATGCAGGCAAAACTCATGCACATAAAATAATATTTAAAAAGAAAAATATAGATATTTAGAATAGAGAGAAACAAGAAAAGTCAATAGAGAAAGAATCTCCCTCCCTACAGCTTCCCTGCAATAACTAACTAATGGGGATAAAAGCATGAAAATGGGTGTGTTTCAGCAACAATGGTGGCAAACTAATACCAGACAGCTGCATATGATTTTCTCATTTTTTTTTTACAGTTTTCTTTGTTAAAATATTTGAAACGTTGTTTCACTCCCTATGCCAAGTGTCCAGAAATAATTTAAATTCACTTTATTAGCCCAGTGTCTCCAAGGCCAAAGAGCCAGGGCCTTTTTGAAGTCTCCACATTAACAGGGTACACATGTGTAAATAAGGAAAGCCAGCTTGCCAGGTAGGAGGTGTGTAGGCCTGGATCTCACTCCTACAATGGTTGAAAAATCCCCAACCTGATTAACTTTCATAGCTTATAAAATGCTTTGAGTTGCTCCAAGCAAGATGCTATATTAATACAAAGTCCTATTATTGGGTGGCACTGGAATTTACTAACAATTTAGTTACTTCATCTTGTTTCTTGGGACAATAAATTTTGTTCTGGCTTGCGCAAATCCATCTGCAAGGCTGTAGTGACATTCTGTCCAACGATTCTAATAGGTGTGATCTCTCGGGCAACAAAGAAAGTAAAAATATTCTCATTAAGTAGAAAGAGTTAAATGTGTATGCTATGACACTCTCGACCCCCAATGACCCGGAACTGGTCCTATGAAGCCACACCCAGGTTCAGCCACATGTTGCTCTTTTTTGTTCAGGTGGCACCTTACAACTTGACAAGCTGTTATAACTGTACCTACTGCAAAAAACAAATGCACCCAAGAGAATACTCATATTTTCTCAGTTTATTTTCTCAGTAATTTAACTGAACTCCCATGTTTAAATTATTGGATATTGTGAATTTCTTACATTTAATATTAGCTATCAAAATCATAATTTATTTTTGCCAACGAAGCAAGAAATATTTACTTGTACCTCATAATAATTAAAAAAAGAAAACTTCACACATGTGCAGTTCTGCAGGGAAGGAATATGGAATGCCAAACATATCCAAAAGATTGAGAATTTAACTAAAAAAAAAAAATCAGGCATATGCACACTTAGACATGATTAATAACACAGAGCTGATGGTTGCTTCTCATTGAATGAATTAAATCAGACATTATATTAATTACAAGTAAATGTCCCAGCAGGAGGCCAGAGGAACAAGAGAAACTGAGAAATGGATCATCAAAGCCAAATTGAGACTAAATTGGTGGTCCAGGTTCATTAAAAAACACCTGGAGAGCTTTAAATATGCTGTTGACGCCAGGGTCGAACCCCAGACCAATTCGATTAGAGTCTCAGGAAGTGGAGCCTAGGCATAGTGCTTTAAAGACTCCCAGGGAAATTCAAAAGTGCAGCAGGAGCAAAAAACCAATGGGCGGGACAACCAATGGGCAGAACAAACAATGAATGGGGACTTAGAACACACTGTGAAAGAGCTACCAGATCCTAGCTTGTGGCCTTGGGGCCCAGTGAACCAACCCAAAGTGCAGTCAGGAGGTTATATAAGAGAGTTTGGAGAAAGGAACGGGTCCAGATATGCAGGCCATAAAGTCCAGAACCACAGCATGACTGGTTATTCCTTTCATGGATTTAGCCATTCTGGGCTAATCTCTTTACAGTCATTAGAGATTTTTAATATTTAATTTTTTAATTTAAAAATATTCATCGCACTTCTAGAATCTTTCCTCATCTCCACTAAATGTCTCACAGTTCAGTCGCTTCACATAAGAATCTGAAGCCTTCTTCAAATTCAAAGCTCAGAAAACCTTCATCTACAGGATGTGGTTTCCTTAGCCCAGGGGTGCCCTCTCTTCTTCAACTTTGGTGCTGGCCAAGGCCCTGAGGTAGTGGGCCCTTCCTGCTTTCTATGCAGGTCACATTACTGCATGCAAATGAGGTTTTCAGTCAACAACGCTGCTAAATTTAGGTGGAAGGTTCTTTTTCTGGGGGGTGGTGTCTGGTTTTGTTTTCATTTGTTTGGTTTTTATAAACTGAGTAGTAATTCTATACATGATCATGTTTTAACTGTACGGACTTCATATTCATCCCCGTTCTATTTCAGTATATTTGTTTTGGCCCGCTCTCCAGCCTCCTTCCTTGAAAGTTAATTATGTTTGATTAACATGATCTGAATGTGTCTGTTTCCAAGTGCCAAAGTGAAGTGTTCATTAGCCCTTCGGTGTGATGCACAAATTACTCCACCAAACAGCAAGAAACCAATTTGGACCCTTGGGAACAATTTAACTCAATTCCAAGATGCTTCTGTGCCACTTCCCTGGTATTCCTCCTACCTAAACAATTTACATGAAGGAAAGGCAGCATGAAATTGATGATCTAAACAAAGAAGAAAGGCAGTCCTGAGCCCAGACTTTTCTATCTGTCTTTGTACGAGCCTGGATCTCTCCACGTCGTCTTCGCTTCTTTTGGAAAAGTCCATTGCAAGAGACAACATTCATCTCCAATCTCCTTCTGCCCCTTTGTTCTGCACCACCATAAACTGATTTATTTCATTCCAAGATCAGAAGCTGTAACCTATTTTCCATTAGAAGCATCTTTGCAATTGAACCGAGAGGAAGGTAATCACATTTAGAAAACGGGAGAGGAAGGCAGAGTCTCCAATTATTCTTCTTCTCCAAAGAGCAACCTTCACCTTTACCTGGACTTAGCCGTGGCCAGGGCTCAATTTCCTGCCTGCAGGTCAGAAATTATATTGACCCAGTTTCTTCAGCACAACTCATAAGAAGCTGTTGAAGTACTGTCCAATATAACATGACCCGTAAGTGCTTTGTGTTCGGGTGAGTGGCCAGGACAGTCACTCACTTCTAAAATTTAGGTACCATGTGCTAACGATTGCATCTTAATTACAACTAGGAGAATCCCAAGTGTTTGTAAGAGTGTCAATTTTTCCTTGCCAGGTTATCTTAAATAAATTAGATAATCCAATGAGGGTTCGCTTTGCTGTTGATAATATAGTTAATTATGTGATATCTTAGTGCTCAGAGACTGTGTGGCTACACACTGAAGGCTGGATCTGCCCATGTGTGATCATGTCTAAGCATGGATGCATATTTGTCAACACACAGTTGGGAGCAATATTTTGTCTGAGATGTCACTTGCTCACCTCTCTGAGTAGTGTCTGCTCGAGACAGGAAAGGTAACTCTGGACATTCAAACAATGAAGACAAAAGACTGCTTCAGATGCCAACAGGAATTTTGATGATTGTGATGGTGGAACTGAAGAGTCACGTGGTACCAGCCACTTCACATTCACATTCTGCACCTTCTAAAAGTGTTCAGCATGCTTAATTTTCCCCCATTGCTGATATTAATAATGATAGCACTTAGCATTTCTAAAACACTTTTCGTCTTCAAAGCACTATATGAACATTACCTAATTAACTAACATTAACTAATTATAATTAAACTTGCCCTGGGCTTAGAAATCAGGAGAATTTGAAGAAGGGAGGGGAAAGGGAGGACAGGGAAAAAAAAAAGACACTTTTTAGACAGACAGGTTTCCCAAGTTTCAGACTGAATTTTTATTCAAATTATCACAGATTTTTAAACAGTCCTTGAGATAACCTAATAGGCCTCCCCTGCTTCCCAATGGTTAAATATTGATGAGAATGATGGTAAATGGTCTCCAAAAAAAAAGAAATTATCATTTTTATACCAACCTGAATTAATAGAAGAATTTAAATGTCAGTTAAAAGTATTTGCTCTGAAGCAACATGCTCTAACACATTGAGCCAAAGAAATCTTCCCCTAGAATGACTTCCTGTGTATGCATGTGCCCCACAAACACACACACACACACACACACACACACACACACACACACACCCATGTAGGCAAGGACACACCCTGCTCTGTGGAGTCAGAATCCCTACTTCCAAGCTCTAAATGCAATGATCTCAGTGTACTAACTCTTAAAGCCTGTTTCAGACATTTTAATATATCTATTGAATTCCCTTTTTTATTAACCTTAGCAAAAAAAAATTTTTTTTTCAGTACTATATCCCAGGATCAAATAAAACATCCCGTTTCCATAATTCCTAGACAGAAAAGCTATATAATCAAATAACTTTATTTGGATGCATGTGTTCTATACACTTTCCTAAATGTATATACTTGATGCTAGGCGGATGGGGAGACACGCCTTGAGGTCTCTTAAAAGTTCCCTGTTGTTTTCACTCTCGAAACATCCAGATGAAATATGTAGCCACGCTTGACTGGAAGCCATGCTATGGCTTTGTTCTAGTCAGAACTTGCTGAGGCTCTGTCCTCCAGCTTAGAGTGCTGTGTGTTCTGTCTTACAGAAAAATTTAACATTCCCACTTTGCTCCTCTTTGAAGGTCAGGGCTTATCAGGATGAATGTGAGAAACATGGCAAAAAATGGCATAATTTACCTTGGTTTGGCTTTTAGTTTTATTTCACACTGCTTGCTTGCAGTAGTAAAATCACCGTTTTCAACAAACAATAAAGCCGACCTGTGGAATGTGGCAGAGGAATCATTATAACATGCCTGAATCCTTACAGGTTTGCTTGCTGTAAAGGCCTCCATGCTTGAAATGGATGTAATTCACTTCTCAGTGAGTCTCAGAAAGGAACAGATAAACCTCAGCTAACAGTGGTTACATTCAGAAGCCTCTCATCAATCAACTAAGATAATGATGTGTATCATTTATCTCTGCTGAATTGGAACTTTTTATTGTGCTCCTCCAATCGCAATATAACAAGAGCCTGCAGGCCCTCCTCTCCTCTGGTCACCTCTACCTTCTGTCTACCCACAAGGCTCCCAAGAAGACAAGCCTCACTTTTCTCCGTTGAAGCCTGAATCATATGCCAGAGATCACAGAAGGTGGGGTATGAACAGGAACTAGAATGACCATCAAAATACCACATAAAACAACACAGCAAGTCTTGTGTCACTACCAGAGTTTTGGTTTCTCAGAGAGAATCATTAGGCCTATACTTTACAGACATACAACCATGTTTGAGTTCTTTGCTATCTTAAGAGGACTTGGATATTTTTGTTATTGTTGTTTTGGGGTGTGTGTGTGTGTGTGTGTGTGTGTGTGTGTGTGTATCTGTAACTGTGTGTGTCTATGTGTGTCTGTATGTGTTTCTTTTTCTGTGTGTGATGGTTTTATCAGCAGAGTTAATTCAGGGTTTGGAAAGTGTCTAATATCAAAGAAAGCTGTGGATTATAAAGAACTCAATATGTCAGGTTCTAAGGAGAAGCCCTTGGGCATCCCCAGCCCCATTCATCACAGACCTCCTCAAGAAATGTGAGACAAATAAGAGGAACCACAAAGAAGCAATCAAAAGACAACATGATTTTGAAGAAAGATATTTAAAATCCCCTCCCTATAAGGCTAATGGCATGTGCCATTTTTATTTGATGCCCTGAGGCAAAGTCACCTAACAGTGCTTAATGCTCACAGGACTGTCTCTTTATTTTTCAGTTGCTCCCAGGGAAGTCATGTGACACCTCATGGCATCTAACAGAAGATTGCCAGTGTGTACTGATTTGAGAAAGTTTGCTCTACTCATCTAAGTCTTCAGAGAGATTTATACCACAGGGTGAAATTTCATTTTTGAACCCTGCCTATTTGCCTTACAAAATTTTAGATTCCAGTGATATAAAATCAGCCCAAACAACAGGCAGCTATCCACAATGAGATTATCCTCAAGTACAAAAAAAAAAAAAAACAAAAAAAACAAAAAAAACAAAAAACAAAAAACCACTCCTAGCCCAGAGCACTGGTTCCTTCCGGTCTGGGCCTGAACACTGAGCAGATCCCAGGCTTGCCCAATCTCTAAGAATCCAGAGGAAGCAGGGCTTCCAGGTGCTCTTACTCTGGCATTATCTTAGGTAAGCAGACAACAACACCTGTACCAAACAGGGAGTCACTGGAACCCACAAAGACCCAGGAAGTCACTCCTGGCCTGAGCATATTTTGGGCCTCAGCTCTTACCCCAGTAGCAACACCCACCACACACAATTCTGATAAAACCAAAATAATAGGAAAGACAGGCTCCAGTCAGAGATAGGGCAGGTAGCACTAAGGAGATACAGATGGCAAAAGGAAAGCACAAGAACATAAGCCTCAGTAACCCAGGGTACTTGGCATCATTAGAACCTAGTTCTCCCACACAAGAAAGTCTTGAATTCCCTATAGTACTAGGAAAGCAAGATTCAGATTTAAAATCACTTCTAATGATGATGATAGAGGTCTTTAAGAAGGACATAAATAACACTCTCAAAGAATTTGAGGAGAACACAGGTAGACAGGTAGAAGCCTTTAAAGTGGAAACACAAAAATTCCTTAAAGAATTATAAGAGAACACAACCAAACAGGTTAAGGAATTGAACAAAACCATCCAGGACATAAAAATGGAAGTAGAAAAATCAAGAAATTACAAAGGGAGACTATCCTGGAGATCAAAAACCTAGGAAAGAAATCAGGAGTCATAGACACAAGCATCACCAACAGAATACAAGAGATAGAAGAGAGAATCTCAGGTGCAGAAGATACCATAAAAAATATTGACACAACTGTCAAAGAAAATGCAAAATGCAAAAAGTTCTTAACACAAAACATCCAGGAAATCCAGGACACAATGAGGAGACCAAACTTAAGGATAATGGGTATAGATGAGAGTGAAGATTCCCAACTTAAAGGGCCAATAAATATCTTCAACAAAATTATAGAAGAAAACTTCCCTAATCTAAAGAACGAGATGCCCATAAACATACAAGAAGCCTATAGAACGCCAAATAGACTAGACCAGAAAAGAAATACCTCCCATCACATAATAATCAAAAAACCACGTGCACAAAACAAACAAAGATTATTAAATGCAGTAAGAGAAAAAGGCCAAGTAACATATAAAGGCAGACCTATCAGAATTACACCAGACTTCTTACCAGATAAAAGCTATAAAAGCTAGAAGATGCTGGACAGACATACAAACCCTAAGAGAACACAAATGCCAGGCCAGGCTACTATACCCAGAAAAACTCTCAATTACCATAGATGGAGAAACCAAGATATTCCACGACAAAACCAAATTTACAAAATATCTTTCCACAAACAAAGGATATCTTTCCTATTACAAAGGATAATAGCAGAAAAGCATCAATACAAGGAGGGAAATTACACCCTAGAAAGAGTAAAAAAGTAATCCTCTTCCAACAAATCCAAAAGAAGATAGTCATATAAAGATAACTTCACGTCTTATAACAAAAATAACAAGAAGCAACAATCACTGTTCCCTAACATCTCTTAACATCAATGGACTTAATTCCCCAATTAAAAGACACAGGCTAATGGACTGGATACATAAACAGGGCCAAGCATTTTGCTGCATACAGGAAACCCACCTCAGTGACAAAGACAAACTCTACCTTAGAGTAAAAGGTTGGAAAACAATTTTTCAAGCAAATGGTCCTAAGAAACAAGCTGGAGTAGCCATTCTACAATCTCTAGCCTGAGAGCACAAAAGGAGGGTCTCATGGCTCCACCTGTAGAGGTAGTTGAGGGTGGCTTTGCCAGGCATCAGTGGAAGTGAAGGGCCTTGGTGCCTGAAAGTTTGGATTTCCTAGTGTTGGGAAATTTCGAGAGCAGGAGGCAGGAATGAGAGGATGGTGGGAGCACACCCTCATAGTAATTGGAGGAGGAGGGATGGGGTAAGGGGTTAGATATCAGTGGAAGTGGAGGGCCTTGGTACCTGAAAGTTTGGATTCCCTGGTGTTGGGGAATTTGAGAGCAGGGAGGTGAAAATGGGAGGATGGTGGGAGTACACCCTCAAAGATACTTCCAGAATTATATGGATTAGACATGACAGGGGCAGGCCACCAGAAGACTAGATTCCAGAATTCAAACAAAAAAGTATCTTGATACTAAAATTTGTTTTGAGAAGTGTATATTGCAGAATACACAGCCTCAGTGTATCTACCCATCAAGTGAGCTGAGCAGACCTGCTCAAACCTCTGATGTCCTGGAATTGCAGCTGGATGCAGTAAAGACACAGAAGTCAGAGACTTATCAATTTACTCTTCCCCCTGCCCCTCTTCTAATATCTCAACACACATAATCAACTTGAAGAAGTTAATGAAGAGTCGGCACCCCTATTCTCTTGGCTTGGGGACTGAGGTGGTTAATATTGGGCTGTCTTTCTAGGGAAAAGTAGTGGTTTTGTTGGAACAGGGAAGATTAGCTAGGATTTATTGCATAGCCATAACCTAATCATAGAAATATGTATAATTGTTATTAAGATGAAGTTATAATTTCTTAAATGGTACAAAATTTACTCTGATTTCTAATTTTTCATTGGTATGAGCTTCTTATTGATATAAAGTGAGATTAATATTGCTACTCACATAGGCATTGTGCCTATATAACACATTTAGGAATACAAAGCTTAGACCCAGTCCTTCTTTAACTTTTTTAACTGATTTGAGATGGTTAGCCTGTGAGTTACAGGCCTATAGCAAATTCATGGCTCTGAGTTTATTGTTAGGGTGTTTTCTATATTTTATTTAGCTGAGAGGAGTTAACAAACAATAGTCCAGATTGCCTTACATGGATAGTTGGTTTTCAAAACGTCAGAAGTCCACAGAATTGATGTTACAAACATTTCTGTATTAATGTTCATTTTGATTAGAGACCTGTCTGCTCCTGACAGCTCCCTGTCTTGGATTCTAAGAAGAAAGTGAGCATCCTTGGAGTTACTCCAGTTGTGAGGAGACAGCCACTAAGCAAAAATTGCCTCTTTTCATCTACAAACAAATCACTGTCCAGAAAAGGACACACTTGCGGAGTAGTCGACTGATTATATCTGCCAAGACAGAGTAATCAGCCCTTAATAATTCTGCATGACGTGGTCTGTCAAATGATCCTGGGCCACAAGGCTGAAGATCGAATGCTCCAACATTTTGTAGTATAGGACTGTCCAGGTGCTCAGTGGTCTCTATAATTTGGCTAAGTTTTAGAAGCTATGCTTGGTGCTTCCCATAATTTCAGTTAACTCAGTCATTCTGGATTTCTGATGGGGTTAAAGATTTATAGTCTCATAGCCAATCCCGGCTATTTACTTTGAGAGAAAAGGTTTGAGAGGATGGTTTTCAGCTGACATTCATTCTAAAGCCAAGAAAAAAAGCCAGGTTCAGAATTAAGTTTTTTAGTTAGGAGGGACGACAGAGGTTCTGTTTAATCAAAATGATGGACTTGGTATTAGGTCTATCTTGTACCTTACTGACACAAATTAGTATAGTTATGCTCTAATTGTATTCTAAGAGAAAAGTTTTATTTTAACAGAAATGGTGATATGTAGGAGGAGCTAAGGTGGGAGGAGTAAGGAGAGGAAGATAAGGAGTAAGCAGAGGATGAGAAAGAGAGGAGGAGCTAGGTGACAAGAGTGGGGGGACACTGAGGTGGATGTTTGTGTGTCCACACCAGTCAAAGATAGTTGATATATCTAGGTTGGGTATTGGGTTACACTTCTGATTGATATTGACCATTACCAAACTTATAAAGTCTTTGATTAACATTTAAAAAAAAATAGTATAAAAGCAAAAAGGAGAAATGGGGGTGGGATAGGGGTTTTCTAGGGAGGGGAAATGGGGAAAGGGGATGGCATTTGAAATGTAAATAAAATATCCGATAAAGATTTTCACATAAAAAAAAGTTTATAAGCATAGTAAATAACCTTTTGGATAGCTAATTAGGATTTAGTGACAAAAGTAAAACTTCAAGTATAATGTTGTTGGGTGTATGTATATGGGAGTATATTGAGACAGAGTTGCATACTTTTTCATTAAGTTATTGAAGATTTCTTTTCTACCAAATAATATATTTTACATTTACAGGGGCAGAGCTTACCTGCATCTCCTGAGACTAAAAGTAGAACAATGTTACTTTAGCCTCGATTTTTTTCAAGAGAGTGGCAGATCTCCTGCAAGCAGAATTACAAGCATGAGTTACCCAGTTTGGCTGTTAGGAACTCAACCCAGGTCCCCTAAATGGGCATCAAGTGCTCCTAACTCCTGGGGCATCTCTCTCTCCCTCTAAACTTGCATGTCTACTAAAATAGTAATCACATAAACAAAGGCCTTCTGTTAAAACAGGGACCTAGTTATTTATTCACAGATGTTTGTAACTTAAGAATTTTTCTTTTTTTTAATTGGTTATTATATTAATTTACATTTCAAATGCTGTATCTCTTCCTGATCTCCCCTCTGCAAACCTCCCATCCTGTCCCCTCTCCTCTTTGCCTATAAGAGGGTGCTTTTTCAATGAAAACAGAAGTAGGCTATGCATTACAGGTGAATGAACAGTTTTTTTAAAAAGTTTCATTTTTATTTTAATTATGCATAAATATGTATGTATTGGAGTGTTTTCTTCAGTTCTCATAGAGACCAGGAGAAGGATTTTGATCTCCAGGAACTGGAGTTGTAGGTGGTAGTGATGAGCCACACAATAAAGTTCCTGGGAACCAAACTTTAATCCTCTGGAAAAGCAGCAAGTATTCTTCACTGACAAGCCTTCTCTTCAGTCTCTTAATATACAGATTTAGAAATATTTTTGTAAGTCCTTTTCAATAATACCCTGAAACTTTAAATAAATGAGACATTAAGTTACTGGGGATAAAAAGGGGGAAATATACTAAACACCATGGGCACTGAGCCTAACAAAATATAACAAATGACACAGATTTGTATGTGACAGTAACACAATCACAACATAGCTATTTGGAAGCCCAAACCCCAGCCTAATTGCACAGTATTTTTCATTATTTAAATTCATTGGCTAAACACTGTGATTCCTGCTGAAAACTCAGGAAGCTGTGACGGGCAGGATCCCCACACTTGTGCCTTTGATCTTTTCTGCTCAAGAGAGGTTGAAGACTTTAATTAGAAGTTGAGTTTTGAATAACTTTTTCCTGCATAAAGGTAAAATAACTTCAAAAGCTGAAAGCTGTCATCTTTCAGATCAAGCTTGTTTACGTGGGGGTTTGAAGCAAGGAAGGATCCTTCACAAGACGGTAGAGAGTGGGAGGACAATTTAGGAATGTGATTCTTTTAGATTTCAGAATGTCTGAACATTCCCAAGCCATTCTCCAGGGCTGTACCTTCCTCCCAAAGACTCCAACCTGTCAGCCTTCTCTAACCTACAACGTTTATCAAATCTGGGGTCAGAAGCCAACCCAAGAAGTTATGAGCAGAAAGGAAACTGAGGACATGAGTAGTGAGTGAGCCAAGACAGTCTCTGAAGTGACTGTCACACGCTGTACTTCATTTGCGTGCCTCAGGAAAAGTGGTGTTAAAAAATAGTCTATATCTTTAAACTAAAAATGTCCCTAGATTAATAGTATAAAGAATCCAGGACCAAACTGAAAAGATCATTACAAAACGACAAAGAGAAAAAAAAATCTTAGGAATTTTTATATCTCCATATATATTCCCAATGTTTGTCTGGCAAATGCAAATATATGAAACAAAAATGGTTAGCAAATGAACCAGCAATTTGCTACATTTGAAGAAATCTGTCTTTATACTGAATGGCAAAAATTTGATTTTTCTTCTAAAGGAATTATCATCGGCAAAACTAACATGATGATTCCAAAATGTTCAATAATAATAAAAGGGGTTTTCTGGTCTTAGATGCAATTAAAGGGGACAAAAAAAAAAAAAAACCCAACCAAACAAACAAACAAAAAAGCCCCACCCCCAAAAAAGCCAAAAGAGCGTAAAAACACTAACCTGCCCAAGCCCCCTCACAGAAGGTCCAAGGGGAAACATAACTTCAGACTGAGGTTCTAAACCAAGCCAAAATCATCGTATGTGAAGAAGGCAAATTGCCCAGATACGCTTTTCTTTGCTTCTTACCTGTGTTGGTTGCAAGACTAAGAAGATACCCAAAAAGGTAAGAAATTCATAATTTCTTAAGTACTTCTACATGAAGTGTTTCTACAACGCTACTATTCAACCAACCTGCCACATAAACCTGCCACACTGGGAGCCGGAAATAGGCAGTTCTTTGTCTCCCAATCCCTTCTTAAGAAACAAACATAAGACATTCTTGATTTACCAATCTTGAGAGTATTAACAAATCTAACATTTTCTTTCAACGGGAAACTTATCTATAAGTCTTTCCCAGAGTGCATCTTGTAGGGCTAGCTGCTTTTCTCTAAAGAAATGCCAGTTTGGGGGTTAGCTATAGACTATCCTGCCCTGCTCTCAAGCATATTTTCCAGAGATGCCTGTCTGGTTCACCGCTGGTGTTTCCTTATCTAGTGTGATCCCAGCAACCTGGAACACAGTCTGTAACACCAGTGTTCCCCTGGACTTAGACCTCCTAGTGACCTTCCCAGAGTCGCAGCCAGTGAGTTGCCATCCACTTTATTTCAGGATGCTCATGAATGAATCGGTCTAGCTGATTCAGAGTACCAAAGACCATACTAGATGCTCTGATCAGTAACACAAACAGCAAATGGATAGACAGGTTCTTGATGTCGTTTAGACCTTGCTTAGCATCTGTTAGTTCTTTTCAGAGGTGACGCAGACTCTGGGATACTTAGATATGTTTGCAGATGCCATTTTAACTGAACATTTTACTCCAGCAGATGGTAAAGGTTTGCTCAAAGACAACCATACTATTTAGTGTGCGCTTCATTTACAAACTCCAATTGTTGGATCCTGACACGTTAGAACTTTTTCACTGAATACATCTTTCACTAAAGTTTTGTGCTTAAGTTGTTTGTTTAATAGCTAATATGATGATTTGAATCTTGTCATAGATTTTAGTAAAGGGATGAGTTATCAGCCAGGATATCATTTTCAGAGCACCCTCGACTATCTCTCTTAGCTACAATCATCTTACTTAGTGAGTATTGCTTTAAAGAGACATCAAGACAAAAGCAACGCACAAAAGAAAGAATTTATTGGGGGCTTGCTTACAGTTTCAGAGGGTGAGCCTATGACCATCATGGCAGGGAGCATGGCATCAGGCAGCCATTAACGAAGTCTGAGCAGTAGCTGAGAGCATACATCTTTATCCTGAAGCAAAGAAAGAAGGAATTAATCGGGAATAGTATGGTGTCTTAGTTGGGGGTTCTACTGCTTTGGAGAGACACCATGACCAAGGTATCTCTGATAAAGAAAAACATTTAATTGGTGCTGGCTTCCAGTTTCAGAGGTTCAATCCATTATCACCATGGTGAGAAGCACGGTGGTATGCAGGCAATTCATAGCACTGAAGAAAGAGTTGAGAGTTCTACATCTTGATCCATAGGCAGTCAAACAATGCCATACTAAGCCTATCTTGAGCACGTAAGAACTCAAAGCCTGTTTCCACAATGACACATTTCCTCCAACAAGATTATCCTTACACTAAAGAGGCCATACCACTTAATAGTGCTACTTCCTATGGGCCAGGCATTCACACACAAAGTCTATGGGGCAATTCCTAATCGAACTACCACACATGCCTTTTCGAAACCTCTAAGCTCATCTCCAGTGACATAACTCCTCCAAGAAGTCCATACCTCCTATGTGCTGGTTTGAATATGCTTGGCCCACAGGGATTGGTACTATAAGGAGATATGGCCTTGTTGGAGGAAGTACATCACTGTGGGGATAAGCTTTGAAGTTCCACCCAGTACCAGAGTCAGTTTTCTCCTGGCTGCAGTCAGATCAAGATGAAGAACTCTCAGTTCCTCCTGGCCCATGGCTGCCTGGAAGCTGCTATGCTCCTGCCTGGATAATAATGGACCTCGAAGCCAGCTCCAATTAATATTGTCCTTTTTAAGAGTTGCTGTGTTCACGGTGTCTCTTCACAGCAATGGAAACCCTAACTAAGACATCCTAATTCTATTTAACCACTTCCACCAACTGGAATCCAAGGATTCAAAGATATTTTGGGTTGTTACCCCCCACCCCCACCCCATTCACCTCTCATTACCCTCAATCACCACCACCTAACCCATCCATTATCTCTTACCCTGGCCTGACTAGCACTTCTCCCTGTCTAGTATAAATTTGTTTATTTATTTATAGTCATGCATTTCCTTGACCTATGTGTTCTTTTTATTGGCTGTCTGCTCCTCAAAGTGGAGAAGAATTCTGCTTGCTTTACTTACCTCTCTGTGATCAACGGGTAGGAAAATAACTAACACATTTGCAGGTGCTCAACATTACAAACTGGATTATATGCTTTATCTTAGGCTAGTATATGGACTTTTACAAGATATTAACAACTATACCATTAAATAGTCCAAAATGTGCCTTCACATAAATTTTATCTCCAACAAAGGAGAACATGTCAAAAGGAAAGGAAAACATTACACATGGAAACCAGAACCTTCCAGACCCTTGTCAGTGAAGTGATGTGGCTTGAAGACCAGCAACATAAGCATCACAAAGTGTTCACATCTACATTATCAAAAGCATGTGCTCTCAGTCCTTGGCCAGAATTTGCTGAATCAGAATCACTATTTAGCACAATGCAAAAAGTGTTCAAACATAATGTGGATTTTAGAGGCGCTAGGAGCTACTGCAAGAACCCACACAGGAAGACAGTATTTGGTTGAAAACACCACACTGCTTTCCCTACCATAGGTTTCTAGCAGCCACAGGACAGTGCGAAGAGAGAGAACAAGTGCCAGTAATTCCTTCAGATCCCTCCAGGTTACAATGAAACTCCAAGACCACCTTATCCTGCTCTTAGGAACACTCTTTTCTTGCTCAGTGATGCTTAAAATTTCTTTAACAAGTAAGAAAAATCATTTTTATTTCCCAACCAGAAAAAAAATTTTAAAAATATAAAGTGAAATTTATTTAGAAAGATAATGCATAGACAGAAACTTTGTCAGACTAAGGTAAAACCCAGCAACAAGAATGAAAGACGGATCAGATTTCTGCAAATTTTCCTAGAAAGGGAGAAGGTGAGAGAAGAGGGAGAGATTCTGGGCTTTAAAGTTATTCACTAGGGAGACAAATATGACAGAAAGGGGGGAGTAGAAATGAGAAAATAGAATTTAAGGTCCTAACAGTGTTTGTAAGGAGAAGTCTATATTGTTTAGTTCAAATGAAAATAATATATTCTTGTTCACATAAATTTACAAAGCTTTAAAAATTCTAACTTTGTGGAATAAAGTGCTTCATTCTCACAGTTTTGGTAATCCCAGTACTGTCCAATAAAGCCAAATAACTTACAGCCCACTGCACTCCATCCTAGCATGGGAAGACCCAGCCCCGAAAGGCAGGTTGAGAACAAGAGCTAGATCATTGCCATTTGGAGAAACCAGGATAATGAAAACACTTTTTTTCTGGGAACTCGAACTCAACCTGCTACCAGCTGATAGTTATCATGAGAGGTTCTTCTCTATAAATCACTGTAATTTAAAAGCCAAATGCTTTAAAACTCCTTTTGCCAGATCAAATCAACTGGCTCTCAGCTGGTGGAAGGCCCAGATGTGAGTTTCATAGCAAACATCAATTTCTATCTAATCCATCACTTGTAATGACTGAATGTGCTCAGTGCCTTTCCAGAGCCAGTGTCATGGAAACAAATAACAGCACCTAGGCAGGAATGGGATAATAAAAAAAATGTACTAGTCACTGTCTGCAAGGCATGAATTGAGCATGTATAAGCACATGCTCTGTTTGGCCTTTTAATCTCAAGCCATATCATCTCTTGGGCTATTTAAAGCACAAGCTGTAAGCAGCCAAAGTTGTTGCTATGGCAAAATGTCAATTTCTCTATGAGCTCCTAGGACACTTATCTGGTAATAACCAAAATTTTCCAAGCAACGGTGTATCTGCTACCACACTCGTTAACCTCGGTGACCGACACTTGTTACTTCCTCCACATGAGAAGTGTGGGTTTATTTGTGTCCTTCACATCATAAGATGCTTTCAACAGACAAAAACACCTCAAGTCTATTAAATGTGAATAAGCTTACAACAACATTAAATCACACCATGTGCTAGTTGAAAAAAAAACAAGTATTGTCACAGCAGACTTCCTAGTCTGGTGCCATCCTTGTGGAGTGTGTCACATGTGACTTCATTTTCTATTTGGGCAAGCTTATTGAACCATGAGGAAGTAAGTATTTTAAGGAGGAGGGCAAGAATCAGCACATCTTTAACATTATTACAATTTACTTAGGGTTTACTCTGTGCTGGGGACAACTCTGCATATGTCTCACGTAGTAACATCTTCCTTATAAATTTGTAACATGGAGGGTACTTTTATTATTTGTTTTACAAATGAAAGAACCGAGGTCAGAGTGGTTAAGGAACTTGCATGAGGTCATACAACAAATTGCGTTGGGGGCTTAACATGTTGTCTGTCCCACCGGTCCTTGTTACATTTCATATGTTTTGGTACACACAGACATATCATCCAGTGTCCCTCAACAGCTACAATATTACCAGAAAGAAAGCCAAAGGAAAACAAGAAGCCTACTGGGGAGGCATCTTTGCACGAAGCACTTCAGCAGTCGGAAAATAGCATGCGTGAGGCTGGTACTGTACATACCCAGGTTTGTGTTTCAGAGCTATGATGTAGGACCAGAAGCCTTCAGATTCCAATACTCTGCTTGAGGAGACGGCCCAGAGAGCACAGTCAACTGGAAATCAGCTTGACAGGAGCATTATTTGCTCTCATGGGTTGTTCATTCCAGCCACTGAAATCTTAACTGTGCCACTGAGAAGCAAAGACTTCATGCAGACTGCATATGATTCTTGTCAATCATATAGATTCATGGGTATGAAGTAAGATCCATATGTACTTTAAGGAAAAGTAGGGATGTGCACATATACATACACAGAAGTAATTTTCATGTGACCTTACACTACCCATGTACTTTTCTTTTATGCTCATTCTGCTCATTCAATATTTGATGATGACTTTCAGGCAGACAGGGCTGAGATAGATTCTATATAGCTCCTAACACAGTTTCTCCTTCTACTGCCTGTCTCAGTTTGCCTCCTCCATCCTTGGTGTTCCCATCTTTTATGGGATCACTTCATCAGGTAAATTTTTGCACTGATGTCTAGAAAATGCCTACTCTGTCCTTTTGTCCCTGCACAGGGCAGGGCTTATCTATATTTATGTCAATAGTTCTAAGGCTTGCTTCCTCTGCTAGTTCTCAGAGATTCTGCCCAGCTAAGATGCCTTACTCAACAGGAATTAGTCTTCAGAACTACTCAGGTCTACTTCAGTTGTCGTTCCATCTTGCCCATCTGTGACTACCCTGAGGTACCGGATAAGTAGCTACTTAGCTAGATTTATTCCTTTCACTGAAAATAAGTATTTTTCATATTGGGACATACACAGGATGATTGCCTATCTCTCTACTATATTTGGAGTAGATCTCTCTTTTCATCCTTATGGTTTATTTTGAAACCAAACATTCTTACTGACTCATCGAAGAGTTAGCACGTGATGGACCTCAACTCACAGGGAAAATAATTATTTTCCAGACTAGTTTATGTACCTCACATAGGACAGAATTAAAGGCATGCTGAGAATTCATCTGAGAATCACTGTGTGTCTCTGTTTAAGGAAACCTGGCTTCACTTAACACAGTCAGTACCTTCTACCTTTTCCTTGATCCCCAAAGAGATATTTAACATATTTTGGTGATAGAGCTAGAAATATTTTTAAATCCCATGAAGTTGTTAACTTTGACCAAGGAGAGAAAAAAAATCCTCAAAAATATGTTTATACAAAAAATAAAAAACAAGAAAGACTAATGTCCAATTTATAGATCTGCCAGAGAAGTTCTTTGGCACATACATACATACATACATACATGCATGCATACATGCATACATGCATACATGCATACATGCATACACATACATACATGCATACACATACACATATACACATATACACATATACACATATATACATATATAAACTAGAGCCAATATTTTGCATCAGAAATAGGTTTTAAAAAATGTTGGTTCAATCAGTTCAATAATTGAGACACTAGAGGTGGGGGAATCACACAAATAGTATTAAAAATGAAAGCAACTTAAAACCTAATTCAGGATTCATTTTCAAGTAAAGAAGGCTTAATTTAAAATTGGTGAAGTCAAAAGCAAGGAGAAAAAAATGTATACCTTAAAAATAAAGTAGCAACATCAGGAAAACTGAACCAAGTTTATAAATACCAGCATCTGGATACAGTTTCTCCCTTCCATTTACACAAACCTGGGTTGACTATATTCTCAGATAGACCACATTCTTGCAAGGTATTTGGACTTCTTGTTTACTCTTACCTACCCCTGTCAATCACTGCAAAAAGAGATCATCTCTTCTCACTTCTAAAAAAGTGCCCGAATATTGACAAGGTTATATGTCCATCCCATATCCATAATAGAGCAGAGAAGGTTAGAGGGCGATGCTACATACAGTCTCCTCATACAACTCCAGGACGGAAAGAACTGGGGGTTAACAGGGCCACAAAGTAAAATCAAGGTGCCATTTGCCTGAAGAGGAATATGTCGTGTCTAATCCAGTATCCAAATGAATCAATTTCCCAGCCTAAATCTATAAACTGATGACAACATTTTTTTTTTTAATGACGCACAATGATACAATGTCACCACTGCCACTCTGGACAAAGCAGTAAGTGAAAACTCGCATTCACAAGTATGTCAGAACAGGACCTTTTCCATTTACATAACCAGAAAGTGTGTGGGTCACTCAGAAGGGAATTAAAACCTGAATGCTCTCAGAAATGTTGCTAAATTGGTAACTCAATTCTGCCATTATCAGCGTCCAAATAGATGATAGCACTCCCCCATGTCAAAGAGGCCCTATTCCTTTCACATCCGTTTACTTCTAGCCCTGACATTACACCATATGGTGCGAGCCAAGTGCACTTGTATGCAAATGAGTTCTGAGTAAATGAGCTAAAAACGCCTCCTATTCACAATGGCTCTCCTTTCAACTTAACTGTGAACACTGGATTGCTCCAAACACCAAAATAATAGTGTTGCTAATGAGGAGAATTGTTCATACACACCATACTATCAACTCTAATGCTCAGCCATAATGGTGATTATTTATTGATATTTTATGTGTATGCAAAGCAGTGGCTGAAGCCAAAAGCAACCTTTTTAACAGAGCTCAAGTTTATTAAGTTGTGAATACTTATCTCCTTAGATATTTAAAACAAATTTTTTACTCTAAATGTCTGCGATCTGAGACATCTTGTTAGAAAAGGCAGAGGCTGAGGTTTGAAGTCAGGATGCCTTCTGTAGTTCATCCTATAAGAGAGTAGAACCAATTTACAAATGAAAACTTGTAGTACTGGTTAGCACAGAGACAATCAGGCACTTTCATTCATCATCAATGGGAATGCCTTTGATCCAGCCTTTGGAAGAGAAATTTGACATGACATATTAAAATTTTAAAAGCTTATATCCTCTGACTCAGCAGGTCTGCTTCTGAGAATCGGTCCCATAAAAATTAAAGTACCAGTACATATGACATATTTAGCAAGGATGATTATTGCAATGCTGTTGTTAGTAATGGCAAAAAACTTTAAGCAACTTATATGTCTACAAAGGGTAGAGAGGGTGAGTAGACCGGAATACAACCTTATGGTGCCAGTTATCATGTGACTATTAAAATCATAAGTCCTATTCACAAGTCATCTTGGAGAAGTGTGCACGATGTAGTATTAAGTGAGCAATGCAAGGTGCAAGGGAGAACAGGTGGTAGACAGACAGACAGACAGACAGACAGACAGACACACACACACACACACACACAGCTTAGTGACATCTTTAAAAGAAGTATAGAGCTTGAGTTATGACTTTGCAGTTAAAGTCATCTTGTCCTCTATTTCCTCATCTGCCCAATAAAGCCAGTGTTTTATAAAGATAAGATTAGATAATGAGGAAATTATTTGTGAGCAATAAAAAGTGTTAAAATATAATAAAGCAATACTATTATATCACGTCCTTTCTCAGTGCTGAAGAGGTGGCTCAGCAGTTAAGAGCACTTGTTGATCTTTCAGATGACCCAAATTTAGTTTCCAGAACCATGTAGAAGTTACAACCACCTGTAACTCCAGCTCCCGGAGGTCATTTTTAAAATATTAATTATATAATCCGTAAACATTAGAGATCTTTCACTTTTCTGAAGTATTCCTCAACCTCTTCAAAGATTTGAAGATTTTATTCTAAAACTTATTTTTATACCCACAGATAAGAGTATCTGTCACTCTGTCTGCATCAAAGAAGTTGAAGTTTCTCCTTGCAGTAACTAGATCATTAGAGACAGCCACACAACTGTTATAATGTAGAACCAACTGATTATGGGAAACAACCCCAATGGACGCATCTACAACACAACTCCTGTACTCAGACAACATTAGGAAACAACAGATAGAAAGATTGTAAGAGTCAGAGGACCAGGAAGTCTGCTGTGAAATTATATTTTCCAGAAATGACAGAGAAGCTACACCCACGACGCTAGCCAAGACCTGAACAATGGCTACACCAAGAGACATATTAACAGATGGGGAGGAAACCTCCTGAGTCCCACCCTAGACAAAGGACTACAGGCACATGCTGCAAGAGAGAGAAAGTCTCTCCCAGGGATCAGACCTGAAATCTCAATCTCTCTCTCTCTCTCTCTCTCTCTCTCTCTCTCTCTCTCTCTCTCTC
>JANHMN010000002.1:120404467-120501551 GCA_030674055.1 Rhabdomys pumilio
GGGAAAATGCCTTGAGCCCTGAAAGAAAAAGCCTTTACAGTAGAACCTGAAGTCAGGAGTTGGAAGAGAAACCAAAGTGATACCAAGTAAAAAGGTTTATGCCAAGAGCTTCGGAGTGAATTATATGGTGAGTAGATGGTCATCCAAATCAAAACACAAACTGCCATGTTGACATTGGAGTAAGGAAAGTCTCGTGGGTGTGTACATGGAGAGCATTAGTGATGTGCATGCTTGTTCTCTTTCTGAGGCTAAATCTAAACCACTAACTAGGAAAGCTTTTTAGGCTCTCTGTCCTCTGACACTTTGCTAATTAATCAACCTGTGGAAATTGCACCTTATATCATTTATGATTCTACTTTTCAATGTCCCCCAATGTCCTTAGGACCTCCAAATACCCTATAACCTCATCTTAGCCTGATTTTCTTTTCATGTTTCCCCTAAACAGTATGTCTGGGTGATGCTTGCATAGTGGTATTTAACATGGTAATGAATTTTTTTTTCTTAACAAAGCTATGGAGTACTGATTAAAACTAATCCAAGAAAGCTTCCTAAAATAAATTCTTTATTGTGCCAGTAGAATTTGCCTCTGTAAATATAATTTCACTGAAAAAAAAAAACCAAAACACATTAACAAAATAACATATTGACAATTTAAAAAGAAGAAGAAATTTAAAAGATGTAGCTAAATATGCAAAGGCCAGAGGTTCAACCACAGCCCTCAGAAATGAGGTCAGAGCTCACTGGAAAAAGTGACCTCTCTGGCTGCCTTCGTGTTTTTACTTCCTGTTTGTTCTCCCACTCTCTGTCCTCAGCTTCCTTCTGTGATTTGCTTGCTGACAGCTGGCTGCTCTCACATTTCATGTGCACCACGACTGCCTAAGAAGCTTAGTAGACAAGATCTAGCATGGATGCAGGAGGTCTGAGACAGGCCTTCGAACATCCTTCACAAGTAAGGCTACGTACTGCCGCTGGACGAGCACCTCTAATATAACAAGAACCGCTTTACTATGTTCTTGCCAATGTGTGAATGCTTCCATGATGAGTCAGCTGGAAGACATGTTGATATGAATTCTTGTTCTATGTATTGCATATAGAGAAGTATCAGTCACATTGGGCAGGGAGGAAAAAAAAGGAATAAAAATGTATAGGACAGTTCTCCAACTATATGAAAGGGACCAAGGTTTTCAGAATACAATGTAGAAGGAAAAAAAAAAAACATGTGTTCTCTATTCTTGTTTACGTGTAGATCAGGAAACAGATAATTGGGCCACTGAGCTAAAATTACAGAAACAAATGCTAAAAGTATTAAGGAAGATTTCATTAAGTCGCATTGGTAGAAGAAGGCAGTGAGTAGAATGTGAGCCTGGAAGCCAAGATGCACATACTCCTGCCTCTGGATGCTTCAAGGAGAAGATGCATGTAGAAGCCCAAAATGCTGCTGTCCAACATTTCCCCCTTTTTCCTCCTTCTGGTACCAGCACCATTTTGTGTTTTCACTCCCTTCAACGTAAGGTCTGGTCCCATAACTTTCTTTTCCAAAGGAAGAACAATGCTATATACATTTCTTCTTGCTAAAGATCTTAGGAGACATGTACAGTTAACCATACTTTGTTTTCCTGCTGGTGAGGTGAAGCTCCTGAGCACACATATTAGATGGATGAGCAAACAGCAACAGGGTAAAAACCTAGCAAAAATCCCTGAAGTCAAAGAGAAGCTTGGCTTTCATGAAGGACAATCGGGACTAATGTGGTCTGTCAAGAACATTTTCAGGGAGATAAATGCAGTGTCGACTGAGATCAGAGGTGCAAAGGACTGATATTGTAGCTTGCATTAAGAACCATTAATTTAATTTATCTAAAATGGGAGGTAATTGCAATATTTGAAGCATAGGAGTGATGTAGTGTTGCACATGCTTTCAAAGGTAACTGTGCTTGTACCTAGACAAGGTCAACCATTGATTCAGGTAAATCTCAAAAGAGACTGTTAAAAGATTGGTTTAGCATAACTCTTACTTAAATGGTACTTTCCTAGTTAGCACATCTTATCAACATAACCTCAGAGGAGATACAAAGTGTGATCCCTGGATTCCTGTAAAAGCCAAGTGACATTTTCTCTTGGTAGGGGAAAGCCTAACAGATGGTTGCAAGGTTTTCTTGGTTCTGTTAGTGGTCATTCTGATTTGGAAGTAAAGCACCCTATCATCAGGTTTTGTCATAGTGGAACCTCGGAGTTTAAATTCTGGCCGCTGTCTCAGCTCAGCTGTGTTCTTAACTAGAAAATAACCCCCTTCCTTATAGCCCCTTTCCTGAAGTTAGCAAAGCCTAAAAGATGTTGAGGTTAAGATGTCTCCTTTATCAAGCAGAGACATGGTATACAACAACATATTCTCTAATACAGACCTGTGATTTACAATTACAATATTGTTGAGATTTTTACATCAGAACATATCCTTTTGTTACCAGGTGCTTTCTGTTTCTATGGATACGCTCAGAATGCATTTATTTAACTATGGCCCTGCTGCAGTACTTGAAGCTTTCTTGCTTGGATAAAAAATAGTTCCACCAACTAACTACTTCCTTAATCTTTCAGATCACAAAGTAAGAGCGGAATCTAGGGTGGCAGAGTGCAAAGGCTTCTTCAGAAGCCTTCTCAATATACACAGCATGTCTTGGGTAAATTACTTAATCTGAATTTCATTTCCCTCATCAAAAACAATGAGAATAATCTACTTCCCAGGATTAAATTACTATAGCAAAGGAAGTATTTTCTCTAATTCTAGTATAGAAAAGGTCTCCAGTAAATGTTTGTTATCTCTGAATAGCTGCCAATTCTCTTGCAAACGAAACCACACACAAATTACCAAATTGTCTTGAACTAACAAAGTCAAGATTACAACAGGGCTCAGGACATGGTTAACTATGCATGAATGCTGTCCCTCAGCTCCACCTCAGGACATGCTTCAGGGCTCCAGCGCCTTCTACGTTTTCATGTCATCCATACAGATTTTTCCAAAATGTGACATGGAAGTGTAGCTCAGTGGTAGGCCACCTGTGTATCAAACACAAACTCGCAGATTTGATTTCCAGCACCATAAAAATAAAATAATCATATTCTCTCATAGCGTGCATACCGTAACAGTCCTCCACCCCATGAAGAACAAGTTAGTGATGTCCTTGATGTTTCTGGATGCATAAATTCTTTGGGACAATTCTACTTCTAGGAATTCTACAGACATGCCAGATGAGGTGGCATGGGCCTCTAATCTCAGCACTTGGGAAGTCTCTTTAACCAATCTCTTGAAAGTTCAAAGCCATATATTTAATATAGGCACAAAGACACTTACTGTTTCATTATTTGAAATAAGAAAATATTCAAGGTAATTTAATTCCTATTAAATAAAATAAATAAAAAAAATAAATAAATGGTGGGATGTCTATCTATAGCCAGGAACACTACAAATGAAGCAACACAAAAACAGACAGAATAATCTCCAAACTAAATCAAGATACAAAAACAAGGTACGTTATAAATACATTTTTATATTTTTCCAAATAGTAGCATGTTATAGTTATAGCTCTCTCTATTATATACATTTATTCATACCTACATATTTGTGTGTGTGTGTGAGAGAGAGAGAGAAAGAGAGAGAGAGAGTGAGAGAGAGAGAGAGAGAGAGGAAGAGACAGAGAGACATGCACACCTAGTGCTTTCAGAGGTCAGATGCCTGCAACTGGAGATAAGAATTGTGGTGAACCACTATATGGACACTGGAAACTGAACCCAGGTTCTTGACAAGAACAAGAACTTTTAACAACTGAGCAATTTCTCCTGCCCCTGTTTTAATTTTTTTTAAGTTAAAATTATTCATAATTATTTTTAAATAGTAGAAAGAGAAAAAATTATTGGGAAGAAATATATAGCTGGTTAAACCTCTGTTGCCTCCACAGCACACTGCCCACCAATTCACAAGCATTACTGAGTTCAGTCCTTAATATTCTCCTGCCTAAAGCAACAGGAAGGACCCAGGCTCTCCCCACAGGGGGCTCAGAGTTTAGACAGATGGATGAGTGAGACTGCCAAAGAAATATTGAGCAGCATCTAGTAATAATGACATATTATAAAGCATGGATGCTGGCTGCTTAGACAGACTTTGCAGGGGTCCCCTTCACAGAGATGCTGACAGTTTAAGGGGCAAGTTATATCTCCTTTTTTTCTCCATGTCCTTGTCTTCAAAATGGAATAATATTCCCTGGATTCCATCTTACAGGAATGACACTGGGATTAACGAAGTAGTTTGTATTCATGTAGCATCTGTCTTTCTCCTGAAAACCCAGAAGAGTGCTTTGCAAGGTATCCTCATTAATATTCCTAGGCTGGCTTCTAGATTTCCCACCTTTTCGCTTTGGAAGTGGCACATCTATGCCTGAACACTCTACTTCTTCTCTTCGTCTTCCTCAGCATCACTCTCTTTCTGTACCAAAATAGTGCAGATTTGAGCTTTAAAGTTGGATGGTTTTATATAGCTCAGGGCTAATAACATCACACAGCTTGCCTGCAAAAGAACCCACCTGTACATTCTAAAATTTCCACAGTATCCATTATATCCATATGCATGACACACCTGAGCACATGGGAAGGAATCAAATACCTCAGAGGGAAAACTGTTTATAGTCAAGACTGTTCTCGAAGAATGGTGCATCTCAATAGCAGTGAGGGCTTTGTGGGTTAGATTTGAAAATTTAGGGATAGAGTAGAAGCCCCAGCTCCTGCTGATGCTCCCATGGACCAAACCATTCTGCTTAACTGGGGTCATCCAGGGTCATGTGAAAAGCAGAGCTTATGCAGAGAGAGAGAGAGAGAGAGAGAGAGAGAGAGAGAGAGAGAGAGAGAGGAGGTGAGCAGACACAAGAGGTAGGGGAATAGAGGCAGGAGGTCACAAGATGTCATATACAGTAGGCTGTGATTCTCCTCTGTTATAAAAAGAAATATCCCCACTGAAGCATATCAAGTGCTAGAGGCTTATGGATATTCTTCTGTCTGTATGAAACTAGGCTATTTGTGCCCACAATTCATAGAGATGTTGAAGTATAAAACAGACAAGCTAATAAACCTAGAAAATTATAGAACAGCATTGGACTTTCAATGGCTTGGGACTGATTAAGGTCCAAACTAATAATGCTAAATCCCTGTGTCAGCAGTTCTCAACTGGTGGGTGGGTCACAACCCCTTTGGGACTCTAAGGACCCTTCCACAGAGGTCACCTAAGGCCATCAGCAAACACAAATATTTACAATTCACAACAGTAGCAAAATTACAGTTATGAAGTAGCAACAAAAATAACTGTATGGTTGGGGGGTCGCCATAACATGAGAAACACATGTATCAAAGGGTTGCAGCATTAGGAAGGTTGAGAACCAGTGCTCTCAGTGATTGAAACTCAGCCCACTGTTGAATATAGGTATGAGGGATGTTTACTCATGTATACTATTTATGCATATTTACAAACACCAATGTGACTAAGAAGTAAAATTTTACTTTTAAAAAGATGACCTAGTTCAGCAAAAGATGTGAGACAGAAAAGTAAACAGCTTATCTTTCCAATAACCAGAATGGAATTCAGCTCCCTTTCCTCTAGGCAGGTGCTGGCTATATCTCAGCAAACCAGGCCACCTTCCAACAGGACTTTCTTCAGGCTGACCTCTGCCCTGCCTGGATGTTTGAGAACAACACTGGCTAAGTACTCTACAGGCTCTGTAGTAGGAGGGCTGCCTACTCAGATAGCACTACCTGTTTGGCCCTAGGCCAGTGTGACAAAACAAAGCTTCTTGCCGGCAACTGAGAAGAAATCATTTGCATAACTTAAAGCTATGTTGGAGTGTTGTGCTTCATGTCTGAGCGGCAGAAGTCTTGAGCTTTAAATAGCCCAACCCTAACATATATTTAAGAGAAGTGTTTTAAAGGCTGTGTTACATAAAGTGGAACAGTTAGTGACACCACAGTTAAGTGCCAGGTCCCTTTCTTGCAAAATTGACAGAAACCAGCCTCAGTTAGGCAGCTGGGAGGAAAATTTTCCTATGATAGGAAACCTAAAAGAGGTCACCTGTCCTCATAATTTAAAGGCTCTTAGACTGTTCTCCAAGCCCCAGTGATCTCCTGTCTTGGTTAGCCACTGTCTTATCAACCTTTTACCAACCACCATGAGGTCACTCTGACAGAATAGACAGACAATAAAAAGAGGAGTCATAATGAAGGAGTGACGGAATGTCCCCCAGGCAAAAAGAAAGAGCCTTGGCTAGGAGACAAAGGTGGCAAACATTTTCCCCGCTTTGGCCTCTTTTCACATATAGACCGCAATCTGGCCTCAAACTTGAGCCCCTCCCATTCTCTTATCCGAGATATCTATGTTTCTTTTACTTTCCTGAGCAGGAAGTCTTCGGGTCCTAGCGGAGACTCTTCCCCCTTGACTGCACATTGGGGTTACTTAGAGAATTGAATTTTAATTACTCTCTCTCTCACTCACTCAGCAGATTCACCCCTGGAACTTTTATATACTACGCACGCTTAGAATCCACCCCAAATTTACCACAACAGAATCTGGAACAGAGGTTTGACCAGGTGTGCTTGAAAATGTGCCTACATATTCTTTGATGCAAATTCCTAACAGTGAATATAAGCAGGATGGAATAAAGACTAAGCTTAAAGTTGGGATAGAAGCATGCTAAACACCAGCGACTAGAGAAATAAGAGCAAAGCACAGATTTGGTCTGAACATCCTACTCCAAGGATGGAAGCACAGTTGCTTCAAGGTAACTTGGAAAGAAGACGAAGATTCCAGACCATGCTTGGAACCTCTCCCACCAAACGGTCTACCTGAAACTAAAAAAAAGAGTTGTAACCAGTAGTCACAGCCTTAGGTGTTTGCATTCACCTCTTCATTCAACTTAATACTTATTGGCTTCTAATGCCAAGGACAAGGTTGGGTGCTAGAGGTAGAATATTGAGTAAAACCAGATGCAATCTATACGCCTGTGAACCTTAGGTTCTAGTTGGGTGGCGGGGGTGGGGGGTGGGGGGTGGGGAGAGAAGGGATTAAAGAAGCAATTACAATTAGATGTGATGATTGATTTGGTAAGGAAGTAGAGGATACTATGGGAATACATAATGAGGGAAGTAGCTTCTTGTAAGAAAGACTTCTGGAATGTAGATGAGTAGGTGATTATTAGTCTGGTAAGTGGTGTAATATCTAGTGAGGGACTCAATTTTTAAAATTCTCCAAGTAACCTCAATGTGCAACCAAGGGATAGAGTTTCCACTAGGAACCACAGACTTCCTGTTTAGGGATGTAAAAGAAACACAGATCTCAGATAAGGGAATGGGATGGGATGAAGCTTGAGGCTAGATCATGTAAACTATGTTAAAGAGTTTGTATTGTATCTTGAGGAAGCAGGATTATTCTCCATATGGAATATGATGCAATTCACACTTGTGGTCCCTGTGAATAAGAAAGGAATGAAGGAAGACTAGACGCAGTGATGATGAAGACTTGGACTGAGGTACTGACAGAGCAGGTGAGGGAAGAATGGAAAGGTGAGGAAGCAACAGGGCTCGGGGATGGGTATAAGGATGAAGAGAGAAGAGTGAATCAGCAGTGACTTCAGGGTTTCTCTTGAGCAGCACAGTTGACTGGGTTTTTCTTTATGAAGATGAGGCTTCACAGCCTCAAAGACTTCCTCTTGTACAGACCCCATGCTTAGATCACCCCAAGCAAGTGAGCATTCCAGCTAGATTGCATATCTAAGGAGGTACACGTCCGTGACTTGGAGACACAGGGGAATCTGACCCACACCCTTTGCTAGCTTCTGGAGGTCACTAGAGACTGCTTGCCTTTCATTACTTGTAGGTGGATAATGACAGTGTCTCCTCCCTCACGTGACTTTCTTCTCAATGTTGCTGTCCTTTCCTTATAAGAACTTAGTGTCCACCCTGAACCAATGTTACAGCTCACTCATGACACCTGAGAAGACTCACTTTCCAGATAAAGCACATTTTAAGTTCCAAGGAGATGTGAATTTGAGAGGGGCTTACTGTTTAACCACTAAAGCTGCATGTCAAGTTTCAGTGTCACGGATAATGGTTAAAACAAGCTCCGTGTGGAAGGAGTAAAGGTTTCCTAAACATCCATCAAGTTTGTGTGCCCATCATTCTTGTACCAAGTAATAAAAAGGGAATGGGGGGGGCTACAATATTTACCTCTGGGACCAGAACAACATTCTTCATATAAATATGTACCTCCACATTATACACCTCACAATTAGAATCCATTTTTACAAATTAGAAACATATTCTTTTTGTCCCATTCATCAACACCTTTTTCCCCCTTCTGTTTTAAATCCTAAGCCCCCCAAAATAAAAACACAACTAATTTAGATCCCGCACATTTCTGAGCTAATTTTGCATCCTACTCTTACAGAGAAAAAGTAAGGGAAGACCTTGTAGACGTTGCAGGACAGGACCTCTTGGGTAAGAAAAGTGCTCAGGGTGTGACATTCCACCTAGAAATTTTGACCCTCCTGTGGTAATATCTTCAAATACAGCTAGTTACTATCTGAAGGAATTCTGACTTAAGATATTCAAATAACCTAACACATCACAGTCTATTTTAAATGTAACACATTAAAACACACCGCAACATAAACCCATAAATGAAATGAAGATGTCTTAGAGGAATAGTTTAGCTGTGCTTCTCACAGCCTAAATGCAAACTCCCCTTTAGTCTAAAAGCATTAAAATCATAATAATGAAATTTGCCATTAGGAGTCAGAAAGCACTTTTCTCCTTAAAAAGACAGATGCATTAAACTTTAATTATTGTCTCCCTACCTGATTATCAGACAAGAATAACTCACATTCTGGGAAGACAATACACATATGTTCACCAGCACAGAAATATTTTTAAAGACTCCACAGAGACATTACCCAATACTTACCCCAAGAACAAAAATAAAAACTGTAATTGACTAGATATGTGTGTAATAAAACAGAAAAGCCTGTATACTGACTGTGTGAGCAAACAGACATGAAATGGGTACTTCAGAGATGATTTGGGACTTTTAGTCTCACACTCATTCTCTCAGTCACTAGAGACTACATGTACTTGAAGTGGTGTGACCTCCCATAATACCTTTCTTTCCAAGCTAGGTATGTATAGCATGTGATCCGGAGCACGAAGGCTCGCAGCAGCAGGAACACAGCATATCTCTTCCCTAATTTATGACTGACTAACTGAAACTCCTCACTGTCAGCAAACTCTGCCGTGTTTACTGGTTTGACAGCATACACACATATGGCAGAAGCCAGATGGACCTTCTCCCCCAGCTTCAAGCTAAGGGTGCTTCATTAGGAAAGAGATGCAGCCAGGCTTTGAGATCTTTGAACAAGGCTTCCTAACACTACACGCAGGCAGGCAGTCTGCAATCTGAACAGAGAGGACCCTCCCCTGGTGAGAGATCAGGTCAGGAAGAAATTTACACTTGCCCAGTTGAAGTACATAAGTTTTAAAGAACACATGGCTTGTCCTCCTAGACACAGAAGTTGGACAGCTGCTTCCAATGAGATCGCTTGATACAAACTTTGTATTCTGTCTACTTAGACAGAATAAATAGGACAATAAATCTACTTACTAAGCTCTGATTCATAGTTAGTATTGTGTCAAAAAGTTTTGGCAAACTCACAAAGACTGTGGCAAAGGAGCATTCTAGCCACCATGAGATATTGTCCCTACATTTTAAAATAACAGCTCTCCAAACCGAACAATTTCATCCTAAAATTTGTGTTTGGTTATAGTGGGGCTGTTTTTTCCTGGATTTTGCTTTTCTTATTTTCCTGGCATGTGATGCCTCTGCTTCTTCTGACCTCTGCACCTACATCTACTTTCATTCTCTGGTCTCCAAGTTTTTAGTGTATCTTAATAACATTGTGCTTACAGTCACATTTTCTTATTATCTACCTCTGTGCCATCAAGAGAAGAGATCCTGGCAAGGCAGTTCTGAGCCTGCCCTCCCCCCAAACCTACAGCAAGCTTGCTTTGAGTGGTAAAAAGTGACCAGAAGAAAAACAAAGGACTTGCTGCACTCTCTAAATGATCAAACCGTCTCTGACTCACGTATACTCACTAATTCTGCTTACAGTGGAGCCTAATTCCAAACTCAAAACTGTGTACTTCCAGAGAGGAGGAGAAGAAAGCTACTTGTTTAAGAGATGGCCCTGGCTCCAATACCAAGTAGACGTTATTGGAATTCAGAATTCCCCGGCTGCCTCCAAGGCCCCTGTGGTGATTGAGGATGAACAAGTGAACGCCATCAGGAGGGAGCACTGGCCATCAGGAGGGAGCACTGGCCATCAGGAGGGAGCACTGAACGCGGTTGAGAACTACTTCTGCACTCCCTACAATTAGTTCACGCTGACTTGAGCTTCTCCTCCCTCTCAGAGAGGCTAAAAATTATATATTTCTACAGAATGGGCAATAGAAGCAACTAACAATTTTCTCAACATTCTACAACAGAGTTGAAAAGAAATCTATTTCTCAAGAGCAGCCTTGTAATTGAATGTTGGAATATATAAGGCCACTTCTAACTCCTGCCATTCTAGGAAGGGTAATTAGATCTAATGCTTTCCGTAGACACATCAGGACTCCAGGTTTGGTGTAAGGCATTAACCTTCTGTGTAAATGTTATTTCCCAGTGCCAGAGCAGCTCCTAGCATGGGGCTGTGGGTGGATTTTAGCCTGGTCCTTTTTTCCTTTCTAATGTGAACTTTGAGATGATTTGAAACACAATGGCTATTGTTGATAAAACCCCATTGAACAAAGCTCCATCAGCAGTCACACACAAGCTAGACAGGGTGCTACAGGGCCCCACGCCCTTCCTATCACTTGTAACTCAGAAGAACTGTGAAATGTTCTTAAGAATCCCCTCTTACAGCTAAAGAAGCTAAAGAACAGAGAGCAAACTGGCATGGACCCACAATTCTGTTAGAGACAAAGTAAAACCCTCAGCTTTCTATACCTAAGAATCTGATAGCATCCTGTTACAAGAGGCTCCTGCTGAAAAGCCAGCACAGCTGCCATTTAAATGGCAAATTTTCAGTTAATGGGAAGAAGTATCCAATGGATTAAAAAGGATAGGCTGTGTTTGATTCCAGCTTATAGTGTGTAAATATAATAAGGTAGTGCGGAGTAAAGAAACGGAGAAGCAAAACAAAGCCAGTATAGCCAACTTTGCTGCTCAGCAAGCTTGCTCCTGAGTTCTCTACAGTTTACACCTCAGACAGCCCTAGTCCATGAGAACGGAAGTGAAAAGAAAATGCAAATTCAGCTGCATGTTACATCCACAGTAAATGCAAAGACAAATTAAGAATTAAAGACAAATGCAAATTACTCTGCTCATAAAAGAAACCTATACAAAAGACAGGGAATGAAAAGGCTCTGACAGTTATGGATGAATCTCTAAAGAGGCACAGAGCGACCGTATTTCCAAATTCGAGCCTTTTAAAAACTGGTTAGAAGAATGAGAACAGCTGCTCCAGAGAAAGGGGGGAAATCTGCTGCAAACAGTAAACGAAATGACAGAGCAAAACTGAAAATCGAGTCCTTATTGTCAAGGTGAGGAAGAAAAGCAGCAAAGGGATGAAGCCAGAAGAATTCTCTCACCAGAACCTCCACAGCAGACTTGAAAAGCCAAGCCCCTGGCAAGCCTCAGGCTGGGGGAGATGCAGGAAGCAGCAGAACAAAGAAGAGGCAAGGTAGAAAAAGAGGCGAGATGTTGGCAAAGAGAAAACCCACAAGATGTCAGAGCTGGAAATGACTGTAGAGATGAGGGACTATTTGGAAACCCAGATGACTGACAAGTCAGGCAGGTAATGGAGACCCTGCCTGGCTGGAAGCGGGGCACTGTGGGAAACCATCTAAAGGCTTTCAAATGCACTATTACAGAAACTGTCGGACAGCAACACAGAACGTGACTGTGCACCAGCTTGTGTCATAACATAGCTGAGCCCTTTGGTGCCTCTTCAAATCTGCAGCACACGACAGGTATATTTTAAGTGTTAGTCAGATGTGTAGGTGAATAAATTAACCCCTCATTTTCCAGATTCAGTAACAGACTCCAAAAGATTAAATGACAGCATCTCTGAATCCATTCTTCTAGAAAAAAAAATAAAATAGAAAGCTATCACTTTCACTTACGCTTCAATGCCTCGACAAGAGGAAAGTCAATGCCTCATCCAGACAGTAGCCAGGAAAGAGGTTAACTGTGTCTGTGACACCTAAGGGTCTCCATGTCACAAGCTGAACAGCCATGTGAGGGTAAAGCACTCGGCTTTAGACTTTTGGCAAATAAATAAATAAATAAATAAATCCTAGAAAGCACATTGAGGCAATGGAGATGAGGTAAGTGGACCTCAGGAAACTACTGGCAAATTGGGAGAAGAATTTGCTCCATCTTTGGGCATTCTACCTGGCTTTAGCCAATCATAGCTGTCTAAGAACAAGGACCAGCTGTTTGTAGAATTTTCCAATACAGAACATAAATTGCTCTTGGTTTTGGTTTTTCTCTGCTTGTTCTTTTGTTGAGATAGGATCTTCCTGTATAGCCTAGGTTGGCCTCGAACTCTTAAACCTCTTGCCTTAGTCTTTAAACTGCAAGAAAATTTACCCATGCACCATAACACTTAGAGTTTTTTTTTTTAATGTCATTTTATTTTTTAAAATTATATTGATTTCTTTGGGAGGCAGGGCATAAGTGCCACGGCTTTAGGAAGTCAGAGATACATTTTCAGGTGTTGTTATTTACCTTCCACCGTGTGGCTCCCAAGGATCAACTAAGGTCATGGGGGTTGAGAATAAGCAGTTTCATCCTCGGATTATATGTTTAGCCTTAAAAATACTCATTCATTCATTTTCAGTATTTTCACTTTCAAAATATAGCCTTTTTTTTAAAGCTTAATTCATACGTTTTTGTGTATCTGTTGAATGGGTGCAGGTACCCAGGATAGCCAAAAGACAATGTCTGATCCTCTGGAGCTAGAGTTATAGGCAACTGTGAGCAGACCAATGTGAAGGGTAGGGAACAAACCTAAGGCCCCTGGAAGGCCAGCAATAGTTCTTAGTTATTCAGCCACTTCTCCAACCCCAGAAATACTTACTTTATCTGCAGCATCTTCATTTTGAAATGTAGCAATCGATTCAAACAAAGTCAAAGATGGCTGACCATCTTTTGATCAAAAATGGTTGAGGCACTGCCAGTCACCTACCTCTGACTAATCTGCAGCTAGTTTAAGACAAGGTAGAGTAGATTCATGTCAGAACCCTGTTAGACTTGAGTTCTCAGAGGCTCATGGTCTAACACTGTCTAGTTTTATGAAAAGATCAAATATATGAAGTCTATATTATCGTCAGAAAAGGAGTCCCCAGGAAAGCCTCAGAATTTATATGCTTATCTGTCACCTTTCCTAAGGTGTATGTTCTCTTTACCCCTGGATGATATTAACTTCTGTTTGCTTTTCTTATCTATCCAGTTAGAATGGTTGTCAAAATGAGACTATGGCCTCTTCCTTTTTATATTTATAAAATAACTTACTGGCTTTCACATGACAAATGCAGTCAAGTTCAGACCTAAAGTGGTAACAAAGCTGAGTTCTGGCTAAAGTGCAATTTTAGATAATAGACTTGATTAATTTTATAGAGATTTGATCAGAAAAGAAAAATTTGTTTAATTATGGTCCAGATCCATAGAAAAGCTACATAACTCCCTCAAACAAATAAAATTGTATTTTAAAGCAACTGTTTTCATTTAATTTGAAAAGAAAAGGAAAAAAAAAAAAAGGTCTTCTAAAGTGATTAGAAAACTGGTTTCGTGAATTATCCAAGAAATAGAATTTCCTTTTTTTTTTTTTTTTTTTTTTTTGGCTGCAATGAGCCTCTGAGGAACAATGTCTGTACAATGACTCGGACCTCAGAAACAAAGCTGTAATCTAAAACCTGGAGGAATGTGGCTTGGTTTAGGGTGCCTGGCCCTTTCTCCTCACAAAACCCCAGGCTTCAGAAATAAAAGTAGTAAATGTTATATAAATAGTGTGTGACATTTGCAAAGGTTAAGAAGACTCTCTTTACTCTCTTTCTTTTTTTCCAAAGCATTATATTTGAGCAGTGAACCCCAAGGTTTCACTATTCAGGTACAAGCTTGCCGGTCAGATTACTGGTGATAGAGGTAGATCAGGAATTTCCAGCCTGTTTGTCCCTTGGAAGAAAGCAAGGCCTTGCTGGAAAAGCCAGCACAGAGGTCGCTCAAGCAAGGGGTGCTGAGGCTTGTGCTAGGGGTCCTGGAGCTGCCGAATTGGCACAAAGTGAAAGGAGCTCTGCCTTCAGATTCCACACGGAATGCAAGCACAATTTAGAAGTGCCTTACAAAACGAGTCCAGTCTGTCCTGTCTTAGCGAGTCTCCGGTTTTTCTTCTTCTTTAATCCTCCTTTTCAAACTGCTAAACAAAGAGGTGGGCTGTTGCTTCTGTGAAATCTTTGAAAAAGTATTCAGTGGCTAGGATATCCGAGCAATTAAGGTGTTGGAGTTTCCAGTCCACAAACTCAGGGCTAGAAGACCATGAGAGCAGGTCATCTATGACCTTGAGGGTTCATTTCTAAAGGAAATGAACAAGAACCAGAGTCACGATATTGTTCATTATGGTCTGCTTTGGATTGCTGTGCGTCTGGGTTGATGATGCTGCCCTAATTAACGATCCAAGATCCTACCCCAATTGTGCCCCCAAGTCAATCTTCTACCTTGAACCTACCAAGAGATGTGCCACATAGTACTAACTAGCTCACAAATGCAGAGGACAAGGCTATCACGGACCAGACCAAACCTTATAAAAGCTGATTCACAGGAATCCTTAACAAGGTCAACTGCATTTTCTTAGCATAGAAGGCAATAAGTGAGGTTATTTAGATTTTGTCATTTAGAATGCAGGCCCCCTACCTTGGCTTGATAGTGTTCATGAAGTATGAAATCCAGCAGCAACATGTACATCTGAGAGCCTTCTGTTACTGGGGAGATACTGGATGGGTATCTTCACACATCCAGACCTCTAGATGTGCAATATGTACCATAAAGATGGGAAAGTCCTGAGCTAGGGCATCACTTCTTCATCCTGGCTGTACATTGCTCCAAACTCCTGATGCCATTACCTCCCTATACTAAAGACAACATGGAGCGTGGGCTTACAAGGACTCAGCAGAGAATCTGGGAGCACAGTCACAGTGTGAGAATCATTCCATTAGGAAAGTCTAACTTCTCCAGGCAGTGGTGGCACACACCTTTAATCCCAGCACTTGGGAGGCAGAGTCAGGCAGATTTCTGAGTTCAAGGCCAGCCTGGTCTACAGAGTGAGTTCCAGGATACCCAGGGCTACACAGAGAAACCCTATCTCGAAAAACAAAAAAAAAGAGAGAGAGAAAGAGAGAGAAAAAGAAAAGGAAAGTCTAATCTCCTTTTCAGATGTGAGATGTCTTTACTTGGCTACATCGTGCTATAGATCACACGCTCATTGGAGACTGTTTCAGATTCACACTGGCTCAAGTTACAAAGGCCCAATGTAAGGTTCAAATCCTACTTCGGCCAATTTCTAGAAGTGTGACTTTGAGTAAGCGTTTTTTTAAAACCTTTCTGAGCTGTAGTCCTCATATGAAACTGATGGGTATTAAAAACCTCCTGATCTGCTGAAAGATTAAAAGAGATAGTGTCTTTCAAAGTCTTTATATTATCCATCTTCTTATTTCCTCTTAGGTTTATAATACACTGGATCCTTTCAATATACAAAGTTTCTGGGAGTCCAGGTTGGAATTACCAATGTTTTCCTTGAAGCAACATTTACTGGGCACCTGTGGAGAACAGAAATTGAGACTTGAAGAAGAGTGAAACAGCTCTTACCACACCCCTAGTGCCCCTAACCTTGGCTGATGGAACTTGCGCCTTGGTTCTGCCTCTTCTCTTAGAGAAATGAGTAGACACAGATTACTCTGAGCCTTTGTAAAAGTAAATTTAGGGGGACTTTGTACAGAGTAACGCTCCCGTTTGTGACTACAAGGAAATCTGTACAAAAGATGTGACATCTGAACAGAAGAAAGGCCTCCAAGGGCACAGAGCTGAAGAGCATTCCAGAAGGAAGTGTGCACTTCTGTGCCATGCTAGGAGAACTACAAGCAATTCAGGGTCACTGTAGCGTGGAGTGATCGGAGAGTGGCGGGCAGGAGGGGAATGAGTTGGTGAGTAGGCAGAAGCCAGAGCCCTGACAGCTTTCACTCCCTTGTCAAGCAGTGTGAAACTGACCCGTGGATGACAGAAGCTAGGAAAACCATGAACTAGCTTGTTCTGGTGGTACCTTGCAAGGGAAGCGGGGGAGATCACTCTGCAGTCTTCCAAGATGTGGTGTCAGGAAAGAGAAGAAATAGGGGCTCTTTATGAATTGACTGTAGCTGAAAGGCCCACCCTACAACGCATGGGACAGTCTAGGATGGACAGAATTCCTGACTACGTAGTCACAGCAGTGCTAATAAAACAAGAGAGAGAGAGAGCAACGAAGAGAGGTTGCTGAACATATAAACATGTTTACAAGGGTTGCCCGTATCATGTTACTCATGACTCTCTAAGGGTGTTTTCATGAAAACAATTAAATAAACTCAAAAAGAAAAAGTCACTCCACCCCCAGGCCTGCTGTTGGCCATGGCGCTGTTTCAGCTAAACCTTCCTGCAAGCTATATCTGACCCACTGATGCTTCTCCATCCTTTGATGTGGTCCTAGATTTCCTAGACACATCCCATCTTAGCCTTTCATTCAGCATTGACCTCGATCACAAAAAAAAAAAAAAAGCCATTTTCATGCAGATAATTGGAACGAGCATGTATTGTATAAAGCAAAAAATAAAACCTATAGTTCTTTCCTAAGCATATGAAATTTGTTTGTGGAATAAAATTGCAATGTATATTTTTATTTATGTAGGACTAACTCTATTGAGTTTCTTTTTAAGAACGAGCAAGAAAGTAATATTTTTTTGCTAATTACAGGTACCTAGAGAGGTCTAGACAACTTCTCTTCAGAGAGACACAGAAGTCATGAGCAGAGAAAGGTAGAAACAAGACGCCATAGATGAAGGATTCTGAGAAAAGCAACTCCTGTTCTTTGTGGGTTTCTAGTTAAAATTCTGAGCCTGTGACTCTGTCTACCCTCTTTCTCGCCTTTCCTTGCCGTGCTTTCTGTCTTCCTAATAAATCTCTACTGCTTAAGATTCTTCGAATGCATTCTGTTTCATGCACACAAATAATTTCTAACCAAGATTAAAAAAAAAAATCCTGAAATAGACTAAAGAAGATTTGGCCATGAGATGGCAGATGGATGGTAAGTTACTTAAGTAAACAAACGATGTTTATCTTGAAGGTAAAACTTCCCCCAAAGAGCCAGTTCTGTTTTTGCTGAAGTTTCTATGCCATGTTATTTCTCACCCTCAAATGTTAGATACGAAGTTTTCTTTAACACACCATGACAACCTGTCAAAAAGAATGACTCCCGTGCATTGTGTGGTCCAAGCATCTTGATTTGTTTTCCCCTCGAGTTGGATAATTGCCTTGCTTATTCCTGTCACCATTGGGGACGAGGTAAAATGATAAAGTAAATCAACATTCAGATTCTGATTGCTCGGTGGTTCTGACCATTACACATTCATACTACTAACACGGTGATAAAACTCTGCAGTTTCAATCACAGAGAGTGGTAGCTTCCTGGTAATGCAATTGGATAAGGGATCAAGGCCTTTTCCTAAATATTCCTTCAATAGTACAAAGTGACTGTGCATGTCAGTGGGAATTCTATCAACTTACCTCCGTTAGTCACTCTGTGACCCACACTTTCAAGTATAATATATTACCCATGCTATTTTTCACATTGATGCTTACACACAGTCAATGAATTTAGCAAAATATTTGAAAAGAATCTCTTCCACAAAAATTTAATTCCTTCCCCCCCACTCCATTTGAGCACGGCTCAACATATTTATCTTTTAATTCTATATCTATTGCACCAGAAAAATGTCATTTTCTCAAGGACCAGAAGGCTCTGCTCATTTGATTACTGGTATAACACAGAACCTGACATAGAATGGAGTCAATAAATATTTGGTGAGTGAGTGACTGCTCAGACATAACAAGCTGAGACTTGGGCAGGGGTAGAATTCCTGACAGATGGGGTATCTTAGTGTTTCTCTTTCTTGAAATGACAATACTAATTTATACTTAAATTTGGGCAAGCAAATCCAAGACAATTCATCACCACCTTTGTAGACAAGCTTATTGGGACACTGAATTTTCTTTATTGGTACCTTACACTGAAACACTGCATCCAGCTGTTCCTTCTAGCCTGAAAATGGAAGGAGACAGCGAATGAGGTTCATGCCCATGCCATTATCTCTAACCCTGACACGCTTCTGTCAGCTTACCTCATACTACCTCAATGAGACATCATTGAAACTTCAGCAAAAGAGACATTTTAATCTTTGTATTTTAAATAAATGCAGATCACATATGACAAAAAAAATAAAACAAACAGCAAGTATTAAAAATGGTAAAAATTCTAGGACCTCTGCTTTAATAGATTTCATATGTGAGATCTACAATTTTGAGCCACAGCGAGCATGATATATGCCTACTATACATTTCCAAAATGACTCACCTTTGAATTTTCTCTAATTTACACACTTCACCTACTCTCCTTCCAAATTACTAGGTCAAGAAATACTTCTCGTTTTCCTCCGTTAATATGCTGCTGCAGCAGCTATTAAGCTTCCCATATTAAGTTTTAACTTATTGGCTCCAGTGACACTGTGATCCCAGGGGGAAAAGGGATAAAATATGTGTTTTTCCAAGGTGCTTTCATGCCTGGGTTGCAATTTCGAATGTCTGAACTATTGCTTGCTCTGAATCTGTGAGTCCTGAGGAAGAGCTATTGATCTCTGAAATCTCACCAGCACATTTCCACCATCTTATAAAATCCCAAGGACATTCTAATTAAGGGCAGACTCTGGCTACAAATTAGAGAAAAAGAGGCACTCGGGCATTCAAATAGAATTCAGACCTTTGGCATTCACATCCTGCTCAATTGGGAAGCAGATCTAAGAGTCTCCTTAATCAATCAGCCAGGTTCTGCTGTGTCCCAAAGGCAATAATAGTAAATAAATAACAAACAACCACCAACAAAATAAATGCAAATTACACCCTGTGTTATTACAGGTGAAACTATTGATCCCACAGTGCACAATTTGTGAGTTATATGAAGCAGCTCGAGGCAGTCAGAGAAACACTTGCTGTGGTACCCAATGCCCAGGGTATCTCATATTTTAATCCAGAGGCTTCTTTGACTGGCTGTATGTTCATTTTCTCTATGACTCTCGATTCCTTATTCGTACATTAAAAGTAGCAATGACTTACCTCAAAGATTACAAAGAACTGCCATGTGGGCTCCAAAGAGGAGATTTACCAACCCCCTTCAGAGTTTCATATTCTATACTATTAGTCAGAGGCTACCCAAACAGCATTTTTATCATCCAAAGTTAATAGAAAAAAAAAATGGAAAGAACAGAGATGGCCAAAATGGCGGTAGGATTCTGCTTCTATAAATATAGAGACAAAGGGAGGAGCCCAGAGTGGGAAGACCCCAGAAGGTGTGTTTGATAACAGGTAAAAGCCTACTCCTCCAGGCATTCAACCCAAAGCAATAAGGACTACACATAGCCCACTGGTAGTGACCACCAAGTCACTCCTTGGCCAAGGCATAGAATGGGAGTCAGTCTGAAGCTAATCCTTAAGAGAGGAGACATGACAGCAGAGAGTGGCAACTACTCTTTCAAGTAGCATAATTGTGAAAGAAAGTAATTCTCACCTTCTTCATCTTGAGGACTAGAAAATTTAATGGCAGAAATAGTGCAAATGGGAGTGTTATGCTGTATGAAGGCTCTTAGTTACCCAGATAGTTGTCACCTCTCCCCCCACAACAGTTCGTCAGCTGCGGCTCGCTAGATGCCAGCGTCCTGTTTGACTCTCCCCTGCCTGGAAATCTCTGAGTGGCATTTATCTGGTTTCATTTTTGTCTTAGATCTTCACACAGTACAGTAAGGAGTTAGATTCCTCACTGGTTCATAAGGATGGGGAATAATACAGACACGGGCGGTATCTTGGCTTTACCACTCACGGACAGCATAAGCTTGGCTCGCTTTGTATCTCAGTATGTGCATGGATAACATGGAAATGGCAAGAATTCTTCGGGGGTATTAAGATGACTGAATGTGCTGGGTGGTGGTAGTGCATGCCTTTAATATTAACACATGTGAGACAGGAGGATCTCCAAGTTCAAGACCAGCCTAGTCTACAGATCCGAGTTCCAGGACAACCAGGCCTACAAATAAACCCTGTCTCAAAATGAACTGATACTTGAAAAGCACTTAGGCTAGTGCTTAGTCCCTTGTACTTGGTAAATATTGTTGTTAGAAGTTTTGTGCTAACCAGCATTCCTAAAGCTAGGGTAGTCCTGCCCTGCCTGATCCTCCATTCAGGCTGCCTCTGCTTCTCTGCAGTTCCACATTGTCCTGATATCCTAAGCCAACAGTTTTCTTGTTCAGTCCTTTTGTTCTCCATCCTGCTAGAGCCTTTCTGTAATTTGAGGCCTATGGCTAACAGCATCCTATAATAACACCAACCACTGCAATTGCCTGTTATTATTGCTCTCCACAAGCCAGACTCCATGCTAAGGGTTTCCTTTACAGAACAAGCTCCCAAGTTCACAGGATAGTCATTATAAATAAGGAACCCTGCCACTCAATAACACAGTCAGGATTTGAATCCAGGTTTCTCTAATTACACAGCTATGTTGCTCAGGTTATACTGCCTTACAGATGGGGTTCAGATATCTTGCTTCTAGGAGAGCCTAGATTCTTTCGTCACTTCTCCTTTAATGTAAATGATTAGGTATCTGAGTGGTAGATTAAAAAAAAAAAAAAAAAGCTACAAATTTTCCCACATGCTCTTGAATTCATGAAAAAGTGAAATTTATCTTTTCAGTCCCAGAATCTGAACTGAGATTGCAACTTGTTCTGGCCAATAGTTGGAAACAGCTGCAACCTTGTACCAGAAACCTTGTGTGTTTTCACTCATTCTTTTGGAACTCGTGAACCATCAGCACATGATCAAGTCCTGGGAAGTAGTCATGTAGAGAAAGAGTGAAGCACCCCGGCACAAGCCAATCAGCCCCAACTGATGGGGTACTCGGTTCTAGTGCCTGAATGATCTCAGCCAAGAGCAATGAAACTGGCTGCCAACATTTAAGCAGCCAGGCTGTGCACATCCCAGATCACCAACCTGTAAACCCATCACGTAAATAAACACTTTCTGAGTCACTGCTTTTAGTCAGTTGAGTTGCTAAAATAAGAAAAACCATCGACAGGGAAGTCAAAATAATAAACACTTATTTGTTCTAGAGGCTGGGAAGTACAAGACTAAGACAGTATCTGATGTTGGGGACTGGGGAAGGGGGTGAATCCTGGTATGCATATGGCTGCCTTCTTGTTTTGTCCCTGCACAGCAGTAAGAGAGCTAAGTTTCTCTCCTCGTATAGGTCACTGACCTCATCATGGGGCCTCTACCTTCATGACTTTAAACTAAATTCCATCCCAGATATCTTACCTCCAAATTCCTAGTGTTTCAATATATGAGACTGTTGAGATGTAGGCATTGGGTCTAAGAGAGGCACTAAACTGGATAGGCTGGGTCGTTATACAGCCAACACTCACTGATACAACTGACAAGTATCATTTAAAGTTTAAGGTGTTAGCTAGTTAGTTGGCATTTCTGCTGACCATTCAATCCCAGTGGCTAGTCCCATGGACCCCCCCCCCCCCACACACACTGCTTTTGATGAGGCCATGTGCAAGAGATAAGCGGTGCTAAACAAAATCTCACTAGCACTTCAATAATAAACTTCTTTGTTTACAATCCAAACCTATTCTCATCACCAAATTCCATGTCATCATAATTTGCATTACAGTAGAGTATTCAAGTATTTGCCAAATGTGGTATAACAACAATAAATGAATTTACCTTCTACAGACATCCAGCTAAGACTCAAAGGCCCATAGATCCCCCTCCCCCGCCTCCCAGTTTACAGGGAACGGGAACACTTTCAGGCCACAATTTATAGTCTAAGCTTTACCCTCAGCCTCTAAACTTGTATGTTGACTCCTTACTCAACTTCTCTTCAATATCCTAAAGGCAGCATAGATCTAACTGTGCAAAACTCAAGTCATGTTCCTAAGAAATCCAGACCTATTCCAGCCCATTTCATCTTTGTGAACAATACCGCCTTCTGCCCAGGTGCTCTGGCCAGAATCATGGATGGTGCCTATAGTGGTAATACTACCTAATAAACTCCCAAAGCCCCATGTCTCCACCAGCCTGGAGTTATATAAAAACGTGGTACAGAGTTTAAGAGAAGTCCTATTGGGTGAAAACTAGGTTGTTTGGGGCATGCCTTTAAAGGGGGAAATTAAGACCTAGCCTCTTCCAATTTCTCTCTTTGTTTACTGGTTACAATATGTTAGAGAAATCAATTCTGTCATGTGTGAAAGTCTACGCTACCACTGGCCTAAAGCAATGGTCAAGTGGCCATAGATTGAGACAATGAAACGAAATAAATCTGTCCTCATTTCAGGTTGATTATCTCAGGTATGTTGTCACTGTAAGAGGAAGCTCATTAATATGTCATCTTTGACCTTGCCTCTTAATTATATCTTTAGCCAACACATCGTTACAGTTTTTATTGCCTAATATCCATTAATCTACCTATGTTTTTTCATATCCAAATCTTCCATCATTATCCAGTCCCCTTGCCTGCAAAAGATTCACTTTTGCCTTGAAGCCTTTGCATACCCTGTTCCTCTGTACAGAGTTCTCTGCTTCCTTCTCTCACTTAAGGAATGCCTCCTATGCTTCAGAGTTTAGCTTACTCCCCACAGCAGTGTCTATTCTGAATAGCCAGAGCTCTCCTAGAGAGTTTGGTAGTACAGTGTTTTTTCCTACATGTTTCTATGACAGAAAAGATGTTTTCTGGAGACAAGATCACCCTGTCTTGTTTAGAGATGTATTCTCAGTTCCAAGCAAAATATCTAGCATCGTGTTTTTAACAAATGTTATTTGAAGTGATGAGCAGATGAATAAATTATTGAGTTAATAAAAATAAAATCTGCAAGCAGACGGTCTCACTATTCCCAGGAGGTCAACAGTAGACTTGACATACTCATCAGTGAATGTTCAATCATTGTGGTGTGTGTGTGTGTGTGTGTGTGTGTGTGTATGTGTGTTCTGGGGGATGGGGGCCCGAATAAGATGCTCAGAAATAATGTGAACATGAGTATCTCCATTCAATGGAAGATGACTACTACATACAACCCGATAGGATACAGGTTCTTAGGCAGAGCTAGGCCCAAGAATCACCAAAATAACCTCTGCTGTAGCAACTTAAAATATAAACCCAATGGGCACAACAACTGAATCTCTGAATATTACAAATACCTTACGTGGTGCCTTGTGAATGGCAGTGCTCAGTAAACACTTGCTAAATGACTCTTAGTGTCATGGTTACGAATAACCGAGAAGTATTAGGAAACACACATTGAAACCCAGACAAGAAAAGTACAAGATGGCATTTAAAAAAAAAACAAACAAAAACCTCAGCTATTTGTAAGGAGACAATAGAATCTTTAGTTTGTTTTCACCCAAGCACAAACACCACAGAACATTTCACTCTAATACACGTTGACATTAGATTTTTGCTTTAAATGTAGGTATTTTTAAAAATACTTTAGTTCCTTTCATCTCTGGAGCATCTACTTACACGATTTGAGCCATGGTGTGTTGTTGTAAGTATCATCTGAACCATGCATTAAGGTGTGTTGTAAGGACCATTTGAGCAACAGACCTAGGAAAGCACTTGCTCAAGGTAATAGAGCTCACAAAGCAGCTTGGGAGGGTGGGGGGATGTAAAGAAAAGACACAGTTTCTTCCCTTTACCCACACTCAACTCTGATCAGTTCTGTGACCAGCTCTGTGCACAGTTTTACCCACATACCAAGCAATTATTAAGTCAATACTGCCTTGGTATTCTATAATTTCATGCAATTTGGCACTACCTACCCAGAGGAAGCATTAGATTTCACAGGTTTGGGGCTTAGTCCCACAGAAGTACCTCTTCCTACTCCAGATGCCAACTGCAAGGACTACATTACCACCTCTCCTTCTGGCTCACTGGATAAAATAAGAAATCCTGTTCCTTTCCTTCTTTGGTGAGATTAGTTCATTAAGATTGAGCCTAAAGTCAAAGCAAAACATTTGTTGCTGTTTTTTCTATGAAAGATATAGATGAATGACCTGATGAAGACATGGAAGGAGAAAGTGTGGGGAAAGAACATGAAGACACTCATACCCTACAGGAAATTCAAGAAGTTGAAGCAGCAGACAAGCATGCTCTATGTTATGCTTCAGCAGGTTGAACATGGTCTTTCACTTCCAATTTCTTTTTTTATTTCCACCTTACTAGCTTATGGGATATGGCTACAGAGAAAGAACGAGCATGTCCAAAACTCAGTGGATATGCTCAAGAGCAGAGAAATTGCAAAAAAGCTAAAGAGACTGTCATTAAAATGTGTACAACAGTTGCTTTGTCTTGGCTTCAAGTGCACATTTCTGTCTCTGACAAATTCACATTGTGATTTACAAAACAATGCACAGGAGTGCTACCTGAATTTCATTGCTATGGAAAGAATATGGTGCTCAAATATTTTGTACCAATGATACAAGATACGATCATTTTTGGAAAGATTCTTGCTTTCCCACAACATGCTTCAGTGCATTTTAAAGACTTGGTTGTCTAGAGCTCAGCTTCCAAGCTACCCCAAAATAGCCAGAAGAGAAGCAGTGTTCAGGCCCTTCTAACAGAATTAGCACAACTGTCACCCTAATCTTTCTCTAACTTGCACTGGCTGTATTGTGGCCTGAGGTGTTTGCTGAGGCAGCCTTAAGAAACATTGCAAACTTTCTGAACAGTGCTCTAATTCAGAGCCACCACTGACCCTTGGAAAGTGAAATAGAACACAGCTAGCAGGATTGGGCAATGAAATTATATGGAAAGTAGGTGTTGTCATAAGAGCACTCTGTTGAACTGGGGAGCTTGCTAAAATGATGAGTCTAAATTAGTTTTCTCTATGATGGAATCTGAGACTCTACCTTGGTGTTAAAATCCCGTGGATGGTAATTGTGCAGAGAAGTAGGCCTCAGTTTTGAATTACCTAGATTTTTAGACTGGTTTAACAAAGCCTTGCCCATGGTGCATAGCCTAACACAGTGGCCATTTTGTGTTTGTAGATACATGAGAATAATACCTGTGTCCCCTACATTAAAAAGGTTAAATGTTGAGACTATGTCACTTGAAGCATAGTCAGGTAAACAGAGACTTTACCAGGAAGTTTAACAGAAGGAATTGAATTTAGAAAACAAGTTTCAAAGGTAATCAAAGTTGAGAGGCTACTGGCCAGTTGAAATGCCTAGCCTCTGCAGCATCCAGAGTCACTACAGTACCTAGACTCCAGACAACTTGAATAAACAGCTATCCTCTGGCAGCCAATGTGGCATGCAGTTTCTGCAGCTGAACAAGTTTCTTTTCCATTAGGCTATGGTCCACCCTTAGGAGATAGGGCTGGGTGAATATCAAAGACTCTCGAGACAATTTGGTTTTACAGCAGCGTTATCTATAGCTAGAGCATAAGCCTGATAAACTGTTAAGCTGAACTTCACTGCCTATAGATCCATCTTTTGTACAAGCTCAGTTATTTTGCTTGGATCTTAAGAACCATCACAGATTAAAGCAATCACTGATAACAGCCACCTTTTCTGAGAACTCCTGTGTTCCTGGCACTCTGAAAAACATTTCCATGTTTTGATGTTATCATTGCCATCTTACATGACCAGAAACTGAGCTCAGAGACCAAGTTTTCCTAAGGATAAGGTAGCAGGTAAATGACAGAGCTGGAAGTGAATCCAGGTGATATGACTTCAAAATGACTTTACAACTTTAACTCCCAAGGAAAATCTCTCCGCAAGAGCCTGGATCCCTTCCTGTGGTCTCTGGCACAGAGCACGGCACTAGGGTGACTTCATAAAACAGACTAAATTTCATGTCTGCTTGTTCCTCCCTTTCTTGGCATCCATATATCAGCCTGGCTATTTGTCTTAAGAAAAGGCTTCTCCTGTTCAATAACTCTTGATAATGTCAGCAAGCTTTTCAAGAGATCAGAAGCAGAGGCCAACAGCGTTTCTTGCTTCTAGTGGCATTCTGAGTGTAGCTTCACAGCACAGTGAGCAGGATCGTTTGAGAAGTGCTCCCTCAACCCTCCGGTGATGGAAAGTGACTATGACACAATGCCATCCACTCTGACCCACCTGACCCAAGTCCACAGAACTCAGTGACTTTCTCTGGCAGTCTATTTAGCATCTGTCAAAGCCAGGCTTTACTGAGAAGGACAGGCGGTCTAGAAAAACTGTCAGATAGATTTAGATTCCTGAGGCTGTACTAAGCAGTTCTTCTATGTCCATTATTTTCTAAAAAGTACATGTGCTACCAGGTAAACTGTTCTGAACCAACCAGAGCCCCTTCGGGTGCAAAAAATTCACAGAGTCATTTATTCTGTCCCCTTATTTTTTCCATTCCAGGGGCTGCTTTTGGGGCTTTCCAAAGACAAAAGAAGACAACAGATGCTTCCTTCATCTCTGACTTTTAGGAAGGTCAACAACATTAGCTCAAGAAATTTTCCATTAAAGAAAAAAAAAAAACACCATATCTTTATAGCAATCAATAAGGGTAGATCTCACCCCTCATCAAAGACTCTTCTTTCACAGCCGCTGGAGACTTTTACAGAGATATACAACTCTTCAAAACACACAGGATCAGTGACTGTGTGAGTTTCCCAACCCCAGCTAGTATATCTCCAAGGCAAACCCTGTTTCTAAGGCTCAGGCAAAATCTTGGAACAGAGAACAGAAAGATTTAAAAGTCAGAAGTCCAGGATACCTGCCTCTAGATAGTGTCGTGTAGATGTAACAGAGAAGCTGCACCCTTGAAATCTCAACATTACAGCGGCCCAAATGACTTGCACAATGATGACATCAGTTGATATGCCAGTGTGGAATGGGTAAACTTCACAAGGCAGCAGGCAATCAATGGCTGCAGAGAGGGAATCAGTTTTCTCCAAGAATGAGCTCTCTGATAGGTTGTTCAATCTCAGTTGGTCAGCCCTAAATATATGTACATAGGAGCAGCGCGAAACAGACTTAGTAAATTATGTGGGTGAAAAGGGGTGTTTGTATCTAACAATAACAATTATTCAGGAAATCATGAATTTGAAAGTGGGGGGGCACGGGAGGAGTTGGTGGGAGGAGATGATATGTAAATAAAGTACTTGTATATCAAAGTCTCAAAAATATAAATTCAAAAAGAAAATTCACATTTTCCGGACTAGAATTTTATTATTAAAAGCTTTGACAATCGAATTACATTTGACAGTTACTAGTTATGTGTTGGGCACAGGTAGAAGTGTAGAAATATAGGTGCAATCCTGCACTTTAGAATATTCTTTTGGAACTGGAGAAATGGCTCAGCTATTAAAAGCACTGGGTACTCGTCCAGAGGACCTGGGTTTAATTCCTTACACCTACACAGCAAGTCACAGCCATCTGTAACTCCAGTTCCAGAGACCTGACACTCTTTCCTGTCCTCTTTGGCACCACGCACAGACAGAAGCAGGCAAAACACCCACACGCATTAAATAAAACAGGGTTAAATTGTTTTTAAAAAGAGTATAATCTTGGGGTAGAATGTCAGCTATATATCTTTACCATATACTGCATAACAAATAACCACCCACAGAGTGAGCACTTAGCACTTAGCATGGTTGAGGTTGTTCAGCGGAGTTCACCTTAGCTGTTTTCTCTTGCAGATCTGGGCCTTGGCTGTTACAAGATGGTCCACAACAACTAGACTATGTTGACTGAGATGGCTCAGTTCATTTCACAAGATTCTCATTCTCCCCATTGACAGCCACAGTATGAAAGAGCTCAGGACAATGGCAGATGATTTTTCAATAGGGACTGCTAACATTCTTGCTTTGCTTTGGGTTCTTAGTGCTGAAGATTGAACATGGGACCTCACACTCCCTAAAAAAAAAAACAAAAAAAAAACAAAAAAACAAAACAAAAAAAAAAAACAACCAAACTCTGTCTTGGAACTCCCCCAGGATTTCAACCAAGGATCTCAACTGGGATCTTGAGTCATGGATTAAGACTATGGGATGGAAGACTCTGAAATAACACATGGCAAAATTAAGGATACAACGTTATGAAATAGCTCCATGAATAGGATCTGCATGTAACTAATAGAGAAAATATTGAAGAAAGAATATGACCAAGATCCCTAGGCACAGCCATGGGTGGTATGGCCAGCTCTAACCTACAGCCTGAACTTGTTTCTTTGATGTGGCTCATCTTCCTAAATACTACAGGAGTATTCTCACAACCTAGCTAAGCCTACTTCCATCTATGTGAACGGCCCATCTCTCTCTCTCTCTCTCTCTCTCTCCCTCTCTCTCTCTCTCTCTCTCTCTCTCTCTCTCTCATCTGGCCTCACATGTAAAAATCTCCTTACTTTTCAAGCCTCAAATTGGCCTCTAACTTCTCTGGTCTAGCTTTCTAAATCCTAGTACCTGAATTAAGTGCCCATCCTTAGACCTGCTCCAGACAGTCAGTTCCGCTTGTGGCATGTAGGACACTACATTGTCACTTAGAGCTTTCTTTGACAGTCTTTTGCTTCTCTGAGAGAAAATGTCCTGAGAGCATAAGCTTGTGGCCCCCGGGGCCCAGCACAGCCTCTTGCTCAAAGCACTAACTAATAGCAACAAATATTCCATGAATTAAACTACTCAGCGTCTTAACAGAGCTGGGACAAAAAGGAAAGAAACAGGAAAAGAACAATGAGTTTTAAAATGGAAGAGGTGGCTTCTTCCTCCAACACTTGAGTAGGAATGATTCAGAAAGACAGCCTCAACAGCAGAAAAGAGCCTGCAATGAATATTGACGGGGCACCTCAAGAGTCCCTGTAAACAAACATGAGGGTAGGTTCATTTCAGAAGATCCCGGGAAAGGTACTGTCGAACAAAGAATACAATATGAGTCCCAGATAAAGATCCACTTAGGAACTGTCACAGCTTTTTGGAAGCTACATTATAAAAATCAACAACAGTCAACAGATGAAATTCTCTTTAGTAATATTTCTTTATCCCAAATTATCTAAAATATACTTTCACCATGTAACCAGTATAAAGGATTAGTAGTATTTTTCATTCTTTTCTTGTGTCGTATCCTTTAAATTCCGAAGATTTTATGCTAATTCGTATCTCAGTTAGAACTACTCACATTTCCAGTGGCTAGTGACTGCTATCTTGAACATTGGAGCTCTGGGAGGAAAGATACTGTCTACAACACCTCCAGGACAGTCATCATGGTAACAATGGTGGCAATAGGAGGACTAGAAGAAAGGCAAGTGCATGACATGGCACTGGCAGAATTATCTGGGAGAGCCTCGGCACAGGAAATGTATGCATACACACTTGGCCTTCAGTCTGCATTGGAAAGAAGAATCAGTTCACATCCAAGCTGGGATTTTGTTCATATTTCTGTTCTCAAAGATAACTATTTGTTAGTGAAATCTACCACCTTTATCCAAGCCATGAATATAGTGAAAATACTTCCTGAAGGATTTCAGAAATATACACTAGGCTGACTCCTAGTGTATAGAATGTAACACTAGTGAGAGTGTAGTAGACCCTGTGGGATTCAAAGCCATGTGCTCCATACTGTGGGTCATAGTCAACTCAACTCTACAGCCATTGAGTGAGTTCCCACTAATTAAGGCCCTGATCTTGGGAGAGGAGTAAACCAGAGCGTAGTTTATTAATTTGCTAACATTTCCAGATTCCATAATTTGCTGTTAGAAACCTTTATTATGCTATGCCTTTATGACATAAAATTATGCAGCTATATTTTGTTAGACTTGATATTAAGCCATTCTTTGAAGCTCTCTATTCTAGTTTTCTTTCAGCTCTAACTTTTCCATTTCATAAGAGAAAAGTAAAATAAATAAATAAATAAATAAATAAATAAATAAATAAATCTTTCCTAAGTTTACTTTGTAAAAGATTTACAATCGCACTGGGTTTCTTCCTTTTTCTAGGCAAGAGATTTTGTTGAGTTTATTATATTAGTTATGGCATTTGATAGCCTTTGTTTAATTCCATCTACTTGACATAAAAGAAAATCAACAAATGTTCATATATAACAAGTTATGTTTGGGTATTTCTATGTCTGTATATAATAAACAAATTGGTTGTGCCCATTTCCTTGAAAAGTCTCTGTTTATAGAAATATTTTAAGTTTATATGTTTTTACTAAAATAAGTTTCAAGTGAAGACCACAAGGCTCTTAACTTTAGATTTGATTTGTTCTCAAACTGTATCTTCATATTAACAGATAACTCTCTTTCCTCTTATGTATATCTTTAACATATCTCTTTAAACAATCTGGATTGACTGTCTAGACTGTTTCAAGTTCCCTGGATAATTTCACAACTCTGTCTTTACTCTGACAGTCTGCATGTGACCTTGAGTTAGATTAGAGTATTCTTTCTTCTACATTCTTCATATGTACGTCATACACCACTTGATAGTGGAGGAGATCTTTTGCTTTAAATGTGTAGAAAAAAATTCCAGTCAAGAAATACTAACTACCACTTATCTAAGCTTCTCAGGTTACATGACTGCACATTTCCAACCTTTTCTTTCTGAAAATGAATCTATTGTTATTGAAATTTAAAGAAATTAATGCATTTTTAATCAAATCAATACACATTTGCTATAACAGCACACAATCCATTTTGAATTGTGCACTATGGCTTTTTAAAGCTAATAAAATCACGGTAGGTCAAGAAACAAATACTGGAATTTAACTAAAGATAAGTCTCTCTCTCTCTCTCTCTCTCTCTCTCTGTGTGTGTGTGTGTGGTGTGTGTGTGTGTGTGTGTGTGTGTGTGTGTGTGTATCTTTGGTGCTAAGAATAATGTGGAGCTTCTGATAACTCTCAAGGATTTGATGAATTCAGGAGCACTCGGAAATAGTAGGCGAATATTCAGAATATTCTCAGTTTGTTCTGTCACATGACAATGAAGGCAATAAAGAATTCATAAGTCAGGTTAAAAAATACTCACTTTCTCCAAATATAAGGTCATTTCACACAACATGATGACCTGAACCTTTCGACCCAAACTTAACACTAAAGAGTATATTTCTAGTTCTTGTTTATCTTTTCTTACAGCATGTCAAAGTCTGATAAACGGAGATTATCTCAAAAGCCTTTCATAACTTTCACTAATTACATTCAGAGCCATGATGTCCAAGGGTCTTAGATCTACTTTAATCCTGGTCTTTCAATTGCAGATTCAGTGTGGAACTTAAATTCCATGTCCAGCTGTTGGCACCTCTTGAAGTAAACTTCCATGAATTTGATAAACAGGCCCCTTAGAACTCAACACTATTTCCTTGAAGTCACTTAGACACTATTTGTTAAGCTGCCAATAAGTACAATGATGAGCTAGCACTCGAAGCTTTAAGGCATTGACCGTGGCTCTAGCCTTCAGATGTTGGGTAAGTCTAGAGTCACCCTTCTCAGACCCTTCCGTGACTTTATGTACTTCAATCATATCCCTTCTAGTCTTCAACTTTCATATTATCCCATCCAAACTAAAGACATCTGAGGATCTGAACATTTGGAAGCTTTCCCTTTCATTTCCAGCCAAGATAAAAATAGAGGCTCCATTGTGCTCTCAAGGAAAAAAAAAATCTATGCATTTGGTACTTGGAACTGCCTCAAAAATGGGATCTTACAAAATATCTCTCTGTAGAGGACATACCAACAAGAGCCAGTTTGGGTCGACAAGAGATCCAGGGACAAACACCTGCATCTAGTCTCCTTATGAAAAGACAGCTCTTGCCAGCAGCAGCCTGTCAGAGGTGCGGCGCTGACTCATTTCCCTCTTTGTATGTGTTGAAGGAAACGGTGCCAGAAGAGGAAAGGTACACTGTCCCGAAATATTTCTTCCACAAAACATTTTCTTCTTTAACTTCTGCATAAATGCAACTGATTTCTTTGTTTGAATAGACTCGGAGGATAGTTTTCAAGTCAGAACATTTCCCTTAGCATGAGTTTAAAAATGCAAGCGCCGTGTTTACTTTTCGGTTGTCTAGAGCTACCTGCGCATGGCTTCAGTCGCACCATGTTCCTTACGGACACCCAGATGAGATGAACACTGAAAGAAACAGGCGCTTTAACTGCAATTTTTTTTTTAAAGTAGCGTTGGGTACCACTAAGAGCAAGCTAGAAATTTTGCACCACAAAAGAGTACATCACTAGTATAAAATCTGAGGGCCAGGACCCTTAGTTAGGGGGTCAGAAAGGATAGCATAAATTGAAACGGGATAGTAAAAAAGGGCCTATTGGCAATGCACTCAAACAACTGATTTTAAAGAACATGAAAATTTTATATCCATTATATCATTTAATTCTCACAACTGTCTTGCATATTATTGTACCAACTATTTTATTGACAGGCATGAAAACCCAGGCACACGGAGTCTAATGAAGTTTCCAAGGTCCACACAGCTAATTTACTGTCCTGATTAGTTTTCTATTGCTGTCATAAGCACCAGACCAAAAAACAAAACAACAACGACTTGAGAAGAAGAGGGTTTATTTTATCTTGGTGCTTATGGTCCACCACTGAGGAAAGCCAAGGTAGGAACTTAAGGTAGGAACCTGGAGGCAGGAACAGAAGCAGAGGCCATGGAGGAGTGCTGCTCACTGCCTTGCTCCCATTGGCTTTCTCATATAACCAAAAGCTGTCTGTTCAGGGGTGGTACTGCCTAGTGTGTACTGTAGGCTCAAATTTCAATCATTAATCAATAAAGTATCACCCCCAGACTTGCTTACAGACCAATACGATAGGTGCAATTCATCTATTTGGCATTTCCTCTTTGCAGAAAGCTTTTGTCAAGTTAGGAAACGACAAACAACAAACAAACAAACAAAAAACCCTAATCAGAACACTCAGGATTTGTTGAATATTATATATTAAATCATTTATATACTTTTCATGTAATCCTCGTAAAGATTCTAAAAATTAAATGCTGTCTGCATTTTAAAGTTGTGAAGCAGTGACTTGGAAAACATGAGGTATACTCAGTAATCCAGGGTTAGTAAGGCCCCCGTCACAACTCTGATCTCAAAGCAGAAACATCTCTTCCTCCATTCAGGGTTTTGCACTCCCAGCAGCACAGGAGCAAAATCTTGAGACTATTTTGTTGCCTGAGGTTTTAAGTCAGAAATATTTTTCCTCTTCCTTTTTCATGTATAAATATTGTTGTTGTTAATTCTTTGAGAGTTTCATACAATGTGTTGTGACCGTATTCACCCCCAATTCCTTCCTTTAACTCTTCTTAGATCCATCCCACCTCCCTACCCTGCAACTTTGTGTCCTTTTTTTCTACTTTATTTAATATTTTATCCCAATTTGTGCTGTCTGCATACTTCTGAGGATGGAACTATTTACTGAAGGTGACCATCACCTTAAGGAAAACTGGTTTTCCCTCCTCCAGAAACCATCAGCTGTCAATTAGGGAAGAGATGCTCATAAACCTTTTCCAGCTCTGTGCTGGAATGCTGACTGGCTTAATCCTGTGCAGGTCTTGTGCCAGCAACCACAGCTGCTGTGGGTTCCTGAGTGCCAGAGTCTTGTAAAGTCCAGAATCCTGTCTTCATTGATCTCAGGCCCTTACAATCTTTTCGTCCCCCTTTTCTGTGATAGCCCCTGAGCCATGGAAGAAGGGGTTAACATAGATGTCCTATTTGTGGCTGAACAATCCTGAGTTCTTTCATCTCTCTATTTTGAGGACTTGTGAGTTTCTGGATTAATCACGGTCCACTGTGCAAAGAAACCTATCTGATGGGTAGAGAGATACAAATTTGGAGTGACCATAATATCCATTTAGCAAAAGAATGGCAGTGTGTTCAACCTTGGGGACTGTGAGCTCCCCAATTATGGGTTTTTGCATCTACAAGAGAAAACATATTCCTGATTCAGGCATAGAACCTGGATAATTGAAAAGAGATTGCCTAACCCCCTAACAAATGGGCCGCTCTCATACCCAGAAGCATGTCTTACCATGCTAGCTTTCCCTTTCAAGTCAGTACCTGAATAATGCTTGATAACCTTTCCCCACAGAATTCTACATAGCACCTTCCAGTACTATGAGAGCTTAGGCAGCACAGAGAAAAATTTCTGGTCAGTACCAACTGTATGTAACCAGTGTGTTTGCTGTCTTCAGCCATATGGTCTTACTATTAAGTTCCATTGGGCAAACAATAGCAATGGCAATAGTCTGTATTTGGGGGGTGTTCCCAGGACACCTTTTCCATACATTCAAAGGGAATTATCCCACACCTGGCAATTGGCTTTTAGAAGCCATGGGTTATTCCTTTTTAAGGTGGTTCTTTATATAAACCTCATCTCTTTTACTTTTATGCTTAAATTTACTCCGGAAATTGTCATTATCTCCTTGGTAATGTCTGCTCATGAAAGCCTTTCTCTGAAAACTAGATATTTCAGGAATGATTTTTCAGACCTTCCTACATGTTTAGCTGAACATCTCTCAGTGATCCAGGTCACTGGAAGAAACAAAGACTTGTCTGTAGAATGAACAATAATGTTTGTTGCTCTCTTTGCAACAAATTTCAAATCTTATTAGCATACATTCTGTCTACCTAGACCTTTTCTTAAATATTTAAACCTAGTGATGTTCAGTGAGCCCTAGAACACAGTAGGACATAGAAGCTGTGCTGTTTAACCTGTCATGGGCAAGGCAGTGTATCTGAGGATGATGCATATGTCCTGCGTTCCACCCACTTATCATCAACAATCCCTTGGGAGGAAGGGATGTGATATAGCTCAGTTATTTAGAGATGACCTTTTTTTTACTGTTGCACATTCTCTACACATTGACTATTTTTCTGTTGACCACTATCTGTGGTGGTTAGAATAGGTCTGCCCCTCTCCCCCAACCTTAGACTCATGTGATTGAATGTTTGGCCTTAGTAGTGGCACTATTAGGAGGTATGGCCTTATTGGAGAGAGTGTGTCACTGTGGAAGTGGACTTTGAGATCTCATATATAAGCTCAAGCTTTACCCAGTGCAGAAGACAATCCCCTTCTGCTGCCTGCTGATCGTGATGTAGAACCGTTGGCTCCTCCAGCACCATGTCTGCTTACGTGCTGCCTTGCTTCCTGCCATGATAATAATGGACCAAGCCTTTGAAACTGTAAGCCAGCCCCGAATTAAATGTTTGCCTTTATTAACAGTTGCTTTGGTCATGTCGTCTCTTCACAGAAATAAAACCATAACTAAGACACCATCTATTGAAAAAGAAAAGTTTCTCTGTTGAGAGTTCAGAGATGCACTTATCTATTTGGATGGAATGTTATTAGGAGTCAGCTTAATACTTTGTCTATTTGTCTATTTAGCAGAGCAACAATAGTAGGTTGTTTCCTAGGACCCACAACCTATCTAGACATAGGTTCTTGGCCCAGGTAATGATGCTGAGTATGGGTTTTAACTCATGGAGCAAACCACATCTGGTTGGTTCACTCATATCATATACCAGTGGGCATGTCTTGCTAAGTCAGTCATTGTTGGGTTATAGATTTCTTTCCTCCAGTAGAGTACAGAGCACCTTTCAGCACTATGAAAGGTAGCCAGTAAGAATGAAGCTTCTAGGTACGGACCAGCTTGATTTCACCATGTCCCATGAATGAAATATGTGGCATCTTCAGTAATAGGGTCTTGATGTTAAGTTCTGGCTGGTTAACAAGAGCACTGGAAGTAGCCTGCAATGCTTGGAGGACTATAAGACTTCAGGTTTCAACAACCTCAAAAGAGGTAACCCATTCCTGGCACTTGGCTCTAAGTTTGTTTATCTTAAGATGTTTTCCACTATTCTATTTTAACCATTTACCTTATTTTTATTGCTTTTTATCTACCTATCCCAAAAATCGCCCTCCAAGGCCCTTTACTAATTTTCTGACCTTCATTGATGGGAACACACATATCTAAAGACTCAAAATCAACAAATTAGAGAAGACATAAATTTTTGTAATTTTATTCCTGGATTACCTCATGCAAGATGGCTGTTTCCAGCTTAATTCACTGATCAGTGAATGCTGTAGTTTCATTTTTCTTAACAGCTGAATTTTTCTTAACATTCCATTCTGTAAATTTATTACATTTCATTATGTATCATCAGTTGATGGATATTTTTACTAGCCAACTTGTAATGAATAGTCAGTATATACCAAGCAGTATTTCACACACCATCAAAAAAAAATATTTCATTGAATCTGAATGCCAGCTTTATGAGCTCTATGCCCTCGATTGACAGGGAAACTGAGCCTAAAGAGAATGAGTTAGCTTGATTATAGTCCTACACTGTAAGTGGTAGAGTGAAGATTGAACTTCAACTACTACATTTCAACCTATCTATCTTCCTTCTTCTGCTACTCTCACTTTCCACATAGTAGGATTTAAATGCAAGCATATATAGGATGTCATAGGAGTAGAGACAGTGAACACACGATATACCTAAGGCAACAGACATTTCTAAAAAAATAAATAAAACAAAATAGATAAAGGAAAGAAAGAAAGAAAGAAAGAAAGAAAGAAAGAAAGAAAGGAAGAAAGAAAGAAAGAAAGAAAGAAAGAAAGAAAGAAAGAAAGAAGCTCAATGTAATGGCTATACCTGGTTGCCAACTTTACTATATCTGGAGTGAACTATAGTCTAGAATTGGAAGGCACACCTGTGATCCAGATGCGGAGGCATAGTGGACATAAAAAGCTTAGGCCCCGGCAAGTTACTATATGCCTTTAATTCCAAGAGACTGAGGCAAAGAGATCTTTGAGTTCAAGTTCAGCCTGGGACAAAGCAAGTTCCAGATCAGGTGTGGTGAGGCACACCTTTAATCTGTGCCACACCTTTGGCTTTGGGGCCTACATAGAAACATTGAAAGAAGGAAGATTCACTCTTCTTTAACTGCTTGCACTTACTTGCCAGCACATTTGTTAGAACCTACTTCTACAGAAGACCAGCTTAAACAACTATCCTCATGGGACTGAGCAACTACTAGATTCTTGGACTTCCCATTGCTTTGTTGGGTTAGTTGGACTATAGACCGTAAGTCATCACAATAAATTCCCTCAATATAGAGAGACATTTCATAAGTTCTGTGACTCTAGAGAACCCTGACTAATACAGATTTGTGGTCATTGATATTTCCTTCAAGAATAGAAATAATTAAGTGATATGAAAGGATTGGGTGCAGGTAATTGACACTCAAACCATGAAAGAGGATGCACAGCTAATTCAAAGTATAAAATTCAGTGTGAGGCTCTGTAGGTATTCTACTCTGTCCCGTTGTATGCTATTACAACTGTATAGAAGTTCATAGAGACTCATAGACTTTGGGACTGGTTAATTTTGGGGCATGGCATTTTTATTTGCAAGGATTTGGGGGCATGTTTTTTGTATTTTGTTGTTGTTGCTGTTATTTTTGTTTTTTCATTTGTTTGGTTAGTTGGTTTGATTTGATGTTTTTAAGACAGAGTTTCTCTGTGTAGCCCTGGGCATCCTGGAGCTCACTCTGTAGACCAGGCCTTGAACTTGCAGACATCTGCCTGCCTCTGCACTGAGTACTGGTATTAAATGCATGAACCACCACCACCCGGCCTATTTGTAAGTTCTTTAAAATAAAGTTTTTACAAGATCTATTTATTCATGCTATTTAATTCAACACAAGCTTTGAAGGTATTGTGACAAATTATCACGAGGCTAAATCCGAGTGAGTACAGAGCTGTGGAGCAACCAATATACTTAATTCTTCACACACAGCACTTAAAACCAGCAAAGGGCATTTCTTTAGGGCTCTCTTAATTGAACTTCAATAGGAAATGTAAAGGAATGTTGTTGAAGAGGCCAATGTGCTTTGAAATCTCCCACGAGGGATACCATCACTTCAGCCCTCACAGTCTCTAGTGACCTGCATTTCATTTGTTTTTTTTTTCCTAGAAGATCAACTTGTCAGACACTCAGAACAGAAACATTTGGGGCCTTTTTGTTTGTTTGTTTGTCTTAATCCCCTTAACACAACAGCCTCCACTGTTTATTCTCAAGTTTTAGAACACACACCCATAATCTAGAAGACTTATTTACAATTTACATTCTAAGATGGTGTCCCAGGAATCAGTATTCAAAAATATTTTAATGCTCCTGAAGAGGCAGTCTCTGGACTCTTTCAGGGAAATGCATCAAAGGTGTCCACAGAGTCACCTTTAGACAGAAAGGACTCAAGAAATACTGAACTCCACTTTTCTGACTGTGTCTGACCCAAGTCCGTCACAGAAAAGGGTTTTTCAGAATTCTCTTTTTAATTTACCAAAATGTTGAAGAGCTAGGCCTGTGGGAGTGCACCAATAATCTCAGATACTCGAGAGGTTGGGGGACAGGAAGACCACAAGTTCAAAGACAGATTGGGCTCCTTGATGAGGCTCTGCTTCACACAAGCAAGCAAATGTGATATTGAGGAATTTGGAGTTTAAACGGTATACAGGGATCATCTTACTCAGTGGCATACTTTGGGGATGCTCTTGAAGACTCAAAGCCAAACCTTAGGTGGAGGTAGAACCCTGTGTAAGATGATAAGAAAGGAGCCAGAGGGGTCAAGGACACGACACCAAGAGAACACAGTCCACAGAATCAACTAAGCAAGGCTCATGGGGGCTCACAGAGACTGAAGTGACCATCACAAAGCCTGTATGGGTCGAAGTTAGGTCTTCTGCATGTGTGATGGTTGAGTAGCTTGGTGTTCTTGAAGGACTCTTAATAGTGGGAGTAAGTAGGGGGGTTTATCTGAGTCTTTCACCTACTTTTGGGACCTTTTGTCTTTTAATAGTTTGCCTTTCCCACTTTGATATGACAGTTTGTGCCTAATATTGCTGTAATTTGTTATGCCATGTTCAATTATTATCTCTGGAAGGCCTGCTCTTTTCTGAAGGGAAATAGAGAAAGAGTAGATCTAGGGGAGAGAGGAGGTAGCAGGAGCAGTCAAAATGTAACGTGTGAGAAAAAAAGACATTAATTTTTAATTAAAAATTAAATAAATAAAAGTTGAAAAGAGTTGCGGCCGAGCCTTTTTCTCATGATGATAAAACTGAAGATTAATCTAGTACATATCAATATGGAATTGCCAATAGACTTGGAGAAAGGCAAAAGAGTCCCAGGTTGAATTAATGATAAGCCCATTTATGGAAAATCAGAAAATGCATATACATACCAAAAACATCATTTCAAAAGTAAAGTAATTATAAGACTAATATAAAAAAAACATCCATTTGGCAAATAATTTACAGACATTTTGCAACAAGTGAAAAAAAATTAGACAAAGGCAGAGATGTTCAGAGGCATGGAAATTTCCCCACCATGATTGACAAGGAACCTTCTTTAAAAACAAGCCACTGTGGGGAAGACAGGTTGTTGAAAAGTAGGTAAGTAAAGTCTTTCTTGGGGAATTTTTGAGAGTATGGACATGGTCCATGACATAGGTCAGGTGGGAAAAAAAGGGGTAAGTCTCAAAGCTGTTTACCCACTGGTCTTTCATTAAAGGCCCTTCCAGATGATCTGGGCAGAGATTGTGCCCAATGACCTTCGAATACTTTGTTATGCCTTACATTTAAATGTCAGAGAGAGAGAGGTAAGAAGCATTGGTGGAGAAAACAAGCTTGCCAATATGCAAGTACACATTAGTAGGACCCCCAAAATTGAGTAGTTTATTCTGACCCCTCTACACTCCACGTCCATCAAAAATCTTTATGTCTAAGTTTAAAAACTTCAGAATCTTAACATGTCCCAGAAAGCAAGGGGTGAGTAACTTTTGTTGCAAGCCCAAAATAATGCAGACCAGGCACTCTGCCTCTTCTGACCCTTCTGACCCCCCACAGATATATAGCATGGGCAAATTTATTTTTATTGTCTAGTCTAAGTGTTATGTTTGGTTTTGAACTAAACCTAACAATGGAAAAAGATGAGGTTGAGATCAGAAACTCTGAAGTCGGGAGAGGCTGTCCTGGGACATCAGAAGCAAACATCAGGGTGGGAAAGGTTTAACAGGGGGCTGCAAAACCCAGAGAAGAGGAATTGTTTCTGGATTTCTAAGGCACAGCAGGAAAACCATTGGCACAAACATTCTATAGTGTGCTTCAAACTGAGTAGAAGAACATAAACTTTCCAGGGAAAATGATTATGCTTAGGCTAATGTGGTGGCTCACTGGGTAAAGGCATTGCCACCAAGCCAGATGACCTAAAATCAATCACAAGGATCCATATAGTAGAAGGAGAGAATTAGATCCTGTGACCTCTTCATGCCTGCCAGTGGCATGTGCACACTCACGCATATGCATAAATAAGTAATAAAAATATTTTTAAATGACTATGTCTGAAAAAGTGGAAATTTTATTACCCTGATTCAATTACTATGCATATTATGTTGAATTACCACATATTTTTCATACAGATATTAAATATTATGTTCAAATGTTTTATTTTTATTTTTATTTTTTTTAGAAAATGAAAGTTACATATTGAGGTGTCTGGCTAACCAGGCATGAATTTAGGAATTCGTGAATAGATGAAACTTCGGCTCTCAAAGCTTACCCTCTGGTGCTCATATCCAACGACCGTACTAAAAGCCCTGAAAAGAAATGTGATCTGACAAAATATCCCTTGACCTTTTAGTCAGTTGAAGCATTGTTTGTCTATTTATTTATTTGCTTACTTATGACATTATTGGGTTTTTAAAATTCATTGCAGGATGTTTACAATCCAAAGACTCTCACAGATCAGCCAGATTCAACCTTCTGACCTTACAGGAGAAACCCAGTTCAAAAGCGGCAGTTTCCCAGGAGGACTTGCAAAGAATCTCTAGGCTCTCTCAACCTCACAACATGACTTTGCAACTGTGGGGAGCATATTAAAGCATATTATTTTAACAGTTCCCATTTGTTTGTATTAATGGCTGCTTGGATTTTATTTTAGACCCAAAGATAACTAAATACAAAACAGCCCTCAGTACTACAGCTCAGCTCTAAGAACAGTCAAAGGTCATCTGTTAGTGCTCAGGCTCTGGCTGGCTACAACTAGTGAGGGTTAGGGAGGATGTACACATTTGCATTTGATACTTCAGGAAATCCTCAGAAACACTGGTAGTTGAGCTATGGGGCCCTCTAGAAAAGGGATGTCATGTTCAGATTTTGATTCGGTTAGCCAATATTTATTCGAAGTCAATAAAAATGTTGCCATCCAGGGAGACTTGAATCTTTTGTGAAAATTGGATTCCAGAGTCTGTTACCTGATGTAAAAATCATAGTCAAAAGTTCACCCAAGATAAAGTTCTACCAGGAAGTCTGTACCTGGTCCTCCTTGTTATGCTGATGCACCATATCAGGCTATACCGTGCTTTTCGTGGTCATCAGTATAAAAAAAGTTTCATGAAACAATCCTCAACATGATAAATACGTAAGAACTCAGGCCAACCCATCAAGGGCTTTCTGCATATTTGTTGTTGATCATGACCAGAAGAGCCACGTGACCACTTCAGGTCTTTATCTTTCCTTCCTTCCTCCCCAAGATCATCTGGTCCAAGTTACTCATTTGAGATTCTGGTTTTATTTGTGCTTAAGAGCCAAGGCTTCACTAACGTTGCCTAGAATTCCTGGACTCAAGCACTCCCCTTGCCACATGCCTGAGAGGTTGGGAGTACAGACAGGCCTATGCCGCCATGCCCAAGTCATTTAAATTCCCTTGTCATAATCTGTCTTCACTGTAGAATTATCTTGTTTAATATACGAGCTGTTTTGTTAAATTGACCCATATCTATCCACTGAAGAGAAATTTTTCTAGATTTATTTTATTCTTCTCACATACATTACATCCTGACTGTAGTTTCCTCTTCCTCCATCTCTCCTGATCCCCACCTCCCTTCTCCCCTAGATCCACTCCTTTTCTGCTTTCCTTAAAAAAATGAGCAGGTCTCCAATGGATATCAACCAAACATGACATTACAAGTCACAATAAGACTGGGCACTAATCCTCATAGCAAGGGTAGACAAGGCAACCTAGTAGGAAGAAAAGGGTCTCAAGAGCAGACAAAAGAGCCAGATGCACCCCCCCACACACACACACACTCCTACTGTTAGGAGTCCCACAAATACACTTAGTTATGCAACCATAACATACACAGAGGTCATAGCTCAGACCCATACAGGCTCAGTGATTGTCACTTCAATCACTGTGAGACCCTATGGGCCCTGCTTAGTTGATTCTATGGGTCATTTTTTTTCCTGGTGTCCTTGACCACTCTTTCTTCTACAACCCTTCCTCCCCTCTTCTGTGGGATTTCCCTGGCTCTGCCTAGAGTTTGGTTGTGGGTTTCTGTAGGAAGCCACGTATCCTGTGACAGCATCCTCTATTGGAACATAGCGCTTGCAAAACCGCGCATGTGCAGTGGCAAAGGACCGCCTAGTTTCCGCCCAACCCGGGGCGTCATATCCGCCATTGAACTGCGCATGTACAGTGCAGAGGAACCTGGGAATTTGAGCAAGCAGCCAATCATAATTGTCCACCCCAAAGGGTATATAGGTGGGGCAAAGTTCAACTCGCTCTCTCTCTGCCATGCTTGGGAAAATAAAACACGTGCTGCGATAGAATCCTGCGTGTTCGCGTGAGTTCCTGCGGGCGGGGATGTCGCGAGGATTACAGGTTTCTGTACGTGCTCCCAGCAGTTGCTAGATGATGCCTATCGATGACAACTGGACTAAGCACCGATCTATGAGTATAGCAGACTATCATTAGTAATCAGTTTATTTAACTCTTTTCAGTAATGTCTGATTCTATCCTGGGTCTCTGAACAGTCCTGATGATGGTTCCTGGCCATCCAGGGAGTGCCAGGCATGGGATCCTTCTCATGGCATGGGCCTCAATTTGGACCAGTCATTGGTTGGCTACTCTTACAAATTCTGTGCCAACATTACCCCAGCAAATCTGGCAGCCAGGACAGATTGTAGGTCAAAGGTTTTGTAGCTGGGTTACTGTCCTAGTCCCACTGCTGAGAGCTTTGCCTGGCTATATAAGATGGCTGGTCCAGATCCCCCATTGCCAGGAGTCTCTGCTAGGAGTACTCTCATAGATTGCAGGGGTTTCCACTATACTAAGTTTCCACATCACCCCCCAAATGTGCCCCAATTCTCATTATCTCACCCAGTACTCTATCCCTACAATTCCCCTTGCTCCATAACCTAATAATGAGATGGGGAGAGCCTGAGATTCCAGCTCTCAATTACTAGGTTCTTAACCCTGCTACTCAGTTGTGCACTCAGCAATTTTCTTCCCTCTGCCATTGCCATTGACCCCTGAAACCTGACTTCTGCCAACTGAAACATGGGGGAAGTGAGTTCTGTGGCTGCTGACTGTAGCCCCTTGCATAATGGTCTCTAAGCCTATCTAGCCAGCAGTAGGCCTCACCTTCCTCAGACTCCTCTTTTGACCCTTTGTTTTTGCATGATCCCATCTTCATATTAGCCCACAGCTTCGGAACAGCTATACATTAACTGTTAGGTCAGTAACAATGTTTGGAAAGACTTCTCCCTATAGGCTATCCTCTCAAACTCCCTAAGCTCTCAGTAGGGAGGTAGAAATTGTACATAAATTGTTTCCAGAAACCATGCCATTCACAGACTATTTATCAACCTTGTGGAACAAAGGACACCGTGTGGCACAGAATTATGGGGATTCCTGTTCATTAGAAGCAGGATTGACAGCAACAGCTTATTTCACAGGGTCCTCTAACTGGTCATTAAACCCAGGGACTCTTTGATTGGCTCTGAGTTGGATACCAAAAGATAAAAGGCTCTACATTTCCCATCTTTAATCGCATGAGCCACTCAGCCTAAACCCAAGGCTTTACTGTCAAGCATCGTGCTACATGGATCAGAATAAGCTTGGCCAGATCAGGCTCACCCAAGCTATAGGATAACAGAATCAAGACTTGTAACTTTCAGGCTAGTGGCCACAGGCCAGCAAGAGCTAATCTTTCTCTAGCTTTGAGAAATCTGAAATATCATACCACAAAGAAAAATAGCCATTGTGGCAGCTGCCAACCACTGCAATGTGGAGTTGGTGTGGCTAATTTATTTTTATTTTCCAATTCTCATTATGTTTCCTACACTCTTCATTTTCAATAAACTGATTTTAATGAAAGACTTTAAGGAAAAGGGTTACTAAAAACATGTAAAAAATATTCTTTAATATATACGTGGTAATTAAAATGTGAGCATGTCCCGAGGGCAGAAAATGGATACCACTGTTAGGAATTTCAAAGCTAATAAATACAACAATATAAACACACCATTAAATTACATTGTAACCAACAAACAGATATATGAATTATTGAGCTACACATAAATTTAGGGACCTGACTGCAGCAAAGACCAAAAAGCAAACAAAAAGGAGAGCCAGACTAATTGAATAAGTAATGGAATCCAGAAGGGTAGAAGGTTTCAAACTGGGGTAGCTAGTGCACTGAAGCAAAGATTCTCAAGAGAAGAATGAAGCCCGGCAGGAAGCAGAGGACACTGTACACAGAAAAGCCTAGGCGTTGTTCTGGTAAATGTGCATTCTGAGTCAGGTGTCAGTGCTCATTTCAGTTTGGCTGTGAAGACAGCGTTTCACTTAGAACCTCAGCAAGGAAAATAAAAGTTGATTCTCTTCTGAATATGTGATACTGTAGATGGACACTTCTTTAAAGCCTACATTAGGACATAAGGGCACTTTCTAGGTCACAGGCACTCGCTCACATTAAACAGCTTTAAAGACAGACAGACTAACTGTACAGAAAAAGAAAGGCCAGACACTGGATAAGAGAAGCATGGGACAGGAATCCCCTGAACGAAGGAAAAAAGAACTCAAATCTCTGTCTCAGGCATCTATTTGTGCTCCCTGCCGAGAGTTTTAAAGCCAGGACAAAGACTGCAGGAGGATAGAGTGAACTGTGTGTGGAGGATGGCCACAGTGGGTGGACCTGAGGACCAGAGAGAAAGGAGCAGCGCGAACCACACATGCTGACCTCAGCAGGTTCCGCCATGCCTCGCCTATGTGCACGGGTATATAGAAAAGTACTCAACACTGAGCAGAGGAAAGAGCAATCAGACTTCACACGGGTCTAGAAAGAATTCCTGCTCCGCTCATCACTGTAGGAAACCCTCACTATACACAGGTTAGTCAGGTGCTGCTGTCCTTGGGTTGTTACCCCAGTAATTGGCAAAATGACTAAAATTGACTCTTTTCGCACCTAACAAAGTTTATATATATATAAAAAAATCTCCAGGATTGTATATGCGTCCCAGTTAATTTAAATCTGGAGCAAAGCTCAGGGATGTTCACAAGAAAACAAAAAATATCTAGTACACAAGGAAAAAAAAAATCACAGTAATTGCTATCTAGCAAAGAATACCAAGATAGAAAGAGGCGTGATAAGGAAACAAGATGGAAGCTACATGGTCAAAGACATTAACATTTACTAGCATGTAGCCCAGGATTTCTCAACCTGGGCCCTACCAATGTTTGGAGACAGGTAACCCTTTGTTGTGGAGGCAGTCTCACACATTATAAGACACTCAGTAGTATCCTTGAGCTCGGCCCACTAGATGCAGAAGCATACTCCCTACACCTGATATGACAACTAAAAACAACTCCAAATGCTGCCCAATGTCCTGTGCAATGGAATCACCTCTAGGTGAGGACCATGAAGATAGACATAAAGAAAGACATGCATAAGTTAAGAAAAAAAAGCATGGACAGAAGAAAAAAGTACTCCATTCAAACTGTATTAGTAAAAATTATAATACAGAGGTCAAAAATAATGAAATGAATAGCACATTAGACCTAGGAAAAGAAAACACACAGTGACTTTGAAGATACAGCAACAGAAACTTTTCAAAACCGAGTGAATAGAATTAAGAAGATTAGCTAAAGGGCTCTCCCAGCAGCTCCCAGTGACCGGAGCATGGTGAGTTGAGCATCACAGACGTGACCACATATGTTGGTGCAACAACGACTTCTACATCGATGGAGCTAGCCAAGAGCAATGTGGCTTGCATCAGATACTTTGCTGAGTATCTCCTGTGCATTCTTTTGTCATTCTGTGTTCGAAGCAACTCTGAGACAAGGTCCTTATCAGACAACTTTAAAAGAGCTGATCACAAGGTCACATAGTCACAGACAACAGAAGAATGAAAATCTCTTCTGTTCTGTCACCTGTGTTCTCGGGGTGACTGTCTTTCCCAACACAGAATGCTTAATTGAAGGAAGAAAATTTAGAGATATTTGAAGAGTTAAAATGGAATCCCAATGATTAGCTTGAATCAGGGAAAAAGAGAATGCAATTTAACAAACAAAAAGTGTATTACCAAGAAACAGAAGAAAGGTAATACGTATTATGTATAATTCTGACACATACACAGACCATGGAACTCTGGGGTTGTAAAGACTCTAAAATCTATCTCTTAGAAATACATGCGTGCGCGCACTCACACACGTGTGCGCGCGCACACAAACACACACACTTTCAAAAAGATTCAGGATAGTCACTTCCCCTCCGTCTTCTGAGTGCTTTAAATGGCTTATCAATTTCCCCACTGCTAGCTGGAGACTATGCTAAACACCAATTTTCATTCCCTCTTTAATCCAACACTATGCTTCTCCTGAATGAACATGCAAACGTTGCTACCCCATGCTTGCTTAGCACATGGCAACATCTCAATAAATATTAGATGTTTCTATTGACAACCAATTAAGCCATTCAAGATGACTTGTGCATACAGACACAGAATCAGTCCCATAGGCCAGACCCATACTAAAACTGGCTCAGCCTTTTTTTTTTTTCTCGAAATAATCTTATTTACTATCAAGTGATCTAGCCAAGTCACAACGATTAGGGTAAAGAACAGATGTTCTTAGGATTATTTCCCCTCGTGTAATATGTTCTTGAAGCTCCCTCATGCTAAAGAGCCTAACACTCAAGCAGAATGAAAATAGAACAAACATTTCCCCACAGATAACATTCCTGTGTTTGCAATGTTTTTCCCAGGGGTGAGCTGATAAATGTGATCCACATGAACGCAGTCACCGAGGCTAAGTGAGCCCTTCTTTACATGTAGCCATACCAAAGGCTGCCTTTAATGGCTTCATCCCCATGCTCTGCTCACACAATTGACATGCTCAGTTAGATGACTTCTGTCATGTAGAAAAGTGTGTCTTTAAAGAGTTTCTGCACCAACCCTGGGCACCAACATTTCCTAATGTTTATGATTTGAGAGCAGAGCTTGCGTGCCACAGTGCTTGGTCACACGGAGGTGCCTTTTGCTTTGGCAGTTCACAAGATCCTCAGTTTTATTTAATGGCTTAACTGCTTCATAATTGCTCATATTCAGCTGCTCCTAAGCCTGAATGGCCTCAGCTTTTAATATGCCTTGTCTAATTCTTAGCCACATCAATTCACACAAGTAGCTCATCACCGCTCTGAAATGCTAATGCTTGTCACATATTTCAATTGCCTCTGGAAGACCTTGTTCTTATGTTCATAAATCGTGATAACATTACAGGACCTTTGGTTCTCTTGCCCAATGATTGTGTGTGTGTGTGTGTGTGTGTGTGTGTGTATTGCACATACACAGTCATATATAAAAGGCCTATTTCCTCTAAGACCTATTTTAGAGAATATAAATGGTCAATGCCCTGGTTTGCTACTCACCCTGAGCAATGTGACTTAACAGTCTTTCATAGCACTACAGTATACTATAAACAGAGAAGAGAATAGCCTCTCTACTTTCTATGCTTAGTTGTATATTACCCTCTCTTCCTCTGGATTATACACACATTGAATCACCTGAGAGTAGGATAAGGGGCAGTCAGGAGGGACTGGGTGACCAGAAACTACTTTGAAAGATAGTATCTGGGTTGAAACCTGAAAAACTAGACTGATGAGCTGCAGTAAAACTGGTTCCTTACACACACACACACACACACACACACACACACACACACACACACACACGGAGAACAGCAGGCTACATGGTCTGTACTGCATGACAATGTCTGGTTTCTACAGTGGTACAAGTGATGACATCATCAGAAAGGGGTTCAAGGACAAGGAAAGAATCCAGAGTCACCTGTGCCAACTTTATATGTGTGGGCTACACAATAAAGCACCCCACAGAAGAGCAAGGAGAGATCCACAGAGATCCTCTACAGTGATGGGGCCGGAGGTCTAGGTCTGTGTTAAATATTGGCTGATGGGTTGATATTAGTCTGACATACTATCCTTTCTGATTATATTAGAAGGCTTCCAATCCAGAAACTATTTCATATGCCACGCCTCCACTTTGGTTCTCATTTACAGTGCATCACCTTTCAGAGTGCAGAGACTGTCAGATGGCTCATAATTGCACATCCAGCCCTCAAACTAGGCCCACAACATTCAGTGTGCCAAACAAATGAATTACCAACCTGGTGTTATCACCAATTTATACTAGTTGTCAATGAGACCGTGGCTCTTGGGCCTCAAAGGGAACCTTTATAACTAATCTATATAATTCATATTTTCTTTCTTCCTCTTTCTGTTTGATTTTATGTTCCATGTACTGCCCATGCCTCAGACTGAGATTCTACTAGCTTGGCCTCTCAGATGCCTACCACCACAACCATTTTTATAAAATGTCTTAAGACTTCATGTATGTACCTGCATGTGCGTGTGTTTGTAATGTGCATGTACATGTGGTATATGTTTGTGAATGTGAACATCCTCTGAAGCCAGAAGAAGACATTAGATTCCCCTGGAACTAGACGGCTATATAAGCAATCTGAAAAGGATGCTGGGAACCTGACCTCACATCCTTCACAAGAGTAGCAAGTGCTCTTAACTGCTGAGTCATCTCTATAGCCACACTCATTAAAAGCTTTTATTCATTTGTGTGTGTATCATTTGTTTACTGTTGCGCTGAGGACAGGATCCAGGGCTTTGCACATGCTAGGCAAGTGTTCTACTAATGAGGTACATCCCTAGCAGTATCTATTTTTTAAAAAACAAATAAGATTTCCTATAATAAACAATTATCATAATGGCCCATATTCTTTAAACTATGAGTGCTGGACATGCAGACTCCATGTAACTCCTCTCTTCCAACACCAGGCCTCTCAGAGGCCCAGATCAAAGCAAAAGCAAACCGCATTGGCCACAGGAACCATCTATCAGGATCTGGTGTCTGTCTGGGACATCTTCCAACACCACCATGGGGTGTGTAGGAAGACTAGGCACCTGGCATCAATCTCCAAGTCCTCCTCTTCCTTATACCCTACTCTAGGCAGAGTGGGTACTTCATTTCTTTTCCAGTATCTGATCTCTTGCGGGACCATAGATGAAAGATTCGGAGTTTGTTTTCATTTCATTTTCCTGTGACCCAGAACCTCTCATTTTCAGGACACAATCATTCAGGGAAACAGTCACCATCACCAAGAATTATCCAACCATTTCCAGGTCATGGTGCTCCCTAGAAACTAAAACATAAGGCACTTGACAACACTATGATGGATGCTTCCACAAACATTCCAGTGAAAGCATCGATCTCTCACTGCTCAAGTACTTGCTACCTTTAATAACACGTTATGATAGAGGACGTTAGCAAAAACGACTGTTAGCTTAAAACTGTATCCTGTGAGTTATAATTTTTCTGCTATGGAAAATATTGCTTAAGTACATTTAAGTAATAAATACAGATGTCCACTCTCCAGGTACATTTCTTTTTTTTCCCCCATAACTTGTGTAGCTTTCTACAAGCTTGGGTGTTTCCAGGGTTGTCTTCAGCCACCAGTAACCAAATATTTAACAAGGTTAAAATATTATACACTGGTCACTCAACAATGGATGCAGACAATGAACCATTACCTTATATAATATATACTTGTCTCAATATTGATACACATGCATGTGCTTCTCTTTCTCAAGCATATACTGAATGATAATTTAACATTTGAGCACCACACTTCAAATCATGCTTACTTAGAAGTATCAGAACCCCAGACATTTTTACAAGAATTATAGCTAACAGGCCTTGCCTGGGTCTGGTTTCTGCTGTGTTTCATTTTTTCAGCCTTTTTAAAGAAAAGAAAAAGTGATCTGGGAGGTTTCCATAGCATTCCCCAAAAGGCTTCACCGTCAGTTTTAGGTCCTCTTCTGCAGTTTTTATGTGAAATGATTTTCAAGATGGAAGGATCAGCTTTCTTCCAACAAGAAAATTGCTCAGGCCTTTAGGAAGCAAAACCATTCTCCTTCTGGCCACCATCAGATAAGAGGGTGGCAGACTGGTGGAGACAGAGCTGTCAAGTCTGGTAACAGTCTAAGGAAGGCAGAGTGATACCGGAAAGTTTACCAACATGTGTATCTAACTTCTGTTCTGGTTGTTGGCACTCGTGCCTTGATTCGGCCATGTCTCTTTCAATCATTTTTGTCTTTGACTTTCATTCAGGCTTTTAAAATTTTTGACTTAAACCATTTCAGATCCATCTTCTCATGCTGTTAGGCCTTTACACACTTTTTGCCAATGAAACTGAGTCTTCCACCAAAGAACGATGAAATTTATTAAAGAAGCCGAGGCAGGCAGAAGCATTGCTTCTGCGTGATCTGAGGATTCCAGGTGAAATCTTGAGTGGCCCTACAGGAGAATTTACCTCATCCCAGTGATCAGACATGCGCTGAACCAAAGCTGCTGTCAGAGCAGACCAAAGGAATGTCCTTTTAGACCAAATGACCTTTGCAAATTTGGGGACAGCTGGCTTAAATGAGTAGGCTGAGTAGAAACTTAATTATTTCTGGAGAAAATTTCAGAGCTGTTCTGCACACTTTGAAGACCAGGAATTAGAGTCACTTTTAGAAACTGTTTGATCTATATATAGGGGAAAGAACTATATAGAGGAAGGAAGCACTGAGCCAGGTCTATATGAGGCACAGCAAAACCTTCTCTAGTAAATTTTTGCATATGGAGCCAGGCTGGCGTTACATTGAAATGTTCGAGGCTGATAGTGAGAGCATCCAGACACTGCAACGGGTCTTGAAAAGACCACAAATCATCAGTATAACATTTGAGAATCCTTACAGATCTTAATGGGAACAGAAAAGAAAGCATCTGGGGATGATATTTTATGCATGATCCCAGCACATTCGAAGCTGAGGCAGGAAGATTCTTACTACTTCAAAGCTACGCAGGGCTGCACAGTGAGTTCCAGGCCTGAATAGACTGCTAAGTAAGACCTTATTGAAAAAACAAACCAACAAGTAAACAAACAAAAAAGCAAGCAAGTAAACATTTAAAATGCTACAAAAGCTAAAAAAAAATAATACATAGACAGCAATGAACAAGATTTCAAATGTCTTCTTTGTTTAAGCCAAAAAAAAATCAAGCAAACAAAATAACAACAACAACAACACACACACACACACACACACACATCTGGATTTGAGCTGCAAGTCTGATCTGTGCAATCTGTTTTGGTGAATAACATCTAACTTTTCTTTTTATGTATTTACAGTTAAAACACATACTCACTTGTCATAGTCAGGGTTTCTATTACTGTGATGAAACATTGTGAATAAAAATCAAGTTGGGAAGGAAAGGGCTTATTCACCTTACACTTCCACAGCTCTGTTCATCATCAAAAGCAGTCAGAACAGGAATTCAAACTGTAGAAACCCGGAGGCAGGAGCTGATGCAGAGGCCATGGAGGGATGCTACTTACTGGCTTGCTTCCTATGGCTTGCTCAGCCTGCTTTCTTATAGAACTCAGGATCACCAGCCCAGGGATGGCCCCACCCACAATGTGCTGGGCCCTTCCCCATCAATAACTAATCAAGAATATGCCCTACAGCCAGAACTTATGGAAGTATTCTCTCAGTTAAGGTCACTTTTCTTCCGATGACTTTAGTTTGTATGCCAAGTTGCCATAACACTAACCAGTACATCATCCTTTGCTTCTTAGTCATAGGTTCTTTTCTACAAGGATTCAGGCCATATTTGATGCATAAAGCAGGTCTATCTGTGTCCTATTCCCATGCACAGGAAGCCTAGACTTGGGGGATGGCACCCTTACACTGAGTTGACAGTGCACACATGTCTCCAGGAATCAGTTAGTGATTCATTTTTCCAGTGTAGCGTTATTAGTTTAGAGTCTACTCACGATTGAGTCCCATTGCCATAGTTAATCAAAAACATTCCACTCTGTCCTCCTCTAGAGGCTATATTTGCAAGTAGGATTTGACAGAAATATTTAGCTAACATGATATTTCACTGTGTTAAGATAGGCCTTATTCCAATGAGAATAAGAAGATCCCATAAGAAGATCCCAGATCACAGAAGGAAGGCAGTCACAGACTAACAGAAACAACGGTAGAGCAGGCTGCCTCAAGCTAAGGACAGTTAGCACCAGCAGAAGGTGGAGAACGTTGGGACCAAGAAGATCTCAGACGGTAAGGTAAGATCCCTAAGACCTACATAAAAAGCCAGGCATGGGCAACATGTACGGCATCAGATCCTAAGGCCTTACTGGTCATTCAGTCTAGCCAAAACATCAACTCCATGTTTAATGAGAGACTCTGCCTGAAAAAAAAGCAAGGTTTAGATTAAATAAAGAAGATATCCTGACATCAGCCTCTAGTGCCCACAGGTACAAACACACACACACACACACACACACACACACACACACACGCACGCACGCACGCACGCACGCACGCACGCACGCACGCACGCACGCACGCACGCACACAAAGCAAGTCCAATATTCTTGAGAATTCTCCACCAGAGCCTATGGAGGCCACATGCTCTCCCCACACATCTAGAGTCCTCTTCCTAGCTCTAGAGAAGGGTGAATTTTTCCATGAGCTGGCAGAATGGACCTGGGAAAGCTTAAATTAAAGGGTGTGCTTGACAGTCTGCACATCCAAACTTCTCCAAATCTAAAGCTTTTGCTTGCTGACGACATGAATGTTCCACACCTGACATAAGAAAATGGATCTTAGTCAAAGCTCACACCACAATTAAGTATGTAACTTCCTTCAGGCCAGGTGTAAAATGTATGCAGAAAACAAATGAATTTTGCGTTAAATTTGAGTTCAATCAATCATCGAGTCCAATCAATCCCATATCTTATTATGTAAATAAATTAGTTTGAAAAATAAATAAAATAAAAAAAATAAATAAATCTGAAAAATAAATAAAAAAAAAAATCTGAAATTCAACACACTTCAGGTCCCAAGCATTTAAGACAGGGGATGGTCAAGGTGCCATTTTTAAATGGCATGCTAAAAATACAAACATTTTACAAGTGTTTGTATTTACTGAGATTTCACAGTTCTGAGCTCATAAGTGATCAACAAGCAGTGTTTGCTTACTAACACAAGGAGGCTTTATGATGATAGACAGTTAAGAGCTGGCCTTCCAGTGGAGACAAGGGACCCTCCTCAAGATGTCTATAAGGTTTTGAAGAGACAAAGACAGACAAAGCCCGAGAGGAGAACAAAAGCAGAAGAGTCCACGGAAGCTTTTATTTATGGTGCCAACTGCTTCACCCAGCATACTTCCTATTCCAAAAGCAACCTCACACCTACGTGGTATTTTCTCCTGCTCTTTGAATGGAGCTGCAGGATGCTAAGCAGAGGTAAGAATTCTTTTTAAGAATCACTTTGCTTTGAGCCTTTGATATGCTAATTTGGCCACTAACTTCCATGACCATGTATGGCTTTCGAATTTCCCATATTTATTTGATCATCGATTGCTCTGAATTTGAAGAGAGTGTCCGGAGGGATAATATTTAAGTTATCTGGTTTTGGAAAGCTGACCTAATTAATTGCCCTTACCTTCCTTCCCTCACCTGCTTCCTTCCCTCTTTGCTTCCTTCCTTTTTCCCTTCCTTCCTTCCTTCTTTCCTTCCTTCCTTCCTTCCAGGAGAATCTTTGGGCTGAAAGTAATAGCAAAAAAAAAAAAAAAAAAGATTCTGAATGGCTTATGTAGTAAGAATTCATTTCCTACACAAATAAGTTCTGCTGAGTGAAGAGAAGTTATGAGAGTGGCTCACAGGCTCCCACAGTGCTCTTGTGAATGCCCCGGTGCTTTGCCCCTCCTCCTGCCTGCTATGGGGACACCAGTCATCTGAATCATAAAACCAATTTTCAAACACCAAAAATAGTGAAAATGTTTTCCTCTCCTCCTCTGTCCCATTTACTAACATGAAGACACTTTATGATGATTGTGAAGGCAAACCTGCTCAAGTCACCTTATATCTCATTGGCCAAAATCATGCCATACTTCATCTTGATCTCACCATTGGCAAAAGAAGGAAGGTTCAGCTTGCATAGATGCTCACGTGGCAAATGTTTGTGGACTGGGAATGGCCCTTCATAAGAAATGAGTCCCCCTCCACCCCAGTGTGAAAGAAAACTCAATGACACTGTCACTGGTCAGTGTGCTTCTCAAAAGCCACACCCTTCTTCTATACCAGAGAGCATCTTCCAAAGAACTAGATCATGCTTGCCTGTGGGTTTAAGTGATGATGACCTAAACCATCCTGGAAATCCCAGCATGTTTTCCAGATAACAGTTGAACATCACGAACCCCAAACATACAAAATCTGAAATGTTCATGCCTAAATCCTAAATATTTTTGAATGTCAACATAATACTAAAAGCAGAAAAATCTACATAATGAAACTATTGTGCACAAAATTATTCTTAAAATACCATAGAAAATTACGTGCAGGCTATGGGTGTAACGTTTATCTTATAAAACATGAATAAATTTTTTTGTCTAGACTTAGGTCTTATCCTAGATTATACCCCAACACAAAATCTGACACCTAAACATCTATGGCTCCAGGCATTTTGGATGAGAGACCCTCAGCTCTACAGGCTTCAGACTCATACATTTGAGTTGTCATAGACAGCTCTGACCTATGAGATAGAAGTGAAAGTCTTCTGGGACCTTTGCGTAGATTCCTATGTCTATCAGTGTATATGGGGGTGGGGGGAAGGGGATGGATACCTTAAACCATTTCATCTCCAATCTGTGCTCACCCTCACTTCTCTGTTATTAAATACAGCTACTTCATCAGGCATTGTGGCAAGTGCCCTGTGATTCTGAGCTAACTAGCTCAGGACTAAAACATCGAGGCCCTAAGAAAGATGAGGCCCCTAACAGAATAAACTTGTTTCATTGATGTTACCACTGAGCCACTCAATTTACCCTGGATTTCTACCCTGAGAACACTCTTTATATAAACCTCTGATCAGCCTGAACACACGGAGAACACAGAAAGTAGAACTCTGGGATATGGACATTCTTGAGTGGAGATATTACCACAGCTAAATTAATCAACTGTCCTCCATCCCAAATGAAAAATATGTACACTGGTTTGGATAGTATGTCAATGGTAGTCAGGAAAGCACACACCAAGGTAGATTTGTCTAGAACGCTAGTTTTCAGGTATGTCAGAAAGATACTCAAAGGATCTATGTCCTCCTTGTTGGGAGGACTGGAGACAGGGCTTCCCTGCTGTGATGCAGGCAGCTGAAGCCCCTTGGAGATAAAATTGTGAGAATGAGGCAAGGGCTTTCTCAGAGAATCACAACAACTTACCCAGATCTTGTAGACACAGGACTGTGGGAAAGAACTAGGCACATAGGCTCCATAAACCCTACTTAGCCCAGGATGGTCCAGGTACCAAACCACTTTTTTTTTTTAAATATCTCCTGTCGCTGTTCCTAAGCTGAGCCTTTATCTCTGACTCATTGGTGACCATAGTTTTGTAACATGCAGGCCAAACACTGAGTTTGGAATTATATTTAAAAAGGGAAATGGAAGAAAACAGGAATGAAATGAGCCAAACTATGGCAAAAGCAAGCAAGTGCTTGGTGGCGTGCCACTTGCAGAGAGGAACTTAACAAGTATATGGAAGTACTCCACTCATCTTCCTCAAAATATACCACTTAAAGGAAGAAGTGGCATAGGAGATTGAATGCCTTCACCATGTGCTTCCAGCATGTTCAGTTAAAGCATTATTTGGTTCATTGGTGTGTACTGTGGTAGTCCAAGAAGCTTATGAAAACACCAGGAAGAGAAGCAATCAGGAGGATAAGAAGGAATGGATTTTCTAACAACAGGTCCCTGTAGAGGTTCTCTGGTTCCACAACCTTTCCTACTCAGCCAAGGAACAAAGAAATTAGCTTTGTGCCAACAGGAAAATCTGTATTTCTATAATTCCTCTCCAGTGCTTTTCTCAAGGGACTCATAATTTTAATTTCAACACAAGTTTGTCAGACTAGAGGGTGGGAAAATTTCAATCATAAATTATTCACATGGAAGCACATTAAGAACTTGCCACAAAAAAAAAAATGCATGACTTGAAATCCATGAAAGTGTTGTTTCCCAGATCTTCTAGCTCGGTGGTGTGTCCTTGGCGATTTGTCTGAGCTCATCAGTTAGCCTCAGCAGACACATGAACTTAAGAAAGGCTTAAGAAGGCTTTTCATTGCTGACCTTATCTAAACCTGGGATCTATCAGGATCGACAAGTATTCACCAATACAGCCCATGCTTTCTGATAGTTTCTGCTTCACTTAGTGACTGGAGGTTTTCCATATGCAGATGACCTCTGCACCACAAGAAATAGGACCAGGGGAGGTAGGAAGGCAGGCCCCAAAGGCACTCCAGACTTTAAATGCTCCCTCACCCCTTCCTTCCCAGCCTCCTGATCTTCATTGGCTTTAATCTACAATCCCATAAGACAGCAGAGTCATTGATATCCATCTCTGTGCCCATGACAGGCATTCCGTGGCTCCTCGGCTCTGCTCTGCAGTCATTAGGCAATCCTCTGTCTATGTGCCCCTCACTCTCCAGTCCTGTGAGCTCAGGTCCCTCTGAATTGAGAGGTGATCAAACACTGGCAGAAACCAAGTACCATCAACTCTGTTTTTCAAAAAATAAAAAGCAAAGGACAGAAATGGTGAAAGAACATGAGTTTAGCTTTGATACAGAAAACTAATTTGGAAAGTTTCCATGTCATGGCTGAAACCAGCACCATCGTAGGAGTTTAAAGACCTCCAAACAACAATGAAACTGATCAATGCAGCTCAACCCTTCTGCTGTATAATCAAAAGATTTAGGTCAGTCAACCCTTGTATTCCCTTCTAGATCCAAGAGTCTATGTTTGGACAAGATTAATAGATCAGAAAAGATGGGCAGATAAACTCCTATCTATAAACATTTATACATCACACAAGACTGGGAACTTAGAAGAAAAATCTAAGATGGTTAACTTCTTTTCTTTTCTCTCACCCCTCTGCAAGAAGCGGATTGACTAGAAACTCAGGAGAAAGTATGAGTGTATAATATTCCTAACAAGTAACCATTTTCCTATCAGTGAATATTAAACAATGATGTGGGAGGAGGACCCATATCCCTGGGATCAGGTCAGAGTTCTGCAGGCTCTGCCTCCCAAACCAGAGGTAGTGAGCTTCATTTGATACATGTATGCTTGCTTCGTCAGTCACTATTTCCAGATGTGATGGGCAATTGTTCTCACCAATGTGAGCAAGCATCTTCTGATCTGTTAAGGGGTCTGATCAGCAGAAGGTGGAAGAATGATGTGTTCATCTGTCTTTGCCAGGATGCCCATCTTCTCCATCCTGAAGTACAGTGTTCTTGCTTTTCACACTGAATCACAGCACCAACCCCTCAGCCTGTTAATAGCAAAATTTTATTTACACAGGGGACTTCTTTTGAAACTCTGGTTTCTATAATGAGTCTCCATTCTTCTGTGCATGTGTTCAATTCTATCTGTGCATTTGTGTGTGTGTGTGTGTGTGTGTGTGTGTGTGTGTGTGTGTGTGCATGAGAGAGAGAGAGAGAAAAACAGAGAGACAGAGAGAGGCAGAGAGACAGAGACAGAGAGACAGAGAGAGACAGAGAGAGAGTGTGTGTGTGTGTTCAGGGTGGTTCTGCTTTTTTTTTTTCTAGAGAACTTGTCTAATCAATAGCACATTACCAGTTTGTATCCCTTTTAAGACAAATCTAGACATCTAAATTAAAATTCTTAAACTTAAAGTATATATAATAAAATAGACATCAATGCCCTGGGTTATCTTGAAATACAACACAAATTACTTATATACACACATGTGTATGTTTGTGTTTCCATTTAATAGTGCTGTTAGTTGGAAAATAAGTGTAACAAGCATATAGATGTCTGTGTTTGTCCAGTAGAACAGGCCAGCAATAAGTAAGACTCACATTGACAAATATGCCCTCAGTTTCCCTGGAATAAACTTTTCCTGGTGTGAGAACAAAATGCCTGAGTTTGGGTTCTTTAAAATGGGAAAAAAGGTTATTTAGCTTACAGTTTTGGAAGCTGACAGTCCAAGATTACTTGTTTATACATATTCAGCCTCTGATGAAGACTCATAACAGATGCCATTACAATGATAGGAGCTTGTGGAAGTAATCTAATGGTAAGACAGAAAAACCATAGTGAGACAGGAGCCAGATTTTCTCTGTTTACTATGGCTCACTTTCACAGGAACTAACTGTGTTGCCAGGGTATTGCCTCTTCTAAGTGACAGAACCTACCAATGATGGATTCACATCCCAGTAGCCTCCACCTTCTGGCACTGCCACACCCAGGATGGAGCTCTTAAGTATGAACTTTAGTATTCAGTGTGCATGATCCTCGACTCCCACCCTTCAGTCAGGCTCCACTTCCTGGAAGTCAGCAACTTCCTCTCACAATAGGGAAATTTATCTGCTAGTGGTTTAAGGTATTTCTATTCTAGAGTATATTTGCATATAAGTGAAACTTTGTGGTGTCACCTTAGGTTTAAGAGACTACGAAAGATATGAGGGAAGGAGCGGGTGGAAAATAGGAAAGTATTTGATGGCAGATTCTCAGTTGGCCAGCAGATCCCTCTGTCAAAGCCCAAGGGAAAGCTGCAAACAGACATCAAGGAATTGAAACCAAAAACTGTCAACTGCTGAACTTGTAGATTTCTTTTAGGTGCCAGTGACAAAAGTATAATTCAAATCAACATATGTAGACATGGGACTTCACTTGCTCATGTCACTCAAAAAAGAAAGAAACAATATATCTTGGGAAGAGTGGGGACATTACCAAACTCTTGAAACTACAAGGCTCTTCCTCCTGTCTGCCATCAACTCCAGTCTCTCTGTTCGTTGACACCCTACAAATGCTTCTGACAGTTTCTAAGCCTTTCTCTGGCCCACAGTCCACCCAATGAGAGGATTGATCAGGCAAGTTTAAATTATCCTTTGACTATATAGATAATCCCCAAAGATGGCTGCCAGGACTAGCTGTTTTGTCAGATAGGGCTTGGGAGTGTAGCTAGGAAGGGCACTGTGTTCACTATGAGCAAAGAGATTGGGAGAACGAGGGATGCACTGAGGGCCACAGCTACCAGGTGTCCTCTGTGCCCTCTCAGAGCACATGGTTGCTGACAATTTGACATCTTCACTGTCAAGAAAATCCTCACTCCTCAAATCTGGAATCCATTGCTTCTTTCAGTGGACACTAGTACGTAGAGTATATAGTCCCCTTGGGTTGAACTGCCACGGCAGTGAAGCAGCAGCAAGCAGCACTCAAACAAGGGGAAGAAGGTGGACGATGTAAACACTGTATGGGTACCTACAGGTCTATGCTTCTCAGAGCTTCTCCAGGAACTCTTGGAATTACTCCAAGGTGGGAAGGCAGCAAGACGGGTGTTGCTAGAGGCTTCCAAAATCATACTACTCTTCAACTAGGAAAACAAGAACAATTGTTTATATGAGACACAAGGCAAGGGGCAGAGAAGAAGCCCAGGCTTCAGGGATGGCCAATTTTCCCTCCACTGTTTCATTGCTATGTCACTAGGTAAGTGATGGTAACTGCTTGCCTCACAGGACTCTTTAGAAAGAGTGTTTCCCTGACAGATATAGAAACAACCTCCTGGTAACTAGAATTCCAAAGTAAAAAAGTTTCCTATGATAAAATTGTAAATATTCAATCATAGTTCAGGACAGAGAGCTACAACTGACACAGTATATATACCATATGGACGTCTACCTCACTTGTGTGTCTACTATTCCAGTGGGAGAGGGATACATCCAACACTTACATTTGGACTGCTATATCTCTAAGAGTCAAGTTGAATGTCATCTTTTCAAATCTTCAAACTTTGGCTTAAGTAAAACATGGTGGTACATCTCTGTGACTCTGGCACACAGAAGATAGATATTGGAGGATCAGGGGTTCGAGGTAGGTTCAGGCTAACCGAAAATTTCAAAAAAGCCTGGGGTGGGCAGCAAAACCTTGTCTCAAATAACCAAAGGTGGTTACAACTAATTTGAGGTTTGAGAGATGGCTCAGTGGTTAAGCGGCCTCCCAGCTCTTCCAGGGGACCAGAGTTCAAGTCCCAGCACCCATATCTGGTAACTCAGTACTGCCGTTAGCCCCAATTCTAGGAGATTCAACACCCTCTTCTGGCCTCTATGGGAACCCACATATGTAACACACACACACACACACACACACACACACACACACACACACACACACATTTTTTTAATCTGAAATATAATACTTCATCAACCAGATCCCAAATCAGACTGCAGTTTGTGCCCAGCCCCAGTGATTCTTAGACTCTAAAGTTTCTTGAAACTTTGCTGGGGACATGAAAGGGGAACAAGAGATAAACTCCAAGATAACTGAGGACTGGCTCCCTAATAAAAGAGAGAGAAAGCATGGGGAAATTTACGCTGTGCAGCCCAGTGTAATAGTCCAGCGCATCTCAGAGGCTAATGATAACACCCAGCTGCTCTCCAAAAGACCAAAGCAAACAGACTCATCCTTGGCCACCTGCCATGGCTCCGCAATAATAGAGAGACAGGAGTCAGCCAGGTTAATTCAGGGCACCTGCCACTGAAGGTGGCAACGTGCTAACAGTGGTCTTACCCCTGCGTGAGGCCAGAAAAATGTCAACCCGCTCCAGGATGAAAAGCAGTCCCTCTGAACTTCTGAAGGAAGGCATCCTCGGGTTGTGAATGCAGTAAGGGTCCCTCCCCCACCCCTTGGAAGTTGCTAAACTTGTTACTGGAAAGAGTCTGATTCCTTAGATTGTTCCATATGCCCAAAGCTGACAGCGACACTGGCACACCATGATTCCCCATTTCTAAACTGTGTGTGGAGACGCAACTAAGCGACTTCCATGTCACATCCTGTTCTCTCAACCCAGCTCTGACATTTGCAGAGAACTCTTCCAAAGGGGGAAAAATATATTAGGCACGATAGAACTCAGTCTTTTCCCTTTAAGCCATCTCTTGCTTTAACATATTCTTCATCAAAGATACACTAGAAACACTGTCTAGTGCGTAGAGAAGGTGTAATTTTTCAGTTTCTCACTGAGACGCAGGTTGGCAAATAGGTTAATTTTAACTTCACAGATTGCAAGGTGTGTGAATAGAACAGCTATATCAAGAACAAAATAGAGCTGAGAAGAAAGAGCTGCTCTGAGCTACCAAGCTGTTTCATCGCAAAGGTCATGGAGGGCAGCGGGGAGTGAAACAGCACTCAATGAAGGAACCTCAATAATATGGGACCCTTTAATTCTCATCAGGGATAATGAAGAGCGTGGAACATGAGAGAGAGGGAAAGCGGTCTAAATTACCCGTATCATCCAAACGGCAGCTAATATTTATTGAGTACTTACTACATGCCAGGGAGCCAGCTAAGAGCACAGCACACATGATCTCAGTCCTCACACCAATTCAATGGAAAGGAGACAGTTCTGAGCTCTTTAATGGTTAGGGAAAGAAGGGATTGGGACTGAAATAACTGTAGCTAGCAGGTAGAGGTGAGGGCTGAATCCAGCGTGCCTGACTTCAGAGCGCATGTCCCGTTTTTCTACCTTGCGCAAACCCTCAGACAAGAAACAGCTTCATTTACTGACCCTTGGGTGCCAGAGCACTTAGTACAGTTCATGGGCAAGCCAACCTTTCACAGCCTCTTGACAGTACTCATTTGCTCTCCTTCAGAAAAACAAGCAAGCAAGGGGGGATGGGGGGGGTGGCAAAGGTAAAAGAAAGAGTTAAACATGTCACTGATTTAATTCATACTGGAACCAAACCACAGGAAGGGAGTCATTAACACCAGCAGTCAAAAAGATTGAGAAATAATTCCAAAGTATTCCCTGTTTCTCACAGAGGTATCAGACTCTGGGAAGGGAGTCATTAACACCAGCAGACAGCAAGATTGAAGGATAATTCCAAAATATTCCCTGCTCCTCAAGGAGGTTATCACACCGGAAGAGGGAGTCATTAAAATCAGAAGATAGTGAGACTGGAAGAGTTTTCAGTATTTCCTGAGCTTCACAGATCTGCAGAATCCAGCTTCCTCCAAAGCAGGCCTGTTTGCTTTGCCCTTTCACCCACCTAATTAGCCTAGACAAGGACATTACTTCTGATCTGAGATGGCAGTCCCCCACAGGACAAATAACTGGTTCTACAAGTAAGCCCGCAGCAAGACCTCGCCCCTCAGATTACATGCTATTTAAGGTTTAAGGCCAGTAAGGAGCAGGAACCTTAAGTCATTGGAAGGACTCAACTCTACTGACAACTAAACCAAAATACGTTAATTGGTTTTCAAATATCAGAAAAGTCCACAGAAGATTGTCATGCTCACCTGAATGGTGGAAACACAAGGGTCTGTGAGCCATTCAGAGCGAATGGTGTGTAAATGCTGAACAATGGCCCTAGCTTCAAGGTTAGAAAATGTATACAATACACTCCAGCATACGTTTTTCAATGATGATATAATTAAGTGAATCCGTGATAAACATTTTGTCAGACCCTTAGTATGGGAAGAAGACTTGGTGAATGATGACAGTGTTATTCCCACTTGATCTGGGGCAAGTCAGATAGAACAAGTACTGGAGTTATGTAGCCTTGAACACTAAATAAAAATCTCTCCTTGGATGAGGTCACAGCTATCTTAATGCCTTGGCAAAAGGAACTGCCATGTAAATCTTTTTATTATTATTATTATTATTTAATCTTTTTTTTACAGTCCAGTTGTTATCCCCCTCCAGGTCTGCCCTCTAACTGTTCCTCATCCCATGCCTCCTCTCCCCATCTCCAGGAGGGTGTCCTCACCCCCTGACCCCCACCCCACCAGACCACCCCACTTTCTGAGGCCTCAAGTCTCTCGTGGGTTAGGTGCATCTTCTCTCACTAGGGTCAGACCAGAAAGTCCTCTGCTGTGTATGTGCCAGGGGCCTCATATCAGCTGGTATATGCTGTTTGGTTGGAGGCTCAGTGTCTGAGAGATCTTGGGGATCCAGGGTAGTTGAGAAAACCATGTAAATCTTTTTGACAAAGTTTATCCCCTGAATGAACTCTGTCTTTTCCTGAAGGTTCTAACAGACATTGATGGGTTAAATGAACACTCGTAGAACCTATTGGCTAAAACTCATATTTTCCCCTTATGAATACAGGTAAGCTGTATTTTGCATCTTCCTCTGCAGGTGTGTGTGGCCATGTGGCCAATAGGAAGTGTCACATCTGTATATGGGTCATAAGACCCTCTTATACATGCCCTTCTCTACCAGTCCCTTATAAGCCAAGCATCAGCCCCACTCCTTAAGTGACTTCCTGAGAGAGGCCATCTTGCTGATCTGCTTGCTTTTCCATGTCATCTATCATATGAGAAACTAAGAAACATCTGGGTCCAGTATCTAGGTCCAGTATCATGAAAGTTAGCCAACCATGACTATCACAGACAAACTTTTCAGGCAAAAACCGTCTACAAATTCTACAAATTCACAATTTCATTTTGTGGATGCCCTGATGTGCTTTAGCTCTCTATGTAGACAGAGTCCTAATGTTATTTACATAGAAATGAAGTCCCAGAAAGTTGTCCTTGTGAGAAACAGGCTGATTACAAATCAGCATCTCTGAGAGTAACATCTGCTTCTAAGACCATTTACTTAAGACTCTTTTGGATAACCACTGGATTCCTGGCTATTGTAGCTTGAATAGATTTGGCTCCCATGGACTGAGGTGTTTGAATCTATTAGGGGGAGTGGCCTTGTTGGAGAAAGTGTGTCACTGTGGAAGTGGACTTTGAGAGGTTCCTCTTAGCTGCCAGAGGAAGACAGTCCTCTCCTGGATGCAGTCCAATCAAAATGTAGAACTCTCAGCTCCTCCAATGCCATACCTCCCTGGATCCTGCCATGCTTCCTGCCTTGAACCTCTGAACTGAGCCTCTGAACCTGTAAGCCCCAGTTAAATACTGTCGTTTAGAAGAGTTGCCTTGGTTATGATGTCTTTTCACGGAATGGAAACCCTAACCAAGAACCATCTATGGAGTCTATATACATGCAAAGAGTATCTTTCCTAGCCACAGGCCAAGAGGCTTCCACTTTAGTCTCTTGGGACAGTGATCACCAGTCTCCTTGAAGTAGTTCTACGGAACCTCTGAAGAAATTCTCTGACATCCCAATGGTAATAAGTAAGGCTGTGCATACTGTGTATTAATTCTTGCCTCAGCTGTGGGCATAAAAGAAATATCCAGTATCTTTGACAAGGTGAGAACAGTTAAAGCAGAGTGCACAAAATCCATATGAGCTAAATACACTTTTATTTTTTGATATCACTTGTAATTACTCATTTTGTAGTGATTTTAGCTACACATAGAATATCTATAGTATATAATGAAAGTACACAAATTATTTTCCACATATAAGAACACCAACCCCTCCTTTCCTTCCTCATTTCTGAAGAGCCAGAATTTTGAGGAAGTAATGTGATTCCTCATTTCTGATCCTACCCATGCTAGAATAGAAAATCAGAATATGGGAGATTTCTCAAAAATGGGAAGAGAAAAGGGAAGAAAAACAGAAGAGAAGGTGTGAGGAGAGGAAATGAAGACAGCAGAGCTGATCTTAGAGATGTGGCAGAGGGCTCCATTCACAGAGAACGTGGAGTAAAGAGTAGAACTGAGGTTTGGAGTGGTTATCTACACATTGGCTATAGGACTGTGTGAGGTGATATGCAGCCCCGACCCCAGTAGGCATGGACCAGCTCATTGGTCAATACATTACGAATATAGAATGTCTTTAATTCTCATGCTCAACTCACAATGGCACCCTCTGCAAACCATCACCTTCCACACTCAACATCTTTCACACTCTTTTTCCTGATAACCAGTCTCATACAGGAAAGGGCCTGTCACTTATTATTAGCACACCCCTATAATTTATATCACTAACAGATCCGTGGGTCAGAAGCTGGAACACTGTGGACTACCATAAACAAAAAGGCTAGATGAATGGGCTGGCTCTGGACAGCCAGTTGTCCTCTCATTCAAACCCTGCCCACATTAGACAGAGGCCCAAATTGGTGATTCTCGGGTGCTAACATCTCGCGGTACTTCAGTTCTTCCTCTGTTGCCTCTAGGCTTGATTTCTTTGTAAGTATGTCTTGAAAGCAAAAGAAATCTCATCTCAAAATGGATCCCCGTTCTGGATTTTGAGGTCTGCCAATAATTTGTACCATCTAAGGGCATCAGAAGCAGCTATTTTGACCATAGCCAGATGGCTGCAGCTTCCCAAATTATCTATATCTTCACTGTGACATTTTTTTTCCGCTTGTTGTAGGGAACTTTTTGTGAGCCTATTGGTACCATTTATTTCAGCAACAAAAATTCTCCCAAGGAACATCTTTTCAGCCTCCCCCTCAGTTTCTTTCTAATAGTTGACATTGTGAGGTTAAAATAATCTATTCAGTTCTATAATGCTTCAAAGAAACATCATTATCTTCTTGGTGGGTCATGCTAATTATCATACACTAATTAGCCTGGAACCACAGTCTCTACCTCAATATCCACCCATCCCCCATGATACCTCCAAAAAAAAAATCCTGACAAATGAGCAAACAAAAGCAAAGTAACATGTGCTGTATGTGTACTTTTATAGTCATATATTAAGTCAGCTTTATTTATGTCTAGAGATAATATACAAGTATAGATGTATAGACAGATATAAATAAAAGCAGATATAGGAAACTATGGGACTAAAGCACTAATACCTGAAGTTCACTCAAGGGTGGGTAGATGGAAAGAAGACTCTTTGGCCTTATCACAATAAACAGTAACCACCTGGATTATTAAAAAGATCTGATGTCCTCCTCCTCCTTCCCTGTTTCCCATGACAACGACATTGATGTTATTAGAAGAGGATATTTATGAGTCTATGTCTCCTCCTCCCCCTTCCTCCTCCTCTCCATCCTCTTCCTCCTCCTCTTCCTCCGCCTCCTTTCCTTCTTCTTCCTCCTCATGACAGCAACATTGATGCTGGTCTCTTCCTTGTCAAGGACAGGAACAGGACATGGTGACTGCAGAGTCAGCATGAAGCTGGCAGACTTTTGCACCCATTCCAGTTTTTCCCCTAGATCTTTATGCAGGCTGGTGTTACTCTGGTAACACAATGATAAATAATGCCTCTTCCAGTTCTTCAGCTGGCACTTTAGAGGGAGGAAACTAGGCAGAAAAGAGAAAGAGGACGGCTGGGTGGAGAGCAGAAGGTGGAGAATGTGATCCTAGAAGCAGAGTTGTTAGCTATTGGTCTACACCTTCCACACCTGGTTTCTTTTCTTAATCATAAATCCTTGGGAAATAGCATGCAGTTTAAGTTGAGAGACTGGCTTGAATTAACACTAGACCTTGTTTGCTTCAACTGGAAGTTAAGAAAAGCAATTCCCTACATGTCTAAAGCTACTCTGAAGGTTTGAGATGTTTATGTACTCACCATTAAACATTCCAATTTGGTACTAGCAGGAGAAAGTATATTGTGCTGAAATTGAACAAAACCAAGCAAACAGAACCACAGGGCTATAATCTCAGCAGGCAGGAGGCAGGAGGATTCAAGGTCCTCTTCAGCTATACACCAAGTTCAAGGGCAGCATGGGCTACATGAAACCCTGTCACAGAGCTAAGACACCAACAAAACAATTGAATCAAGATCTGTGTGACTTGATGTGGCATAGGTTAGTTATCTCACTCAAAATATTTCACGGGTAGGTGAGTCAATTGGCCATGGTGGTTGGTCTCCAAGGTAGCAGTGCTCATTCTTCAAATTCTAGGACCAAAATTTTAGCACCACTACTCTGGGACTGCAGTGTCAGGAGAAAAGGTCCTAAAGGTGCCGACCCTGTGATTCACCACCTTGGCCAAAATTTGTCATGGAACGTCTCCCCAATGTGAAAGGCACAAGAAAAAGTAGGCTGTTTACAGTCACCAAGAATAACTGATACCTAAAATTTTCTTTCACATGTTTATGTCAGGAAGCAGACTTAAAATGATGAAAAATACAAAAGACATAGATTATTTTGTGAGAAAATTAGGGGTCAAAGTTCTCCAATTCTAATACCATTTCTGTCACTCAACTTGAGAAGTGTCTTCCAAACATAAACCAATCTACTTTACCCATCTTGCGGGGGTGGGGGGGTGGTGGTGGTGAGAGTCAGATTGGACTTTGCAAGTAACAAAGCGTTCTTTATGCAGAGCTGTGACTGGAAAGCAGTGTGAAAGACAACCGCATTATAACTGAGCCATTCATTCATCGAGCAGTTACTGTTTTATAAAATCCATACTTCCCACTGGATTCTTTTCAGAGAGAAGTTGTGGATTTAAAGAGAAAGATGAACTTCAACCCATGTGTGGGCCACCTTGAAACAAACACAGGGGCAGTATCTATAAAAGCTAAAGACACAAAGAAGGCGTGTCTTAGACTCATGAATGGTATCTGAGGAGCAATGTCAGAGAACCAAGAGTAGTTGAAGGGAAGAGATCTCTGGTGGAGACACGATAAAGTCAGCTGACATGTGTGTCCTAGATCCAGGTACTAATAGGAAGCCACCTCTGGCCAATGAAGAGGAAGGTGACACAGTCAAAATGCTATTTAGCAGGATTAATTGGGCACCATATCTAGGATGATTTAGAGTAAAATAATGTTGAGTGAGAGGACCTCATGTAATTATGTCTCAAATAGAGCTAGAGGATGGGGAGGAAGAAAAATTGGCTGTGAAGATATAGATTAGCACATTGTCCTACTGATGAGATAAGGGATGAGAGAAAGGAGAGAAAGAGTGCTCCATGTTTAAAACTAGGAGATAGCAAAAACTAGTTTGTAATTCTGTCATATAAGGAAGGCTATCTTAAAATCCTTGACATAAGGGAGTTGTGTAATTACTTATTACTAAAACGAGGCCTAATGATAAATTGTTCACTTTAATCTACTTGAAATAGCCACATGTGTTTTCTGAAGGAAAATGAAATGTAAGGTTTGAGACACGTATTGCTCTATGTCCTCCCACCCCAACACCCCAGACTCACCTCCCCATCACCTCCATATAAACACAGATTTGATTGTGACTCTTATGGCCTTTGTTAGTACATCTAACACCACAGATTTGAGCCTAGAATTCCCAATAACCTCTCATACACCTTCAGGCTTCTCATTTATGCCTGCCTCAGTGCCCCCATATAACTCTGGGTCCTTAGGATACAACTTGTCTTACTCGGTTTGAGATTGGGACTCATGGGATTCATGTCCCTTCACCTCTACAGTGACCAGCTCATTCAGATTTAACAGGCACCTTCATTCCTATTCCAAATGAAAAGAATCCCAAGAGACATACCATATCCACACAAGCTGATCACTGCACCACAAACCACAGGTAGAAAGTATCCTAGCCTTTCTGAAATCCATTCAGTATTGATCATAGTGACCTATCAAATAGGAAGGCTGTGCTCACACTATTACTAAGTGCTATCTTTATGTGTATCATCTTAATAATCACAGCCACATGGTCAGAAAGATATCACTATTATAATTTTACAGATGAGGGAACTGAGGCCCAGAGAAGGTGAACAGCATATTTAAGAAACAGCAGTGTTGGGACTGGCTCCGAGGGGTCGAATTTCATTGTCCAATGGAGAGCCCAGGCATCAGAGGAACTAAAGTCCAAGACTGGCTGGCATTTCTACACAGTTGCCTTTAAACCAACCCCTACTTTCTCTAACAATGAGTTGTTTATTCTACATTCCAGATATTCTTAGAAACTGTTGAACTGAGTTAATTGATTGAAAGATATCTAATGTTGAGGTCGGGGAAGTATGCACAATGCAGTATCTAAGCTTGCTTTCTTTTGCTGTGATAAATACCGTGGCCCAAAACAACTTGGGCAATGAAGGCGTTATTTCAACAACGCACAGTTGTAGCCCATATGGAGGAAAGTGAGGGCAGGAAGCCAAGGCAGGAACCTGGGGACAGGAACTGAAGGAGAGGCCATGGAGGAGTACTGCTTCCTGGCTTGCTCAGCCTGCTTTCATACACGTCTCAGGACCACCTTCCCATGGACAGCACCATTCATAGTGAGCTAGGTCCCTTCCACATCAATTATTAATCATAAAATTGCCTCCACAGTTCTGACCTCAGGCCAAACTAATGAGGTGCTTTCTCAATTGAGATTTCCCTTCCCAGATTACTTGTAACTCTAGCTTATATCACAGAGACATGACCCAACCAGGGCAGGAGTCACAGAAGAGAATTCTTCAATAATTTTCACTGCTGCAAAGGAGAAGAAGGATGGTAATAAGGCTTCTCATCAGAGCTTAAGATAAAATTGCAGCAGTCTGACTTTCCCAAGTCTCACCTCTTTTCAATCAGATGGAAACCAGGCTCCTTTCGCAACATTTTTTTTTCCAGAACACTTCCAAGTATTACTTCTCATTATTCTTATATTATTCCATTTGCATTTTAAGCGTACAGTGTAAAGGCTTGAAAACAATGAAACATGCAAATAAGGAAGCTGAGAGTGTTCTTTGAGAAGTTAAGTGATGAAAAGTAAGAGCATTCAAGCTCTTTAAATGCAATACATTATCTATTAAATCGGCTTCTCTGCCTTTCCTACCTTCCCCCTGCTTTTGTTACACTCTGCCTTCAAAAAAAAAAATCACAATTGCATTTTTGGGGGGGTAGGGAAAAGTAACTTTCAGAGTGTGAATTGTTTATTTTTAATCTTACAAATATAATGTCTTTTTTTTTTCCAAAGGAAAGGAGTGTATCATGGATGGGCAATTCTATAGTTTTCTATTGATGCTATAGGAGGCTTTATTTAATTAACAGGGACACATATGACACTGGATATAGTGAAGATGAAGAGTAATCTTTCTTTCTAGGTCAGGGCCTGTGAATTCCACTAAGAACATTAACTAGCTGAACCATCATCACATGGTCATTCAAGTTTCGTTACAAACAGCTAGATTTTATAACTTCTGCTTGAAAATAGTCAGTTTCCAAATTGTTTGCTTTAATAATCTGCATGCTCTGGTGGGGGGGGGAGAAAGAACCAATTCTACTTTGTTTAACTGACTTTTGAAGTGCTTAAGATAGCCATCTATGCAGACACTACCCAGAGTAAGTGTGTCTTCATGACCACAGTGAGAACAAAAGCTACTGGATCCTTCTTCAAGGCTGCCAAGAAGGTAGTAAAATCTTCGATATTTATTTAGAGGCACCTCAAGTGTTCTCTTGGGGGACCATGCTCTCCTTCTCTTCCATCCTTTAGCCCTTTCACTCACTAAAAATGCTGATTCTACATCTGTTGTCCTTTGTAGATAATACTGAGTAGCATCGGCCCTCTGTGCATGGGTATGACTGATCTCAGGAAGTTTGGACATACTGGTGGTGAGTGACCACAAAGCAGATGATGCTTCTCTTCTGATCTGTCTTTAAGACTTTTACAACATCCTCATTTTTCACTTCTACCTCACAGGCCTTTCTTTCTCCTTTGGAGGGTTCATTTCTGACAGTTTCTCCAACCTGCACAAGTTAGAGGCCTAGGCACACAGGATCTTTTCCTCTCACGAGGACTTTATTATAAATTCAGATCCCCAAGATAAAAACAGCTTTACTATTTTTAAGTATAAAATTAATATAAACTTAAGTCATAAAATACAGAATTTTTTTTTTAAAAAAAGGAAAGAAAAACCCCATTCATCATCCCAACCAAAGATAGACTATATCTATACAGATTATATTTTATGCCATCATATATATATGTTTATATATTATGAGACCATACATACATGTTATTTTCCACGATTCTACTGAGTTACTGTGATTACTCAAAGCTCTTTCTGGAAAATACCTGGTGCACTCTCCCTGAGCCTTATTACAGAGGTATTGAAAAGACTATGCATTTAATAAATCAGGTCACTCAACATATAGAACCCAGAACAATTCTTCTAACTCCTTCTAGCCCTAAAACAGTAGGACTCTGTTAGGGGTGAGACCAGCTCTTGTCTTCCAGAGTCAAAGAACAGTCCTTGAGTATTCAGTGTGTCCAGCCAGCCAGCCAGTCCCTCTGCTGCTTATTTGTAAGGTTTATTTGCTTGTGTCTCTTCTTCCTTCTCCTACCTTTGTTTTCAAATGATTGTAATATCCTAATGGTAGTAAAAACTCTCAGCATCCCCAGGATCATATTAAATAATGACTCCAATAGCAAAAAAAGGTTCCAGGTCTCTCATCTCGGTTCTCTCGCCAACTGTATTTTCATATATTTCTATTTCCTCTTGCTGTAGGGTCACATTCTTAAGATTCCTTTAGTTTCTTGCACTTGCACTAACGTATCTTTCTTTTTATTAAAGCAATTTTATATAGCATAGTGGATTTTGTAGTGACATGTTTTTAAATTATCTCCATGTTGGTGAACATTTATTTATTTCTCAAGAGTTGTTGTTTCTTAGTTGATCTATTTTATATGGTAATTTCTTGACTTTCTCTAAGAGTTTTTGTTTTGCTGTTTCTTCAATGACTCTTCTTTGTTTCTACTGAAATAAGATTTGTTTGTTTCTTGTTTTCTATCTTTCTTATCTTTTCCTTTTTCCTGGCTATGCTGTAACATTTAGAAAAAAAAGTTTCATTGTCACCATGAAAGCCTACCTGCTTGCTTCAGGGGCTCTTGTGTGACAGGACAGCTGAGGTAGGACTATGTGTGAAGGATAAACTCACAGCCTCCCTGTATGCATGGAGGGTCAGAAGCCAAGCTCGAAGAACAATTATCTTATTTAATCCCTAAACAGAAAAGAGCTTCCCAGCCCCCAAAGAGACTCTACCTAGGATTTGTTCAATTTTTAGAGACCTTAAGTCTCAAAATAACGTTCTAGGTATAAATGACTCCTTGGGTTTTGCATTAATTTGAGGAAGGCAGATATCACTAATGGAGATACACAACTTTAACCCTGAAATCCAAAGATTCCTTAAAAAGCAAAATTGTTTCTTCCAAAAGTTTATGGGAATGATTCAAGGTCACAAACCTAAGATGAACTGACTGCAGCCATTACTTTTACATCTTAGTGTGACGGCATAGAATATAGCATGGACGTAAGGCCTTGCTGTGTCTACTTTGGAAGGCAGCCACTAGTTACCCTGTGGACAAAGGAAAGAGTTTGGGTGAGATGCGTTATCCAGTTCTCACTACAGTGTTTGTAAACTACATCCTCCTCCCAAGGGTATTCCATTCAAAGGACCTTCCCAAACCAAAAATAGCCATTCGAAAGACAAACTGGGAGTTATATTGATTTCCACTTTTGCACAGTTGTGTTTTTATAATTTATTTCTAGATAGGTATTTCTTAAAAATTTTTTTTAGCTTAAACTTATTAAATTTAAAGAAATCATTAATGGGGGCTGAAAAGATGGCTCAGAGGTTAAGAGCTGCTGTTCCAGAGGTGCTGAGTTCAATTCCCAGCAACTACGTGGTGGCTCACAGACATCTGTAATGGGATCCAATGTCCTCTTCTGGCATGCACTTGTGCATAAATAAAAATGTAAAGAAAAAAATTAAGTTACCACTGTGTGTATACACATGTGGGTGTGCTTTAAAAAAATCAATAATAAGTTTTAACTGGGATACTCTATTTTATAACAAGAAGGAAAATTTTTAATGGTTCAATGTTTTGGTATCATATGAAAATGAGTTTTCTTGACTTCTTCTGAGTTCTTTTATTCTTCAACTAGCTGTTTTGTTCTCTGTCTTGTATGTGTGCACACATGGAGCTGGGTCAAACTCAGAGCTAAAGACATGCTAGGCAAACACTGCCTTTGATCGATATCCCAAGTCCACCTTGGTTGCTTTTTTCCCCTGCCATATGTGCAATAGTCATGGAAACTGACTTTAAATCTACAGGAAAAAAAACCACTCATGGCGGAAAAAATTATGAAATGAACATTCATCCCAAAATGGCTCCTCAGCCAAAAATATACACACCAACACATATAATCCATCAGTTATCTCAGACAGGAGCGTACACTGTTTCCAGGTGCACACCAAGTTAGGAGGCAGAACTCAGATTAACCGCGCCCCGCCAACAGAGCCCAAACCTATTAATATTAAATCTGAGAGACATAGTTTAATTAAAAAAAAACCTAGACACTATTGTCAGACAGAAATCACCCCATAAAAAAGTAATTTATAACTCACGCCCTAATTAATAATTTACCTTCTAGGATAAAATAATTACCCAAAGTAATTACAATGAAAACATACTATTTCTTTCTTAAGTTTAAAACTGCTTAGAAGCTAGGATAATCTTGGGAAACAAATTTAACTATGGCTTCCTTTCTGTCAAATTTTATCCCTTTATTAATGTTTGTTTTTTTTTTAAAATCAGAGGTCCCTGTACTCACAGTCCACTTTGCTTGTAATTGTGACATCGCAAATAGCAAAAAACCAAACAAACAATAAAAAAAACTTCTAGATGTAATCCAGTATAATTCCATCTAAGAAAGATATCTACTCATTTAAAAGCATTTTAAAAGTACAACCAGATGCTTAAAGCTGAATAAGAGATTAAAATTGGTTTAAATTAGGCCACACAGAGTTACTGGCCTAGAACCAAACTCTGATTAAACAAGAGATGGCAAGGAGAGTTCAGTGTAAGCAGTATTTCCCAGATAGCATTGTTGTAAGAACAGGATCTCTGTGCCTATTTCGCATTGTCGTAGTTCCAGATTGTCCCACAGTGCCTGACAAATGGTTCATACTTAGAACTTGTATTTTGATTGAAAAAAATAACAAGTGTCAGAAACCCCATATTAATGTAAACAAATTGTGGTAGATGGTCTTCACCTAAGAAACAGGATAGACTTCTGTCCCAGTCTATGGGGACACTATGGCAGGAGGGATGCCGTAGTGCTGGGTAATAATTTTTCCCGGGTACTTACTTCTGGGAGTCACCAGCTTTAGGCCCACCTGACTTCTGACTTGTTGCCTAGGTGACCACATCCTTTGCCCAGGGTGATCACATTCAGGAGAGACAGATCCATGTGAATGCCAAGACCCTCAAGTCTGCAAATGTTACTCATGTTCCCAGACTCATCATGTGGCTGTCTAAGGACACGGCTGGAATTATTTCATAGATCACCTCTTCCTTCTAACCAGGGAAAGGGCTTCTTCTTTTTCAAATTACCAATCACAGGAGCATTCCCTAATACATCCCGTCTTTGTTAGTCCCCAGAGAGAAAGGGTACTTGCCGAGAGAACCCTGTCTGTGACCAGATGTGTCCTATAGTTGAAAAAAAGTATCTTAAAGCATGGATCCCCTCTTGTATTTCCAAGCTTAGAATGAAATTTGGTGAGTTGGTAAGGAAAAGCTGGAGAAGAAAGACCTCCAATGACACAGATAGGAATCCCAGTAGTCAGATGATCACCAATGCCACACCATTGGAGCCAGTCTCACGAACAGGGGAAGAGTTGTCCCCAAGATTCAATAATGAAGATAGTTATGCACACAACTATTTGTTTTGTTGCCCATTTTATAATGCTTGACGAAATACCTAAAACATCTAGTAGGACCTCACTAGAGGGTAGAGATATTTATGTCACTAAAACCTATTTATTCCTAAGAGAGCAGAAAGGTAACATCTTTCTATTGCCAATCCCCCAACAGACGACTTCTGTTGCCTAGGGGAAAGTTATCCTCTGCACTTTGGGTTTTGGTGTTCAAAAATGGGAATGCTGGCATTCAGAGGGAAGTAAAGGAAGGAGTCTGGGGGGAGTCTCCAACCTAGTGGTTTCTAGTGGTGGATGGAGTGTTTCCACTTCTGCCTATACTGACTTATATACTGCATGGCTTAATACACGAATTATACTTTTATACTTACATACCAGGGGGATGGAAAGCTATCTTCAATGAAGGACTTATCATCCAAAACTAAGGTTAGGAGATCCGTAGCTTCCACTATAACAGAACAGAGATATAAGAAAAATCCTCTCTCCCTGCAGCAGCTATAAAATTAAACAAAACATTTAAAGTCATCATCTCGCTATTCTGGAATTGACCAAAATTATACCAAAAAACCTCAACCAAACAACCAAACAACCAAACAACAACAACAAAATGGAGAAACATTTATTCCTGAAAACTACTGAACAGGCCTGGCACTTTGCCCAGGGCTAATACTGTTACTTCTTCAGTCTGACTGGGGACAGCTAAGAAAGAAATACACTTTGCTCTTCCTACTACTAAGGACACACTTGATTTAGCATTGTTAGGGTTTTATTTTTGAGCTTGCAGTCAAGGGAAGGCTAGGTTCCATTAGCCTGATGTTGCTGATTTGTGTCGGGCAGGTATTGTACTGACAGAGCAGGCAGAGTTGCAACCCTGTTAGGGAAAATAAGCCTTCTACAGAGGTCATGAGAAACATTCACGAGAGACCAAGCATATTCAGTGCCATCCTCTGCTCCTAGTTTCCAAGAGCTGAATTTGAGCATACAATGGGGATCCTTACTAAGAACATTCCAGTCAAAAGTCAGAGCTGAAGCAGACTTGAAGGTGATCTGAAATTGGAAGATGCTACCTGCCCAAGCTCTGTCAGGAGTGAATGAAAGCCATATGTGGAGCAAGGAATTTGGCATAGCCTCTCATAGATAACTGACTGAAATAAGGCCATTTAGCTACAAGTAGGCTCCAAACTAAAAGTAAGAGAAACAAACTAAGGTCTCTGAGGCTGTATATTGCAAGGCTGATGGGCTTTCTAGACTTAGTCCAGGAAAGTTATCAAACAAGAAGTAAACGAGAGCAAATTCCTCAGAGGAAAAAGGCCAAACCTGGAGTTGCTGGAAGAGACCATCTAAACTGTCTAATAATTTGCAAACCAACTCCATTAAGACATAATAAAAACCAAGGAAATGGTGGTCTATATTCAGGAGGCAGGGAAAGAAAAGTAGTTTCTATCAATTGATTTTGAAGGAAACGATGTTGGATTTAGCATACAAAGGTCTGAAAACAGCTTCACAAATATTTTCAATGAACTAAAAAAGTCTATTTTAAGAGTTAATGGAAAATACAGCAGTGCTTCAGGAGACAGAGAATCTCAGAAACATACAAGTTCAAAGGATCAAATAAAAACCTGGAGTTGAAAAGTGCAATAACTAAAATAAAAAAATTCACTTTTACCAAAATAAATGACATGGCAAAAAATTGTGTATCTTCAGATACACAGAGAGAAATTGCCTACCTTAAAACACTGAATGATAGAAAATGAACTCAGCACTAGAGAACCATGAGAACTATCAAGCATACAGTATACACGTACAGGTGCTTCATAGAAGATAAGGAAAGGGATAAAAGTTAAAGAAATAACAGCCCCCAAATTCCCAAATTTAATTTAATAAAAAGAGCATTTATAAAAAGATCCAGGGAAATCAATAAACCCCAAGTAGGACAAAATAATCTACACCCAGTAATGCTGTAGAGACCGTTTGGTGACAATCAGAGACAGTAAAAATAAATAAATCTTGAGATTATAAAGATGTAGGACTTTTTGGCAGGTGGCAGCAATGTGATTGCTAACCAGAAATAACAGAATGACAAACTTAACATGCTAAAAATCTATCATCCACCTTCACAGTTAACTTTTGCGATAGCTAAAGGCTAAATCAGTCAGTAAATTTGATGGAATGAATGCAAGCAGGGAATAAGAGACCATGCTGGGACTGTTATACCACCCCCATGTCACACTCTCCTTTGTCGTTTTCTTACCCTGTTCTATGTCCTCCGTCCCCATCTTCTCCTCCATTCAGGTCATGGCTTCTGTGGCAACTATTATACAGCTTTTTAGACTGCCATACCAGAAACAATTCTCAAACACAGGGAAGCCCCAAAGCCTGCATTTAGATTACAGATGTTCTGGCATAGCCATCTCTGCATTCAGATCTTTCCCTTCCCCCTCCCCCTTTGGAATGTATCTCTATTTCTAGAAAGCAATCTAACTATGGAAATCATTATGAAAAAAAGAAAAGAAAAGAGGCAAGTTGGATGCGTAAAACTATAATTTCAAGGTGTCTTGCACTCCTAGACCAGTAGCTTAAGAAGCCTAAAGAAGATCATGTTTGTATCTGGCTCCAGCTCTGCAATTACATTTTTATGCACATCTAAATGCCTCAGCACAGTAGGTGCTTTATTTATAGAAAGCTTTTACTGTTTATACCTATAATATCTACAGAAAAACATTTCAATCCTTTCTGCGCCCTGACTTGAAGTGAGCCTCAGGGAAGGGGTCCTTGAAAATCACCCTACTTTAAAGGCAGCATCTTTCTGTAAGATTAGTTGGATACAGACGAAATTGGGCAGCTTTTCAGATTAAAGCTGAACACGACAGATAGGGGCTAGCATCAGGTGGGAAAGTGACACAGTGTTCTTGGAGCTTGGTGCTGATCCTGTACTGGCTAAGCTGCTACACTTGTTGGTGCAGTATGCGACAAGGACATTCAAATTAAGCTCCTTTTTACAGTGCTGAAAGGACATAATGTGATGCGAGCTTCACAAAATAAACTTGTATCAAAAAATGAAATATCAATTATTAGAACTCTACCCAAGCCAGCAGCTTGATCTGGTGGGAGAACTGAAGGCAGCAGGTCCTCCTAGCAAAGCCTTGGGCGAGGAGTCAAGAATCCATTCTCCTTCTACTGCTGAGACAGAATTTAACTAAAAGGCAGCCTTTCCATTTGTTGGGTCTCAGTTTCCCGAGGATGAAGGATGTAGGAAGTAGGAAGTAGGAAACAGGAAGCAGGATGCAGGACGCAGGATGCAGGATGCAGGATGCAGGATGCAGGATGCAGGATGCAGGATGCAGGATGCAGGATGCAGGATGCAGGATGCAGGATGCAGGATGCAGGATGCAGGATGAAGACACTGGTCCATTTGACTTCCAGTCAAAATCACTTGAAAAGAAAAGAAGCTTATAAAATGATTACCAATCCCAACTCAATTTTTTCAATTGCCAACATACAAATATTTTTAAAACTGTTTTGTCTGGGACTCCTTGCTATCTTCCACGAACAATCTGGCAGATGATTCTCTTGCATCAGATCATGAGGGCTCTACAGATACCAGGAAACAACTTGTCATCAAATTTTTCCAAATTCTTTATATTAAAGAACCTTCTGGAACCAAATCATGACCAGATATGAAAGAGCTTTCAATTAATATTCATGTTTCCTCCTTCCAGATTCCCACCTCCCGACGTGGAATCATGTCTTAACTTTGATTACAAGATATTCAAAATATTCTACCTACTTTCCATGGATCTACTGAAAGATTTAGTTTAGATCTAGTTAAATACAAAGCAGGATAGATCCAGAAGTCTTTTGTGCTCTGGTTATCACCGCATGTGTACCTCATAAAATGTACCTCGTGTGTTCTCTGCATCGTTCTGGAAGGGACTTTCCTACTCCAGCATATGACTTAAGGAAATACATCTTGCACAAATCCAGAGTTAGATGATTGCCACATGGCAGGTCTGTTTTCACTTTCAGATAGTCGGTGTTGAACTAAGGGAGACTAGATAGGAGTTGGGGGTGGGCAGGGTGGGTAAATTCACCAATTATCAACATGCTCAGGGGGCTTCCAACACTGAGTGATAATCCTTTAATCAGGAGCCCTGTTGCCTCTTCTGTTTTCTGACTCAAGTTCCCATTTTTGTGTGAATCTGCAAGACCTCACTGCCGAGAGGTTGGTGTTGCAAGCTAGCTATTTTTTTTCTGATCAATTGTGGAACACTCTAATTTGCATTTACTCTAGTCTAGTCCTGGGAATCCATCCAGTAAAAAGGGAACAAAGTATTCTGGCATTTGGGATCACTGATTTCTCCCAACGTAATTCACAGGTGAAAGAAAATCAACTCGTAAATACACATTATCTTAAGATGGTCCTTAACTGTTACTGGCCAGGCTCCTTACAGATCACATTTGACAGTCAGCCATGTTGCATCTTGTAGCAATTTCATGAGAGACAAGTGCTTCCCGTTCAGCAACAAGGCATCACCTTTTTCAGGTGTATCTCTATAATGCCAGTATCCTTTTTCTACACAAATTCAATTCTGAATGTATAGAAAGGAATTCCTTTCAGTGGCTGTTCTCGCTTGTAAATTCAAGGCTAACTTACTACCCCAGATTTCTGTTAACTGAGCTGACTCTTTCCCTGGATGAGAAGTGGGAGAGAACTGAGGACATCTGACAATAGATCATGCTTCAGGGATGTTGTACGTGAAGACACATTTCATAGTCACACATTTCCCCTTTGCCTGACCAAAGCTTTTATCATCAGCTCAGCGGTGAGAAGGATAGACTACCATCTGTGTTATTTAGTGAAAGATGATCTGTAGCCATAAGCAGCAGCTAGCCCTCACCACAGCAGCTGGGATCTGTCTCCGAAGAGAGTTATAGAGGAATCATTGCACGCATAGCATTGCTTTGCAAGAATCTGATTAGATACAGCATGGTAACCAAAAATGTGAAACAAGCAGAGTACAACTTTAGAAAGTAGGATTTACTAGTCTATTCCCGGTTCTCTATGTGTGTTACATTTTGTCAGTAGAAAGCCACTATTTCTCTAAATTTTGTAGAGGCAAATCATTTTACATTATCTAAATAGAAATAAAGTGATGAGAGGAGAAAGATTACATAGAGGTATGAAAATCAAAGCCAAAATTGTGCCTCTGCCATTGCTCTTAGACAACCGGGGCGGGGGTGGTAGTGGGGGGAGTGGAACGGCGCTGGGCAGGCAGTGTGTGACCTTGTGAACACAGAAGGGCAGTGAGGAACTACAGCAAAACTAAACTCCTGTGAGGCAGAAAGAGAAAAGTAGCATGTCTAATGAATTTGATGAATTTCAGAGTAACTAAACTTTTCCCACAATGTTCCTTGAAACAAATCCCAAAAAGTCACACCATTTTAGAAGATCAAGGGAACAAAATCTCATCAAATGAGGACAGACCAGTGAAGGAAACACTGGGCTCAGTAAATCTCTGCTGTCTGAGAAGCAGACCCCACATAGTCAGGTTTTCTAATCTGTGAAGAGGTATGAGGAATACCCTTGCACTTCTACCTCCCCCACGCTGGGGTTCGAACCCAAAGCCTTGCACTTTAAGCAATTGTTTCCTCAAGAGGCTCCCAGCCCTAGGGAAGCCAGAAACCTGCAATGCTCTAAACAACTGTGCACATTCAATTTAAAAATTAGTCTAAAACCCTTATGCTTTACAAAACGAAGACACTGAGATACAAAATATTTAAATCCAAAGTCAAATAGCTGTCTCTGGGCAAATGCAGGTCTCTTGACACCAATTCTATGCTGGGCCCACGCCTGTCAGTAACTGGCTCACTCTAAGTATATCAACAATATAAAGACCATGGGAAAGAAAGTAGAACTGCAGGAGATAAACCCTTCCATTCTCTTGCACAAGGGATCCAGTTTGCGATTGTGCTGTTGGAGAAGCGCATTCCAGCCTCCCTCCCTCTCTGCTGTGAGAAAGGAAGAAGCTCATGTGTGCAGCCACAAAGCTGCTGAGACACACAGGGCACTTCTCAGATTAGCATATGACTCAGGGACTACAAGACCCCTCCTTCTAGGATTGTGACACTTTCTCAAACTGACAAGTGTGTTGACATCAGGCAATAAACACAACTGACCAGTATTCACTAAGATGTTTTACTCCTCGATGCCTTGAAATAACAAACACTATTTTAAAACATTTTAAAAATAACTCAACTGCAGTATTTGCTTGTTCCTGTTGAGAACGACAAACAAAAATAGCTGCTCACGAAAGCTTGCATAAGATAGGCTGCATTTTCCTATAAAATCAGAACCGGTTCTCTAATGTCAAAGGTTAAAACCAACAACCCTGCCAAAAAGACAAGATGAAGTAACCTAAGAGGGATATTTCATTTCCATAAAGAAAAAAAATAATGTTCTATGTAAGACTGCTAGTGGGTGCAATGACTTTCATCTTCCGTCAGTGTGGAATGCATTAGGTATGCATAATAGATTTGCAATGAGGCTGGGGATAGGGACGGAACAAGTGTACCTTGAAGCAACCTGCAGTCATGATTTCTAAGATAATTTAAATAACCAATTCTGAAAATGTAAGTACACATCAGGTTTTTGTTTTCAAATGCATACACTCCTTTGCACATAAGATCTAATACATGTAATCCCTAGACATTTAGTATATTGTTATGGTAAGGTTGATAATCAAAATAATCAAAGCCCAGCTTGGCATATTCACTAACTGAAGTGTTTTTTTTTTCCATCTATTTCTTTTTTAGAACTCTTATAATCAACAACTGAAGATAGCTGGAAGAAACTGCTTTACAAAGGGCCGACTTAATTCCTATCAAATGTTACAATTCACTCCGTATATCCCATGTTATTGAACAATTTCCAAAGTCTTTCAGACTAGGGAAAAATTATACTTGCCCAGACCATATGACCAAATGTCCTCATATGTTATCAAAGAGAATCAGATTAGAACAGCACACAGTGTAAGTAGCTGGTCACATGAGCAGACATTAAGCTGGAAGGTCATTTTTGTTAGGACAGAGAGATGCTTTAAAAAGATCTAGGAAGACAGAAAACTGAACCGACAACTAAATACTTCCATGATCTCATGCTTCATTTTGGGAAACAGTGTAGAGGCAATAAAGAGAATTTTCGGACTATTTTAGATACAAGTATGCAAGGATGGTGAGCTTGCTGTCTGCAAGGAGCTAACTGCTCTCGTATAAATGTCAGAACTGACTCTAGAAGGCTCTGGGCCAATATAACATCATCTCAAAAAATAACAGCTATTATTATAGATGATGTTGCAAGCAGTACTTTGAGTCATGCCATCCATACCATATTGTTTCCAAAGGCAACTCGTGTAGTTTTTACTGTTTCATTAAGATCTAACGTTCGTATAGGCGAATGTTGAGCCATGGAGTCTCATTTATTATTGTGTTTTGTATTGTGATTTTGGCTTTCGAAGCATGCCTTATTTCTTTAAGAGGAGTGAAAAATCTAACCTTGCATCATAGAGTTTTGCATATCGTATGCATATATGCTTTCTAGCAGGGATTAGGATGTGCTCATATCTACAGTCCGTACCATGCAATGCTACTTCTAATAGCCTTGAGGCTTAATGTATCTGTAGATTGAGCATCAGAAAAGTGTATTCACCCATCAATCATTTTTCTTAGGTTATTCGAGATTTTGAGAGCAGAAAATATATAACTTGTACTATTTGTTTTATTTCATGCATTTTTACCAAAAAAAAAGTGTCAGGGGCTTTTTAAACCAAGAGTTTTTTTTTTTTTTTTAATGAAGTTTCTGTTTGTTTTCCTGCCCACTTGGCTTTTCTACATTTGCTGTTGCAATCAAGGAAAAGTAAAATTCTGACTTTGTAGAGTCTTTACAACAGAAATATAAGTCTTAAGACATATGAGGGTCCCATCCTCTCATGAAGAACTCATATGGCTGCACATGTAACATGTCATGAAACATGACTCCCCAGGGTCTGAACAAATTTAATTAGAGCACATCACCATGCTTTCAGAAGCCAGCAGGGCACAAACACGAATTCTGGACAGCAGTTAGCTCACCGTTCTCAGCCCACAGGGGTCTCTTCTCCCTTTACCCTGTCAACCTACCCTTTGGCACAGTCCCCAAGCCACTGTTGCCTCTGAACTTTGAATCAGCAGCTTTAGCTGAGAATATGAAATTCCAGTTGGTGTGGGCAGCTTGTGACCACTGAGAGCCATTGCTTCTGTTGACTATATATTCTCCACCTCCAGACCAGTTTTCCAAGATACAAATGCTGACAGAGAGAGGTCAAAGCTGGAAGGCAGATGATATGGCTTTGCTATTAGAAGTGGTACTGTCAGGCAAATAGGGTAACCTTTTCAATTTATTTATCCGTCAGTAGGAATGAAGACTCTGAGAAGTGGTGTTTTGTAAGGCAACTTCGAGAGTTGAAACTTTGCGTTCTTAGCCTCTCACCCCTTTCTCACCTGTTCAGTACTGTACAGGTTAAACCAGTTAATAGAAATATTAGGCTAGAGAGCTGAGAACTCTTTCATCATTGCACTAGCTCCTGCGGACCAGAGCTGTGACTCCCACTTTGTAAGTATCTAGTAAATATTTGTCCAGTGAGTCAAGATATGCTCTGAATAGATTCAACACAAATACAGTTCCTTCCTAGGGCTAGACTGGCCCTAAGAAGAGGATCCATTATTCTGCCTGGCCTCCGAGTGGTACCCCCCTTACCAGCTGCCTACAATTTGCATCATGTTCACTGCAGAGTTTAGAGAAGGCTTGTGGCTTGTTTTGTCCCAAGTCTCTCAACTCCCTAATTATAGGATTGCTCGGTATTACCATATTCTTAGTATGGTATAACTTACTTTTTCCGTGACACTGATAACTGCTAACATCAACTGTAAGGCAAAGATGCTCATTTTCAGATAGCTGTCTGGCAAAGTAGACCATGGATTAGCCATCTGTAGTTAACCTCTTGGTCTAAGATACATATCAATCAAAAGATCATAACTATTTAAATTATAATACTATTACAAGAAAATGTGTCAAATGGTTATACTTACAAATTTCATTTTCAGATGTTAATCTTCTCTGCTTTGTTTACATTTTTTAGTTTATGAAAATTAGAACATTATTTTCCAAGGTATTTTCCCCATATGTCAGTCTAAAAAAAACCAGGGTTTTAGTTTTGCTCAGAAAGAGGATAAGATGAGTAACATGGGAGAATAATTTCAAGGAAATATTGTAAATACTGGTTACATGATGAATATTATCAAGATAAAGGCCCTGATAAGTTCCATAAAGAAAAAAAATCAATTTGCTGTGTGACATTTTCTCAATCTATTGTCCAAGAAATATTTTCCTTTGCTAGTGACATTTGGAAATATTCATAAAGGAAAGGAACATTTTGAGAAACACTTGCAATCTATCCTAATTTGAGGCTGAAAAGGAAATACAACAAAATTTATTAAGAAATGACAACCTTCAAATTTACACTGCTGAAAACATTTTAGCCTTAAGCTTTACCCATGAATAAACTTTACAGTGAAGGGGTGGCTATGGATTTGATGGATGCCAACATTCAAGGATTAAGAGACTGGGCCCCACTGAGGCACACACTACACAAGAGAACAATTTGTAAGCTCAAAAATTATAGCCAAGTGTGGAAATGGGGAGGGACACATTTAATGGGTTGAAACAAGGAAGCACCACATAGAAAATGACTTCTAACTAAGGAGGGATGATCTTGAAGAAATGTAGACAGGAGATCATCATCTTTCTGGCAGATAAATCCTCCTGATGCATTTTAGATATGGCAGAATACTAGGTTTTGTTTTAAGATTGGTATAAAGCATGTATTCATATTGAAGAAAAACACACATGCCAGTTTATCCCAATTTGATATATCCATGCAAAAGCAAAAAGAAAAGCTAGCGTCAAAGACCAACACAACTGATGAATGACAGATGTGAACTACAAAGTACCCATAACAGAACATACTCAAACAAGACGTGACTTCATGGGCAATGTCTGCCATTTAAAGGCACACATAAAGCTCCATAAACACAGAGAGATGTTCTCAGTTCAGTGTCTTAACACCCTGTAGGTGACCCTTGATTTTGGATTTGACAAGGACACTACCGAGGGTTCAGTATAGATCCCTGCACATGCTTACCTTATTATTAATAGCTCAGCTATAACTCCTCTGCATCTTGAGCTGAGGGCCATGCTCTATTCTCATTCTAAAGATGTGTAATCCCTCCAGCAAAGGGAAGGAGAGAAGCCAGAAGTGAACAAAGTCAAAGAGAAGACTTTTGGCTTCTGTGGCAGGCCCCCCATGTGTCTTGTGGGAACAATGTGAATTTTGACTGAGACATGATTTGAGCTAGACGATGAAGCTGACTTCCAGTGAGAGCAGTCCACAGGACAATGATGGTTATGGTGCCTGCACACAGGGATGCAGGACGATTTCTAAAATCTCCAGAGTGTGTTCATACACATAGTTGTCCACAAATTCATTGTTACCACTTGCTTAGCACATGACCTAAGAACGTCTTCATTTCTTATTGCTTTCTCTTACAGGCACTACCTACGAGTTCCAACCGCGATTTCCCATCAGATAGCCACTAATCATTTAGCCACATATGCTGAATATCCCTTACACTCCAAAGGACACATGAGGTGCTGCAAGCACAGCATTTCAGACACCCATCAGTGAAATGCAATGGTGTGTGTTCTGCTAGTTTTCTTGTACAGAGTAGGGAATGCCTACTGTATGGCTCAGAGATGCTGAAGAACTTGCATAAAACCACATTGGTAGGAAACAATGAAGGAAGGCTTAAATTATATTCTGCCTGCCCATAATTCATGCTTCTAATCATAGTGCCAGGATTCCTGCCACACTCTCTCCAGGGATTGTACCTATGTTCTGGGTGATGCTAAAGTCTGTCTTCCACTGTGAAAGGATGCTGGCTGGCAAAATCTGCTTGTCTTGCTAGCATCCTGAGGTAGAATGACATTTACTCTGAGAGCCAAGCATCTTCAGAACTTATCATATTCCCATAACATACACATTGTGTTGGATTTATAAGAATGACCATGGTTCTGTATCTCAAAATGATGTGACTAAGAAATACTTGACACCTTCTAGATCTATGCCTAGCTCTGTATCTGCTAGTTCCTTATATTACACTAATGTATAAGCCTTGCTGTTCCCCTTTCTAGGCCTCCTCTGCTCTGAATAGTGGGTCCTTTATCCTTCATGGTGCATTATACTAAAGAAAGCAGAATTCTAACTAAAGCAGAATCTTTAGACAGATTTCAGATTGCAATCCTAAAATATGTCAAATAGTATATCCCTCTCCTCAATTTCCTTTGGCCAAGCAAACTGTTAATTTTCAAGAACAGATTTTGAGCTTCACTGTAAACAGGTAAACTATCATTTAATCAGTTCTGCTCACTACAGCAGTCTCTAGGTCTCTGGGGGCAAGCCATAGTAACCAGGCTTTGCTGATCTGGTTTCCACAAAAATCTATTAAAAGAAAATCCTTTAGAACAGATGTGTTGACAAATCCCTGTCCACAAAGCAGTCAAGCTGTTTAAGAAAAATGTTGGTTCAGTATTTGTTTTCTATTGTAACTGTAAGGTATGCTTGTAGGGTACACCAGAGGAGGTGAAGGGGAGGGTTGAGAAAAAGCATTAGTTAAACCAGGTGAGGCTGAAAGGCCGACAGACACAGGAGAGGGGCCCGGATGGGAGAGAAAGAAGACAGGTCAGGAGTCAAAAGCACTGTTTCAGAGGTACTTGTTAGAAATGGAAGAAAACTGCACCAGGATATTAGCCATTACCGGGGAATCTGTTCCAACAGCTCATTTCTGAAGGAAGCAACCTTAAGTGACTTTCTACCTCACATTCCCTGCTCCCCAAGGTACCTTCTCTTAGGAAAAAAAAAACCCACTAACTTCTTACGCCGGAAAAGAGCCCCATTTTCCTCTTCCCCATCTCTTCCCATCTCTTTGCTCTCTATCATCAAGTTATAATAACTCCCACTTTACTATCATTTAAAACTGTCCGCTCTGTCCAACACTGAGATCACATTCCCTGTAGACTACTCATATCCTGCTGCTCTCAGTAACATACCCTCTTCCTAGTCCACCTTTCACCCAGGAGCCCTGAGGGCATATCTAAATATGACTCTGCACGGTCTTTCTGCCCCACCCTCCAGTCTCCATTGACATGGTATTCTAACTCAACTTCATTCAAAATGGCGAGTGAGACCCTTGGAGATTAGACTGCACTTACCTTCCCATCTCCTGTTTCCATAGTCAATCCAAAAAGCATCCTTAGCCCTGGCTCCCCTGTCTCTATAGCACTGCACATAGAGAACTCAGTACAAAGATGGGTTCATCACCCTGGAGAGCTAGTGCCAGCCCTTTTGTCTTCAACTGAGACAAAAATAGTAAAATAAGGAATACTATTTATCTAGTTGAAAAGTCTCCAGATATAAAGAGTTGTTTCTCAATATCCTCAGGGAATTGATTTCAGGCTTGAGAATATAAAAATCTGTGAGTACCGAAGTCAGATATATAAAAATAGTACGATGTTTTTATATAACCTTTTCTATCCTCTCATCTAGTTTACTTATAATACTTAGCATTGTACGATGTCAGTGCTCCATAAGTAGCTGTTGTGCTCTATGCATAGTTTGGAATTACATGAAAAGTTTGTATATAGTCAGTAGAGATATAATCTTTAAAAATATTTTCCATCTACAGTCAGCAGACTCCATAGATGTGGAATCCATGAACATGAGGGAACAAATTGTCCCAGCTGCCTAGCCCCTGCATCCCCACAATACTTTGTGCTCACCTCTTTCAGAACGTTTGTCTTAGTCATAGGTTATTTTTCTTATGTGTATGAATGCTTTGTCTGTGTGTCTGTCCTCGCACCACATTCATGCAGTGCCTGTGGAGATCAAAGCAAGGTATCAGCTTCGACAGAACTCCAGTTACAGATGGTTGTGAGTATATAATGCTAGAAATTGAAACTGGGTCCTCTAGAAGGGCAAAGAAGTGATCTTAACTGCTTAGGAATCTCTCCAGACCCTCATCATTGTCTTTTAATATTCGGAAATTTTTGCCTTCTGAGGAAGAACTTGGTGCTAGCATTTTATCTAAGCTCTGCGCTAGAGATACCTGGCAACAGCCAAGTGTGCCTAAGTCACTATAAAAGGGGTTTCTTGCCCCCTCCTCTCTCTCTTGCTCTCTTGTTCTCTTGCTCAAACTCTGTCCTCTCTCTCCTTCTCCCCTCTCCCCATTCCCCTCTTCCATTTATCTCCATGTGCTCATTGTTGGCATCTACCTCTCTCTCTCTCTCTCTCTCTCTCTCTCTCTCTCTCTCTTTCTGTCTCTACTATCCTCTCAACTCTCCTCTCCATGCCCTGAATAAATTCTATTCTATACTATACCGTCCTGTGGCTGGTCCCGCAGGGGGAAAGGATGCCTCAGCATGGGCCTGTGGAGGCACCCCTTCCCCCATACCTGACTACACATCCACCAAACGTATTCCTTCTTCCCATATCTTTTTATAAAACACAACACTTGAGATATCCTCAGCATAAGTCAGTGTTCCCCACACAATAGCTATTGGTTCTTGAATGGAAGGAATTATGTCCCTTCCAATGCTTTCAAAGGTGTAACCATTATGTATCAAGAGTCTACACCAGAGCAAGGCAATGGAGTGTAAATTTTTACATTCTACCTTACTACATTAAAAAACCACCAATTTGATGTTTTGAGAATGTCATAATAAAGCTCATTAGTTTGTGAAATTGATATATGACAATAAAAGAATTCTAGAATTTAAAAAATGTGAAATTAAGGATGTGTGTGTGTGTGAGTGTGTTTCTTGTGGTTTTTTCTCCTTTTTATTCTTATTTTTGGGGCATCTCTTGTCGTTGTTTACCTGTTTGCTTGCTTCATGAAGAGAGAAAATAAGGAAGGGTGTGGGCTTAAGTGCATGGGAAAGTGGAAGGAGCTGAGAAGAATTGAAAGAGAAGAGACTATGATTAGACTACATTGTATGAATAGGATTTTTTTCAATTAAAAAAAGAAGAAAATATTTTAAAAAATAATTTGAATTTAATTAATCGATTTGAAGCATTGAATTTTCTTGGATAATCTAGATGGTTAAAATGGACTTTTTGCCTGCAAAGTACAGCACACACACACATACACACACACACACACACACACACACACACACAGAGAGAGAGAGAGAGAGAGAGAGAGAGAGAGAGAGAGAGAGAGAGAGAGACTCACTAAAAATAAACAAGCAAAAATCTCTTTGTGTTGTAGTAAAATTGATCTCTCTCGTGGAGTCCCATCTGCAGTTTAATCACAGTATTTATTGACGTTTCCATAAACGTATCTGTACTGAAGCACAGTTTATTTTCTGGACCACAGCACTCTAACTTCAACCACTCCAGAGGATACCCATCATTTTCATACAATTCCTTAACTCCATAGGAGGTCTTCCTTTCTCTTCAATGAGAAAAATCAACCATTTTCCATCATTTAAGCTCACAGTAGACACTATAGGGGAAGTCCTTAGAGCAAGAGAGAACCATTCATTAGACACTCAACAATACTATACTAAGTACCGGGGCGGGATTGGGCATTAATGACCTAGATAAAGACCCTGAGATAGAGCCTCATTGTCATTGCAGGTGCTTTGCTTTGGTTTAGGTGTGAATAGTTGTCAGTCTTAAATTGCTGCTGGCACCTCACTCCATTTCTCTCCTACCCTACTTCTTTTCCCCACCTCTTTTCTGTCTCCTTTATGCTTTTCTATCCCTTCTGTTCACCATACTGAAACGCGACATTAACAATCTCAAATAGTTCAAAGTTCCAAGAGTAACACTAAACCTCTTTCTTGTTCCTCTTTCAACTTCTACTACCCGCCCATTCCAAATGGGGAACCCCAAACCCCTCTCTATAAGTGAGAAAGAAGTCCTTTGCAAAGTTTTTTTGTTTTGTTTTGTTTTTAACTTCTCTGAGCAACAACTTCTATTAATGGAAATCACATCTGCAAGCTCTTCTATACATTTGCCTTATCAGATGAGATAATGAATATAAAATATGCTAGCACCAAGAATACTACACAAATCCTACCACCATCATGACATTTGCATGCTTTTAAAGTAAAAAAGAAAAATTAAGCAATAAGCTGATGGTACCACCAAGACCAAAATAGCTCACTAGCTCTTGATATATAACTGTGCCTAAATGTACAGTCACAAAGTCAATCTCACTATTTAAGAATGTACGTGCTAGGGAGGTGGGAGTTGTGGGGTCATTAAAGATGAAAAGCAAAGTAAATTCAGGGACTGGATTAGGATTCCCACACAGTCCCTTTGGGGGACATTATGACATTGACATAGGAACAATAGGAATAATGTAAATAATGTATAGGAAGAATTTATTAGGCAATCTGCTATGTACCAGGTACTCTTTAAGTGCTTTCCGTAGATTAACTCTCTCTCCTCCAAACAAGACTATGAGATAGAAATTGTTCAGATTCACTTGACAAAGAGAAAAACTAGGACCACACAGTTGTTTAACTCAGCATCCAGAGCAGTGTTCTCAGCCACTGTACGTATTGCCTTTCAGAGCAATGCTGGGCTTAAGCACCTGGGTCATAGTGCCAAACTGCCTAAGGAGAGGCTCCTGTACCGCTTAACGATTACTTTAGATTAATAAGATAACAAATAGCAAGCACATGGTTAACATGCCACAGATATTAGTCCACAATACACTGCCTCAATTTGTTTTTCTTTGCTTCCCAAGCAGTGAATTAGCTCTGCTGATTGTCCCAGTGCAAAGCAGCTTTTGAAGGTAGTATATTTAAAATAAGTCACTAAATGGAAGCTCACACAGATGCTAGTAAACCTGAAATGGGTCATTACGTTCATTACCTCAAGCCCTCCCAGGCTTTGCAGTGGAATGGGACAGCAAGAAAACCAGTGCATTCATTTTGCCATTCACTCAGTACAAAGATGGCCCTCTGTGTATAGAATTAATTGAATTTTTGTTCCCAAATCAATCCATACAGGGTAAAGCAGACACAGCCTAAGGTCTGTCTCTCTAAACAGATAAGGTGAACCAGGGAGCAAGGCAATTTTAGATAATTTTAATGTAGTTAGTCCAGTTGAATAATTTAAGCAGGAAAAAAAAATCCCTGTTTAGCCTTAATGAAGGTTTTTTTTCTTTAAATGAAATAATTTGGGTAATTGTCTCAGATTTCTATTTCACTTCCTACATACCTACAAATCTTAAAATTGCAATTGAGAAACTCGATACTTATAAGAAGAACAAAGGGCTTAGTTCTCAGTCAGATACAAGGAAGATTGTATGGCAGCTTGTACATCACTGGACCAAGCCCATTCTTAGTGAGGCTACTTTTCGTGAGTCCTTTGCCAGGACTTCTCCAGTGCTGCCTATGATATATATATATATTTCCAATTATTTCACAATAGGGTGTGAGTTACTCAGTATAATGTTTCCCTAGAGTGTTTGCCACTTTATGAAGGAAGAACATAACAGAAAATAATGAATCATGACTGGTGGCAATTTCAATAACCCACCCTAGGCCTGTATGTTTGAACAAGGCAACTTTCCAGCTTCCTCTCAAACACACAGGTGTATAGTTTTACAATATAGCAATAAAAAAACTTATTTTTTTTGAATTTTAAGAATCAGCAGCAATCTAGCATGACATCTTTAAAAATGAAAAAAATATTATCATTGATAGGAGACCACAATCCACTGAAGTATTTATTAACTATATCAGGAAGCTAAGAAATGTCAGCATGCATTTTGCCTACTAACATTTTTGATGACTTGCTACAGTTGACTAATATAAAGTAACAGATGGCCTGACAGCAGAGATCCATGGTAGAGTGTTTGCCTAGGCTCTGGGTTTGATGCTCAGCACAGGAAAGAAAAGCTGCATGTGCTACTGTGTGCATTCCAAGACCCACAGAGGACACCTGAGACCTCACTTCACTGATGCCTATATGATATGGTGAGCTTTCCTACACAAATACACCTACGATGACATTTGATTTGTAAATGAGGAGCTGCCTGCAAGAGACTAACAATGATATTAAAATAGAACGGTAACAACTAAATAAAACTTCTGCAACTGTGGTCTTTTTTACTTTTAAGCACAACACTTAGTAATTTTGGATAGCGTTTGGACATGGGTACCTGTGGAAATAAAACTGTCGACAAAGAGACAGGGTTGTGTGCTTTTGAGGAGCCTGTAGGGAATCCTGGTGATTATATTACCAGATACATAATTCTTTAGATATAGAAGAACAAGATGATTATGCATCATGAAGCATGCATGCACTCAAGCACTCAGAAGGTTGGAAAGGAATTTAGAGCATTTGGGGCCACCCTGAGCTACACAGAAAGGCCCGTTCTTAATATCAAATAAACAAATGCCTCCAAGAAGTAAAAGAAAAGCATAACAACAAACACATCGGCCACACAAGGAAGACACTGACTTAATAAATAATGCATGTTTTCCAAGGAAGCTAATATGTCAAACTATGGGTCATAGCTTCAGGTAAGCATAAACATGATCTCTATCCAAGTGCATCCCCAAGAAAAATACCCCAGATAAGCTTTAGGAATATCACCTTATTTCTTCGATTTTAACACACAAAAAAATGCACAGGTAAATTAAATTTTCACCCTCTTAGGATCTCACAATTTAACAAGTTTGACTGGGACATTCAAACCACGTCAGGGCCTCTCTAAAAGGGTATTCTGAAAACCTACACTATATGGGACCATTTTGGAGAAGCAGCCAAATATTGTGTGTAGGAATCTGAAGGAAAGTATTATCACAAAAGGAACGGAACATGCAGGGCTTCTGAAGATAGCACTAGGTTAAAAGAATGGTAAGATCATCAGGATGGGAACTTGGAGAGGACATGAAGAGATCATTCAAATCACCCAGATCATGAGAAGGATTTAACATAGAAAGTGCATCCTTTTTACTTGGTGTGTGACATGATCTAACTCATGTTTTTGTGTGGAAAGGTTTGTTATCCTGTTTTTATTACAAATGGCTTTTCTGTAGCCCAGGAAGTCCCAGGATGGACAAACATTGGATCCTCCTTCCTCAGCCTTCCAAGTGCTGCTACCACAGTGTCTATTCCAAAGCTCAGGAAAAATATCATCTTGATTGTTGTGTGAAAAATAAACCACGAGGAAGGAAAACAAAGAATTCGAAGCAGTTGTTATCATTTTGTACATAGTGATTTCAGCTGGACAGAGCTGGTGAGAGAGAGAGAGTGACAGTGGCAGTGTTTATAATTAGCACTGGTCATCTCCTGCAGCCTGCAGCAGAGCTTAGCAGGTTACCTACTGCTGTTAGGAGTGAGGAGGGAGAGACAGAGTAGGACTCTCTTAGCTTGATCAGGTGGTTTCAGATAATAGATCTCATCAGAGAACTGGCGAGACCTTGGAGAAAAAGGGAAATCCCAAAAGTTTTACCTGAGGCGTGTTGAACTTGACATCAATGGGGACCCTGAGCAGGAAGATAGACAACAGCCTGGGGAAGAGGCAGCTTCAAAGACTTCAGCTCTTACATGGAATTCATTAGGTTATAAGCAGGAAATAAGATGGATAAACCCTTACAGCACTACAGAAGAAGAAGACACAGCCAAGACACCAAGAAGGAACAACAGACCAGTTGCAGAAAAATCTGGAAAGTAGCAGTATTTAAAAAGATGTGCAAAAAGGAAAAATATGGATGATTAAGCAGAAATGATTGTTGAGAAAGAAAGGTATCCCACCTCCCTCACACTGAGGGAAAGTAAGATTTAAAGTTCACCATGATTCCTTTGTTCACCCCTCAAGTAACAAAGACCAACATTCGTACTGTTCTATGGCAATGAAAATATAGGGAAATAGTCTCAGGCCGAAAGGTAAAGAGGTACATGACGCAACACATTGCCTTTGGGAGGTGACTTGGTAGTATCAACATCACAAGTGTAAATATACCCTTTGACCAAGAAATACAACTTGTAGAGATAGATACAGTAGTATAGTAGGAAGATGCACAATTGCAATTGATTAGCACATACATTGCAGAATTACAGTCAATAGTAATAAGTTGTAAACAACATAAATATCTTCAGGAACTGATTAAATAAATTATGACTCATCTCGAACACAAAATCTGCTTAATTATTAACAACAATGTGGAACTCTACAGGAAGCATATAGAAGGCTCCAGAACATATTTGAATAAGTGAAAATTATATATATATATGCATGTATGCATATAGTACATATATGTTTATATATACCTAGAATATTTGTTAGAGGATATCTGATGCCCTATTTTTTCTGAATATTCTGGAAATATCTCTAGGAGAATAACATGGTTACTACTGGGCATGGGAACTCTGTGGGGAAAATGTTCGTTGAATGCCCTTCTGTCTCATTAATGCCCTGGGGCATTTGTATTCTCTATTCAAAAGTAGTTTCTTAAAGGAAGGAAACCAGTCCTGCCAACAGGTCAAAGAAATAAGTACCAGCAATCAAGCATTTGCAAGAGAAAATGGCAGTGAGGTCAGAGCATCTTCAGAATGGATTCTCTGGAGTCATCAGGTAAAAAACAAAGAACATGTTAGGTTGATAAAAAGTGCAGACTTCTAATCTGGACAGAACATGAATTTATTTCTAACTAGAAGATTCACAGAGCCTCTGAAAGGCCTGGCACTTTATGAATAAAAGAAAGAAAACCATTTTAAGTCCACCTGCTGGCCAACATTCTTGCTGAGATCAATGAATATCTTTTCATTGGTAAGCAATAAGTCCATTTAGATATCATTAGTTTTAAAACTATTACCTTACACACACACACACACACACACACACACACACACACACACATACTTTACAACACTTTTTTACTTATCCTTGCTTTAACAACAGCACAATAATGTAGAACTATATGATGTTTTAATTGAAAATCATGACACCCTCGTTTCCCAGAGATAACTATGATTAACTAGTGTTAATTAACAATAGTTTAGAGGGTGGGGACATAGTTCAGCTGGTAGCATGGAATGTTTGCCTAGCACACAGAAGACCCAGGTTTGCTCTTTCTTACAGCATAAAATGGCTGTGGCATACATATCTGTAATTCTAACAGGAGGATTAGAAGTCCAAAGTTATCTTCACTTGCTCAGGAGTTTGTGACTGGCATGAGATATACAAAACATCCCTGCTGGGAGGGGGGAGCAAAAGCCTGTATATATTTTTAATCTTTCTGATATTTCTCTGTTTAATTCTTTTAAATATCTTTTTATTTTGAAATTATAATGACACTTCTTTTTCTTCTCTTTCCTCCTTCCAATCCCACTCGTGCATATCCCTTTTGCTCTCTCTAATTTATGGCCTTTAAAAAAATCATTGTTACTACATATACATATATACACATAAAGACATACACACACATTCCTAAATACATACATACATTCTACTCAGTCTGTATAATGCTACCTGTATGTATATGTTCTCAGGGCTTACTATTTGATATTATATAACACGTTGGGGGGGGGTTCTTTGAAGAACAATGCAATTAATATTCTTAAATGTATTTACAAGTTGACCCCTCCTAATGAGTCTCAATCCACAACTGAAATACTGGAACACAGTTCCATCTAATCAACCCCAAAACACACATTATCCTCATTTATGTTTAACTTCCAATGGGAAAAAAAAAAACACAAGGTTATTTTATATAGCATGAAAAAAAAAAACCACCTAAATAAATATGCAGATAGTGACAACAGGCTTGGAGATCAGTTAAATGTTACATTGCTGAGTTGGGCACAGATTGTAGCAGTGACAATAAGTCTTATCTCCTTGAAAGTTAGTAAAACTGTCTGTATTTTTATAGATGCAGAATAAGAAATACAAACTCTCTGTGTGACTCTTTAGCCACGATCATTAAGAATCACCTGATTTAGCTCTGAATACTTACTGGTGAACAACATGGTCCCACTTGAAAGAGAAATTTTAAAGATGTTATAAATATTCCTTCTAATCAAATTAATCTTTGTTTGCATAAGCAGACCCATCTCTGGGGCAAACCAAAGAACAGACTTTGTACATAAATCATGCAGCAAACCTCTGTCTGCAATGTGAATTTTTAGTCTGTTAAAATGCAGTATGCATCAGGAATAAAGATCCATCTTTGGGGGCTGAGGGGACAGCTCAGTTGGTAAAGCTAGTGCCATGCAGGCATGGGGACCTGAGCTTGGATCACCAGCAACCACATAAAAAGCCTGCTGTGGTGGCACATATATGCTGGTAATCCCAGCAATGGAAGGCAGAGAGAGGAGAATCCTGGTGGCTTCTTCTGAGTTCTAGGTTCTATAAGGGAGACTGTCTTGAAAGAGTAAATGATAACAATAATAAATTAATTAATATAGACAGTGATAGAAGAAAACACCTAACATTGACCTCTTCCTCATGAATATGCATTGGCACATGTATGAATAGATACTAGATAGATAGATAGATAGATAGATAGATAGATAGATAGATAGATAG
>JANHMN010000002.1:120501561-120547694 GCA_030674055.1 Rhabdomys pumilio
AGATAGATAGATAGATAGATAGATAGATAGATAGATAGATAGATAGACAGACAGATAGATGATAGATAGATAGATAGATAGATAGATAGATAGATAGATAGATATAGATGATATATATAAAACATCTCTTTGCAATATACAGAAACCACTACAGAAAAATCACAACCAATCAAACTGCAAAGTTATGGAGCCCAGTTCCAGTAGATGTATCTAAAAAACACTACATCACCTAAGGCTCAGGGAACACTGTGGAAAGGGAGACAAAAAGATGATAAAAGCCAGACTTTCAGGGAGTTTGTTGTGAGATTGTGTCTTCTAGTAATGTCAGAAGCTAAACCCATAGAGTCTCACCAATACGACTGCACAATGTGAGCTGAACAAGGTTGACACCAATGGACAGGCCAAGATGGACTGGGAAAGGCCCAAGAAGCTTCAACTTTACACAAAGAACTATAGGCAGCTGAAGAAAGCTGGGAGCAGGAGAGGTGGCCTTCCCCAGGAAAGAGCACACTAGCTGGTTGTCCAGTGCCAAATGGCCAGCCCAGAAAACATAAATACACATAACATTATATGGAAAGAACATGTTATGAATATATAATATATTTCCATATAAATAAATATAGGCATTTAAAAATAATTAGTGAAGAAAGGGGTCTGGGTTTGGAGTAGAGTGGAGAGGGGTATATGGGAAGATTTGAGGGATGAACAGGAAGGGAGAAATGTAATTATATTATAATATAAAAAAAATTTAAAAAGAATTTGTTTTCCTCCTCATCTTCTAATTCTAACATCTATACTCACAGCTAACCCTCTGGGAAAATAGCAAAATTTGGTCATATGTAAAGAAGTGTTTTGTCTTATTGGTTGTAGTGGTCTACTTAGATGCCACTATAAAGTACTTCAGATTGAGTGGCTTACATAAGGGACATATGTTCTCACAGCTCTGGAGGCTTGAAACCCAAGAGCAGGTAATAGCGTGACATGTTTTGAATTAAAGTTTCTTTCCCTAACTTGACATAACAACCTTCCATTCATGCCTGCATATGGGAGGCAGAAGGCAAATTCCCTGGTGACTTTTTATATAATCTCATCATGATGATTGCCTTATCTAACTCTAATTGCTTCCAGTAGAGCCAAGGTTCCAGATGTGACAATGAAGGCTAGAAGTTCAATCTACAAGTTTTGGAAGACACAGACATTCACTGCACAATGCCAGTCCTTTCTGGTAACTATAACGATGGTAGGGATAATGAGAGAAAACAATAAGTATTCTGGATTAGAAGCCAAAGAACATGAGATGTGTCACAAAGTCCCATGTGTCCTTGGGCTAGACAGCCAATCCCTTTCAGTTTGGTCCACCTGTTAAAGCACAACGGTGGAAGAGAGACTCATCGCGAGAGCTGACATTTCATTTACTCAAAGTAAAAAGAATGCTAGAGAACTTCATTTTTCTAAACCAACTAAAACTAATTTCTATCCAGCTGTGAAAAGATAATTGAATTATAACCTTATTCCTCTTTTAAAAATTATCTCTTCCAAACAAAAATCTAGTTTTGAGCCTAAAAATAAATTACAATATCTATAGAAAATGCACTTTTAATGATGCGAAGCCATGTATAATGTATATCACATGACTTACAAAGAACAGAGAGACACTGGGGAATAATATGCCAGAAAAAAAACATTTAAATAATTTCAGATTTCTTATTAATTTCCTTTCACTACCTCATTGTCATCTCTGAGTTTATTCCTATACACTAAGAGAATATTATGGCCAGAACCAATATTACTAGTAACTTCTCTACTTTCACAGTATATATAATAATTGCCTAACTCGTTTTGTGAGGGTGATATGTGGGTTACATGACTGTCACTTTCAAACTCTGTGAAACTTACATGGCTGTTTGGAATTTTGTTTAGTTTAAAAGACATCCTTTAAACTTCAAGAACAAAAATAACCTCCAAGTTTAGCCAATAGTGTTTAGTAAATATTTATTACTGTACAGTAAGTAAAGCAATGCTTGTTTTATTTAGTTAAGAATAAGTATAGAAGATATTTTATAGTGACAACTGGAAGCCATAAAACAGTTTCTGTACAACAGGGAGTATATTTCTCAGGTAGGAGCAAACCAGTAGCTGCTTTCTTATATCAAAAAGTCACTGCAATACATATAATTATTTCAAACTGTTTAGTTTAGAGCAGATCAAAAAACCTTAGAGAAACTAGCATCATAAATCAGTGGTAGCACATTTGCCTAGTGTGTGAGGCTCTGGGTTCCATCTTTAGTACTGGCAGAGGTATAGGGCTCTCAGAGAAACCAAGTTGCAACAATTCCAGCAGAGAACAAACCTACTCCATACACCAACAATTGCCAAAAAGCCCAAGGGCAAGGCTTTGCAAAATATAAGGAAGACATAGGCCTCTTTAAATTAAATACAACTGTAGATTTGAGAAAATTACACTTATGCAATTATCTAAAGAAATGATTAATAATTATAAGAACTGTACTTAAACACTATATAATTGTAAGGACAACAACTAAATGTCCTCTTCCAGTGGTAAATCCGACTCTGAAGTATTGCATGTCCATTTTCAAGAAAGCACCAGCACTAAGCCCAAAGTATTTCTCTGCTCCACACTCACATTTTTCATGAATTCTCTACTGTGAAAGGAGAAATCTCACTGTTGCAGCGTACTCTGAAAGTCATTTTTTTTTTTTTTTGGATATAAATTCATGTTTAACATTAGGTACTGTAGTACTTATTTTTGCAATGTGCTTTCACTTATTCTCAACTACATAGTTATTACAGACCTTGATAAAAAATATTGTTGGGAGTACGTAAATCCCAAGACTATAGCTCTCAACAACAGTCAAGATTTAATATTCAACGTAAATGGACAGAGCAAGTAACACTATGAGAAGATGCTGATTTGACTCGTTTTACTACTACCAGGGTGTGTGCATTTATACTAGCATTTCCCTAGACGCTAAGGGAGAAACTACTAAGACAGGGATAGCATTGTCCAGATTTCTAGCATCTTGTTACACGGTTGACAGGACACCACTGAAACACATATACTTACAAATCAAGCCAAAAATTTCTATATTGAAACATTGTACTAAGCAGGATTTAAAGCTGTACAAGGCAAGCATGGTCCTTGACCTCAAAATAATTAAAGTCTCATAAGAAGAGTAAACTTAACAAGCAGGGCATAGAAGGCAGCTCAGCTACTAAAGTGGTTTTCACAAAAGCTTGAGGACCTGAATCCAGATACCCAGTACCTACATGGCAGTATGGTATGGCAGTATAAACCTATAATGCCAGCACTGGAATGGTGAAAATAGGAGAGTCCCTGGGGTTCAGCAGACAGTCTAGTCAACTAAGGTTGAACTAGGGTTCAGTGAGAGACCCTATCTTTTAAAAAAAAAGTATAATGGAGAGTAATTGAGTGAGACACCTAACATCAGGATCTCATTCAGTTCTCATATTATCAGTATGCAATGGGTATAATTATTCTTATAGTTTTAATGAGAGTAAATTCCCAAAATGTAAGCATGAAAGGTAGAGTTATAAATCTAATACTTGTTGATCTGGCATTAACTCATTTCTATGATATCTTCTTTCCACATGCAGGCCAACCATTGTGATATAGCATGCATCCCAGAAACATATCAAAGAACAACAGGTTCTAATAGAACTCATTTCAGCCACAGAATACGGAAAGGGTTTGGTAGAGATGTCCTTTGAACAGTAGTAAAGACTTTTTTTTTCTTTTTTTTTTTTTTTTTTTTTTTTTTTTTTTTTCTGAGCTGTGCAACTGGAGGAAATTAGGTCTTTCCTGAAGGTCCATAAATGTGTTAGTTAGCTCTCGGTAGCTGTGATTAAGACACCAGAGACAACTTAAAAGGAGGAATCATTTTGACTCATGGTTTCAGATGGCGTATTTTATTGTTAACTGGTTTTCTATGACTTTGGGTCTGCAGTGAAGTGGAGCATCATAGCTACAAGACGCACATAGAAGAAGCTCACTACACTTGAGTCTATGAGGACAGCATTTAGTCCATTTCTGAGATGCCTTCAAGACATCTTTCTGTTGTCCCAATGCAAATTCCTTGGTTCTTTTAAAATTCTTATTTCTTCTTTAACTTTTTGCAATTTTAATATAATTTTATCATTTTACACTCCCCTTTCTTCCCTTCAAGCCCTCTCATATACCCCTTATTGCTTTCCATCAAATTCATGGCCTCTTTTTATCATTAGTTGTCTCCATGTTCTTATATGTATATACATATGTACCTCTGAGTATAACCTGTTTCATCAGTATGATATTACCCGTATCTATGTTTTCAGGACTGACAATTTGGGTTTGTATAAGCAATTGGTGTGCTCTTTGCTGGGAAGACCATTTCTCTCACTCTCAATATTCCTTAGTTGCCTGTAGTTCTTGATGCAGGGTTAAGGCCTTGTTGGTTCCCTCAGCCCTGCCCTGCCAACTTTATCATGTCTATTACTGTCTTTGTTCAGCTCAGACTTAAGCACTCATGTTGATGAGGCTTTATGGGAGTGGCTTCTGACATTACCAAGAGACATAATCTCAAGCAAACCTGCTATTCCTCTGTCTCTTTCGAACTCTCCATCCTCTCTTCCGTAATGATCCTTGAGGCTTACGTGTGGGAGTTGTATTGTAGATGTATCTATTGGACTGAACTCTACAACTCTGAATTTTAGTTAGTTGTGTCTTTCTGTAATGGACTCTGTTTTAAAGAAAAGTTTCCCTAATGTAAGCTAAGGACTACATTTATCTCTGGGCATAAGTATAAAATATTTATAATGTACCTAGAGATTACCCTGGTTTAGTAAAGTGGAAATTATAGGTTCTTCTCCAAGATCTGTGACTTCAATAGTCCTGAGTAATTTAATAGGCTTCCAGTAACAAGAATTGTTTTCTTTTGTTGAAAGGGTCTTATGTCTAATTGGAAATCTGTTGATTAACACCAAGGTATGTGAGTCATTACCTACCCTTTGGGTTATCTTGCCATACTGGTCACTGTTATGATTCATAGACATTACAGCAAGGTAGGACTGTTGGTTGCCTCTCTGCTTCAGAATCTTGTGTGGTATCTTCTGGTACTATGAAATCTACTACTCAAGAGGAAGGCATTACAGTCAGTTCCAGCTCTGGGGCCTCTGGGGCCTGAGTCTTAAGTGCATAGTGTCTTCAGCAGTAAGAACTTAGCTTTCGTCTCTGGTGGGTGACCAAGTGTAATAGCAAACAGTTTCTAAAATTTTTTGGCTACCCTGATGAACAATTTGAAAGAGCGTTTTTTTTCATGCCAGGTGTGTGTGTGTGTGTGTGTGTGTGTGTGTGTGTGTGTATGTGTGTAGGGTGATGGTGGTATTAGGTGGTCTTTGGATGTTAAAGGGATAATTGTCAGCCCAGAGGAAATATTTTTGAATAAATTATATATGAATATTTATACCTACTTACATGTATTAGGCTTTTATTTTTAGGTAGATAGTTTAATAGTATGATTTCTTCGAAACAGATCTCAGAAGATGGAACGATCGCCCATGCTCATGGATTGGCAGGATTAATATAGTAAAAATGGCCATCTTGCCAAAAGCAATCTACAGATTTAATGCAATCCCCATCAAAATTCCTACTCAATTCTTCATAGAGATAGAAAGAGCAATTCTAAAATTTATTTGGAATAACAAAAAAACCAGGATAGCGAAAACTACTCTCAGTGATAAAAGAACTTCTGGGGGAATTACCATCCCTGATTTAAAGCTATACTACAGAGCAATAGTGTTAAAAACTGCATGGTATTGGAACAGAGACAGGCAGGAAGATCAATGGAATAGAATTGAAGACCCAGAAATGAACCCACACACCTATGGTCACTTGATCTTTGACAAAGGAGCTAAAACCATCCAGTGGAAAAAAGACAGCAGTTTCAACAAATGGTGCTGGTCTAACTGGAGGTCAGCATGTAGAAGAATGCAAATTGATCCCTACTTATCTCCTTGTACAAAGCTCAACTCCAAGTGGATCAAGGATCTCCACATAAAACCAGCTACATTGAAACTAATAGAAGAGAAAATAGGGAAAAGCCTTGAACACATGGGCGTAGGGGACAAGTTCCTTAATAGAACACCAATGGTTTGCGCTCTTAGATCAAGAATTGACAAATGGGACCTCATAAAACTGCAAAGCTTCTGTAAAGCAAAGGATACTGTCAATAGGACAAAGCGGCAACCAACGGATTGGGAAAAGATCTTTACCAATCCTACAACTGATAGAGGGCTAATATTCAAGGTATACAAAGAACTGAAGAAATTAGACTCCAGAATATCAAATAACCCTATTAAAAATGGGGTACAGAGCTGAACAAAAAATTCTCAACTGAAGAATTTCGAATGGTTGAGAAGCACCTAAAGAAGTGTTCAACATCCCTAGCCATCAGGGAAATGCAAATGAAAACAACATTGAGATTTCACCTCACACCAGTCAGAATGGCTAAGATTGAAAACACAGGTGACAGCAGATGCTGGCAAGGATGTGGAGAAAGAGGAACATTCCTCCATTGTTGGTGGGATTGTAAGCTGGTACAACCACTATGGAAATCAGTCTGGCGGTACCTCAGAAAATTGAACATAGTATTACCTGAGGATCCAGCTATACCACTCCTGGGCATATACCCAAAAGATGTCTCAACATACAACAGGGACACATGCTCCACTATGTTCATAGCAGCCTTATTTATAATAGCCAGAAGTTGGAAAGAACCCAGATGTCCTTCAGCAGAGGAATGGATACAGAAAATGTGGTATAGTTACACAATGGAGTACTACTCAGCTATTAAAAACAATGAGTTCATGAAATTCTTAGGCAAATGGATGGAGCTTGAGAATATCATTCTGAGTGAGATAACCCAATCACAAAAGAACATATATGGCATGCACTCACTGATAAGTGGATATTAGCCCAAAAGCTCACAATACCTAAGACACAATGTGTAGACACAGGTGGGTACTTTGGTTTTATTTTAGAAGGAGTAGCAAAATACTCAACCAGAGTTCCCAGGGGCTAAAACTCCACCCTAAGAACATAAAGGGAGGAACTCATGGCTCCACTTGTTTAGGTAACTGAGGGTAGCCTCGTTAGGCAACAGTAGAAGTGGAGGGCCATGGTCCCCGAAAGTTTGAATCCCTAGTGTTGGGAGGTCGGATTGGGAGAATGATGGGAGCACATCCTCATAAAAATTGGAAGGGGGGTATGAGAAAGGGTTTTGGGGGAGAAAGGAAGAGGAGATAATAGTGAAAGGTAAATACATAAAATATCCAATAAAAAAGAAATAACAGATAATTGGTCTGGCAAAAAAAAAAAAAAGAAAGCAAGATAGTTTACTTATTTCAAACGATTTTCAAAAGTTTCCAGGAGATGCTTATTGGTTAAGATCTCATTTTAAGCTCTTCACAAGAGAATTTATGTCTCTGTTTAATAATCTTGAGAGATGCAAATCTTAATTTCCTTCAACAATTAATTGACAAAAGAGGAGTAATTTTACAAAAAGTAGAAGTTCTTACTAATTGATATATTATATAGATTGATTAATTATTGGCTGTTTTATAGTAGTCCTTTGATAAAAGAGATTATTAATAATGAATTATATTTCTTTAAATAGTGTCTTTATGACTCTTTGAGGGTGGAAGGAGCCTGCCTTATTTACTCTTAACTTTCTAAAACTGAAAGCTCACAGCAAATCTGCTGCTGATTGCCTCTGGCATCGATGAGACCAATAAAAACTATGCCACAACTATGTGGAAGGACCTTTTTACCCTTAAATGGAATGGCCAGGACCCAGTTCCTATATGGGGCCGAGGATTGATATGACTGTTTAATACCACAGAAGGCACAACTAAATGGCCACCAAAAAGATTAATGAATTAAATAGATACCTCCCCAAAACCAGGCCCAATTATAAATAAGATGAATAACAATTGTCATCCAGGGAAGAGAAGTTTCCCTGAGAATTCCTTTCTTTTTTTCTCTTCCAGGTAAAAATTAATCATCTGTGATGTCTGCTATTAGGAGTTCTAATCCTGATGCTGGCCTCTGGACTTATACTACTCAGACCTCCAATGGGCCTTTGACAAGGACATCAAACAGCTGTAGATTGACATCACTAATCTGAAGAAATCCCTCGTTTCGTTGTTTGATGCGATCCCCAAAAATTCCAAAGGACTTTATTGGACCTGATTTTCTCTTTTACAATAGAAAAGACTGTAAACAGCTCTAGACTGTGTACAGCCCTTAAAGAAGAATGCTGCTTTTACATAGACAAAACAGGGATGATTAAAGAGAGCATGAAAAAGGCCAGAGATGGTCTTGAGAAAAGACAGAGAGAGAAAAAGGAGAGCTTGTACAAGAATTGGTCTTCAACCTCTCCATGATTGTTAACCCTACTTCCTTCCATCTTGGGATTATTAATTGGGTTATTTTTGCTTATTTCCTTTGGTCCCTGAGCCTTAAATAGACTGACTAACTTTGTGAAACAACAGACAGATAATCTGATAGCAAAATCTATTCAGATACATTATCATATGTTAGCTTTAGAGGACCACAAGACTCTAGATGAGATTGTTTCTCTATCCAGGGTGTTCCTAAGTCCCATCTCCACCTATCCTAAAAGAGGGGACTTCCACCCCTAGACCAAGCAGAGAGGGGCCACCCAGAACCCCCTCTGTATGGCGATCTGAATTCTTGCTGAGGCTGCGAGGCTAAGCACTGCAAGGGAATATAAATAAAAGTTAAAAATATGTTTCTGGGTTCCCTGAGGGACAAGCCTGACTGCATAGGGGTAGATGTCAAAAGTATCCCCTCTCCAGGAAAAAGACATCAGGACAGGTATGGCCCTTATGCCTCACTGGACAACGACAGGAGGACTGGAGCCATTACAACGTCCCCTTTAATTACTGGAGGTCAGGCCTCTATCCCTGCCTTGGCAAGATTAGAATCGCTACAGCCCTTCTATACTTGGAGAAGGGAGGAGATGTCAGGGGCAGCCCTGCTTATACACTGAAGACCTAAAATCAGCCATAAGCCTAAAATCAGCAATAGGCCTGACATATATGCCTGCTAACACAAAGACTTGGGTCTCTATGGAAAAACACTGAAACAGAGGACTATAAACTATTGTAAACAAGCAGCTTTTGTTGAAATCTACCAGCCTGAGTAGTCATAAACCTTGTAAATAGGCAGCCTTTGGCAGATAGTACCAAATTAGATTATGACAAGGGAATCATAAGAAGAGTCATAGTGACCTGACCCCTGAACCTTCACCCAGATGATACCCTGTTCTGAAAGATATCTGTACTCCCCCTGAACATCTATGTTCCTGTGTCATCCCCTTCCCCACATTCTGCATTTTTGTGTTTATAACCCCTGTGTTAAAAAGTAAAAATTATGATTTGATAAAAAACAAACAAACAAAAAAAAATTAACACACAGTGTACCCCTGGTTCCGCTGACTTAGTTCCTGACAATCTATTTTCTTGTTCTTAGAAATACTTTGAATTATAAAACGTTATTGTGGTTTGTGTTAGTATGCTGGGTAAAATAATTTTTTGTTGATCTTATTTTGAACTTCTAGGTTTGTGGTGAGTTGAAATGTCCTTCAACATAATTATAGGTCATATTTACTTTCATATTGTGGAATGCTGGTTAATCTGTTGAACATTTTAAAGAACTGGATTCCTTTTTGAGAGTTTCATATATGAACACTGTATTTGCCTAGCTTTCCCCTTTCTCTCCTTTCTCCCACTCTTCCCAACCCCCCCATACTTTTTGGATACATTTTGTTGTTTGGTTATCGTTTGTATATGTATGTATATATGTATACACGTATGGGTATATATGTTTATACAAATATTGATAAAGTGAAAAAAATAGTATGATTTCTTGTAACTTTCTCTCACATCCTCAGTACTATTTTATCCTCCTCTCTCTCTCTCTCACTCTTCTGTATTCATCCTCTTTCTCTAACTAGAGCCCCACTGTTTACTTCCCCAATCAGATCACTCACACTCTGCTATTCCATTCTCTGTGCTCTTGTACTGCCTCTTCCCTGGCAGAGACCCCTTTTACTTTCCTAGGTTTTAGATGTAAGTCTAAGAAACTGGAGTCAGGAGCCTTTTAAATAGCACTAGTCTCTTCAGTAACCATACCTTCCTTAAGCCAACTGTACAAGAACGTCTGTGACCAAACTACAAGTTTCTAGTCTTTCTACTCTCCTTTTGTTCCCAATTCTCAATGTAAATCTGGCTAAAAGCAGCGGGAAGTAACTATCTCACAGCTGACATGCTTGGCAGCTTTTACATTCCCTTTACCAGATTAATTAGTCTTTCCTCTTTAAACTCAGTCTCCTACACAATTTTAAAGTGCAGACAAAATATTGGTAAGTTCTCTGCCAAATGTAAATTAATGGTCTCTGGTATAATTCTCCACAAAATCTTTGTTCTTCTCTATCTTATGTCCCCTTATTGTTATGATAAAGTACTTTAACCAAACAACCTACAGGATAAAGAGTTTATTTTAGTTTACAATTCAAGCAAAGTCCATCATGCTATGGAAATCAAGATAGCAAGAGCTTAAAATTATCAGTCATGTTGTATTCACAGTCAGAATGCAATAAAGATGTGAGTTTCATAATCAACTCACTTTCTCCATTCTAATACAGTCCAGTTGCCCTGCTTAGGGAATGGTACTCAGTATAGTAGGTGGGTCTTTCTATCTTAATTACTGCTGTGGTGGTTTAATTGAGAATGTGTCCACCCCCAACATAAATTCATGTATTTGAATACTTGTTCTTAGTTGGTGGAACTGTTTTAGGAAGGATTCGGGTGTATGGCCTTCTTGAAGTAAGTAGTAATGTCACTAAGGGTTGGGCTTGGAGGTTTCAAAAACTCACACCAGGCTTTGTCACTTCTCAGTCTCTTCTTCCAACTTATAGATAAGATATAGTCTCTCAGCTATGCTCCATCAACATACCTGGCTGTCTGCTACCATGTACTATCCTCCTGCAAGGATGGTCATGGACTTATCCTCTGAAACTATAATAAAATGACAGCTAAATGCTTTCATTTATAAGTTTCCTTGGTCATGGTATCTCTTCATGGCAATATAAAAGTAACTGCAGTCACGATAATGCCCCACAGATATGTTCAGTGGCCCATCTCCCAGATAACTCTAGATTTTGTGACAATTAACAATTTTGTTGACAATTGTCAACAATTAATGTTGACTTCTGAAAGCCTAAGAACACTGCCTTCCTGGCTATATTTCTATTGAAATTCTTGGGAAGTACCACTCCGATTTCCCATTACACTCCACTTGTTACATTCTAGAGCCTCTTCAGTCCATATCTTGAGAATCTGCTAAATTCATTCTGGAGGCCAGTTTAAAGGTATAGGAACCATGGTCAGGTTTAGCTACAGCAACAACCCTACTTCTTTCCTACCAACTGTGCGATTGGCTAGCTTTCAGTAGCTGTGACCAAAATATTGAAGAAACAACTTAATGGAAGAGTTGTTTGGCGTAGTGTTTACTTTTCTCATTGCTGTAAAAGATTCCTGACAAGAAACCACTTAAAGGAAAGTTTTATTTGGATTAAATTCTAAAGGCTAGGGTCTATCATGACAAGGGAAGTACAGGAACAGGAGGGGTGGCTGCTCACATTACACCCACAGTCAGGGGACTCTGATGTTGGCTTTACTTTTGCCCTTTTATTCAGTTCAGCCTATGGAATGGTGGTACCCACATTTACAGGTAGGGCTTTCCGCCTCAATTAACCTAACCTAAAAATCTCTCACGGACATGTTCAGGGATTTGTTGTTGTAACCATTTGAAATCTCTTCAAGTTGATGAGATTAACCATCACACATGGGTTCACCATCTCGGAGGTCTCAGTTTGTAAAAGACCAATTCCATTACTTTGACGCTGAGGTAAGGCTGAATAACAAGACAGTAGGAGTGACTTGAAGAGGTGGTTGTTCACCTCACGGTAGACAGGAAGCAGATGTGTCACCCTGGGACATGATGTACACTTTGAGATTTTGCCTCAAGTGACCTACTTTCTCTAAAGTTTTTATAACATTCCTAAAAAGTGTCACAGGCTGGGAACTAAGCCTTTGCAGAACACTAAATGACCAAGCTGTGACAATGGGCAAAGTCATGGAGGTAGAAAAGCATAAACTTTGTAAAGGAGAGATGACTGATAATCCATTTGGAGTAGCAACCTACAAAAACTATGGTGGTATAAGCTTGTAAAAAGCCTTCCTAGAAGCTGGTTGGACTCAGATGACAACAAGCAAGTTCTGTTTTATGTTTAGACTAGTTTATAGGTACCACTGACCTATTGAAAAGTTCGAAGATTTTAAACATTGTAATTAAATGAGAAAAACAGCAATTAGGCAGGATCGTATTTGATGACTGCTAGCAAACATTATCTCAGTGTGAGAAAGTATTATGAAAGAGCCAGTGCGATGTTTGAAAAGCAGCTAATTAAATGACTACACTCTGACCAAAGGGGTCACAGTCCGCGTTAGGTCATGAAAGTTTACAAACTCAGTTTCCTCAGTGTAACCCTGTCCACTCTAGGAGAAACGATAAAGTAACAAGGAAAATTAAGGGATCGTTATTTCGGTAACAGGCAAATCTGAGTTCATATTGTATACTGAGCACTGGGCCAGAACTTTTTACAATAACAGTCCAGGGTCTGCTCTGTGATCCCAGGCTCACTGCAAAGGAGGTTGGGTAGTATACAAACTATCAAAATCAGCTTTTCCCAGGGTTCAGTGAGGTCATCACTTTTCAGATGACCAGCTCACTGGTGACAGTCTCCTTCCTTTTGAACCATTGTAGATAAACACCAACAAAAATCCTCCAGTTTGCATTCGCTACCTTCCATTAGAGCCGCTAGTCACGAACAGACTTCTGTCTCCAAGATCACAGTTTCTTTTTCATTAGTTACATTTCATGGTGCTTGTTTCCCGGCACTTCTGTCTCTGCAGTAAACTCTCTTTCTCTAAATCAGAGTGTAGGATGGGTTATTTCTAGGAAAAGCTCCTCAAATAAACTGATTCCTCCCACTGCGCATTCATTCTGGTGTCTTGTTCCTGCGTTCTGAAGCACTTTTGGAACCTGAAGCTCGCAATCTGTAATTGCTTACTTAAACTCTCTCCATGTGAGGGGACAGCGACTGTGAAACAGAAAGCAAGAGAAAGACTTCGTGGCCATTATCAATCTCGACAGGAGAAGTAGACTTACTCGCCCACATTTCTACTCACAAAACACTTGCTGAAAGTGAGTAAGCTGTGTGCTTCCCAGCCCCGCTAGGACGGAATGTGGGAGACTAAGCTCTGGTCTTGAGCCAAATCGGTCCATATAAGTTTCTTTAAGGATAGGAAGTACTTTTAATTGTTTTGCATCTCAGGACTGTCTATCACAGTGAATTACACACTCTGAAAATGAATAACTATCTGAATAACTGAATAAATCAGTCCTTTCATAGCAAATCAAAGGTCGATGGGAGAAAACAGTGAAAATCAATTATGAATGATGTACTTGCTTTAACCATGTAAGTGAAAGTTTGTGAAAAGGTAAACGATAATCCTGAGTTGAACTGAATCTTATAGATCTAATAGTCTGCTTTTCACAACGTATATGAAAAATTCCTCTAATAATAAATCTGATTATTTAATTCAACCACTCTGACTACTAAGAGCTGTGCTCTCAGCTAAGAGGCAAAATGTATGCATTCCTCCCCCTCACTCCTCCTGCTTGACTCCCTGTCTTTTCCACTTTTGTTAAATGATATGGCAACTGAATAATTGTCCGAGAAAAGATGTTCAAGTACCCAAGAACCTATAAAGATTGTTGTTTTGTTGGGAAAGAGAGCTTTATAAATGTTCTTAAACTAAGGGTCCTCTGGAAAGTTCAAACCATAAATTCAGAAAGCGGTCTAAGAGAGAGAAAAGCGGATGACAATGTGATGCCTCCAAGAAACACCAGTGAGTTCACGTGCCACTGGAAGTTGGCCCAGGGGGGGAAAAAAAAGATTCTCCCCCAGAATGAACTTCCAGCAAGAATGCAGCTTGCCAAAAGTAACTCCTTAACTTTGATCTTCTGCCCACCCCTGTGTGTGTGTGAAAGGGGGCGGGGGGAGATAGAGACAGAGTCAGAGATAGAGACAGTCAGAGATGAGATTTTAAACTGCGAGATTTGTGGTAACTGGTGACAGCATCCTACGATCCTGATTCAAATGACAATGCCCTCCTTGTCTAGGATGAACCTTAATTGGCTTCTTTTCTTTGATCAATAATCCATTCTTTGGCACTGATTTTGAATTATATACAGGTAGGCCTGGAGAGATGAATCAGTGGTTAAGTATATACATTGCTCTTCCAGAGGACCAGAGTTCAATTTTCAGATATCATGTGTCTCACAACAGCATGTGACTTTAGTTCCAGGGGATCTGTCATCCTCTTCTGGACTCTGCAGTCACCTGTACACACACACACACACACACACACACACACACACACACACACACACACAGACACACACACAAATACACACAATGAAAATAAAGTTAAAAGTAAGTATGCAGAACTGGAATCTGAGCACTTTCCCCCGTGTTGCATTCCTACTAATCCAATCCACAATGAAAACTAAGAGTCTCCCTTTATAGAGTCTTCGTAATTCCACCATGAGCCCTATTGACCAGGCTCCATACATATAGAAACTGACCCTTTCAAAACTAAACTTACAGTGAAAAACACTATAAGCCTCTCACCCCCAATCTGACCCAGAATTAAAGGGCAAATCCTCATGTTAGCCATAAGACCACAGTCACATTTTGCTTTAGGTTTGTTTTTAATTAGGTTACAGATTAATTTTGCATAAGAATAGTTTCATCATCACGTTTCATATGTGCATGTAATGTATTTTGCTTATTTTCATGTCATAACATTTTGTTGTCCCCCAAACTCCCACTAATCTTTCTAACCAGTTCCTCTTCTGTGATCATGTCCTCCCCCTCCCCCACTGCTCCCTCTTCCCTCCCTCCACCATTAAGTTGTTTACAAGTGCACAGGCAAGGTTACTTACAGGACATCTCCTCTCCTCCTTTCCTGATGCTTTGCTGTTCTAGCTTTGGTCTTTGGACCTCTCGTGTCTTCTTTTCCTGCAACCCAGGAGCATAGTTCCCTATGTGAAAAGTTGTTTCCTCAAGATCCACACAGATATTACATAGATATCACACAGATATCTCCTTCTTAGACACGAGAAAACAACAACAACAAAAAGGAGAGACTCCATTTTATATGTTTTATAATCATCAAGCACTTTTACTTTACAATTATAATGTTTCTCATATTTCTTGGTTTTTAACTATTTGGCCTGTTGTTACTGTCTCATGAACATTTTCTCAGCCTATCCAGCATTCGATTTCTTTATCATATGCTATATGTTAATTCCACTGTTATTTAGTGACCTTAGATGTTTTGGAAACATAACATCAATGTCCAGTTGTCCAGTGTTTTCTAAATGCTTGGAAAATACATGTGATAATTCACTAGTGACATCCATAAGTAAAATCAACATTGCTTTTTCATCAGGGAAGCAACTGTTACCTCTTCATTTTTCCACCAGAGTTAGAAACTACCGTCAGAACCACGAGTAGTGGTAAGTTAATGAATAATGTAAGATAAACAGTTAAACAACATAGCTAGTTCGCTTCAGAAATGAACAAGCCTATCAAAGAAAAAGCGATTGCTCCAATACGGACAGGAAAGTAGTAGGTATATTATTACTACAGGAAGTTCATTTGATTGCCAAGATGATGAGGAATGATCACGATTGTCAGGCGGAGAAATGGTGAGATTGTGGGAAACTGAGCATTCCAAAAGTCTCATGAATGTGTTGACTTCGTGTAAGAGTCCCCAAACTCATTTTAATGCTATATGATCCAATTCGCTTCTCCAGAAGTTATGGTTGCCAGCTTTTATCCTGCCAATTGTGAGAAGTCTCAATGTGATTTTGGTGTTTGTTTGTTTTATTTGTTTGAGAATTCATTATCACATTGTCAGATTTCTAGGTCACTGCTTAGAGATGCAATTTCAGAAGTGTTTCAAATCACCCATGTGATAAACCTTTTCTTTGGAAAGACCTCTGTCCCAATCGTCCAAAATAATTTCATAATCTCTCTTGGTTGAGTGTTTATGATTCTTTCCTTGGCTAAGATAATAAATTTCCTCAGGCTAAAAGGAACTTTCCCAAACTATGTTGAAAACAAAATTGTGACATTCTACTGAGTGTCAATTTCAACAGATCAATTACCTTCAAAAAACTGCAAGCAGATCAAATACTTTTACAAGTAAAACACTGTGTGCCTTTTCTTGTTTTGTTAGGTACCTGGGTTGTAATGTTCATAAAGGTGCAGCATTTCCTTTGAAGTGCGTATTCCTGAAGTCTCTGGAAGCACTGGGTTCAGATAAGTTCCTCACAGTCATAATAGACACAGACCTAGTATAATTTGTACAACGGCCCCCGGCATTACCAGTTCACACTGTAATTTTGCCAGACTTTATAAACTAAGCAGGCGTGGCCCTAGTCATTAGAGAGATGAGAAGCCTCCAGGGTAAATCCAATTGCTTAGAAACTATCATTAAAACTATTATCGAACATCTATCTGGTGCCAAAAATACATCTAACTCACTGTTGTCATTTGGATCCACAGCAAGACAATGCTTCTGCACCTCACAGGGGACACATGAACGCCTTGGCAACACCAACCACAGGAAATGCTGAAATGGAAAAATGCTTGTCCCAGAAGGCACTCAGGCAACACATCCTGCCCCTTTGGATTCTGGACCAGTTCCAGTTCCAGCTTCCTTTATCATCCTCGTCTGTAGCCAAGACTCTGAAGGGAGGCCCAGATGTAATTTGATCATCTTTGGCCACTGTTATCACTAAAACACTTCTCAAATCTATCCCATATCTCTTCTTGCCAAATGCCGCTGCCTTGGTTCAGTTCTGCCATTCATCTGAATGAACACAAGAATTTTCAAGTTGTTCTCTTGGTTCTCTATCTGCTCACTCTGGAAATCTCTTCCTTTATGTGTGTCCCCTATGCTGCACACAGTCATCTGCTGAAACACAACAGGGTTGTTTCACTCTCAAGTAGAGTAGGGCTCTGAATTTATTTAGTTCATTCAATGACCAAGTCTCCAGTGTTCTAGAACTGAGAATAATACAGCAGTAAACAAAACAGGCACATTGTTACCTTCTTAGGTGTTACATGGCTGTGTGTAAGACAGGCAATAAAGTGTGTGTGTGTGTGTGTGTGTGTGTGTGTGTGTGTGTGTGTGTGTGAGAGAGAGAGAGAGAGAGAGAGAGAGAGAGAGAGAGGGAAGAGGGAAGAGGGAGAGAAAGAGAGAGATATGAATATGATAAAAAAGTAATCAAGAGAGCCTTGTCTCAGCACAAAGAAACTGGGGAGAGGATTTACCATGAGATGGGAGAAAGGGATATAGGAATGAGTTCAATAAGGCCTTACGTTTTAGGCTTGGTAATTATTCTAAGTGTGAAAAAAGCCATCAGAGACATGAGCACAGAAGAATACTATTACTTAAGTTGAATTTTAGAGTAAAAACTCTTGCTTCTGAAAAGAGGGTAGACTTATAAACAAGGAGATAGTCTCATCTAATTGTAGAGCCGTGATCCAGGTGCAAGTAGTGCTGCCTTGGTCAAGACCAATGAGCGTAGTCTCATTTGGGACAGCTTGACAAGATAATTTGTTTAAATACTGTCTGTGGATAATGAAGAAATCAAGGAATAAAGAACTTGGCACTGGCTGAGGATAGAAAGTCCAAGAGTGGCATCCAAGTCTGACTCCTTCTTTGACCTCCTCTCCTACCATTTCACATCTGAAACATTTCCCTACAGAACTCTGAACGATGGGAGTCCCCTGCCTATGTCCCCAGGCTATTTCATGTTTCTCACATTCCTCAGACATCTTTTTATAGCCCAAGTTTCTCATCCCTCCTAAACAATTTATTCTCAGCTTTCAGGACACCTTCAAGAAACCTTGTCTTGGACTGAAAGCTTGACTTTGTACCTTCTTTTCATGTTCCTTCAATAGTCAGGAGTCTTGTCAATCATGATTCTGGTTCAGAGTTACCTCTCTTACCAGATTGTCACCTCCACAATCTTTTAATGCTTGCTTTGGGATTTCTAAGACTTCACTCAGGACTTGCATACAGCAAACACTGAATGAATGCATACCTGCCAGATAATGAAATAAAAAACAAATGGCACCCTCAAAGAGAAATGAAGAACAAAGCTTTTCTGGAGACAGTATCTTGCTCAGCAAAATGTGCTAGCCACAGGAATCATGTTTTCTTATAGAGTGCTCAGGGCTGTAGTCAAAGTGAGCCAGCCTCTATACATCTGTGAGTGGAGTAAAGTCAGGGATCAATGATGAATAACTTGGGAGTAGGGAGAAAGACCACACTTCCTGATTTCATTTGGACATGGTACAGACATCTAGGAAAAGAAAAATTCAGACACCATCTGCCTGATTCTTTGACCCCAGTTTCTAAGAGCAGCTCCTGATGCTTTTCTTAGTCATGTCTAGGAGACAATACCAAGAGATCAGTCTGCAAGCTGCAGGTACAGAGCAGTTTTCAGGGGATCTATAATCATGTTACATAAAGTGGGGTTTATATAAAGTTGACAGGATGTGCTGATGTGAGCCATTTACAGTTCAATTGTAACAGAGCAGTCTGGCAAGCAGCTAGCTTTATCTGGGATATGATGTACTTTGGATTCTGCTATCAAGTCAGATTTAGAATACCAGTCTGAAGGGAATGCAATTCCCCCTCCCTTAAAAAGTCTGCCTTTTCTTCCTTGGATTTGTGGAAGCTAAAGAAACTAGAAAAGTCTGCAGAATCCCAGCAAACCTTTCATGACTTTTATTTTTACAGAAATGCAAACCATCTACTTTTTTCTAGAGAAACATCCAGTTCACAAAACTTAATGTCTACAGTGGACAAGTTCATTTTTAGAGAAATGTTTTCTTCTTTTTTTTAAAAAAAATGACAAATGAATTAATCAAAAGTTTTTTGCAGCTTAGTTTTACTATGTGTCCTAAAATATATGATGAAAATTCTATAAAGGGACTAAATTGTGGAAGAGGAAGAGAATATCCATCTAAGCATGCCTCACGGGTATGAGCACACCGGAAACTGTCCTCTTTAAATCCTTGATTATAGTGTGCCCAGTGTTGTTTGCAGGTATATTTAAATGTTTCAAATAGTTCCCCTAATTTCTAATACTCTCTTCTGGGATTTTTAAGGATTTTAAGGGTTCTTTTACTATGCTGAAATGTTTGATTTTTATGGCCAAATATTCCAATATTTTAGGTTGTGTGTGTGTGTGTGTGTGTGTGTGTGTTTGTATAATTCTCTTCTGTGTAGAACAGTGAGGATGTACATGTACTCAATGGAAAACAAAATGTTCTTCACTAGAGAGTAAACACTATTGGTCCCTGCCATTTTCTCTTAGTTTAGGGTTTGGGTTTTTTGGTTTTTGAGGTTTCATTTGTTTTTGGTTGGTTGGTTGGTTGGTTTGTTTTTTTCTTTGTTTTTGGTACTAATTATTTATTCCATTTGGAATCTATTTTAGTGTAATAAAGTCAGTATACAGTGGTTTACGTTTTGAATGGCTTACCGGTTCTGTTATAATCATCATAAAACAACTCACCATTGCACATCTGCCTTTATTATGTAGCTTAATCTTTTATTTATATGTCTTCTTCTGGAGCCATCATTGCACCCTGTCCTGTTTATTCATTTGCTACAAGTAACACACCTCACACTCCCCCACCATCACGTTTCTTTCGTAAAGCTTTCATTTGTGCTGTGTGTCTCTTTTGTGTGTCTTCATTTGTGTGATGCAGTGTGTGTGTGTGTGTGTGTGTGTGTGTGTGTGTGTGTGTAGGCCAGAGGTTGACATCAGATATCTTCTGTTGTTAAGGTAACCTTGTCTTCTGAAACAGGCTTACTCACTAAACCCAGCCTCCACTAACTGGCTATACTGGGCAGCTAACAGACTCCAGGGTTTTTCCTGTCTCCACAGTCACACACATTCTCAGTCCCACACTGGGGTGCACAGCCCCATGTCCCTCGTTTTGTTTTCCCTGTGGGTGCTAGCCATCTGAACTGTGGTCATACTTGGGTAACAGGCATTGTATGCTCTGTGCCACCTCTCCAATCCTTTATGGTTATCAAATCCACTGATGATTAAAAAAAATGTTGCTATATTTATGATACCAATCATTAAGTCAACGTCCCTCCACCAAGCCTATCTGCAGTTTGATTAGTGTCACTACTGTCTTGTGTTTGAGACGGAGTTTGAGATCACTTTCATCCTTGTATGTAATAAGTGTTTTAGCCAAAGGAGTCTTTTCATCTCCTGCCTCCTCTTAAGTCCTTTGGTGTTTGTGTCACTGTCTTCATAAGACACGTATGTTGCATGTTTATTTTATTCTTTAGTATTTTGAATGTTAGAAACTTAGAAATTATAACTTGGCCAACTCTCACATAAGAAGATTTTTTTAGAAAAAAGAATCTTATTCCCAATTTACAGTGAGCATACCTGTGAATATAACATGAATTTTAATGATGAGCGCATCTCAAAAATCACTGAGTTTTTAAAAATTGTTTTGTTTTTGAGATTGTAATTTCTCCTTCCCTCCTTCCCATTCCCTTCATCATTCTGTACATTGGTATATGCATATATGTATATACTCCTAAACACAACCTCTTGAGTCCATGTAATTACTTATATGTGTATTTTCAGGACTGACGTCTTGGCACAGGACAGCCAGTTGGTGTGGTCATCCGTGAGGAAGACTTCCTCTCCTGCTCCTTGATTTCCTCACTTGTCACTTATTCTTGTGTAGGTTGAGGTCTCATGGCCTTTTTCTCTGACTGATTTGGTATGTCGATTGGTTTCATCCTTGATCAACTCACTTTTGGCAGACATGTTCATGAGACTTTATGGGTGTAGATTTCGAAGTTACCAGGAGATAATCTTATAGCAAACTCCCTAATATTCTGGCTCTTACCATCTTTCCACACCATCCCACCCCTTCCACACCATTCTCTGATCCTTAACTGTGATTTGGAGTATTTTATAGGCATATCCACTGGGAACAGGCCCCACGTTCTGCATTTTTATTGGCTATGATTTTCTAGAGTGGTCTCTCTCTGATGCAACAAGAAGTTTCATTGATGAGGGATGAAGACTACACTTATCTTTAAATGTAAGGACAAATGGTTAATAGATCGTTGTTAAGGATTATGCCAGTTTAGCAAATTAGTGATTGCAGATTCTCTTCCAATAACCATAAATTCGTTAGCACTGAGTAGTTCAGAAATAGGGTCCAGAGACTCCTGAACTGGGGACTGGGCTACATATCTTTCTTCTGAGGAGTAGCTTCTAGAACATGTTTTCAGAAGGTACCATGCAAACATCCAAAGTAGGAAGGCAACCAATGGTCTTACCCAGATATGTTGCCTGTGAACCACAACAATGATCAACACAGAACAACAACTTTAAGGAGGCAGCAGTGGCATGAACAGCTTGGCAGTAACCAACAGTTTTGTAATTGAACTTAAGACTCAGCAAGATTTGGTACTGGAATCCTAACTATCTACTCACTGAGTCTTTTAGTCAGAGCCATTGGAACTTTATCAAATTGTAGCTGAGTCATATCTTAAATACTATCAATGCTTTGATTAATTCTCCCAGCCTTGTCCACATGGAAAAAAGCAAAAGACACTATATCTCTAAAGTCATTTGCAACTACTGTGCGTAGGACCTAGGCTGCACAAAGCAAGCACACCCAAAGCAAAACCAAAATCTAACACACGTAGAAAGTATCAGTGTGAAATGCACAGGAAGACTGATTAGGCGCATGACAGCGGCGGTATTGGGTTCTGCAGGAGGTGTCTGCTGTTAATGTCTACATTTGGCAACCACCATAAATGGTGAATGAAGAAAGTGATGATATCTTGGACTCAAATTTCTCCACCATGACGAGTACAGTTCCTGGTAATATTGATGTAATCGGTTACATTCTAACTTGGCCCAGTGACCCTTCAGTCTGACACCTACCCGAAATACTTTGATGCTAAGTTTCTCTCTTGAAAAAAGCTACAGATGCTGCAGCCTGCAAAACAAATTCTAACCAGTTTATAATCAGAGTATGGGGAAACCTCATGAGGGGCGTAAGGAAAGGGATGTCTGTGGGTAAAGGCAGGGCTTTACCTCTGCTTAACTTCTCTTGTTGAGGAATATTTCTTTTTGAACTGTGGACTTTACTGTGCTAGCTAGTAATAAGTTTCTGTGTGAATTCCTCAGATGCTGGTAAACCTGGCTCCCTGGTGTGGAAAGTAAACATACTTTCATAAAACAGGGCTCTGACCCCTCCATCACATACTTTACGATGTGTTTTAGAAAAGCTATCAGTTTGTTAATTTGTTTTTTAAAAAAAATGTTTATGCAGGGGTCATCAGTATGTCTAGGGATTTGACTATGGCTATATTTGAAGATACAAATTTACTATTCATTTATAACAGTTAATCATAAATAAAGCAATAAACAAACGTATTTCTAAACTACATACTGGTCTCATCAATAACTCAGCTTCCAAGTGTATTAATAAGTTTTAAAAGAAGTTTTCAATGTGATAGAACTACTATTTACTGCCTTGTTTATTGGTTGTCTATTTCTGAATACCATTTACAGGTTTAAAAAAAAACCTCTAAGACAATTAGGTTGTAAATTATTTGAGTGTTAAATGCATATTGTATTTTTTTCTTTATCTCATTCCATTTTTTCCCCTCCATCTTATACACATAGCTGAGATCTTCTGTTCTGGTCTGTCTTCATTTTCTCAACTAGGTAGTGATATGTAGTTGTCTTCTATTTGTCTTTAATGAAAACTCAAAGGCTTCCAAGACTTCCTTTATCAAAACAAAAACCCCCCTTACTCATTCCCAGAAATGTACCTCACACTCTGTTAAAGACATCTGTGGGCCACTGGAACAGTCATTAATAAAGGATGAAGGCCCAGAATCCTCACATCAACCTCTGGTGCCATGTTATTTCTTTGGCTTGGGGAGTTATAACGTCCATTTAAAAAATACTGTCTCCAGAATCCCACATAGCTCCTGATTTATAGAAAGGCACAAGCAGTGACTCCAAAGTTATTCTTTGATGCTGAGTTATTAGAAATCAGCTTTTTCCAAGTATAGGAAAATGCATAATACTAAATTCTAATTGATACTTAATTTGAGGTAATCTATAGTCCAAATAGCAAAAATATTCTCAACCAGCACATTTTTTTCTTTATGCTATTTGCTTTCAAAACTTACTTTATATCAAAGAGGACAAAAGAAATTTCATATGTAATACTCACCTATTATCATAACTGAATGCATTTTGAAAAGTTATAAGTTTGTTATATGAGCAACCATATGAATTAGATATAACTTCTCCAGGTAAAATAATCAACAGGAGCCATCTAATAAAGCATTGAACTAAAGCAGTTAACCAGTGAGAATTAGTAGCATTTTCAGTATTTAGTATACTAGATTATTATGTCCAAATTCCATATTACAATATAATTATGTGGAAAAATCTCCACGAAATTGGAGAGCTAGATTTTTTTCTGATCTAACCAAAAGTTATCCTTTTCAGGCATAGGCTTTTATTGTAATAAAATGGCAGAGAAAATTGAAATTCTAGGTCTATCCACTTGGCTTTCTGAGAAGTAAGTCACAATCAAAGGGGCTGCTAGACTGGTCATTTCCTCTTAGTCACAATGATTCTTCTTCATCTACAGACTTTTCCTCAGCAATAATCATAACAAAAATTAATAGCAATTGGGAAATCAAGAAGGATTCTACATGCCCCCTGCCAAGCTTAAAAAGCAAGAAGATCTGAAAATTTGAATGGTAGATACCACTTATGAATCGTTTCTTGAAACCATTTATATATTGCCTCAGAATAACCATGTGGCTTAGAAATATTGGCTTTCATATAAATATAACTAAAAAACATTTTCTTTTCATATAAAAAGCAGATGGATTCTTGTTTTCTAATAAAGCAAAAATGATGACAGAATGAAAAAGGAAAAAAGGGAAGCTTTCCAAAAATCTACAAAATCATAATTGCTGCTACTTCTTAGAAAATACAAAAGGTCTTTTCTCCCTCCTTCATACCCGAAGAATTTATCTCCTTAGCTTCAGGCGTATTTAATAGAAATCTTGTATTTAATGTCTGTATATAACATTGAAAAGAGAGGGCAAATCTCTGGCAGTGCATTTTTAAATAATGAGGTTCTTGTGTGAGGCCTTTGAAAACCACTCTGAAGAAAATCAAATACATGATAGTTGGAAGTAGAAGAATAAATAAGTGACACTTAGGTGGGTACTTATAAAGTACAGGCTTCTTTTACTCATAAAGTCTCTGTATTGTTGCTATTCATCTGTGTGACCCATTTCCTTGCTATTTCAAATTGTGTCAGATGTAGCCATCTCTATTCCTTCCGTACCACACGGAAGATTAAGGTCACCAAATTTTCACAGAACAACATGAAAGGAAAAAAAAAACAATAGAAAAGAGCAAAGACAAAATAGAGCAAGGACCAATTTCGACCTGCCACTAGAGAAGAAAGTCAGCCTGGTAACAATTATCACATGGTCAAGACTGTAGAGAACTAGATTCGGGATCGAGAAACGAAAAGTAGAACATAGTAGACATAGCTTTTGAAAGATGCCAAATCCAATAGAGACAAAGCAAATAAAAAATGAGATAGGAGAATATAGAGAAAGAGTGGGGCACAGCTCTGAGTGTTTGCCTGATGTTGTGAGACTCTGAGGTCACTTCGTAGTACTGAAAAAAAAATGTAGGAAAATGTTTATAAATGACCTAAATGTTCTTGCTGAACCCAGTTCAAAGATGTCTAGTTTCCTATCTTGACTCTTATGATGAACACACACACACACACACACACACACACACACACACACACTTTACTTCTTTTCTGAATGTACATGATAGATGGTAAGACAAGAGCCAGGGCAGAGCTATTGCCCTCCTGCATCAACCTTACACTATTCATGTCTCGGACTGATCAAATCTCTCTCTCTCTCTCTCTCTCTCTCTCTCTCTCTCTCTCTCTCTCTCTGTGTGTGTGTGTGTGTGTGTGTGTGTGTGTGTGTGTGTGTGTGTGTGTCTTAGTCTGTGTTGAATTTTACATTTTTCAAAAGATGTGGCTACTATGTTCTACTTTCTGGTTCTCCATCCAGATCCTTCTTTTCTACACATCTTGTCCAAGTAATAGATAATTCTTACCAAACAGACCTCTCCTCTCTAGTGGTAGAGTGAAATTTGTCCTTGTTCTATTTTAGTTTTGCTTTTTTATGTTTTTTTAACATATAAATCCAAAGGATTTAAAGAGCTTTTACCTCCCAAACCCATAGTCTAGAAAACCATGAACTTAAATCTTCATTGAAAGTGGATGTTTCCAACTACCCTCCTGTTTCATAAAAATAATTCAACTAGATCAATATTTTTCATCAGATTTCTTAAGAAAAAACAAATTTGAGGAAGAAAAGTTTCTCCAATTGTGAATCTGGGCCAAGCGAACAGAAGATGGTGTGAAAGAAGAAAGCTGGCTGCCGCTACCCATGGAGCATCAGGGAGAGCACTGTGTGGCTCCTCCAGCTTCAGCTCAGAGGGAGCTGTCCAAACACCGGCAAATTTCGGAAATCAGTACAAGATGAGCACAGAATGGCAACCTGGGGGGACGTAGCATGCGTGCCAAATAACTAATGCTCTTAACTTTCCTTCATTTCCCAGTATTTGCTGATGATAACCCTCAAATCTAGGACCCCATGCATTAAACTGAGTTATACAAACTCCAATCCCAAAAATGTAAGTTCCTAATGGTATGCTTGTCCCAACAGAAACAGAGTATGAGGCATGCTTGTCCCTCTTCAGAAAGATGGCAAATGCTAAGAATGGCAGTGGTTTTTGTTGGGTTTGGCTTTTCTTTACTTTAAAAAGAGTGAACAGAAAAAAAAAAACCCTATCCATCTGTCCTTAATCTGGAAATGCCTGGATGATTTAGAAGCTTTTGTTTAAAATCCACAGTATTTCTGTACATCGACTTGTCTATCTAAGTGTGAAGGTCAGGCCCCTGAGCAGACGCCCAAGTGAGAAAGTCATGAGAAAAACATAAGTTATTTTTTTAATAACCACTTATTGTCATCCAGTGTATTTAACTTAGTATCTTATGTCTTCCTTGACATCTAGTTAAAATGTTAGTCTCATCTCACTGAAATTGATGAAATCTAAAATGTATAATTAATGACCTCCTTTGCAGAAGAGTAGAAAATTAACTTTATTTCTTTTAGAAAAGGTGTTATTCTCATGAATAACCAAATTTGTCTAAGTTGTTGGAAGTAGTTTAGCTTAATAGTCTTATAAAAAAAGATCACAGAATTTTTATTCTTCCTTTTGCAAAAGAAATACAAGCTGCATGCACTGTTAAACTAATTCTCCTATCAGAGGCACAATGCCAGTGGTCTATCTTCATCACACTCATCATGGGCCACATCTCTCTTCTTTATAGTCTTCAGTATGATTTGTGCCTGTTCCTGCCCCACCCCACAAACAGTACAGTTTATAAGGAACAACAAAGATGTCTCACTCATTAGAGTCCTTAGAGTTTCCACCTCCCTTCCCAACAGTTTCTGTCTACTAGGTACTCTGTAAAAACTTGCACACAAATATTTAAAATTTTAAATCAATAGATCTGCAAGAGCCCCCTTATGTTGTTATGCACAAAGATGACAGGTTATTGACATCACACCCCTGGAAACAGAATGACTTCCAGGTAGACAGATGATTTGTGAGCAACCCCTTTGCCACCTCTACCTTGCTTTTACCTGGCCAGGAGATGCTGTTAAAGTTGATGATGTAGCAAGTCTTCTTGCTGCATAAAGATGCTTTTGATGACAAATATATGGTGTGTATCCCAAGGTTGATAGTGTACACTATCAACTTAGCACTGTGAAATATCTCATTCCAAAACAAGACAAAAAATGTCCTGGACTTCCCCAGCTCTCTTATCTATAAGGAGATTTCAACACTGCCCTGTATCAGAAAAAAAAAGCAGAGCTTCTTAGACAATAAGTATATTCTCAGGAAGATGATCCCATGGTTTAGAACTGATTGGAGAAGGTAGGACTTCTCGGATACTGAATTTGGTTTGGGGCAGTGAAAGCACAGCGATAGTAAGGGTCGAAGTCTAGAGTCTGTCTAACTCTTGTGATCAGTTGTGTTTCTGTCTTCAGCAGATTCAGTACTCAAGAACTCATGGGTCAGCGTGGCTAGCTTCTCTTTTCCCCTTCCTACTCAATCCAGGCTGATGAAACAAGGACTCTCAAACAGGGTGTGAAAAGGATAAAAAGCAATCTTTTGGGTTTCAGCACCCACAACTTTAAGAATAGGAGAATCTAGGAGATGATGTGCAGAATTAGCATTTGACTGTGCCCAAAAATTATTTACACAAAGTCCTGCTCCATCCAAAGATGGTTTATAGCATCAAGCCCATGGACGCAGCACAAGAGGGTTGATTGTAAACACAAGGATTGGAGTTTAAGGTAAAGAGGCAACAGGTTCAGAGACAGAAATGAAATGGCACACCAAGGAAGGGAGCCTTTGAAAGTGTTCCATAACACAAACCCACTACTGTGCAAGGAACTTCCCGTGGCCCTGGCAGGTTTAGGCATATTTCCAAAGTTTCCATGTGTGTAAGAAGGGAATGTTTATAGGATCCAGGATTATGTTTTGGAGGAGATAGTTTTTAGTATTGAAGCTTGTATGTTTCCCATAATAAGAATCAGAGAAGTGGGCAACTGCTCCTGGGAAGGAATGAGAACACTGATGTGGAAAATGTCAAGGACAACAAGGAAGAAAAAATTGATGAAGATCTAGTCAGTAAGGTGATGCTTTTGGCTGAAACATATTATAGGAGCAGCCAGAAATCCCGAGTGAGTGTACTATGTACTATTTTCAAAAACCACAGTTATTTGAGAAACTAAAGATCAGATAAGGGGCCAAAGTAACAAAAGAAGAAGAGCTTGCTGAAGGAAGAGTTAGGGGTACTTCTCTGTCTGTGATGTGCTAAAAGATCTATAAATAACTTGACCTCTACAGTTATATTACATGGCTAGACTCATCCTTTGGGGCCTATGCATGCAGGTCTGGTACTTTAAGGATAGTTTTTGCAGGAGCAGAGGAGACTAAGATCCTCACTGTCATCAGCATCAACACTACTCAAATGTTCCCTAAACATTCACTAAACACAAGAGCTTATTCTAAGCATTTACCTATGCAGAAGGGAGTGCAAAAGCTCACGTCATCATCTTTGTAGATCTTTTCTACTCTCTTCACTGGCTGATCAGTAAGAAAGCTATTTATGATAATGTTGGTAAGCACGGTGGGGAAAATATGGCAGGGACCATAGACAAGAATCACCGGGAGGAAAGGTTATCACGATAAATGAGATGCCCAAAGACAATCTCCTGCAGAAGGTGACTGTTCCCTAAGCAGAATCATCTAGAACGTCTTTTTCTTAATGAGTATGTGTATTTCTAAATGAATGGAGGGAAATCAAGAAAGACAGAAGAAAATAGATGTCATGTAGGGGTAAGGGGATTTCTTAGATAAAACCCCTTAGCTTGAAATTGGGTGAGTAGCCACAGCAGGTCTACCATGGAAGCATTTCTTGGGCAACTAGACATTCTCTAGAGTTCCTGCCTTCTTCTACAGGAAAATGGCAGAGCCTGGACCTCTCTCCTATGCCACTGAGGCATTCTCATTAGGACTACATGTAAATGCTACCTACAAATTCCTCATTGATGGATCTTCTGGATTCTTTTTAACTTATTTTTGGTACTATCTTATAAGCTATGATATTTACACAATATAATATATTATATAGTTCCAAGATTATTGGTTTTGGTCACCACCAGAGTGATGGTTAATAGATAGTTGATAAATAGACCCAATCAGAAAATCAAGATAGAAATCTAGCCAAAGAGCCAGCAATTTGAAATAGAAAAATTAATCGAGATCACCTATAGTTAGGAAATAAAGTTTGAAATTCATTCCTGAAATTTCCTCTCTGAATAGCTATCCAATTAAGTAAAAAAATTAAAATTATTACACATCATTTGTAAAACAGCTATGGGAATTCAGAAGAGTAAAGGTTTACTGATTTGACATCCATAATGTATAAGCATTTAACCGAGAAAAGAAGGCCAGTTTAAACACAACCCTCACCAGGTAGTACTCAACATGGAAAGACAGCACAGTACAGCCACCTGGGTTTGTTAGAGACAATTTTTAATATTTACAAGAAGATAATCTAAACTTCTACTACATTTAATTAGTGTGTGTGTGTGTGTGTGTGTGTGTGTGTGTGTGTGTGTGGTATCTGTATGTATGCTGTAGCCCATGCATAGAGATTGGAGAACAACTTTCAGAGAATTATTTCTTTCTGCCATGAGGGGTCTGCTGAGAGTTCAGGTTATTATAATTGGTGACAAGTACCTTCATTGGCTGACCCATCTCACTTGCCCAGGATTTTACCATTCTACTACTAATTTAACACATGATTATCTTTTAAAATTTGGGTACTTGTGTTTTCAGTAACATCTTGTTCCTTTTACTCCCTCTAGACTATCTTTAAATTTTCTAGATAAGGTGGCATTTTTATCTAATATTCTCTTGATATAAATGAATATTATTTACATATATGAAGTGGGTTAAGAAATCAAAATGCTACCCAGTTGATATTTACAGACAATTTTTTCTGCCTCCTTTTTTTTTTCAGTTCCACAAAATTTAAATTTAGCATTTTTCTGACTCATGTTCCATTAGATTTACACTTAAGAGTTAAGCTGATTTTCTTTCATTAAACTTTAGTTGCTGTGGTTTAATCAGTGAGCCTATAATTGCTTAAAGTATTCATTTTTATAAGATTTTTTTCAATAAATTATCAAGGATGCTTAAATCTAAAAGCTGGTGCTATTTTTGTCCTGGTGGTCATAGATACAACAACACACTCTTCCAGCTAGTTAGCTTCAACTACTTCAGTCTAATAAACAAGTTGCAAAATGCTTCTGTTTTCTCTCTGATGGATTTATACTTTTTTTTTTCTTGTACGAGTATGGCCCTCTAATACCTGATAGTCTTGTTTCAAAGGTCTTATGCTTTTATTTTTAATTACTTCTTGATTTAGCAAGTCATCGTTCACATTGATGGAGAGCTTACTATATGTTAAGTATGTTATAATGAATTAAGTAGTTTATACCTCATAACAGCCCTGAGAGACATCTACTGTTGGTAGCCTTACGAAGATAAAACTACTAAACAAAGAATTTGACTTTAGGAAATAATACCCACCTTCTGTGTCTACTATATTCTGGTAAATAACAAGAGTGCGTGTACAAAGCATGTAGCTGGCTAGCTACATATGATCTGCCACGTTTTTCTTAAATGCAATGATGTACATGAAGCATTCAGCATAACACCTAGCACGCTCTGCACTGTAAGCATACAGCTTGAATTAGTTTGTTGCATTTTCTGTGACTGTTGCTTCATTGTAGCAAATGTCTCACCATGTTCCAATTATGTATTTAGCTAAATGACCTTGAGTAAAGTACTTAAGAGCTAGCAAGTAGCACTGCAGGATTCTTCCTGCTTAGAGTTCTAGCTCTTAATCAGTGCAATATCCTGCTAGATAAACAATATAGCATTGTTAATTTCATCAAACCAACACATATTCTACCTTATTATGCTGCTATGCTTCATAGGGATGCTTCTATTACCACACTTATTTAGGAAGGTCACCTATAGTTGAATTGAGATGAGAATGTCATGGGGTAAATACAGAAGAAAAATATAAATATGAGACAAGTACCCACAGTAAAATGAAGTGGTCTGTAGTCATTGTAATTACAAAATAAAAATAAGATAGTGTCATTCTTCTTCAGTGCTGCTGATTGCTGTCTATGAAACACAAATCTGGTATTCCTCTACTGAAATCTTGTGGTGGCTGCTTGCCTCTTACAAGACATACCATGGTCCTGTGGTCTCCCCTTCTCTCTTATCCTTCATCTCATCCCAAGCTACTTGTGGTGGGGAAAATGTAGGCTCTGAAACCAGAAAAACACAAATTACAATTTCTTAGACACTAACTGTAAACTGGGCAGTGTGCAGGGAACCCCTCTCACCTGTCTGATCATTACATTTCTTCCCTATAATCTGAAGTTAACTACACACAAGTCCAAGGGAGTATTGTTCAAATTAAATGCTTTAAACAGACATATACACGATGGCATGATATCATGACAATCATTTAATCAAATAAGCATTGTAGAGATCCAATTATCTTCAGTCCATTACATTTTCTGTATGTTTTTTTTCCAAATACTGTGAGACACGGCATGTCCCAAATATGAATTAATTAATTAATAAGACCGTGATTTACCCCCATCTTCACAATAAGCATAGAAATAAGCATTCATGTAGAAGATTTTCTATGAAGAGTAAAAAATAACAGCAAGAAGTATGATAATCACTCAATAGACTATGGGGGGAGGGAGAAAGATTGAGACAGAGACAGAAACAGAGACGACAGAGACAGAGACAGAGACAGAGACAGAGAAAGAGAAAGAGAAAGACACAAAGAGAAACAGGGTTTCACTATGTAGACCAGGCTCAAATTATAGAGCACAGTCTGTCCACTAGCTGGATGTCTTTCTGTCTCAGCTCCTAAATATGGAAGTATATGTGCTTGCTAGCATACTAGGTAAATATGAGCTGTCTTCTTATCATTTGTTGCTGGCAGTCCATGAGATATTTTAAAATAGAATTCTACCTTTTCCTTTATATCCTGATTTCTTACATGGTACCTCTATGTAAGAAGTGTCTATCAAAATTTCAAAATGTGAGCAACAGAGTTCTATCTGTTTTAAGTCTCTTATTGAATTAAAATTTCTTGGAACCCTCTCCAGATACCAGAACTCATAATAATAGTCAGGCTCATGTTTCCAGTCCTTCTGGGGAGTCCAGAAAGGAGCATTTCTCATAAAGGTGGATAACTACAGTCTAGAGAAGAGAAGCCCCAAACAGCCATGCTGTTTTACCTCATACTCACAGAGCACTTTGGATTGCCAGTGGCTTGTGGTGAACATAAAATTGCCCCCAAACATCTAAATTCCTGCAGAATAGGTTGCTTTTCCTGTTTACTTGAATAAATGCTCAAATCACTAACCAAACTGAAACATATATTTTGTATTTATTCCTGTAACTTCTATACTTAATTTTTCTACTTTTTTCTATGTATATGACCAAATTTAATAAATATTCCACTATAGACAGGATCTGAATCTTCCTAAATGAACAATCAGTGCAGAAAGCATGTTAGGATATGATGAATACTTAGTGGGCTTTCTAGTTACAGGAACTGAGCTAAGTATGTTGACTGTGTTAACCCACTTAATCCTCTCAAACAGCCTCACGGGAGAATTCTTATTATTACATATTATGTTTTTTTTTTTTTTAATTTTCTAGGTGTAGTATCATAGGACTGTAATTCCAGCACTTGGGAACTCGAACAACAGAGGTAGGATGATCCGAAATTGAAGGCCATCCTCAATGACATAATGAATCTGAAGTCGGAAGGAAGAAAGGAAGAAAGGAAGAAAGAAAGAAAGAAAGAAAGAAGGAAGGAAGGAAGGAAGGAAAGAAAAAGGGAAAGGTATGGAGGGAGGAAGGGAGAGAGAAAGGAAAGAAGGAAGGAAGGAAGGAAGGAGAGGAGAGGAGAGGAGAGGAGAGGAGAGGAGAGGAGAGGAGAGGAATATGGAAGGGAGAAGAAAATATACCCCTTATCTGAAATGCTTTCTGTTCAAAACTTGTTCAGATTTTGGAATATTTGCATATACACAGTGAGATATAACCCCTATCTACAACCCTCCACCCCCACCTCCCACCCTCACACACACAACCTAAAGATAACTGTAATGCATTATACTACACCTACATTTTGACTGACAAACATACCATGAGATTATACAGAGTGTCATCTTAGTGTGCAAGACACTCAGATTGGGAGCTCAGTTGGTAAGGCACCTGTCACATAAGCTAGAACAGTGCCCAATATTCTGGAGTGCACTTGCACCAGCCCTGGGGAATGGACACAGGAGGATCCGGAGGACTCGTGAGTCAGCCAGTCTGGCCTAATTGGTGAGCTTCAGGCCAATGTCTGAAACAAGATAAACAGAATTCCTGGAGATGAACCCAATGTTGTCATCTGCTATACTCAGACCCAGATACACAGACAGGCATACACACACACACACACACACACACACACACACACACACACACACACACACACAATTGTTATCCTTGCTATTATTATAAAAAAAATCCCATTTTGAAAATCATCTTTGTGCTTTCCAGAAAGGGTTGTCAGCTCCCCCTTTCACAGCTGGGAAGCACACAAACAAGGTATTTAGTCCCAGAACCTATGTTTTTAATCACATCTGCTATCTCTATGATGGAGCATAGATGGAAGAGAAAGAACATATTTTCGGTTTCCAATTACTGTCTTGGTCTTTACAAAGTGGAAAAGGCTGTGAAGGAAACCACGTGGGCAACTTGTCATTAGAAACAACATAGACACAATCGTCCTTTATCTTTTTAACTTTAAAAAGCTACAGCTTTAGTGTAGCCTGAATTGACAGCATTTGAGTTATGAATTAGCTCAGGAGCTGCCTTCTTTGATGCCAAAAAGACATTTGATTTGGTGTGGAAAAACAATACAATACAGTTTTTTTAAGGCTAACTTCTGAGCTGAACTCAAGATTTGCTTTTTGAAAAAAAAAAAAATTCTGTAATCTTCAGTCACCAATGGCTGATTTCCAGATTCTATTTTGAAAGTGATAATTAGGCATGGAATTTTTTTCTAACTTTGTTATGTAAATCACACCTTGGGTTGGGGAAATTGGACAAAATAGCACAATAGCAATAGAAAACCATTTTACCCTGAATGATTTTTTTTTAAAGTCTATTCAGTCAGATGAGACACATGCTCGACTCTTTTGCCATATTTAATGATTCCTGAAACATTTGAAAGTGAAGTCAGTCCCTGATGTATTTCAAAGACCGATATCTGGTTTTATTCATTCCAAGCTAACATACAACCCAGGGTTCCACAGGTCTTGAGCTCCTATCCCTTGACTAGAGATTCATCACAGACTCAGCCATTTAAACCTTAAGTACTTTTTTCTTTTACGTCGCATTCCCTTCCCCGCTCTATTTACAACTCTGCTCTGGAGAGAATATAAATAAATCCCTGTCAGTGTTTTTAAATTCTCATCCCTGCACCTTTTTAAAACTTTGAGAATGAATTAAGCAATTTCCCCCAAATGTCCTTATTCAAGACAAGTCCAAATGTAGACTTTTTAAACTGTGAGGTGCGAGGAGTGTTGAGATGGTAGTTGGGCCAGACACACAGAAGCATAACTGTACTGTATCTTTTCTATTGTCACTTACAGTGGAAACCAAAATGACAGTGCTCCAGCCATGCAGCACTGAGCCTTCCATTCTGGCTGTTTGAGAAGCAGTGTCTGGTTTAGATGGGAAAGTCCAATTCCAATGACAGACTCAAGACATCTGCAGAACTAAATATACACTAAATACAGCACAGCTTGAAAAACAGATCAGATCTGGTTTCAAAACACCATGTTGTTAACCCTTTCCGAGATGTGGAATTCCTTAAAATGATAATCATCCCAGTTAGAGTAAAATAAAAAAAAAATGTCACTAAAGACCATTTAGATCTAAAACATTTGCTCATATCTTAAAATATGTCATTCCTCTGGTGGCTGCATGTTACCATAAATGACTTACTATATAGCACTCAATGGCTTGCCAATTGCTGTAGTTAGGGACAAAAGCAAAACAGACGTGATTCTCCTATTCATTTGCTAAGGTTAGAATGGAGAGCCATGGAGTCATAATCCTTTCTTCTCTGTTTGTTCATTTGTTATTATGAGCTATTGGATTGTTGTTTCAGTTCTTTTATCCAGGGCAGAAACATAAGGTCTAGGCCCGAGAGAATGATGTTCTTAATGGATCTTTTGTCTCTGGCTATCCCACTTGACAGAATGGACAGTTGGAGTTACCAGCCAGCTGAACACAAATGCCTTTGTCATCCTGCCTCTGTGTGTTTTCTTGTTTTAATCACTCGCCAACATGCTTTCTCTCTTGTCTGTTAAGAGGGGCAGTTTCCTGAGCACATACGCTCTCTATTGTGACTTTATAATAATGTAGTTTAAGCTTTAACATGTATTCTAACAGTTTGTCCTCTTTGAGAAAGTCACCTTTGCTTTCTTCACATTCTTTTCAATGACAAAGATCCTATGTAAATGCAGCCTTTTCCTTCATCAAGTCCAGATCCTAATGTATTTAGATTTTTCTATAAACATGCTGACTCAAAAATTATCTTTCATAACTTCACAATGGTATTGCCCTTTTCTGTCCCTTGGCACAACCATTTAGAACTCATTTTTACCGTAGCCTTCCTTCTGCATTTGTAGGCCTTCCATCAAATACAGATTGAAACTATTATAGCAATGAATTGAATTTGTACTGATCATGTATAGATTTTTCCTGTCACCATAACCTAAACAGTATAGCACAACATGTATGTATGCATGTTGTATTGCACTGTATTATAAGTAACCTAGAGATGATTGAAAGCATGTTAGAGGATGTGTGTATGCTATGTGTAAATATGGTGCCACTTTATATGAGCAACATGACTTGACCGTTCATAGACTTAGGTAGCTGCAAGGAATGTAAAACCAATCTTCTATGGATAAGAGAGACTAATTTACTGTGTTCTATATTTTTTTGTCTCAGCTTGATGGCCATCTAGTCTGTTGCACATGAGAAATACCTAGAAAAACTCTATCCACGTAGACTATGTATCACTCAACCGTGAAATCTCCCTAGGACTCCATATTGTTATTAATAAGCTCCGATATTTTCTCTTATTTCATGCTTATTACATTGTCCATATGAAATACATTAAGAAGTCCACAAAGTCTTTTAGAGTGTGGCCTGATAAAATCTATTTAAAGTTCCCAGTGACTGTGAGGTAGGTAATCCATAAGCCTCTCACATTTAAGAATCTTTATTAGTACTCTGTAAAATAATGTGTGTGGGGGGGGTGGGGGGTGTTAAAGTAAAAATTGCAATGTAGAAGAGACTAAAGTACAAAGATGGCTCAGCAGTTAGGAGCATGGTCACCAAGCCTGGTGAACTGAGTTAGATCTTAAGAATCCACAGAATAGAAGGATAGAAGCAGCTCCCACAAAATTTCCCTGACATCTACATATTTGCTGTGGCCTGTACCCTTCCCCCCACATACACACAGTATGAATGAAAGAAAAAATAAACAATCAGGTAAATAAACAAATGGTAGTTTCTATGAGTCTAAGGTAGCAGGAATGTACATGAAAGGGTCGAGGTGACGGGATGAACGAACGAATGGAGACTTTTAAATGCCAAGTTTTAAAAACTGCGGTTCATTTTGTAGATAATGAAATGAGACCAGAGCTTCTTAGATGAGGGGTGCTGTGGTTAAGCCACAATTTTACAACTTAATTCTGAACACATTAAAGGATAGAATTGAGAAGGAAAACCTTGGAGTGGTGTGATGCCACAAATGTACCAGAAACTAGGTGAGGAGGTCCTGGCTGATAAAGAACAGCAGAGAAGAACGAGAAGTGGCAAAAGGTGAGGTGCGAAGCAGACACGAAAGGCTAGGTAGCAGAGGAGGTTGAAACGCCTTTCAAATCTCAAGATGCAGGAAGTCTCAAGATTAGAGGGAAGTTTGGAGTCCTATTACCCAGAGAAAAGAGCACAGATTTTGATGGGAAGATGTCAACTGCTATAATGTATTTCTTACTTGCAAATAAAACTCAACTTGATCATGTTATTATACTCAGTAGCTATGGTTCTAGAATTCAAGAGGGAGTCAAAACTGGAAAAGTACACAGAGGTACCAATTAAAATGATTATACCAGACCACTTCTTAGGGTTATTGAACTACATGACAGTAAGAAGGAAGATTGGTATCAGTTTGAGGCTTCAAATTTGAGAGTACACTATAGCATCTTCTGTCCCTCTATCAAAGCTGTGAGCTCAGGAAAGAGGCCTTTATGGAAGGCATGAGAAGGACTAACCAGGGACAGAATAAAAGGATCCAATAGCAGCAATGACTGCATCTGTAAAACTGTGTCAAGCACCATATCAAAGAAGTAGCCTCAAATCTCAGGGACTCAACAGAGCAGCAGTGTGTGTGTGTGTGTGTGTGTGTGTGTGTGTGTGTGTGTGTGTGTGTGTGTGTTTTCTTGCTCATGTCAGAGATCAGTAAGGGTAGTGTGACAGAGTGAGCAAGGGTCAATGAGACGCTTGACTCTGCTCCCTGCACTAAGAGACCAGGTCTCCACCTTTCAATGGCAGTCTCAAGAACACCCTGGAATCATGCAGACAGAGGATGAGGAAAGGGGTGTCTGGAGAATAAAGGGGGTTGTTTCAGAGGTCAGGCTCAGTGCTGTGCACCATCCTTTCTACATTCCACCGGTCAGAGCTCAGTTCTGTCTTCATCTAACTGTAAGAGATGCTGTTGGGAAAGAGAGCAGATTTGGAGGTCTCTTGCAAGTGCCTCTGACACATGTGCCCTGTGGTTATCATAGATCGTTTTAGATCCTTCCTACCATAAGAGAAAATAAAAAGGAAATGTGACAGACACCAAGGTAAAATAAAACTATAGCCATTAGGGCGAGCCTTAATTTAAAATGACAGGTGTCTTTGTGAAAGTGGGAAATTTGAAAACAGATATACAGGCGGTGGTGGCACATGCCTTTAATCCCAGTACTTGGAAGGCAGAGGCCAGCCTGGTCTACCAAGTGAGTTCCAGGACAGCCAGAGCTATACAGAGAAACCCTGTCTCAAAAAACCAAAAAACCAAAAAAAAAAAAAAGAAAGAAAGAAAGAAAGAAAGAAAGAAGAAAACAGATATACAAAGAGATGGAAATGGAAAAAAGACACAGGGAAGGCAAGCAGATAACAGCCTTCAGAAGGAAGCCACCATGGTCAAACTGCTGTCCTCTGACAGCATCTAGACTGAGACAGAGTATTGTTGCTGGATCCTCTTAATGTGGGGAATTTGGTTACCTTTGGCCCTCAGTGAGGGTTTCCTAACACAGCCTCATTGTCTGTAGATGTCATCCAGTCAGCGAAAGGGCACAGGAATGTATTAGTCAGCATTCTCTAGAGGATGGATATATATTCTAGAAATAAATATATTCTAGAATGAATAAATATTATGAGAAAGGAGTTATTAGACCGGCTAGGTAGTTCAACAATGGACATCTGCATGCTGACTCAGAACCTGGTAACTGCTCAGTCCACAAGGTCAGGAACCTCAGTAATCCCAATCTGACACTGAAGGCCTGGAGAACTGGTTTGTCAGTTTTTCACTCCATTCAATCATTAAAAAAAAAAATAGTCCATTTAAGTTTGTGCAGCAGAAATATTTGCTGAATTCTATTATGGACTGGATTTTTGTTTGCCCCCTCATTCATCTGGTAAAACCCCCAGTGATACAAAAACTGAGGCTTTGGTGGAGTAATCAGGTTTGTAAGCAATCATAAATATAGGACTTGCAATATGAGGCTAGTGTCATTATAAAAAGAAAGGAGATGCCAAGGAGCCCCTTCTCTAGGCTAAGCACACATTGAGTAGACAGTGAACACACAGCACACTGAGAAGTTAAGAAGGGGGCCATTACCACATCCCTACCATGCAGGACCCCTAACCTTAGATTTCTCATTCTGTATGAAATAAACATTGCATAAGCCATCCAGCCTATGGCATTCTGTGATAGCAGCATGAACTAATCAGTTTATTCTACATGCTAAGCACAATGGTGGCCCTCCCCTTGAGAATTTCCAGTTTAATGTGTGGGTGAATAGGCAGGTATGTACTTGCCTGTAATAGGGCATTATTATCTTTATATATGTGTATATAATATACATTATATATGTATAATATATATATATATATATATGCTAATAGAGTTAAAGAGAAATCGACTTGTACAAGTCATTAACCAAGAGTCATACTTTAATATATGTGTGTCCACAGTACATGCTGGCGTCTAATAGACACTAGTCACCACACTCCAGCATGGCATTTTACAGCTGTTGCAGTGTTCCTAGATTATACATGATAATCAGGGACATTAAATTGTAAGTGAAAGGTGGATGGTGAGAAGCACATTTAGTTTAAATGCCTCTAAGTGGACATGTGTTACTTGTTCTGTGGCCATACTATAACACGTGCACCGAAGCATTCAGGCACTGCCCACACAAACAATCTTAACAGTTGTACCCACGTTTCATCCCATAAACCATGCTATAGGAAAGCTTTCTGCCTTTGCCTTGGCTTGGCTTTCTCTTTGGAACACAGGCTTCTTTGTGCTCTGCATTCCTATCTAAAGCCACCAGTCCCTCATGTCTCTTAGGTGCCCCATCTCTCCTGCATGTATCATGTTTCTATCTCCAATTATCTGAACTCACCATTTATCGTACTTGAGAATATGATGCTCACCTTAATTAGTTTTCTCTATGACCAGACTTATAATAAATTGTGCTTTTATATTTTTAGACTTCTGACAGCTTCAAACACATATTTACATACACACAGACATGTATGTATATATGTATGTGTGTGAATATATGCATATGTATATATTATATTACAGACGTGTAAGTTGCTAGATCTTTTAAATATAATGACTACATGAAGTCTTTTCTGATTAAATACTGTTGTAGTCTTTTAAATCTTTTTTTCTGCATACTTTTCACTTCTATTTTTAAAATGAATCTTATTTTGTCTTTCTATAACTGTCAAGGTATCAAAGATTAGTTTAGTCTCATATTTACCTTGTGGCCATTGACATTCTTGAATTTTCTCAAATCCTACCAATCCACTCTATCCTAATGTGGAAAGTTAACCTGATTTTCAAAGCTACATATCAGTTACAGGGACTGGACAAAGCTGCAGCCTCATGGTCATAATTTTAGAGCATTTGTATAATGGATTAATACAAGATGTAGGTAGGTAAAGCATAAATTTTATCAATATTCTCCAAAAATTGATAAAAATCATATGTCCATGGGAAAAACTCTGATCCAATGGCATCCAGTGAAATATTACCAATTAAGAAAAAAAATCTCAAAATATCTTGAATAATGAAAACCTATAAAGTATGTAATTTTTAAAATATTTCAATATTGGGATCTGGAAGCCATGTTGTAGTTGTTTATAGCTATAAAAAGATTACACAGATGCTGGACAGCCACTGAAGATAAAAGGTTATCCTTTAAAGTGAGTTATTTTCTGATTTGTGAACATTTAATAAAAATAATTATATTTATAAGCATATAATATATTGTATATATTATAAATATATATATTAAAGGGTAGCTTCAGTCTAAAAGTAAATCGGCATAGTACAAATAAAATGACTCAATTTGAGCATAGAAACGATTTGTTTTTCTGCAAATAACTGGAAGATAGGGCCAGAGATATGGTGGCCCACATCCTTTAGAAGGTTCTAGCAGGCTCTGGCCACTTTTGACCAAAAGCTGAATGGGCATAGTCTTATAGTTTTATGATAAGCTCACATACATGGAGAGTGTGTCTTGCTGATTTTCTTGACAGACACATAGTACCTTGTACATTTTTTGACATTCAAATGTACTTCAATATTATTATCAGAAACTTCTATCTTTGTTCATGAGCCTTGAAAACAAGAGAGAAATTTTCACTTGCATTCAAATGTTCTCATGCCATTTAACACCCAGCAATTGAGAAGTCTTCTCCACTCCATCATAAAATATTTTTATTATGTCAATTATGGGAAACTCAATCACTCAAACAATGCATGTTGAGACGGAGCATAGCACCTGGAGAGCTGTGTGGAGGAATCATAAAACCAGCCATGGATGTGAGCACAGTGATAGAAATGTCTTCTAATTCCAGTGATTCCTGTATATTGAGGAAATTAATCATTCACTTCTCCCTTTTGACTACAAATATAGATATAAATGCATTCAAGTAGACACATAAGTGCCATTATCACCAATTTTGATAATGGATTAGGTCAATTCAAATAAAGAAGGATAAGAAAAAAATCTAGCAGCATCCTCTCCCTGCCTCTGGATGGATAGATGATAGATGATAGAAAGATCAATATGATAGACAGAAAGATCAATATGCTAGACAGATCAATACTCATTAGCAAATCAAAATTTATAAATAATAATAAGGTAAATAAATCCATCACAGAGCATCCAGATAAAGAAGCAAATAGTTGTGGTGTGTGTGGTGTGTTGTGTGTGTGTGTGTGTGTGTGTAATGTGTATACACATTCACATGCAAATATACACAAATTGATTCATGACAAGTGTCATCCTCATTTATTCTTCACTTCACTTTATTTATATAGGACCTTACGAGCCTGGACTGTCTGGCCAGCCAGCCAACAAGAGCCTCCTGTCTCCACTTCTGCAACACTGGGGTTAATGGCATATGTCACCACAGAAGGCTTCTTATTGGTGATGGGAATATGAGCCAGTCTTCAGGCTTCCACAGAAAATCCTTTACCAGCTGGGCTCAGCTCCTTAGCCCTCTCGTTCGCTTTACCTTCTCCTTCCTTTCTTCTTTCCTTTCTTTTCTTAAACATACCTAGGCATTTATAGGCATTTCAAACATATCCAAGAGTACATTTTAATTACAAAGTTACTGTGGCATCCTAATCATCTATAAAATGTCACAGTTCTATTTTCCCTATGGCACACACACACACACACACACACACACACACACAAATGGAGAAAGTAACTCTCTTGGTCTTTTTTTTTTGCTGTTATTTTATATTTTAACAGTTTTACTATCGAGCAACTTAACACAAATATGTTCGTGAATCATTCAAATAAACAAATCTCTGTGCTGTTAAAAGTCTGCTTAAAGTCTTTTATTTTTTTGTCATCTGATTAATAAGACAAGTTCAAATCGTATCCTAAATGACACCCAAATATTTTTAAAACCAAGAGCTAGTTTCAAGGATTGGTTTTCACCTCATTACAACATAACTCCTGGGATGTGCTCTTGACAATGCCTTTCCCGGCTCCTCATCAATGCTTCCATCTGTTTTGTGCCTAGCCTCTCTCACTTCACACACACAAAGGGATGATGTAAAAGAACAAAGAAGCTCACCTTTAGACTTTGGAGACAGAAGGAATGGAGTTCTACAACTAAGTCTCCAGAGAGGTGATGAGTCATCTTCCTCTTCATTGTGTTCACCTCTCCACCCCAGAATGTTGGCCCACAGTCATTCCAAAAGGAAGGGAACTATCACAGGTCCATCCACTCTTCTTCATAACTAAAATGACAGGACGTCTCTGTGACCCAAACCTATGTGTTATAGCAGATAAATGAGGAAACACAAAGAAGGGAGTTCAAGGCTGACTGAATATTCAAAAGACGCTATGCTTCTAGAATCAACAATTTACCAAACCTGACTGCAGACCTTTGTTCAAATGAAAACACCGAGGCTCAAAGCGTGCTTTTCTTGATGCTTCAAGTTGACAGCCTACATTGTCAGAAGGAAAAACAAACTCATTTCTTTTTAAAATATTATATGTGCTTGAAGCCAAAGTATTCCTCTGAACAATACCATGTAGTGGGCAGGGGAAAGAACAGGGGGCACTCTAGTAGCTAACTCTTATTTGTGTTGAATAAGTGCATCATGGAGTTTACATATTTCCATAGGTGCCATGATGTAACCTAATGTCAGAAAACTCAAAAATTAACAAAGTGGTGGCTGGACATATGCATTACATAAGACAATGTGTCTATATAAAATTACCAGTATTGTTGGTAATGAAAAAACTTTGCTGCTTCTATAAAAAATAAATTGAAAACAAATAGGCCTTCCCATAACGTGTCTTGGGCTCACTGTCCTTTCCTTGAGGTTCCATAATGTCCCCAAGTGTACCACCAACTGAGCTTGGTCACTTAGAATTGAACTCAGTTTTCTATTCTCGTTTAAGTGAACCCTCCTTCACCATTGCTAGAGAAGATTTGGCCTTAGAAGGGTCATATGTGTGTGTGAGCACTAGGACCCGTCATGCTTGCATCATGCAGAATAGGGTAAGGCATGTTGGAGTTGCTCTGTCCCTCCTCTAAGAAAACATCAGTAAATTTATTTTCCCCATTTATATTCTGCCTCTAAACTATTAAACTCCCACAGGACAGGGTTATAATCCCATTGTTCTTTGTCTCTCCCTTTGCACTCTCAGTGTCCTCATCCAGTGCTCTACACACAATAGCTCATAGTCGTTGAGCCTGTACTCATACATATACCATTGCATTCAGTCACTTTAGAGGCACTATGAAACAAGTATTCGTTTTATCCCCATTTGATAGACTATATTTTCTTCACAGGGGTGCCCACTTGCTTGCCAAGGTACAAATCCTCATTTGCAAGTGGCAGAGCCAGTACTGGGAACCATAAAGTCACCCCACCCCTCCTCTGCTAAGCAAGCACTCCATAGAGGCTTAATCAGTTTGTTCGTTTGCTTGCCTTTAGATAGTTGACACGAGGACACGTGGTTTCAGGAAGCAAAATCATCAAAATAGAGGTAAGAAGCTGAAAGCCAATTGTTCCATTAAAGAGCTAAGTGTCCTTGAAAACATAGTTCTGGTCCTTTGAGCCTATGTACAGATACCTAGTGATGTCATCTCTTGATCTGGACTGGACTGTGGACACTGACCAAGACTAAATGATGGTAGGCACTTCTCACCTGGCTTCCTTGTCTCTGATCTCTCCCTCTTGAAAACCAGACTCCATACTATCAAAACCATATCAACAGTCCTAGAACCAATTAGGTCAGAAGAACTTAATAAACTTGTCTCCTTTGTCTTAAAAATCAAAGGGTTCAAAGACAAGGACTGTACCTCAGGTATTTTTATGTCTGCTGTATTGCCTTTCAAATAATAAGTTCTCTATGTTGAAATTAGTTACCCAGGAGTCTTGCCAGGTTTGGCTACTCTCTAAGTCAAGCAAAGGGCAGTCCTGATTGACAGAGTAATCCAAGAACGAAGTGGAGTAAGCACATGGAAAGTTATGCATATAAATATTTGTAAATTCTGCCTTTGATTCTGAATTTTTAGAAATGTATTCAGCTCTATAACTAATAGAAAACAAAATTACATGGATCAAGCTAATGTATGTCCCCTTGTCTAACAAAGCAAGATCAGGTGTATCAGTGGCCATAGTTTGTGCAGCTGCTTAGTGGGCACTAAGGCTCCAACTACTTTTCTGCTTTGCATCCTTGCCCCTTCCCCAGCTATGCTCAATGCATCAGCTTTTCCTCTGCGTGACTTTTATCCCATGTGAGCAATGACTCTGTACATCACATCAACAACAGCACAGGAAGGAAAGGAAAGGGAACCACCAGTCATCTCTTTTCTAAAAACATGTCACCAGAAGTTCTGACTTCCACTTCATGTAGACTTTTACTTACTTATTTCCAGTCAGCATTTGTAGTAGAGTCCATCATCTCAAAGGAAAGCTGGAAGAAAATTAGCATTCTCATGTGTTTTAGTAAAAAAAGACAGTTGGGGAAGACATTGCCAGTGACTATGGCTCAATCAACCCACAATGCCTGCCACAGGCTCTTCTTTGTGTGAGAGTTTATTCCACAATTCATAGTCATGCTTTCTCCCTACCATCTCTTACCAGCTAACATATCAAAATTATTACTTCCAAGGAAAGAATATAAATCTTATGGTGAGTTCATAGTAGCAATGACAGTTACCACTATGGTGTCTCCACTGGAACCTCTCAGCACACTCACTGTTGGCAATTTGAATTAGACCAAGCTTTGTTCTGCTTGACTGCTTATGTAGAGAAGTTACCATCGACCCTGTTTCCTTTCCCAATGAACTGTAACAGCTCAAAATGCCTCCTTTGCATCCCAGGTACCCTGTGAGGTAGACGGAGAATCATCAAACGAAGGCATGGAGTGCCAGGGTGAAGTGTCAGAAACAAAAACAGGAAATTGAGGATGTGGGATTGTAAAAATGGCTTAGTCTGGGAAAATACTTGCTCCCCACAGCATCTACAAATGGTAGCCAAATGTGGCACTTGAGATCTGTAACCCCTGCACTGGGACTTGGAGTGAGGTGGAAAGAGGCAGACTCCTAGACCTCACTGGGCTGATCTAGATGAATCAGAGAGTTTCATATTCACTGAGAGAGAGAGAGAGACCTCATCTCAGAATATAAGGTGGTGAATAACCAAAGAAGATATCATACATTGACCTCTGACCTCCACATTTACCTGCACACACATACATATACATGTATACAACACACAAATACAACCAGAGAAGAAAAAGGAGGAGGAGAGGAGGAGGGAGACAGAGACAGAGACAGAGACAGAGACAGAGACAGAGACAGAGAGAGGTGTGCTAGGTCAACATGGCCTCAGAATCCCTGAAAAATCAACTCCTGCAAGAAAGGAAAACAGCCTCAATAGCTTTTCTTCACTGTCTGCTGTAATCACTTAAAATGAAGACATTAGCTGAAGTCCTTGTCTGACTAACATCTCCTCATCCTGCAATCTATCAAAGAACACAGAGAGAATCAGAGCAGAGTCAGTTAAAGTTTGCCACTCATTAGAGAATGGCCAAAACAGCAGACATGCAGACATAGGTATACACACACACACACACAGAGAGAGAGAGAGAGAGAGAGAGAGAGA
>JANHMN010000002.1:120547794-120604238 GCA_030674055.1 Rhabdomys pumilio
CGTGTGTTCCGTTACCAAAGTGATGACAGTTGACAAAGATTGCCTAGTCTGCAGACATTGCTATTGACAGAGACCCAATTCCTGCAGGCCATGCTTGTGTCTGTGGATGCATAGGAAGAATAGGACTTCAAACAATGCACGCAGCAGCTATTAATTCCCCAAGGAGCACAAATCCAACACTACCTTTCAGAATACTTATTTCCATGGCTGCATTAATTGGTCAGAGGGTAAGTGTGCTTATTTCAACTTTTTAAAAAATGTTTTTTCAAGTGTTTTTAGGTGGCTCAGTCAAGTCCCACCATTTATCACTGAGATTTCCAGTGTGATGGTTCTGTTTTTATCTCTTAAAAGAATAAACTTTAATGGCAGTTTTCTACAAAGTTGGAGAGCAAAAATTACAATAAAATACAATCTCTTTGTACAATGTGCTTGATGTGTTCTTTCAAACCTGATCTTTTGTTATTAACAATGAAGACTTAGCACTTACATAGCTCTTTTAATCCACAAAGTACTTTTCAAATGTTAACTAATTAAACATCGCAAGTTCCCTGGGAATAAGAAAGAAAGTTATTATATTAGAAATTATATGCCTCTGTAGCATGTATGTTAAATACTTTATTTTGAGTTTCTCAGAATATTAGAGACACGGATGAAGAAAATCTAATTTTCCCTAATTAGTTGTCTTCTTTACATAATGCAGTAGAAAATGATAATGGAAGTATTGATTAGATATTCTAAAACTTTCATTTCAATAAAATAATATGGGGCTAGGGAGGCATAGTATATTTAGAGTGACATATCAAGATTTAAAGCATAATACAATATTATCACTAATTGGATTGTTTCCAATCAACCATTGCAAGAGGGTAAAAAAAATCATCCACAATAATAACATTTATCAAACATCCATTATGCCAGACACAATTCTATGTGATTCACATTTATCAGTTATTTTACTTCTGGCAAAAACCCTATAGTGAAGTACATGTTTCCATTTCACAGATGAAGAAATGAGGAAAGAGAGGATGGAGGACCTTGAACGTGGTTCAACAGATGCTAGATTAGGGTCCCTGGGAAAGGCCATGTTCTTAATCCCCTGAGTATAAAGATTTTAGAAATGTGCATGTTAACGGCTCATGGGCAGTTATACAATCTGTCCAGGTACCTTATAAGCCTTCAACATATTTGTTAATATAGAGAACCAGCTAAAGCTCTGGCACTACTTCAGGTTTGAAATATATATATATGATATAGTTTGTACTTTTCAAAATGATTTCAATGCTTGATAATTATTCCAAATGTACATATATTAAAAGTATTCCCTAACACTAACGAGAGTTAAATTTTTGAATTTTTAATTTGTCAATTTGTCTGTTAATAACTTTTAAAACAACTGTTAAAGCTAACACTGAGTGGGGGGGAAATGCCATATGTAAATTTTTGCAGTTATGCAAAACTGAAGACGTGTGTGTGTGTGTGTGTGTGTGTGTGTGTGTGTGATAACATAAGCTAAGAACAAGCAGCATAAAACTCTCATACCAGAAAGAAACTAATTCTGACAAACATTGGTCCACATATATTGTTTCAAATACCACAGTGAGTCCAGTGACTAGCCAAAAGCATTCTCTACACTTACAGTGTCTATGGAGCTTGTCCTGTGAATCTCTGGCAAAAAAAGAAATAATATTTGAAAAAAATTGTCTAGCACACTATCTGTATTTGACTCCATTACTACAAATATCTTGATAGAAAAGGCGGTGTTCATTTACTATGATTTAATGTGTCAAGATACATAATTTAATGTGTAGATTGGATCAAAGTATAGCTTCATCCTGTTTGGCTGTGGATTAGATCTATGATGCAGTGACCTTGACTCTATCTTTCAGTAAAACGCTGGGGAAAAACTACACGGTGAATGGAAATTTTTTCTCTCCCAGTGTGACAGTAGACTCTGTCAACAATGTTCTACAAGTCATCTTGAAGAAAGTTACTCCCACCTCCTTGCTGATTCAGCCTAGAGCAAGTCCCCATGGTTCTGTCTCTTCTCCTCTTGCTCTGACTCCCTTCCCCCTCCTCAGCTCCCTGACAAGTGAGCAGAATGGTCATAAATTGCTAGGAGTAGGCAAAGACGTTAGAAAACTACCTTAAATGTTGAAAGCATTCTGGGTAGCAAATCACTTGTGGGGAAGACATGCGTTATACTCTTTTGTTATACACTCCCTCCATTAAGAACGTCATCTCTTTTCCTGTATCCTTAGGATATAAACTTTCATTATGCATGGGGTTTACAATTAACCATGCCACTGATAATTGAAATTTCTTATTAGCTTGATGCCAGCCTTATTAGCCCTCCACACTGAGTAACTTGGTTCCTCTGCTTCACCACAAAGACAACCATTTCAAAGGTACATGTCAACATAAGGACAATAAAATTCGCAATGATTAGATAGCACATGAAAAGATACTGAACATTTTTCAGTTAATCGGGATAGAAAGGTTGCCTTTCAGTCTCCCTTCTTTTTTTTTTATAAGCACAGCTTTGGGACTAGAAACTTAGGAACTAGAAAAGCCAGCTGTACAAGGCCAGTGAGAGAAAAAGCATGCACAGACACTTGTAAATCTTCAGCCTCTCATCCAGGTTATGGAGCCTTGGTGTCAAACAACTCTTCCAGTTTATGAGTCAATCAGTTTGATAAAAGCACCAAATCTGGTGACACTAAGAGAAAGTTAGAATAAAAAGAGGGAAACGTGACAAAACAGCAGGGCATACTGTATTCTACCTTGTCTCACTAGGGAATTAATGTGCTGTACTGTTTGATCACAACCTAGTTGTTAAGTGACGTGACTGTGTGACAGGGTCTAACATGCGTGTCACAAGGACTGTCTGGGAAGGGAAGGGGTGTTTATGTTTAAGGGCAATATCTTGGTGTCATAGCTCCATGGCAAGAAGAAACACACTTAATAACATTTATTGTTTTGTTATAAAAGCAATGTTTCTGTGAGTGTCTGTAGAGTTTGAGTTGTATTGTGGAATATACACTGACTATCTATGAGTGCATATATAATATATGTATGTATATGCAATTTTCTTGTTCAATCTTTTCTTGTAGCTAATAGTAATTTTTTTCTTCCTTTTTCGTGAGTGTGTGTGTGTGTGTGTGTGTGTGTCTGTGTGTGTGTGTTCATGTATAGTTGTGTATTTATGTGTTAAGGGAGTATGCATAGAGGCCAGAGATTTAATCAAGTGTTTGTCTCAATTGTACTCCACCTTGCTTTTTGAGACAGGGTCTCTCACTGAACTTGGAAGTCACCAATTCAGCCATATTGGCTAGCCAGAGGGCTTCAGGAACCTCCTGTCTTTGCCTATTCAGAGTTGGGAATGCAGCCACGTACCATCATGCCTGGCTTTTTACTTGGTGTTCACAATCCAAATTCAACTCTTCACACTTGCGCAACAAGTGATTTCCTGAGTAAACCAGCTCACGACTCCCAGTAACACTTACTTCTTAGAAAAGACATAGAAAGTACAATTTGGGGATCCCACTTTATTATGTACCCCCAGTCAGAATGAAGAAAGGACAGTGGGGAAATGCACAGCTAATTAAACATGCAACAGAAATACTACAGGGCTGTTGTTTATCACTCAAAAAAAATTCTTATCAACATTTACGATCATCTGAATGTTCAGCATAGGAAGAAAGGTGTGGCATGTGGGTGGAGTAACAAAATCCCACTCAAAGTTCCTTACCCAATGAAATAAACTAATCAGTCTTAAGAAGCTAAGATAACTTGGGAAAGGCTATAGTTAGTATTGTTTTGTTTTACCAAGGAGCCAACTAAATTTCTGTTTTCTGTACTTCGTCTTCTCTGGGTTGATTTAACCTTCTACCATCAATTTACTCCTACAGCCCCATCAGTAGGAGTTGTAAACCTGACATTCTGATAAGAAATATTTGATAAATCAAGAACAAAATTTTTAGTTTGAGGTACCCTTTGTCTAGACTGGGTCATATGCGTCTAAACCAGAGAGCCACGTACTGAGATAGAATGAAGGCCCAATCTAGGGCTGAGAATAGGTTCAATACTACTAATAAACCCACTGACTGAGAACAGAGAGAGATAGGGTCACAGTTGAGGACTTCAAGACATAATAAAAGTAAATAGTAAAATATGTGCTGTTTGTCAGCCTATTATTTTTCTACTATCATTGACTCAGATCAAAACTTTCTTGATCTACAATCTTTACAAAATAGCATTGAGAATGTGAAAATTTTCTAGATGGTTATTGAATGCAAAACCAAACATAACTATGTGTTCAGATTCTTGAGCCTGAGGGAGAAAAAGTCTGAAACAGGTCCAACAGACTGTATAGGAATAGACGCAAATAAAATATGCGATCTGCATTATTTCCCTTTCTTAAGGATAAAGATACTGCTCTCCTAGATTCCCTGTAATGAGTTCTTGCTATCAGCCTCCCTGTCCTATCACAGAGCTAAGCTAGAATGCACTGTCATTATGGCTTAGAGTGGCAGAATTAGCCTGGCCTCTTGCCTAAGCATCTTGTCACTCATAAGCATAACAACCACAACAAGGGCCAACTTCTACTAACTGCTTACTATGAGCCAGACAGTGTGCTAAGAGTTTTATATGTATGCTTTCGTTTAAGTTTCACAGCTCCATTGGGTGGTAGTTATTATTATCCTTGTTTTGCAGATGAGGAAATGAAGTTGGGTTTCTTCTCTTTCAGGTCAGAGCCTATAAGCAGTGCAGAATTCTTTCTGTATATCCTGATGAGAAGCAGCAGAATGAATCTATACAGAGTCAGCTATTTTTTAAAGACAAGACACGGGGTTTTTTTTTTTCTCTTGAGGATATATTTATGTACTCTTCAAGGATAACTACCATGTCTTATGTTTTTTGAATCCTAATTCATCTACTCATGATTATACTGACACTTGGTTACAATGGGCTGTTGGTGGATGAGTTAATCTGGCGAAGGATAGCCTTACACTGTGGTTCAAACTGATCACTCCAATTTAACAAACACAGAAGACATAGTTGTGTCTTAAATGGTTTTACATGCTAAGTTGACATAAACCTCATTTTTCTATGATTAAGTTCTTTTGTATCAGTCAGCTATTTCTACATAAGAAGCCAAGAAAATGTTAGAGTCAAAGATACACAGCATTGCTTTATTTCTCCTTGTATCTGTGGGTTAGCTAGAGTTTCCTTGACCTGGACTCAACCTGTCCTGTCACAAGGGTCAAGTGACATTGGCTTTGGGGATATATCCTTTTCTTTGTGGAAACTGGAGAGTGCAAGAAAGGGAAAATCTTCATTGGAAGCACATGCCAAATCTTGACTCGCGTCCCATCATTTAATCTCATTTAACACCACTAAGGTCAACATTACTGTGGTAGGGTAATACGTGTCTCCAAGGGACATATTGAAGGGAAGACACTGGGGTTAACTATTGGTTTAAAAAATAACTTAATACATGTCTCCAACCACAGGATGAAGGAGAGAGATTAACATACACTGAGCATATACTCATTTACCCAGCAGTTTAGAAGACATTATGGAGTATATTCAGTGGAGGAATGGTTGTGCTACTGGGATAGCAGCCGTGAGCAAACATCTAGTGGCAAAACAAGTTCACTGTTGTAATTTGAGTCCCAGTTATGGACTCCTATTCCCTTAGGAGACATATTATTCCTTCTTTTGTACTGAAGAAACTGAGGCATCAAAAGATTCAATAACTTGGTCAAAGTCACCCATATCGTAAGTGGCAGAGAAAACAGTGGAATGGGAAGGCTATCAACTGGAAAGTAAACCTGAAATTCTCCCAGCCTCATACAGATAGACAGACAGACAGACAGACAGACAGACAGGCAGACAGACAGACAGATAGATAGATATTATTAGATTATTAAGGAACCCTAAGTTGTTCTCTCTGGATTATAGTCATATGCCCACCACATGACTCAAAAACAAGAGGAAATACAAGATGTCACTATGTCTATTCCTGCAGCCAAAGGCTGATGGTTTGTTGGGGTTGATGTTTCATACAAATCCTTGAGCATCTTCTCAAAGGCTATTCAGTTAACCAGATTGATATAACCACTGTCTCTATTATATGTGTGCTGTAAGATCAGAGCATTATAATGATTCCTTTCCAGGGGAGGGGAGAACGCTAACGCGTGTGTTACTATTCTTTCCCCTTTTTCTAGAAAGCGTGGCGTGGACTTTAAGAAACACCTGTATTAGTTTTCTGCTAACAGATGGAGTGTAGAGGAGAAAACAGCACATATTGGCAATAGAGCCAAATGTAATTTTCTATAGATAGCATTGGCCTGCTACTGTCCAATTTAAAATACATTTGAAAAATTGCCACCAGATGAACTTTATAGCCAGCTTTAGCTTTGAGGAAAATCAAAGAAATCTAATGTCCAGCAGATATCCTATAATGGTTTTCTTTTGCTTGGGATTTTTTTAAGGTAATAATCTTGCATGCAGCTGTCATATATTGGCCACTGACGAATCATGCTTCTAAACCTCTCCCCTAAGATATCCATACATACAAACAGAGGGTCTTCTTAATATTGAAGAATATCAGCCAATTGTCATGGATTTTTACTTTCAGGTAAGTTGAGAAAAGCTCATTTTTACAGCATGGCTAAAATTATTTTTCTTAATGGCCTCGTTCCCAGACAGAATGTGAATCTCTAAGTAATAACATTGAAATTGGCTCACAATTAAAAGTGCAAAATGATTTATTATTTCACTCTGTTTAGAGCAGCTCCTAGGTGTCATGCACTGAGCCAAGCACCAGGAGCAACAAAATGCATGCAAGGCATCCTGGTCTTGAACAGCTCACAGCCAAGCAGGGGGGAACGTCAAGAAACACAGGAAGCGCTACCAACCACTGTGTCTCAACTGCTATGACAGAGCAGAGAAGCCAACACTTCACTTTTCCTAGTGGGGGAAGAGAGAGAGAGCGAACAGTTTTTAGATGAAATTGTACGAAAGGGGGGGATTTTCTATCAGAGGACTGGGAGCATCATCTTCCAGGACAAGAAAGCAGTGCCCTATGACAGAGTTTTGTAGACTGGCTGTATCACTGACAAGACAAGCCAGTAAGGTAAGGATGACCAGCAAGGTACCTGCAGTGAAAACACAGAGAATGGGTGTGGAAATAGTACCCCATGCCAAAGGATTTGAAAAATAACTCTAAAAACAAGGCAAGAGGTGTGTGGGAAACAGGAGAAAATGGTCACAGTAAGAGTGTACAGGAGGCTGACAGGGGCCTACAGGAAGATGGTGGAAGTCCGAGATGTGAAGAACAGAGCTAAAAAGAGAAAAGAATCAAAATGCCCCCATGTGTTCAGTGTAGAGACTGGCTGGCTAGCGTTAGCTTTAAAGATGCTGGAGATTATAGAAGCAGACAATCAGGCAGGGAGTGCATTTGGCAGGGAGCAAAGCTGTGACTGCCTGTGCCTGTAACTCAATGTTAATTTGCTGTTACTCTGCAAAGAGCTACACGAAATTATCAGTTTTACCTACAGAACACTATTCTTTGATCTGTTTTGATTACCATCAGTTTTAATGTATTCGCTGTGTCAACCCGAGTGTTATTAAATAGCAGTATAGAAGAAATTAACTGTTTCTATATTCCCAGTACTGTATGCATGGTGTACTTTGAGTACCAATCATCTCGTGTCATTCTTAACCTTTGATCTTTATGACTTACGGTTTTGGGGGGAATAAATACTGTCTGTAAAGTATGACTTCATGTTTAGAGATGTTTTTTTTTCTGACCTCAACTTATGACTTGTTACACTGAGAGCTGATATTTCCTAGCTTCCGTTTTTCATGTGGAGGTGATGTTATCTATCCATAGAAGTATGTGTTAAACTTTTCCAAGTGATACCTTCTGGCTTCTTAGCATGAGGGATCCAAGGCCTAAAGATGCTGCCGGACTGGGATTAAGCCATTGTTTACTACAAAGGATAATATCTACTAGTAGAGAAATATGTGAAAATTTTGTTAGTGATGTTCCAAGGGACTTGCTTGCTACTATAACATCTATAGTGATCTTGGATAACATGTTAAATCTATATTATAACACCGGAATCGGAGACTCCTCTCACTGGGTATTGGAGGGCAGGTGTGTGCTCTCACACCACACTGAGTCTTTTCCATTTACCTTTCCTAATGCATTCAGGAGTTGTTAAAGTTTCTTATATAAAAATGTGACTGATCGTAACAGTGACAGTAATTGCATTCCAGCGAAAGTAACCATTATAGTAATTTTCTTCAGGGAAGAGAAATCTAACTAACTAAAGTACCTAGTTACTTCCTCACATATTAACTCTGAAAATTCCTAACATGAAAGTACCTGATAAGGGAAATACAGATTGAAGAACATAAAGCGAAATGCAATATTTATGAAGCGACTTCCATTAGGTGGCTCACAATTTTCTGTAGCTGCTAATCATAAATTAAATGAAGCAAAAATAGAGGGAGAAAAAATAAAATTTCTGCAAGGGTGGAGGACATTCAACTAACTCCTCAGGTGAAGCCTTTTCAAAGGTAACTCTAAGGTTTGGTTTTCATCTCCACGCTATAGAAGGTAATGCTTTTCTAAAACTAAAAAAGATTTATTCATACCGTGCCCTTAGAAGATGGAATCAAATGCTATATGAACATATTACGATTGCAAATAGAGAAAAAAACAATTACACGTGTGCATGGACAAGATAGTGCTGCATACAGTAACAACCTGTACATGGTAAGACACAAACGAAGCAGCATTACCATTTAGTTTTATGTATTCCACCACACACCTGAATAGTAATTAGCAACTAAAACAGGAAACCTGTGGTTTTGCATGTATTCATAAAATCTTTGTGCCGTATTCTTCAACCAGCAGCAATTCAACATGAATTGCACATTGAAACAAAAAACGAGTTCATAGTTTCTACAAGCTTTTTTTTCTTTCTTAAGATTACTTTTCCAAATGGCTGAAAGCAACATACCAACTTGAAAATTGATCAAAAGTAAGTGAAATCTTTGTTAAGTTTGGAGTCGCTTTGAAAAATATTTTCATTAGCCATGTTCATCAAACAATAAACTTGAAGCCTCCAACTCCATGTTCAAATACAGATGGCAATTCAAAGCAACTTAAACCAATTGAATCAGCTCAACGTTTTTTTCAATTTTAAAGGGGCACAGAGGACATTAGGACACTGTTTCCGCCTGTCCTTTTCCTACTGCTGAAGTGGCTGCACAACTTCAAAGGAAAGCTTTATTTTGTAGTGTAACTTTATGATTCTCCTTGGCTGCCTCTCTTCATCTGCCTCCTTCTCCATTGTTTGCCTCTAGATTTAAATTGGCTTTGCAATGCCTTCTGATTTACTTTTGGAGTTATTGTTGTACAAGAGGATTGCATGTACAAACCATATCATTACAATTACCTTTATTTACTTTTCCACAATAGCCCATAGGTTACATACTCTTTTGACTCTCCAACCCTTGACTCTATAGTACACGCTAGGTCTTACTACATGTGGTAGAAAGATGAAGTGTGTGTGTGTGTGTGTGTGTGTGTGTGTGTGTGTGTGTGTGTGCACATGCACACACATGCATGAGTATGCAGGTGTTAGCATGCATTCACATGTGCCTGTTTGCTTTAAAATCAGATTCTAAAAATTTAGTATAAAGTTTGTCCCAAGTAAACATTCAGCCAAATCTTATTTTCTTGAAGCCTAGTTCTGTTCCCTATATTATTACAGAAGAAGACAAAGGCGAAAGGCAATTACAAAATAATTATACCAGCAGACATCAAAACAAAAGGTTTCAAAGAAAAGAATCTAATACATATCTTCTAAGAAAAATCACAATGACTCAACAATTAGAATGCTTTTGGAGTTACAAACAAACAAACAAAGTGCCAGCTCCAACTTGAATAAATGCCAGACAGAACATGTGGCTCATGTATTAGAAGACAGAGAGGATTCTGGCATAAATGGTCAGACTTCTCAGCCCACATAGCTGAGTTTATCTCAGGGCTTCCATACTTTGCTAGACAGTTCCATCCGTAGACTGCCTGTTTCCAGGTTTCAGAGTCCAAACGAACAGCATCCAGATGTAGTTCTTTCTCACTCAGATTGTCCATGAACTAGTGCATGGCCTCCAGTCAAAGCATGAAAGCCTTGAGCATCATTTCATCGTGTCTCTCTTGAGTAATCTGCAGGGCAAAAAGGGCAGTTGTATTGGTTTAGATCATCCAGGGCAAATGCTAGCACATACTGATCATGCTGATAGGACCCCGTGCATGTAAAGTTATTCAACTGCTTCTATACTGATCCTTCAGGTTCACCCACCCACCCCATATAGTGCTCAAGGCAACAGCAGACTAAAATGCTCCTGGCTTGTCCATTTTCCAGCAACTGAAACATCTCCAGCAGAACAGTAAAAATCCTTTTAAACTCTGGTGCAGCAAGTCATCCATCCCTTCTGTTTGGATGGGTCATGCTCTAGTTGCTGAACATTTTAGATACTGTTCCAGCCTGCAGCTCAGGGCAGGATTGCCAGCACTGTCTTAGTTCCCTAGGGCAGCTGCAATAACAAAGAAACACAAACTGGGTTCACTATAATAACAGAACGTCATTCTCTCATCATTGCAGACTAGAAATCCAAAATGTAGGTACTGGCTAGGCAATGCTCACCCAGATATTCTCTAGGACAGGATTTCTCATTACCGCCCTCACAGTCTTCCTTGGCATATTTAAGCATTCTTGAACTCGACTTTTCTATTTACATGGCTGTCCTCATTCTCTGTATCTAAATGTAACTGTCTTTGTCACTGGTCTATTGCTATGAAGAAACACCATGGCCATGGAAACGTATAGAAGAAAGTTTCTGAGAGTTTTCTTACTGTTTCCAAGGGTAAGTCCCTGACCACCATGGTGGGGGAGCATAGCAGCAAGCAAGTAGGCATAGTGCCAGAGGAGCAGCTAAGAACTTACATCTGCTCCACAATGGGAAAGCTGAGAGACTGATTCTGCTATAGGCTTTTGAATCCTCAAAGTCTATCCTCAGTGATACATCTCCTCTTATAAGGCTATACCTCCTAATTCTTCCAAAACATGGAACCAGGCATTCAAATGTTTAAGCCTGTGGGGGACATTCTCATTCAAATCACCACATACATGTTCTCAGATGGACACCAATCCTTAGTCTATGGCTTACTCTTATCTAATATAACCTCACTTTAACTTGGTTTTTATCTCCAAGACTTTGTTTTCAAATGTGATCAAATCTACAAGTTTTGTCTGGACATGAATCTGAGATTGACAATATTCATCCTAGTACTATGCAATGGGAAGGTAGAAAAATTGTTAGGAAAGTCACCACAGTATTTATTACAGATAATAGATCTTCTGTGTCTTAGCTTTCTTCATTTACCTGGCTCTAGTCAACAGCTTTATAGTTACCCGGCATTTCAGATTTTATGTGAATTTTCCAAGTTACTATGTTTAACTTTAGGCCTAAGTACATGGACTTCACTAAGTACATGGACTTCATGAAGCATTTTAGGAGGTTGCCTAGTGCAGCTTATACCTGTGTGACAGTCCAAACACAGTCAAGCAATCAGACAATCTATTCTATGTAAATCTTATGTTTCCGATTTATGTAGTTGTGGTTAAATAGCCATTCACTTAAGACCTGTGATACCTCTTTTTCATTAGAATTTTCTCAATCAGTAGATAACAAAACGCAACTATTATTATGCTTTAACACATAGCCCCTGCCTGGAATGAGAATAATGGTGGGCATATGGCTCAGTTGGTAGAGTGCGTGTGTAGCAAGCGTGAAGCCCTAGGGTTAGCTCCCCAGTACTACACAAAGCAGGTGTGATTGGGTAAATCTGTAATCTCTACACTTGGGAAGAGGCAGTAGGAAGATCAGAAGTTCAAGATCATCTTTGACTTCATAGAAAGTTTGAGGCTTGATTGGACTACATGAAACCCTGTTTCAAAGAGAGGGAAGGAGAATGCAGATGTTTTACTAGGTAAAGTTACCTCATGACCCAAGTTTAATCTCTGGACCCATATGGTAAAATGAAAGAACTCACTCTCATTAGTTGATCTCTGACCTCCGCATGTATCTGTGGCAAGTACACACCCCTCTCCACACATATATAAGATAAATAAATACAATATAAAAAAGCAGAGGCCAAAAATAAACCAAGATAGAGTTCTGGTCACGGTTATAAGGCTGAAAGGACAATGGCTCAAACATTGATTTCTTCCAGTGTAAAAGCTAGAGTATATGGCATCCAGGGTCCATGTTGTAGCTGTCTCACATTCTTGTAGCTTTAACTACTTTCAGCTTTGGTTTCTATCATCTAGAACACATGTTTTTCCATCTCGTGGTCTGAAACAGCTTTTGTAGCTTTCTCAAGAATGGCTGAAGTCTGCTTATATAACCCTGAGAGAATCCTAAAATACACAGCCAAAAAATAGCAACAAGAGTAGCTGGGAAATGTAGTTTTATCTAAACAACCACAGGCTCAGATGATTCAGAGTTCCTCTGCTAAAGAAAGAAGAGGAAAACTAATATGTGGTATGAAGATAATTAATCCTTAACAAAAGCAGCATGTATTGAGGGAGAAGTGATGGGCATTGGCAAAATTTGGCTTTATGTACCAAGCGTTATAGATGTACCGAGGCTTTCTGTATGATTCTTAGTCTCAGGTGTGTTTTCAACATAACATTCCAGATTTTTACTATGATGCCTTAATTTGCCTTCTTTCGTCTTTATCTCGTTTTACTCAATCTAGTTACATAATTGGTCTACATTTGCTCACTAGACATCTATAGAGAGCCTAGACTTGGAAGGAGAGTGGTGAGTATTGAAGTCAGCAGGAAACTTTAGCACCATAAGGAGAGGAAAATACAGTAGAAGAGTTAACTATTTGATCAAACAGGAGATGTTTAGCCCCTCTCTTTTGGTGATAAGTTTTTCAATTACATCAAACAGGCTAAACAAAACTCACACTAGAGTCTCAATGTTACACTGAACAAACTATCTGCTGAGTGCTTCAGCAAAATGAGACTCTGCGTGGCTTGGAAAACCTGGAACACTGCTTGAAACCGGATTCTTCCCAAATAGGAAGAGGCATACCAAGGTCGTTATAAATATTTAACAAAAACGATGAGCAGAACATTGTAGTAGAAACAAACTAAAACAAACAACGATAATATTGGCACAAAAGTGGGGGGAGGAAAAATGAAGTATTTCCACTATAAACATTGGGAGGCAATGTGGCTGCTTATTTTCTATTGCTTCAAGTTCTTAGTAGTAATCACATGCTCATGGTTATCTTTATGAAGAACATAATTAGGAGCGTTTGTAAATGGAAACAAGACACAGAACAATCTGTCTCTACTCTTTCCTCTTCTGTCTTCTCACTTGCTCAGTGTCCCAGGAGGCTTGATTGCCCTGAGGCTCTCCGCTACATTCTTATCAATGACATGTTAGATCTACCAATGGGACCCTAAACAATGGCTTGACCCTGACCAAACCTTTGTAAATAGTCCTTTCATTGATTCTCCTCAATTGCTTCTTTTTACTGTTTTCTACAGGGACCCTTGGTGATTTTTAAGGAAAGGAATGATTCACTTGCCAAAAGTCTAGTCCTCCATGTTCAGTGGCTGATAGGTTGATCTCAGGTTTGGAATTCTGTCTTCAACAATCCATGTTCTTTCCTGGTGCTTGACACATTCATAAACCATGTCTAAAGCACCCATACAGCTCTACCTACACTCACCATCACTCCCCAGTCCAGGTTATTACCCAACTCTCCTACTTTGGATGTTGGTGTATTTATAAGTCATTTCTAAATCTGCCTGCTACAGGTTCTCCTTAGCCCAGAACTTTCAGGGTCTCCAATACAGAGTCCCCCGCCCTGCCCACCTCTCTATTTTCTGTAGAAATTTTCTAAACATTTCTTGTGTTATAAACTTTTTAACGAGCAGAAAGTCAATCTTTATTTTAAAAAAAAATCCCAGCTTTTAAAACTTGATTGGAAAGTATGGTTCACACAGAAAAATCCTCTCAAAATGTATTCCCTAAGCTATACTTTCATTAGAACAACACATTCGCAAATCAGAGTGTTCCTGCTCAGCTTTATCTCTGGTCAATGCTGCAAGATCCCAGGGTTTTGTCTCTCTCAATAGCTTGTCCACTGATAGGTCTTCATCTACTTTGTTTTTTACTTCTGTTTCTATGTCTAATAGGCACTTTAATCTCAAATTTTGCAAATGCAAATCAAACTTCTGACCTCCATTTCACCCCCTTTCAAAGCCTGTCAATGTTCTGGTCTTCCACTTTCAGTTACCAAAAAACTCCAGTTCCTTACGCCAAAAACTTGGTGGTCATCTTTTCCTTGTCTCCTTTTTCTTTGTAACTCCAGTGCCTACAAAACCCCTTCAGTCCTGTATGCAGACATCAGTCCAGATTGTAACCCCTTCTGCTTCCTCTGTGACCTAGCAAAGTAGTCAAGCAATTATGATGACTTCTCTGAGTCTCTGCTCAACTTCCTCACTAACAGTCCCCAAGTCTGTCCTGCTCCTCCTAAGAGTCTTTTTTCTTAATGTTCTCTTGCCGTGAAGTGAAACCATGACCACAGCAACTCTTATGAAGGAAAGCATTTAACTGGTGCTTGCTTACCATTTCAGAGGTTTAGTTCTTTGTCATCATGATAGAGAGTGTGAAGGCAAGCAGGCAGAGATGGTACTGGAGAAGTACTCGACCATTCTGCATCCGGATCTCCAGACAGTAAGAAGAGAGAAAGTCACTGGGCCTGGCTTCTCTCAAAGTCTCAGAGACACACTTCCTTTAGCAAGGCCACACCTCCTAATCTCTCCCAAGTAGTTCCACTCCCTGATAACTATACATTCAAACTTAGGAGCCTATAGAGGGCATTCTTATGCAAAATACCACATCTTGCTGGCAGGTTATCTTTAAAAAAAAAAAAATGTCCTTACTTAGCACATGTCATTTCTTTTGATCAAACTAGTTCACTTTCACTGTACCTACCCAAGGTCCCTACCACACATGTAGTATCCCATATGACTTTGTCTTTGCTGGTTGTCTGGCTGCATCTCTAACTCTATACTAGACAAACCAGCTTCTTTGCTTTGGGATAATGTATCTATTTGTTCCTTCCTTCACTAGAAATGCAAATCAGCCTTCCTTCCTTCCTTCCATCTTTCCTCCCTTCCCTTCCCTTCTTTAAATCTCCACTCCACTCAGAATGACTCCTGATAGCCTTAGCATAGTGGCTATCATTTGACATATTAGGCAGCACACATGTTTAGCTTGATTTTTTCCTTTGGCTTCTTTATAAGAATACAAACTCTTTCATGAATTCAATATTGATAAATATTCTTACTTTTATTTACTGCATATTCCCAGGTCTTTAAAGTTGTGACCAACATGAAAAGGGTATCCAAGATATACTTGATGAATGTCTGAAATGTATTCTACAATGTTCATCATATTTATTCATTTATTGACCATATGTGTGCATGCATGTATACATATGTGAGTGTACATGCCATGGTATTCGTGCAGATGCCAGATTCTGTCCTTCTATTATATGGGTCCAAGGGATTGAACTCATATCATCATGTTTGATAACAAGTACCCTATCCACTGAGCAATCTTGCTGCCTATAAAAAGGATTTTTTTAAAACCTAAGTTCTTTTTCAAAGATAATAAGCTCTCAAATACCTGAAATAAATTCAGAAGCTCACACATGCAGAGTGGCAACAATGCGTTGAGCTCTAGATAGCACTTCGCAAGTAAGATCTCAAAGAGTTTTCCTAGTGCATGCAACGTGGTTAGTCTTCGTATAATCAATGTATAGCGGAGGTGTTACGTAACTAAGAAGCACATGAAGAACATGCTCTTGAACCGCGACACGTCTGACTTCAGAATCTTTTCCCTTTCTAACATTATTAAAGCATGCCTTTTTCGAATTACACAAAACAAACCATCACCAACAACACAGAAGATGGAGTTTGACCTTTATTTAAAATAGTATAGCTGAATGCCCCAGTTAGGAATCTAAATATGTAAGAATGAAGTATCCTAGCACTTAGATGAACTCTGAGGAGGCCGGGCAAAAGGCTAAGAGAAGATTAGAATGGCAGACCTACATACACAAATGAAGAAGCTATAGCTAGAGAACCTCTCTTAAAGCCCCAACTTTCTTTTCCTTTCTATAGTCAATTCTGAACCAAAAAGGTCAAAATGAAACCTACCCCCTATGACTTCTGACCACAGCAAGAACCATGTAAAGTGTTCAGTGCACCAGCCCACATTCACATGAAGTTCATGTCTCCTTCACATGTTTTGTTCAGGGGCTGAGGAGATGGTAAAGTACCTGCTGGGTAAGTCTGAGGACTAAATATGAGGACCTGAGTCTGAATCATAGCATCTATGGAAATCGTGGCATCCCCTGTATGGAAATCCCACTTCTAGGAAGGCAGAGGCTGAAAGATACCTCAAGGCTTGCTGGCCAGCCATTCTAGTCAATATTTTTTTTTGGTAAGATTTCTAATATAAGCAAACAAATAAATGCTTCTGAGACCCAAAGTGCTCTCCTGGCTCTGTTTCTGCTGACCATGTGAAGAATCCTAGGCTTGCCCCACCTCTGTTCTTTAGACTTGCTTTCCTTTGAAAGATATACTTTATTTAAAAACAAAACAAACAAATAAAACAGAAGACAGCAAAAATCATAGCATACCCCAGATAGAAGAAAACGCTCTTGGGAAGTATTTGCACGTAGGCATTTGAAATGAGACCACACCAATAAAAGAAGACTCGAGTTACATAAATGACTTTTTAAAAAAAGACTGTGTGTGTGTGTGTGTGTGTGTGCGCGCGCACATGCACACGCACGCACTTGCCTGCATGTATTGTCTATGTACCATGTGCATGCAGTACCCCAGAGGACAAAATAAATGGCATTATATGCCCTGGGACTGGAGTTATATGGAGTTGTGATTCTCTGTGTGGGTACTGGTAATTTAGCTTGAATCCTCTGAAAGAGCAACTCATTCTCTTAACCACTGAGCTATCTCTTCAGTTCCATAGGATAGCCTTGAAGATCGAAACTTCAAGTGTATTTTGACAAATAAGAGTCTGGATAAAATGAGACTCTATTCTTTCTGACAATCTTAAGGTCTGTAGTGCATGGACAGAGGCATCCCACTGATGAAGGGACAATTGCCCATAACTGTCCAATAAAGTTCCTTACGATTCCAACTCTTTGTGGTACTTGATAAAGTTTCTTTATTCTTATATTTATTATTATTGTAATCATCATTATCATCATCACCATTATTTTAGAAGTAATGTCTCAGAGCAAACATTTATTAAATACTTGAATTTTAAGCATTTAACTGACTTTCTTAAGAGAATTTTATAGAAAAGAGGTAAAACACAGAAATTCAGTCATATCTGAAACAATGCAATAAAATAAAATCTACAGGAGCAAAATTAAGATTTTAGGAGGAACAGGTAAAAATCTAGTGTTCACAACTCTGACTTCTCCATTTTTTATTCATCGGCTCAGTGGCCATGATGAGCTGTACTATTTTTCTAATTGTTGGAAACATGGCAAGATTGTTATGTGCTTTAAAGGAGGTTCTTCAACAGAACAAATTTCACATGGTGATGGCTAGTTCAGCACTAAGTTCAGGAGGCAGCTTAAACACTCAGAAACTAGCACTGAAAGTTGCTGGTATCGAAGGAGCCACTTAAAGGAGACACATTGTCCCATCTAATTTAAGGTCAAATGCTAGGTATAGAGAAAAGTTGACAACGATTCGGGAACCAGAAGTCTATGTCTCCTAGAAAGAGACAAGTGGACAGAGCAGCTAAAAGAAATTAAGACATCGCTCAAAACTCAGACATGCTAGGAAATATACTCTCAGAAATCCAAGACTGCTATTTTTAAAAGTTCTATGCCCATCAGTAAATGGTTGAGTTCTCCTACATATTTGAGATAATATTACAAACAAAGAAAACAGGCTTGGCCACAAAGTCAGTGAAGGTCAAATAAAAGCCTAATCCAAACAGATGAGATACCATCCGGAAGATCAACAAAGACTATCAGTGTTTTGGGTTTTTTTTTTTTTTGTTTTTTTGTTTTTTTGTTTTTTTGACACTGAATATTCTTTGACAGTGAGGAGGGTTTAAAAATTAGCCAGAAGGATTTGCCATGCTCAGCAAATGAAGACCCTCTCTAAAACTCCTAACAACACAACCCTACTGTAAGACTAGTGGAAAAGTGGGTTTTCTCCTCACCACCAGCCTCTGCCCCATATCTTCCTTCTTATTTTCTTCATTTCTGATTTTTCTCTCCCTTTCTTCCTTTTTGAAGGAGGGGAGACCTGGGAGAGGAAACACAGTCTTGCTTATGTAGACTGGTGTGGTAGTTTAAATGAGATTGTCTCCCTTCAGAACCCTTTGGTGTCCATGTCATTAAAAGGAAGGAGGGCTTTTAAGTGTTTAAAGACTCCAGCCACTTAAAGCTCATCCTTTCTGTTTTGGGCTTGTGGTTCAAAACAGAGCTCTCAGCACCCTGCTCCAGTCACTGTGCTCTCACGCTTCTCACTATTCTCTTTAGAATTACATAAAAAAAAAAATCCCCAGCAATACAGAAGATGGAATTAAACCCTTATTTAAAATAGTATAGCTGAATGCCCCAGTTAGGATTGACTAATCCTTTGGAACTCTAAGTAAATCAAAACCTATAATTGGTTTAGCTTTAAAAAAAACTTTTCTGACTCAGCTGCCTAATTTTTTGGGGTGGTGGTGGTGGGTATTGTTGTTTGGTGTTTTATCATGCAGTATGGTAAAAATCGCAGGGGTTCAAGGCAGATATGAGGGAGACAGGGAGATGAGCAAGACTGGGCTGGAATACATGATGGGAAACTCACAAAGAACCAATAAAAATTTAATAAACAAATAAATAAATTAATTAATTTGCTACATTTTGCAAAATACAGAAGGGATAAGATGATCTATTCATGCTTCCTAGTTATTGTGGCTTGAATATAAAATCTTCTCCAATGGGTTTATGTATTAGGCTCACGTATGGGGAGCAAGCTGACCCAAGTGGTGACGCTCTTTAGGACGATCTTTGAACATTCAGGAAGTAGAACTTGGCTAGAGGAAGTCTGTCACTGGAGAAGCCTTTGTGATATTGAATGCAGGCTCTACTTCCTGTTCACACTCTCGTTTTATTTTGTTGTTGTTGTTGATAATCAGTTTGACCTTGATCCTCCAGTTCCTGTGGACGCGCTTTCTCCATCATGATGGATTCTATCACCTCACATCAATCACTTGAACTGAAGCAAAAATCCCTCTGAGTTGCTTCTTGTCCCAGTTTCCTGCTATAGCAGTAAGAAAGGTAAACAACACCACAACTGTTATTTGTGCAAGGAAGCCATCAAAAGCATGAAATAAGGACAATGGTGCATGTGTGCAAAAGAGCTGTCTGAACGCCAAACATGGCGAGAACAAAGATTCTCATTGTGTCTTGTCACATTAAAATTTTTTATTACACAGGACATTTTGAAGGAAGGGTTAGAGAACACTGCTTTTGCCTGAAGACATACTGCTTGACAATTTAGTAATGGGCAAAGTCAGTTACAACCATCTTCTTCACTGACAGAGGAATCTAGCTTGAAGAGCACAGTACTGGTCAGTAAGAAGAATAAGCAAAACAGTCTGTTAATTATGTAAAACAAAGGAGCTTACACACACATGTACACTCTCCTTTATCTTTTGATTCTACCCTTTGAATACGGGAAATCAACCACTTGATACCTTCAGGGCACACTTTCTAAATGTTTTAAAATTGAATTCTCCTCTACTTTTGTTGTTTCTTGCCATCAATATTGAAGACTTCTCCAGTGTGTCTTCAGAACTTTTAAAGCTTTCTCAATAAGATGAGTAAATTGTTTAAGTCTGCTATTGAAAAATTGGTGGAAGGCGTACTTCTTGAGCTGATTTTTGAGTTCCTTTGTGTTGAAGGGTTGCCCCCTATTTGTCTTTTGATTTCACATTCTTTTTTCATATTTAATTGAATTTGTTTTTACTTATTCACTTTACATCCTGCTCACTGCATCCCTCCTAAATCACCCCCTCCCACAATTTTTCTCCCATTCCTCCTCCTCTTCTCCCCTGAGTGGGTGGAGGTTCCCCTGAGTATCCCTTTTCAACCCTGGCACTTCAAATCTCTGTGGGGCTAGGCGCTTCATCTCCTGCTAGTAGAACATATCCCACACACAGGCATCAGCTTTGGGGATAGCTCTCCATCCCAGTTGTTCAGGACCCACAGGAAGGTCAAGCTCCACATGAGCTGGGAGGTCTAGCTCCAGTCTGTGTCTGGTCTTGGTTGGTGGTTCAGACTCTGAGAGCTCAAAGGATCCATGTTAGTTGATTCTGTTGGTCTTCCTGTGGAGTTCCTATCCCCTTCAGGGCCTACAATCCTTCCTTCAATTCTTCCATAAGAGTCTCCAAGCTTCTTCCAGTGTTTGGCTGTGGGTGTCTGCATCTGTTTGAGTCAGCAGCTCAGTGGAGACTTTCAGAGGACAACTTGCTCCGGTCTGCAGGCATAACAGAGTATCATTGATAGTGTCAAGGATTGGTGCTTGCCCATGGGATGGGCCTAGGAAGGCTCAAGTGAGGAAGCTTGAATCTCACTTGGAAGGGGGAATAAAATAGTCATAAGAGGCAGATGGAGGGAGGGAAATGAGAGGAAGAGGGTTGGGGAGAAAAATGGGAAATTCGGGATCAGGTGTGAGGAAGGACAGGAGAGATGGCTAGATGGATATAAAAAAATGAATGGAAATCTGCAGCTGACAGGGGAGGGGGACATCTCCGGGAGGAGACAGAGTCCTGGGATAAGGGAGGTGCCTGAGAATCATTGGGGGTGACTTTAAGTGTGACTCACTACATTGGGGATATGGAACCTGAAGAGGCCATCTCCTGTAGCCAGACAGGAACCCCAATGGAGTGACAGAGGCACCAACTTACCCACAAACCTTTCAACACAAAACTTATCCCGTCTACAAGTACCATAGGCACAGGGGGGGAAGCAGAGACTGAAGGAATGGCCAACCAATAACTAGGTTAACTTGAGATTCACATTCCTTAGAAATGAAACTTTTACAAACTTACCCAGGTCATTTTTCCCCTAAATATCCACAAACTTTCCATCGGGTTATGTATAATATATCATCTTCTTCATATGGTTTTCTATACAGGAACAACTATACTGTACTTCTTAGCTTTCTATCACTGTGATAACTGAGATAGGAATGGGGAAGCTGTATCATAGATAAAAAGCTTTCATGAAAACATGAGGTTTTAAGTTTGATCTACAGTAGCCACAAAAAATAAATAAATAAATAAATAAATAAATAAATAAATAAATACATACATAAAAGCTGGGCAGGAGCTAGCAGAAACTGGTAGCCCTCCTATGTTCTGTGTTCAGGATGCAGAGATGGATTCCTAGGGAGCAAGCTTATCTGCTAGACTAGCTGAATTTCTATTGGAAGAGCTCTGGGTTCAATGGGAGACACTGTCACAGTAAAAACAATTGAAAATGACTGTAGATGTCACTCTCTGATGTGACTCTCTCTGGCAGATATCACTCATAGTGTCATCAATGACTTGATGTCACTCTCTGCACCACATACATACACCACATACACCCTCTTGCAATCATGCATACGTACATGCACGCATAGCACAATGTACGTGGAACAACAGCCCTGACATCATCAGCTTACAGCGAGGGCTGATTTGGTTCTAAGTTTAGAGGGTCCATGTTGCTTTGGCCTCTGGCATGGAAAGTGGCTGCCATAACATTTCATGGCTAAGAAGAAAAAAAGTAAAGGAAGAGGAGAGGTTCATGGAGGGCCCAAGCCTAGGAACCTGAAGACCTCTCATTACGTTGTATTCTTGTATGTCCCACCACCTGCCCGGCCCCAATAGCACAACTCTCCGAACCAAAGCTTAACCATGTGGATCTTGGAGAGACTCTTGAGAGACAAGCTCTCCCAGTCCTCACTTCAGCCTTCACCACTCACCACCAGGCTGATCCCCAGAAGCAGCTTGGTGGCTAAACATTCTGACCAAGAGGTGGCGAGGGCTAGGCTGTCCGTGTTAGTCCCTTGAAGCTTCTCTTTTAGTCGAGTTGTTACAGCTGCTAACCCTTCACCATAAATATATTCTCAGACCTTCACTGGCCTCTACTGAAACTGAGCCAGTCTTCCCGCCAGAGGTTTCACCAAAGACTGTACTGTAGGGTAACCATGACAACAGTTGTATGATGGAAAAAAAAAAAAAGTAAACTCCAATCATCTAACTTTCCCTTCAGCTATTGTTTCACAGATCTTAGGACCACTCTCTGTTGCAGCCTGCCTTATGTGGAACGATTACATAAAAGAGCTACCCTAAGAATTAGAAGAATCTTATTCCTTTATTTGACTTTGTCTGCTCCTACTTCTTCCACTAGTGCTGCAGACTTGTTTCCAGTCTAGATTTAAAATGAAAATCAAATTGATCTTGGGGAAAAACACTTCATGAAAAGCCATTCTGAACCGTAACCAAAAAAGTGCTTCTCTTAAAAATAAATACAAGCAGCCGGGCGGTGGTGGCGCACGCCTTTAATCCCAGCACTTGGGAGGCAGAGGCAGGCGGATTTCCGAGTTCGAGGCCAGCCTGGTCTACAGAGTGAGTTCCAGGACAACCAGGGCTATACAGAGAAACCTTGTCTCGAAAAACAAACAAACAAACAAATAAATAAATACAAGCAGATTATAGCTGCAGAAGCTAGGCGGTAGGTACCTAAAAGTTCTGTATAATATTCTTCTGTTTGTGTGTGTGTGCGCGCGCGCGCTCGAGCGCGCGTGTGTGCGTGCACGTGCGTGTTTTAGTTTCTATTCTCTTGCTGTGAGGAGGCCAAGGAAACTCATAGAAGACAGTGTTTCACTTGAGACTCATGGTTGCAGAAGGTAAGAGTCTATGACCCTCGTGGTGGGGAGCACGGTGACATGCAGCCAGGCATGGTACTGAGGTAGTATATGAGTGTTCACATGGAGATATACAATTACGAGGCAGAGAGCACTAACTGGGAATGGTATGGGCCTTTGAAACTTCAAAGTCTACCTCAAGTTACATTTTCTCCAAGCAGGCCATTCTCTCCCAAACAGTCCTACCGACAGCGGGCCACATATTCAAACATGTGAGCCTACGTGAGGCCATTCTCGTTCAAACTACTATTTTCAGAATAACAGTAAAAGATCCAGTTTTCTTAATAAAATAACACACATGTTTATTTTGGCTAAGTATTTGATATAGGTAAAGTGGGAAGAGATGCTGTGATTACAAGAGTTTCAGTTAAGGAAAGGGTGGTAAATAGGAGACCCGAGGAAGTGTAGAAATGGTGGTCTGCTCTCAGGCTGTCCCAAGCCAATGCAGCCACACTCAACAGCAACTCATCTCTTCTGTCTAGAATTTGTTCCTCGAATTGCCTGAGAGGATAGTACTCTTCGTTGTGGGATTGACTCTGTGAACTAGATTTTGGTGACTATAATAGAAAAAGTGTGCTCTAGAGAGAAAAAGGGCTGTGGAGAAGTATTTGGAAGAGACTCTGGGGACTCTTCATTCCCTGGCTTTTTAAGTGGTTGAAAAGGAAAGGTTTCGCTCAAGATTAAGGGCAAAGAAAATCCAGCTAAAGCTCTCTTCTGTTTGGGCTCAGAAAATGATGTTGTAACAGCCATTTAGAACTTAATTACAAAAGCATAAACAAAATGCCCAAGCCCTTTATTTTCTTTATAACCAGCACTTTCTCACTCATCTTTATTTGCCTGAAAAGCAAAATGAGGCTTTCTAGTAGCTTCCCACAAACACATAACAGCTTTGTGGGTCCTACTTTATTAGTCTCATCTGTGATTTCAGAATTTATGTCGAGAAAGTACTTATTAAAGTAGCCAAATATGCAAAATTCTCCGACAGGCATATTTCTCGAGAATGATTGAATCATAAGTCATCATCACAAATCAATGATTTTAAGGGAGACGACTGCAAACCAGATCACTTAGAGAAAGAAAAGACACAGCCGGGTTGGTGATCTCCAACTAGACTCTTACTGCTTAAAAGGCTGAGACAAGAAGGCATTTGAGGCTAGTCTGGGATACATAGAAATATCCTTTCTCAAGGCGGGGGGGGGGGGGGGGGGGCAAAATAGCTCATATTTCTTACAATTATAGTTGCTCACCTTATAGTTTCTCAGGAAAATTCTGGTATTTTGGATGAAGTATAAGACAGACAGGGAAATTATGACTAAGGCAATAGTTCTAATATGTCTCAGATATCTTCAAAACAATCACAGACCAGTGACCAACAAACCGTTCTCCATTGATACTCCAACGTAGTACAGTAGTATAGAGGGAGATGCAGAAATTCTTGATGTAAGTATTGATGGCTTCTTATTTTTATTAAAAAAGAGATTCTTCTCTTATATAATACCTCCCAAGAACAGTTTCCCCCACCTTCTTTCCCCCACTTCTTGGTCCCCCACCTCCTCTCTCTCAGATCCACTCTGTCTCTGTTTCTCTTTAGAAAAATGCAGGCCTTCAAGAGACAACAATTATCATCTAAGTGGTGCGATGTTGTGGTGAATGCACACTGAAAATCGCATTTGGGGTCATGCTTGAGTTGGAATGACAACCACTTTTCTCAGCAAGACTGAAAAGAGAATGTTTCATTTTGGCTAACACTAGAATTCTGAGATTTAGGGCCCTCCAATAACCAGGGTTTAATATCACCTAAGAAATACTGAGCTAAGAGTTCCAGAGTCTTGGATATGTATCTAAATTTGATATATTAGTCACTAGCAGTAGTCTGAAGAATCTAGCTTAGTAATAAATATGGTTAGAAATTATGTTGGTTATTTAAGACATAAGAATAAGAAAATCTTCATTCTTCATAAATTCTGTGATTCTACATGAGTTTTCTCACTTAAAAAATACATGTGAATTTCAAGAGTTGTACAGATAGAAATAATATTAAAGAACCTTAAAAACTATAAGGCACCATGGACATATAATCTTATTATTAATGGCAATACTATTAAAAGCAAATTTTTACAATGTTCAGGGGTCAGACATAATTTCATTAAATTCTATAAATATAAAATCTCTTAGCCTTTTAACAAAACTCTGTAAGGGAATGTATTTAGGAATTAAATAAAAGCCTCAAGTTGAAACATTCAAATTGTTTTACATGTACAAACACTCATAAAAGTTCACATGAGTGACACCATGCTGACCAGGCAGCTCAGCACAGAAGCAAGTACTCTTAGCTTTTTTCAGAAGTCCACAAAATTGAAACCAGAATGTATATTTTCTTTTGGGTGTGGCTTCTTTGTCTCAACACTGTGTTGGTTAGACTTACCAGTGCTGAAGCAGGAAGCAGTGACTTACCTTTCTTATCAATGTAGATCATCTCTACAGTAATAAGAGACCAAATCAGAATTTCTTCTTGAATGGGAAAAGTAAGGACATCTGAAAACCAAGAGCACCAGTAAAAATGGTCAAAAGTGACCTTTTCATAAAACTGGAAACAAAGAACAGCAGTATAAAAAGGATTTATTAAGGAAAACCCCTCAATTTTGGTAAGGACACAAATCTTTGACATTATTTGTGTAATTCTCATAGGCCTTGCCTTGAATCTGTGGTAGCCTTCAAAAGCACTAGCTTTACACTATGGTGCTTGGAAGGTAGTTGTGCTCACCACCATCTCTTGAAGGCAGCCCAAGTACCCTGGTACTTGGCGTTATCCTAAGAGATCCTAGCTACAAAGTCAGCCTGAAGTTATGGCACACAAACTGATGTGACTTGTGATCATTTGAGCTGCTTGACAACAAAGAGGAAAAGTTCCATTCACTATACATCTTCACTTTACCTGATTCAGAGTTCATTCAGTGAGGAGAATTCTATGCTCAGGACATCTGTTAAAATCATTCATAGAAATCATACAACATCATCGATAAAAAGAGGCAAAAATAAGAAGTTTATTATAGCATGATAAAACTCCAAAACCATCCAGAAAACAAGACCTAAACACAGAGATCTGGTCAGATTCTCTTCTCCAACCTCTGAACAATTTAAATACTGTGCAAGAAAAAAATGAAGGCTGAGGAAGGGATATAAAACTCCAGAGTACTGTAGAGAAATTTTAATCCAGCAACATGGCTACTATGGCAAGGGATTGCATCCAATAAAGTGTTTATTCACTATTGAAATTAATATACTATAATGTAAAGCACATTGTCTTTATTTTTACATTTATTTACTTATTTTGTGTGTGTGAATGTATGCATATATGCATACATACCACTGCATGCTTATGGAGGTCAGAGAACAATCTGTAGGAATCAGGTCTCTCCTTTAGTGAATCTCTCATGTGATTCCTGGGGAAGCAAACTATGGTCATCAGGCTTGGCAGCAACATTTACTGCTGAGCCATCTTGGCAACCCCTGAAACGCATTGTTTTAAGTGAATATGTTAGTTGCACTCTCCATTGCAACCAGTTAAACAAGACTGAAAATAATATAATACAAGAAACAATGAGAAATTCAAAATGGTACACCGGAAAAGCAAATACAAAAGGAGTGATGAAGGACAAGATATGGCATAGACTATGAATAGTAAAATGAATTATATGAATCCTACCTTATCAGTTGACCTTAATGTATATTGATTAGTCACTTGACTCAAAAGTCAGAGATTCACAAATGAATTTTTAGAAAAAAAAAAAACGAGGCACTCATGTAAAGTGTATTAAATACACTTTATATTCAAAGAAAATACACTTTATATTGAAACCAAAGGACAGGAAAATTTCCTTGGATAATATAATAAACACCATATGGTAGGTAAAGGTGATTTAGACTGGCTATACTAATATTAGGGGAAATCAAAATGGTTACAGAAGACGAAAAACCAAAACGACGTTTCACAGCAACAGATGTGTGACTCTTTCAGAGTGTCCTAGAGGTGTAAACATGGGCATCTAGTGCCAACCATGAAACTACATGAAGTAAAAGACAACAGAGTTGAAGGAAGCAGACCACTAAAAATAATGGCTGGGACCATTTATTAATCATGTTAAGCAGTGGAAAGAACAAAAAATGGGGAAGATTAATAAGAATATAGAAGACTAGAATAGCAAAGGGAAACTAAATCAAACAGTTTTCTATAGAGCTCCCTACCTAAAGTAACAGGACTCATGTTCTCCCTACATGTGCACAGAACAACAGTCCGTATTAAGTCTTTCTATGACTTAACATTATTACTTCATGTTATTGATCTCAACTTCTGAAGAGATCCTATAGTCAAAGTACATCCCTCGTAAGTGGCACATTTGGATATTGTTTTTCTTACTGATTCTGACTATTGGTTTCATTTAATCAGAGATTTAATCCATAGGTGTACATTTGCTTTTTATGTTTCTTATTTTAAAACCTGTTCTTTGTCTCTCTGGCTTTCCATTTGAATAATCAAGCGTTTTAATTTGTCACCACTAGTGGATTGTTGGTTATATATTTTAATTACTGTATTTGATTAGCCTAAAATAATAGCATCATGCTCTGTTTATTACAGTCTACCCTAAGTTTCTGTATTTGTCTCTCTTAGATAACACCAGGGTCTGCTACTTCCTGTTATAGACTGAATTGAATCCCTGTATCTTCAAATTAAAATATTAAAGCCCTAACTTCCAATATGACAGGGTTTGAAGATGAGTGCTTGGAGTTATAGCTAGGTTTAGACATAAGTACACTGTGCCAAGATAGGATCAGTGACTTTATAAGAGATTAGAGCTGTCTCTGATGTGAGACAAAGTGAAAGTTGACTATTTGTAAGCCAGTAAATAGATCATCATTAGGAAGAGAACTTTCTAGCATCTTTGTCCATAGGCTTATCGATATCTAGAACTGTTTAAGAATGGTGATTAAGTTTTGTTTTTAAAGTAAGTCAGTATATGTTGCTTTGTTATACAAGTCTAAACAATGACACTCTCTGTTTACTTTTAAAATACATTGTTTTCATATATGTTTGTCCTATAGCTCTTGTGAGTGTGTTTATGTATATACAGGTGAACCCGTATGTGGAGTACATGTATGTCTACGAAGGTCAGACATTGACCCAGTTGTTGTTCTGTAGGAGCCATCCACCTTGTCTTTTTTTTTCTCTCATTAAAAAATAAATTTCATTAGATTTATTTTCATTTGATGTATTTGGGACATATTTGTTCCCTTCCCCCAACACCTCCCATAGCCTTTCCATCTCCCTCCTCTCTCAAAACAAAATAGAACAAAAATGATCTCTCTCAAAAGCAAAACTAAAACAAAACTGAAAAATCAAAACAAACTAAAAAAAAAAGAAAAAAAACACAAAAAAATCTAATCATCAATATCTAATTACAAACCCTGTGCCCTACAACCATAACCTGCCTGCCAGATAGCCTGGTGTAATGGTGGCACAAATGTCATGAGAGCAACTAATCACTTTTGTATTGTAGTTAAGGCTTACTCCATAAGATGGAAAATATACCTGGCACTGCTTAAATGGCCAGAAATGAGACTAGATAGATCATCACCCTAGGGACAAACTTTTTTTTTTTAAGCTCTCCAATAAGATTAGCCAGCTGACCAGGGGAGCCCCAGCTCCTTGACTTTTCTTTTTATCAACAGACTCATGAACATAGGTAGTTACCCATAGACCCATAGCTTTGCAAGTGTTGCTTTTGTTCAATTCATGCTCTCCTCTTTCTTTAGGACTCTAGTTAGGTATAAACTTTGGTTCCATCTTCCCTTTACCCTCTATTATCCTCCCTTCTGTATTTCCATTCTTTTTGTCCTCTATGTTGGAATTCAAGTGCTTTCTGAAGCTCCCTCTTTCTCTTAATTCATGATTTTTTTCTACCATGCCTATCTTATTAGAAACCCATCTTTTAATTCATTTTACTTCTTATAATTTTAGGCTCTAGCATTTCCATTTGTCCTGGTTTTAAATGCCCAGTAATTGTTTAATTGAATTTTGGATGTTCTGAGAAATTGCAGCGACTGCATGAAATACACTTTCTGCTGAGAGGCTGGGATTTGCCCCAGCTGTCATATATTGTGTGGATTTATCATGTTCTTTCAGTTGGAGTTGGATTTCAGATTTCTTTTGAATGCTGAGAGTCCAGTTTGTCCTATACCTTAAATCTTAGCCTTTACTTTTAAAGAATCTTCTTCTTGGTTCCTCTCTGACAGCCTGAGGTATTTATTTGAGCTCTCCCTCCTTGGTGGTTTCCAAATTCTCATTTCTTTTTCCTGTGTTCTTCAAAATCTTGGCTCAGCCCTTTGCTAAAGTATTTCCTTGCTCAGCTCCAAATCACATCCACAGCGGCAAACTCCAACATCGATTTCTCTCTAGCCCAGTAAAATATCCATAAACCTACAACATTTCTGCTCTGTCTCTGTTGGCTTCAACTTGCAAATACCAAGGTATAAACAAAACTGGTAAATACAGACCTCAATCATTGTAGTAAAAGTTGAGTATTAACTAATGAAAACTGGGAGCATGAGAGTTGGTCTTTCTCAGAGAAGAGCATACCAATTGTTTGTCCAGTGCCTAATGGTCAACCCTATAAACATACACACAAGTAACATTATATGAACTTAACAGCTTATATTTAGAAAGATAGATGTATATAGATATACGTATATGCATGCAATGCAATAACTTAGTTTGGAAAAAGGCCATGAAATTAAAAGAGAGTGGGGAGGGGTCATTGGGAAGGTCTGGAAGGAGGAAGAGGAAAGAAGACATCTTATAAATGCAAAATAAACAAGTAAATAAATAGAGCTGATCAAGGAGCAGTCCAGAAAGGAAAACAAAGTACAGCATCAAAACTAAGAGAAGTATTTGCTTCAGTGCACTTCAAATAAGACTGATAAGACAAGAAATCACATTTTTCAAGTATTAAGGAATATTTATACAAATGTAATGCTACTCTTGTATGATTAGTCTGGATAACAAATGGAAAATAGATTCCTCAATGATCTAGGTATGTAGATTCTATTTCATGTCACCACTCCGTGGTCCTAGATCTAAACTTACCATTGAAAACCTTAATGGGCTTCTAAGTAAGACAGTTTATGTTACTTTGTAACATATTTTATGTTTTTCTTTTACATTTATAGTGGTTTATTTTTAAATAGTCCCTTCTCTCTCCCTGCCTCCTTTGTTACATAGGTCTTCAAGATGGGCATGCTCCATTGAGAGGCCTGTTTCCTGCCGGGGCAGGGGGGCAATAAATCTATTTACTACTTGTGAAGCAGCGTGGCTCATTGGACTAAGCTATGAGTCGGTAGTTTAAAGTTATAATCACACTTCTGTTACTGAATTAGTTAATGCCCGTGGGCAAGGTACTTAACCTTTGTGTTTGTCCACCTGAGAAGGGAGATAAAATGATCATTTGTTCGTAAGAATCTGTATCTCTAGTAATAAGTGTTTTTCATACAAATAAAGGCACTGTAATGCATTTTACTAGTCAAAATGACTGCAAGCACTCGTACAGTTCAGTTTTTCCCTAAAACCTTAGTGATGCTTTTATTACAATCCTTCTGATTCAAGTTAAAATGAAGTACAGTAAAGACGAGTAAGTGGTTCTTTATTTTTTAATTTGAATTCTTAAACAGGTGTATTTAAGCCTGAAAAAAAAATTAAACTAGAAAGAAAATCTTTCTGCCCACAAGCTTTTTATAAGTGTAAAAATGTTTTATCATCACCATCACATATATATATATATATATATATATATATATATATATATATATATATATAAGCTTTGGTCAGTTTTACACAAAATAATTTAGTGATAATAACAGTCACATCTTTTAAATCCCCCTTTCCTTAAAAATAGTTTAAATGTAATAATTATAACTAAAACTTTACCCCAGAAAAGCTTTAAAAAATGTTTTCTCCATATTATAAAGGAAGAAAATAATCAGATAATTTCTTTGTCTGTCATTTTGTCTTCATTTGAACTAAAAAGAAGATTAAAATTTTTATCTATAGAAAATTTAAACTAACTTATATTTGAGAATATGACAAGAAAATGAAGCCTTAAAAAGAGGATTTAAAATATTTAATAAGTAGGCCTCAGCTTTTATCTAATAAATCAGTCTAATTTAAATTCGAGAATGGGGGCTAGGGAAAAGGCTCAGAGGTTCAGAGTCAGTATTCTTGCAAAATTCCATTCCCAGTACCCATGTCAGGTGGCTTCCAACCACCTGTAACTCCAGCTACAGGGTTTCTGACACATTTTTCTGCATTCTGCAGGCATGTATGCTCACATGAACATCTACACACAGACATAAACATACAAAGAATTAAAAAGTAATAGAAATATTTGAAAAGGAGGGCAATAAGTTAGGATGTGTCTACTTATAACTGATTATTGCTCTAAGAGGTTTTTGACAATAAAGATTTTCCCTCTTCTATAAAATTATAGTATTATGCAGGTTAGCTTCTTTAAAAGTCCTCAGAGAGGCTAAATAAGAATGCACACAAAGAGGCAGCCATGGGTCTCCTTGTTACCAATGGGCACTTTTGTCAATGACTACAGTGGTAGTCTTCAGCTTCATTATTATTAGACAACTCTTAAAAACACTCTAACTTTTATTCTTTATACTCCTATTTTTTTCTGGCTCATTTGCTTAAGTATCTGCCAAGAAATTAGCGAGATATCTGAACAGTGTCAACCCTCTAAACCATCACTCTCATAACCTCTTCTTTTACATTTAAGATCACCAGCATGTAGCATTATACATAAAAAGTATATCATTATATTCTATACATGTAAGTTATGTGTTTTGATCAGGTTCACCTTCTATTCCCCTCTCTTGTCCCCATTTTAACACCCATTAATTCCTTGTCTTTTCAACTGGTCCTCATCTTACTTTTTTTTTTTTTTGTGACCCAGCTCATTTAATGAGGATTGTTATAGGATCATGAGTTTAGGGTTATCTGCAGGTAACTTATTAGTGGTTATATCACTGAAGAAATGTTGCATGTAGTTTTGTAATTACTGCCTTTGGGATCGTCCATGCTCTGGCTCGTACCAGACTTCCTTTTGCTTTACCCACCTCAGCTCTGGGAGGTGATTGCACTACCAGCCCAGCCCAGCCCACTCCTGAGACCTTTGAATTCACCTATAAAAGACACACACACACACACACACACACACACACACACACACACACACATTGTTACTTTACAATTTGCCTTCTTGGCACAATTGCTGGGCGTTACTATCTTCTGCCTGGAAAAGCATGCCCTTACTAATTTATTATCTCTGACTCTAAACTTCAGTGGCTAGACCCACCTAACCCCTGCTAAACATCCTTGGCCACCCTCTAGTAGCAGAGGCTACAGGCACCAGCTCTCCTTGAGAACTACATGGTTGCTGTATTCTTCTTCCTTCAGTGCATAGCAGGAAGACCCTTCTCCTTTCTTGCGGCTGCCTTTTCCTCCTGGGACCCACAAGTCCCCCTGTACTTTCTGCCCAACAATTGACCCCCAGCCTTCTTTACTGACAAATCAAGAACCAATTGGGGAACAGATGTTCACCCCAGAACTTCCTCTTACAAAGAAAATGTCTTTCTCTCCTTCAGCAGTCATTAACTGGCTGTAGATCCTTGAGAGAAATCCTTTTCTTTCATAATAGGAGTTGCTCATGTGCCTGAATCATGTGTAGGTCTTATTAAGTTAGTCACAGCTGGTCTGAGTTCATGAGTGCAGAGACTGCATTTATGTCCATAAGACAGCATTTCATAGCATTCCACCATTTCCTCTAGCACATTTTTTTTCCCTATCAAACTCTTCTGTGATGTTCCATGAACTTTGGAGAGGGTAGCACAGATGTTCTATTTTGGATCCAGTATCCAAGTGTCAGTTATTACTTTAGCCATGTATGAGTCTCTGCAGTAACTATCTCCCACTGCAAAAAGGAGCTTTTCTGAGCAAAACTGATGGAATCACTAATCCATGAGAATAAAAGTCAGTATTTAGAATGCAACTCGGTAGGAACACATTTCCATTTAGCAAAACAATTGCTATATAATCTCCACTATGGCTTACAGACATCCCCAGACATAATCTTTTGACCAGATTTACATACCAAGCACGAATTTTCATTGAGGAATGAGCCTCCAATCCAGTCAAGAAGCAGATGGTTACCACCATGTGAGTCATGCCACTATTGCTTCAGTGGGCACTTCTTGCCTGTGAGCTTGGTGGTGTAGCATGCAAAACCCACAGCTAGGTAAGACTGTTGGAGACTTTTCTTCCTGAGCAGATATATAGCACCTATGGAACTATGAAAGCAATCATTTCTTTTTTTATACTAGCTTCTTCTAGAACTTACTTACTTCTAGTACTTTCTTACTCTCCAAACTAAATGTCATTATTCATTATTTCAGAGACTACACACAATCCCCACGACTTTCTTATATCTCTCTTTATCAAAAGCACTTACTAAATAAGTCCAAATCTTCAAGAACTAAATCCTCTGTCTTCTCCATGATTGTCAACACCGATATGTTTTAGGAAAAAAATAGATGATGAGTAGAGATAAACACATGATCTCTGCCTTCAAATAAACATTCAACGCTGAGTACTGTAATCCCTTCTCCCAATCTCCAAACTATGTCTCACCTTTTAATTACACAAGACCTCACTGTATATTTCAGAGAGACAATGTTTTCTCAGCATCGGTTACTATCATCTTATACTATCTAGCTCTGTAAATTCCCATGTTTTGTTTACCCTTCCTTTTCTCATTTCTATCTTTTTTTAATAAAGAAAATGAATGAAGAAGGAAAGAGAGGAGGAGAAAAAAAGAGGATGAGGGTGACACTGAAGAGGACAAGAATGAGGACAAGTTGGTTACCTTACTCCTGAGGACCAACCAGCTCTCACATTTTGACATCACCTTTATTGTCATAATCATAGTTTGCCTATATATTTTTTTCTCTCCTCATTTTCAGTCTTTCTTCCTATGGCAGCACCCTATCAATTTGCACATGTAGTAGGTCACGTTTTATCTGAAAATAGAAACAAAATTAATTTCTTTTATTGTGTATGTTGGAATCGCCCTGTTGTGTAACCAGGCTCAGCTCTCACTTGCAAGCTTCCTGTTTCAGCCTCTGGAAAGCAGAGATTGTGGGCATGCATTACCTACACCTGGCAGCACTAAAGTCCTCTTGATCGTGCATTTTCTCCTAGCCCCTACCTACCTTAACTACTTAATTTAGATAGCCAAATATTTAAATTTCACTTATCACCAACACTTCATACCTTTCAATTAGGCTTTTCCTAAAACTAGTCGAGGACACTCCTCCCTTTCTCTTCAGAAAAGGGCCAGATTCTATAGATATCAACCAGCCATGGCATATCAATTTGCAGTAAGACCAGACACCTTCTTTTCTATTAAGGCTAGACAAGGCAAACCAGGAGGAAAGGGTCCCAAGGGCAGGCAACAGAGTCAGAGACAGTTCCTGGTTCAGTGTTAGGAATCCCACAAAAAGACCAAGTTACACAACTGTAACATGTATGCAGGGCCTAGGTCAGGCCCATGCAGGCTCCCTGGTTGGTAGTTCAGTCTTTGCAAGCCCCTATGAGCCCATGTTAGTTGATTTTGTGGGTTTTCTTGTGGCATCCTTGACCCCTTTGGCTCCTACAATCCTTCTTCCCCTCTTCCAAAGGATTTCTAAAGCTCTGCCCAATGTGTGGCTGTAAGTCTCTGCATCTGTCCCCACCAGTTTCTGGGCAAAGCCTCTCTAATGACAATTAGGATTATGAGTACAACAGGATGTTGTTAGAAATCATTTCACTGTTTTGTTTTAATTCTGTCTGGTCTTGTTTGGTTCTATCCTAGGTCCCTGGGCTATCAAGACTCTGTTTTCTGCCCCTCGAGGCAGTGTCAGTGGTAGGTTCCCTCTCATAGGTCTCAAGCTGGACCAATCATTAGTTGGTCACACCCACAATTTCTGCACCACCTTTACTTCTGCACATCTTATAGGCAGGAAAAATTTTAGGTAAAAGGTTTTATGGGTTGATGCCCCAATCCCACCACTGGAAGTCTTCCCTGGTTACAGGAGATGGTTGATTCAGACCCTATATCTCCCATTGTTTGGAGTCTTAGCTAGGGTCAGCTTCATTGATTCCTGTGAATTTCCATTGCCTTAGGTTTCCAGCTCATCCCAGAGATGCCCCTGATTCCAGTTTTCTCTTCCAGTACTCTGTCTAACCATCCGTCCCCACTTGATCCCTCCTGTTACCATCCCCTCAAACAGACTCCTCTTCCCATGATGTCTATTTTTTTTCTTCTTCTCAGTGAGATTCACCTTGAGCCCTCCTTCTCTGGGTCTGTGGAATGTAGCATAGTTATCTGAAGTGGAAACTTAGAGGTTCTTTGGAAAGTCAGTTGGATGGTGTTTTTCTGGAGCAAACACATGAAGGAACATTTCATTAAAGCCTACATAGGTGAAAGGCTAAGGCAATGTGAAGGCATGTCTCACTGAAGCAAACACAGGAGAAAAGATGTTCTGCTAAAGCAAGCATGGACAAGGACATGTAATGAAGGTTGCTAATGACATGCATGTATTGGTCCTCCTTACATTGTGTAGTTGAACTGCATTTGTTGGGACTCAATAGAGAAAAATGCAACAAAAACCTTCTGGTGGTATGCTGCAGTTTCTTAACACGTCCAAGGACTTGGGCTGATTGGATGCATGTGCTGAGAGGCAAGAATGGCACAACTTCTGGTGTCCTGCTGACTTGAGCCGAGGCTCAGTCATGCTAGGTCATGTCACTGCTGCTGATTCCTGTTTGCTATTGCAATTCTACCAAACTGGACTGCTGGTGTATCCATGAAGTGTTTGCGATTGGATTGAGCTGTCACTGCCTGCTGAGTTGTGAACTGAACTGGGGATTTCCAGAAAACACTGATGGGAGCTGCTCCAAAGAACCTTTCTAAATAGGTCCACTTTCCCTATATCCTTTCTTTTCCACTACTTCTGGTGGGTGGTAGGTTACAAGAGAGGTTAAAGTGTTTAAGGACCATCATTAAAAGTAAGGATTGAAAAAAATTAAGGTTACAGTTATCCTTTACAGCTAATACTGATTTATAAGTGAGTATATACCATGTTTATCTTTCTGGGTATAAGTTACCTCACTTAGGATAATCCTTTCTAGTTCCATCCATTTACCAGCAAATTTCATGATGTCATGGTTTTTAATAGCTGAGTAATAGTACATTGTGTAAATTGCATTTTCTTTATCCATTCTTTGGTTGACGGACATCTAGATTGCTTCCAGTTTCTGGCTGTTATGAATAAAGCTGCTATGAAGATAGTTGAGCAAGTGTCCTTGTGGTAGAGTGTCCTTTGGGTATATGCCCAGTTGTGGTAGAGCTGGGTCTTGAGGTAGATCGATTCCCAATTTTCTGAGAAATTGCTATATTAATTTCCAACATGGCTGTACAAGTTTTCACTCCCACCAGTGGTGGAGTAGTATTTCCCTTTCTCCACACCCTTGCCAGCATGAGCTGTTACTTGTGTCTTTGATCTTAGCCATTTTGATGGGTATAAGATGGACTCTCAGAGTTGTTTTCATTTGCATTTCCCTGATGGTTAAGGATGTTGAACATTTTTTTTTAAGTGCTTCCGGGCCATTAGAGATTCCTCTGTTGAGAATTCTCTGTTTAGGTCTTTACCTCACTTTGAACACTCTTTCTGTATCTATTCACTATAGTATTTGAGAGTTTTGGTCTAGAGCAATAAGAAAACTAAAGGAGATCAAGGGGATACAAATTGGAAAGAAAGAAGTCAAAGTATCACTATCTGCAGATGGTTTGATAATATACATAAGGAACCCCAAAAATTCTACTAGGGAACTCCTACAGCTAATAAACACCTTCATCGAAGTGGCTGGACATAAAATTAACTTTAAAAAAATCAGTAGCTCTCCTATATACAAACAATAAACTGGCTGAGAAAGAAATCAGGGTAACAATACCCTTCATAATAGTCACAAATAATATAAAATCTTTTGGTGTAACTCTACCCAAGCAAGTGAAGGACCTGTAGAACAAGAACTTCAAGTCTTTGAAGAAAGAAATTGAAGGAGATAGAAAGATCTCCCATGTTCATGGATTCTTAGGATTAAAATAGTAAAATGGCCATCTTACTAAATGCACTCTATAGATTCAATGCAATTTTCATAAAAATTCCAACACAATTCTTTTTTTTTTGTCACATCTTGCAGCTTTCATTTTATTTTTTCTATTTACGTGCCTGTAGAGATGGGTTAGCAATTGATAGCACTTGCTGTTCTTCCAGAGGACCAGAGTTCAATTCCCAGCTTTTTGTTTGCTTGTTGTTTTTGTTTTTTGAGACTGGGTCTCTCTGTGTATCCCTGGATATCCTAGAACTTGCTCTGTAGACCAGGCTGGTCTTGAACCCACAGATATCTGCCTGCCTCTGCCTCCCAAATGCTGGGACTAAAGGCCTGTGCCACCACTGCCCGGCTGTTTTCAGCATTTTGGTTTTTTTGGATTTTTTTATCGGATATTTTATTTACATTTCAGATGCCATCCCCTGTCCCCATTTCCCCTCCTTAGAAAACCCCTATCCTGTGTCCCTTTTCCTTTTTGCTTTTATATATTTGTTTTAAGTGTTAATCAAAGGCTTTATAAGTATGATAATGCTCAATCAGGAGTGTAACCTAATACCCAACCTAGATATATAAACTATCTTTGACTGGTGGAGACATGTAAACATCTGCCTTCATGCCCCCACCTCTTTCTCTCTCTTTCTCTCTCTCATCACCTAGCTTCTCCTCTCCTTCATCTTCTCCTCTCCTTACTCCATCTCTTCCTCTCGGTGCTCCTTCCCCCTTAGCTCCTCCTACATATCACCCTTCCTGTTAAAATAAAACTTTTCTCTCAAAATACAATTAGAGCATAATTATTCCTATTTGTATCAGTGAGGTACAAGATAGTCTTAATACCCAGTCCATCATTTTGTTGACTAACCAGAACCTCTGTCGTCTCTCTTCACTAAAACACTTAGTTTTGAACCTGGCTTTCTTTCTTGGCTTTAGAATGAATGTCAGCTGAAAACCATCCACTCAGATCTTTTCTCTCAAAATAAATAGCCAGGACTGGCTATGAGACTATAGGTCTTCAATGCCGTCAGAAATCCAGAATGACTGAGTTAACTGAAGTTATGGGAAGCACTAAGCATAGCTTCTAAAACTTAGCCAATTTATAGAGACCACTGAACACCTGGATAGCCCCTATACTACTGAACGTTGGAGCATCAAATCTTCAGCCTTCTGGCCCAGAATCATCTGACAGACCTTAGTGATGCAGAATTATTAAGGGCTGATTACTCTGTCTAGGCAGATATAATCAGTCGACTATTCTGCAATTGTGTCCTTTTCTGGGCAGTAATTTGTCTATAGATGGAAAGAGGCAATTCTTGCCTAGTGGCTGTCTCCACACAACTGGAGTAACTCCAAGGATGCTCAATTTCTTCTTAGAATCCAAGACAGGAAGCTGTCAGGAGCAGACAGGTCTCTAATCAAAATGAACATTAATATAGAAATATTTGTGGTGTCAATTCTATGGACTTCTGACGTTTTGAAATCCAACTATCCATGTAAGGTAACCTGGACTGTTGTCTGTTAACTCCTCTCAGCTATTTCTAAATAAAATATGGGAAACACCCTAACAATAAACTCAAAGCCATGAATTTGCTATAGTCCCTTATCTCACAGGCTAACCATCCCAATCAGTTAAAAAAGTTAAAGAATGACTGGGTCTAAGACTTGCATTCCTAAAAGTGATATACAGGCACAATGCTCATGAGAGTATCAATATTCATTTCATTTTTATATCAATAAGAAGCTCATACCAATGAAAACCTTAAATTTGAAATCAAAGCAAATTTTGTACCTTTTAAGAAATTATAACTTCATCTTGATACTAATTATACAGATTTCTACCAATAGGTTATGGTTATGCCATAAATCCTAGCTAATCCTCCCTGTTCCAACAAAACCACTACTTTCCCCCAGAAAGACAGCCCAATATTAACCACCTTAGTCCCCAAGCCCAGGAATAGGGGCGCTGACTCTTCTTTAACTTCTTCAAGCTGATTACGGGCATTGAGATATTAGAAGAGGGATAGGGGGAGAATAAATTGATAAGCCTCTGATGCTGCCAACATAATTCTTTACAGACCTTGAAAGAACAATACTTAAATTCATATGGCAAAACAAAAAAACACAGGATAGCTAAAACAATCCTTTACAATGAAAGAACTTCCAGAGGTATCAGCATCTCTGATTTCAAACTGTACTACAGAGCTATAGTAATAAAAATGGATGGTATTAGCATAAAAGTAGACAAAGTGATTGATGGAATCTTATAATCTGTATGTCCCATCTTTTGAGATGATTCCTGAGTCACTATGGGGAGGGATGTGATATTAAAGTCTCATTTATGTCTGAGAACTTCGTAGGCACTTGCGCTCTGGACTTTGACCAGGTGAGTCTCTGGATTGACTGCCTTTTGTTGTAAAGATAAAGAAAGAAAGAAAGGAAGGAAGGAAGGAAGGAAGGAAGGGAGGAAGGAAGGGAGGAAGGGAGGAAGGGAGGAAGGGAGGGAGAGAGGAAGGGAGGAAGGGAGGAAGGGAGGAAGGGAGGAAGGGAAGGAGTAAGGCAGGACAGAAGAAAGAAAGAAAAAAGAGAAAGAAAGAAAGAGAGAGAGAAAGAAAGAGAAATAAAGGAGCTTCTCTGAGGATAATCAAGAGCTTCACTAACGTATGGGTAGAAATGTAAATAGCAAGCAGTTTGACACTGTGCATATTTTGCAAAATAAACCCAGCTTCTTCCTCTAGGACTTACCCAGCCACAGGCTCTAGGCCCACCTCATTGTACCAGATTTTATTTTTCTCCTATCTTAGAGCTGGGGAGATAATAAACTTGATGATACTACATTACTGTAATATTAGCATTGGGGATATGGAAGCAGGAGGACTAAAAAGAGTTATTTAGTGAAACATTATCCCTAAAGAGAGAAAGCCAAAGCAAAAGAAAGAAGGAAGGAAACAAGGAAAGGTTGGGGGAGGGTAGAGAAGGAAAATGGAGTGGGTCAGAGGAAATTAAAGAAGGAAACAATCTGTACATGGCACTCTGAAAAGCCCAAAACGATGGATTGTAAGTATAAAAAGAGAAGGATCTCATTGTAAAGGCAGAGAAAACGATTTTAAAACAATTATAACCTGAATTTCCCAGAATTGAGAAAAGAGATACACATACATACCTTTTATCCCAGCATTCAGGAGGCAAAGGCAGGTGCTCTTTGTGAGTTTCCAGTCCAGTCTGGTCTGCACATCAAGTTCCAAGACAGCCAGAACTGCTGTATAGAGAGACCTTGTCTCAAATAAACAAACAACAAAAACCCAAGCAGAGAGAGAGAGAGAGAGAGAGAGAGAGAGAGAGAGAGAGAGAGAGAAAATGTGATGACAATCCCAAGACATAAAAGAAATCTCAAATAAATAGACTAGACCACAAAACATCTTTTCCTTGTCCTATTGTGATTATAATAAAAAGTTAATTGAAAACAGGAAAAGAGATAGTCCAAGTCACATACAAAGGCAGACCCATCAGAATGACAGAAAATTAAAAATTATTCACCCAAAATGTGTATTTCAAGTTCTGAAGTTAATTGGCAACCAAGATTATGATACCCAGCAAAGCCATCTGCCATAATTGATAAAAAGTAAAAACTTTTCATTATTTTAAAAAAAAAAAAGAAAGACTAAAGGACTCTATGACCCCTAAACAGCTATATAAACACATGGGGAGGAATCCTTGGACTGAAAAGAAAACCATCCATAAGGCCACAGGAAAGAACAAGCCACATCAGAAGGATAGTCAAATGAAATAAAGTGCTCATCAGGTAGAGCTTTTGCTGCTCTTGTATAGAGATAAAATGAGCATCGTACCAGGCACAGAAATAGACATGTAGATCAATGGGATATAATAGAGAAAACAGATACAAGGCCATGTAACTACAACCATCTGATTTTTTTTTTTTTTTGTCAAAGATGCCAAAATGCACATCGAAGAGAAGATAGTATCTTCAATAAATGGTCTGGGGAAACTGGATATTTACAAGTATAAAAATCAAAGTATATCTTTATCTCTCAACATGCACAAAACTCAACTCCAAATTGACCAAAACTAGAAACTCTGTAACAGCTACAAAATAAAAAAGAAGGGAGTATACTTCATGATCTAGAAATTGGTAAGGACTCTCTAAATCATACTCCAGTCACTCAGAAAATAAGACTAATAATTGATAAATGGGATCCCATGAAATTCCAAAGCTTATGTATAGCAAAGGAAACTGCCAATCAAGTGAAGAGGCAGACTACATGATGAAAGTCTTTGTGAGGTATACATCTGAGAGTGGATCAATCTCTAGGACATAAAAAAAGTACTCAAGAAACTAAACATCAAAATAACAAATGCCCAATCAAAAAATGGGTTCTCAAAAGAAGACATACTAATAGCTAATAAACACTTAAAAATTCACCAAACATCATTAGTCATTAAAACATTTTAAAGTAAAAACTATTTTGAGATTACATCTCTCACTAGTCAGAATGGCTATCATCAAGAAAAAGACCAAATAAGATTGAGGATGTGGAGAAAAGAGAACCCTATTCATGACTGACGGAGTGTAAATTGGTAATCAGTATGTAAGTTTCTATAAAAGCTACCGAAAGAATTTTCGTATATCCTTGTATACTAGTCCTTATACTCAAAGGTGTCCATAACCAGCTACAGAGAGACTTGGTCAGGCAAGTTCACTGCTGCTCTATTCACAATAGCTAAACCATCCTAGATGTCTGTCAACAGATGAATGGATAATGAAAATGTGAACGTATACAACTATTCTAGTTTCAGCTTTTTTTTTTCTGTGACGAAATATTGTGACAAAAGTCAACTTAGAGGAGGAGGTGTTTATTCTGCTTACAATTCAGGGTTAAGTTCACTTGATGGGAAGTCAAGGAGGGAACATGAAGCAGATCATAGCCTACTCACAGTCAAGAGCAGACAAAACCAAATGTGTACATGCTACTTGCTTGTATTCTGCTTGATTTCTTTCCTCTTACACAGCCCATGCCTAGGGAATGGAACCACCTACAGTTATCTGGGTCCTCACATGTCAGTAAATTTAGGAAAAGTCCCCACAGACATGTGTACAGGCCAACCCAATGTAAGCAGTCCCTCAGTGAAACGCTCTTCCCAAGTGATTCTAGGTTGTGTTGAGAATTTAAGCTAATCATCAAAACAACAGTATTGTATTGTGCTCTAAAAAAATACAATTATAAAATGTATAGGTAAACAGATGATATTGGAAAATACTATAATAAGTAACCCAGGCCTAAAAAGACAAATGCTGTATACTCTTTTTTAAATGTGAGTGAAAGCTTTGAGATTTTAATTTGTACATTTAATTTTGAATGTCTATCTCTATAGAAATCAAGATAGTAGAAATTTCCCATGACTGGGGGAGAGGAAGAGGCTTTAAGTGAAGAGGGGACAGTAGAATACATGTGATATGAAAATGTGGGCTAAAGGCTTAGGTAAGGATGTAAAAGGGGCAAGGTAGTGATGGGTGGGTAGGAGGCAGAGTAATGAAAACTAAGGATGTATGAAAAGCTTTATAGAACCATATTTTTGTAAGCTTATTAAAAATATAATTTTGGAGGTGGGTGCAGTGGACTTCATTGATGGTATTCAAGAGGGTAGGGTTCCTCGTTTTCTCCTGGGGATCTGGGATGGAAACTACAAAGTGAGATACTCAATTGTTGAAGGCAGAGTTGGGACAGGGACTCCTCAGTGGTTGAGGACCTCTCTGTTCCTCTCATTTTTTCCTTCCCCAGGGTTTCTTATTCCTTGGAGGCTGTGTAGGCCAGGAGGTCCACCATCCTGTTATTGTAGCTTACTCTTTGTCATACCTGGAAATAAGCTTTATGAAGTTGTCATTTAATTGTTATTATAAAGCAATGGTAGTCCCAGCATCAAAAGTGGAAGAGTGGGCTTTATTATTAAAGTCACAGGAGAGAATATGGTCTTTGGTGTAGCTGAGGATGCCCTTTAGTGGGCCTTTTAATGGCTGCTTCACTACCTTCTTGATGTCATTGTACTTGACAGGTTTCTTCAGGCGACATGTCAGATGCATGATGCACACATTGGCAGTCTGAACATGGAAGGCCATGCCAGTGAACTTCCTGCTCAGCTCTAAGATGGCCTTGACCACAGCCTTGGCAGTACTAGTGGATGTAGCCCCACAGACATTACACCAGTTTCCTAGTGGGGCCATCCACAGTCTTCTGGGTGCCCTTGATTTAATGGACTGTGGTCATGAGTCCTTCCGTAATGCCAACGTTGTCATGGGTGACCTTGGCTGGGGTATGGTGGGAAGCAGTTGGTGGTACAGGAAGTATTGCTGACAGTCTTGAGGACACAGTCACACTCCTTTGGTTCATACCCATGACAAACATGGGGTATCAGCAGAAGGGGGAAAATGATGATCCTTTTGGTGCCATCCTTCAAGTAGGTCCCAACCTTCTCCATGGTAGTAAAGACACCAATAGATTCCATAACATACCTGGCACCAGCATCACATTTGATGTGGGTAGAATCTTGCTCCTGGAAGATGGAGAAGGCTTTCCTCTTGATGACAATGTTCCAGTTCTCAGCCTTGGCTGTGCTATGGCACTTGTGGTGGGTAGAATCATACCGGAACATGTAGACCATGTATTTGAAGTCAATGAAGGGGTCACTGATGGCAAAATGGCAGTTACTACTGTCTACTAAAGGCAGGCCTGGTAATGAGGCATCCAATATGGACAAATCGGCTCACTTTGCCCATCACCATCATGTCTCAGGGATGAGGCTGGCATTGCACAAGAAGATGTGGCTGACTCTGTAACCAGGAGGAGCAGAGATCCAGTTGTTTTTCAAAGAAGGAGTTTGAACACTAGTACCGTGTAGAGGTGGACGTTGCTTTCCCCAGAAAACATGGGTCAATAAATGAAAAATCTCAGTATTCACTATGGGATACTTCCTTACATGTTATGGGTCAGGCCACAGAGGCCTCCCAAACAATAGGCTATTGTTGTTGATCTTGCTAGATAGAAAGATCCTATAGTTAAAGACACAACACAGTTTGGTTATAAGACATAGAAAAATCAAGCTGGAACTGATCTGTAAACTATCCCCCAGCTGTTTTTCATAGTTCCAGAAGGTGCTATGCAGGCTACTTGGGGCAAAAAATTCATCAATAATATTACCCAACAGTGAACCCTAAATGTTGCATTACTGACATCGTAGGCAAGTATGCTGCAATAGTGGTATAAACATTAGGGAGATGATCAGCCACTTTCTGATTGGATCTGAGGTCTGTTCCACAAGAATAAATTCACCATTTCTCAACTTGTGGGTTGTGACCTCTTTGTGGGGTGGAGCAACCGTTTCACGGGGTTGGCCTAAGACCATTGGAAAAGACAGATATTGACATTACAATGCATAAGAATAGCCAAATTACAGTTATGAAGTAGCACCCAAAATAATTTTATGGTTGAGGGTCACTCCTACATGAGGAACTATATTAAAGGGTGGCGGCATTAGGAAGGCTGAGAACCACTGAAATAATGCCTAGTACTGCAAACTAGTCATGGACGGGGAAGGACACATGCTGTCATGGGAGAACCGACTATTGTTGTTTTGTTAGGCAGAAATGTTGTCAATCTGCCTTCTAAGTATTTGGTTATACCTATGTATTAGTGCTGTTGTCATCCTTGGCCAGGAACGTTTTCCTTTGCAGTTGGCAGCAGTCAAGGCAGAGCCTTGTAATTAGTCCAAGTGCTAAAGAGCAAGTGACTGTTGGGTGCTCAGCCCTAAATAGGATGTCTAGATTAACCCCATAAAGCTCAAGGAACACCGTGGAACATGGGAGAAAAGTACCAGCTGGAGGATGGAGCGCTGTGACAGAAATAGTATCTTCTGGACACAGCATGGAAGTCAGAGGAGCTACAGTAACCCTGGCAGGATGAAGCCAGGCAGCAATTCCCATCTTGATGGGGGAGAGACTCACAAGGCCTTAGCTGAGAAGCCATTGGCAACTGAAGGTTTCTGGGAAGAGGGGGAGTCATCTTTCTTCGGGGATTTGGCTATGGGTAGATCACCCATGCTTATGCAGGCAGCACTACCTGGACTCAGTTGGGCTATATTAAAAAAAAAAAAAGACGACATGAATGTGGGAGAGGTGTTTACTAAGGGGCTCTAGGAGTACTGAGAGGGGAGCATTAGGGATGGCTACGACCAAAATACATAGTATTTGCAGAATTTTGTCAAAAATAAGTAATATGAAGGAAAAAAGGGCAGACTTAATAATTTCAGCTATTTCTGTTTTCAGTGTGAGCTTTGGAACTGTAGTGGGGATTGATAACACTATCTTTTTAAGCCACTATTTCTGGATTTTTTTTTTTTTTAAATAAAAAGCACATTCTGGGCTCTGGATGGAGCTCATTTGCTTGTTAAGCATGCATGAGGTTCTAGGTTGGAGCCCCAGGACCACATAAATGCAACTCCGTAGTGCACGTCCCATAACTGCAGCAATTGCAAAGTAGAGGCAGGAGGTTCAGAAGTTCAAGGTCATCTTAGGCTATCTAGGGAGTTCAAAGCTACCTTAAGCGCCACAAGATCCCACCCTGGCACCTCTCTGAAGCGCACCGAAGAACAGAATGTATAGCTGTTGTCACTGGATGTCACTAAATTCTCCCACGGGGTTACTTTAACTCTTTGTTTGCAGAAATGCTCTAATTCAGAATTTTCTTGAAATTCTTTATTACTATGTAAGAGAATTTTATGTTCACTCATATGGCAAATTAGGAGGCAAGAGAAGACTATATGTGCAGCTCTTGTTATTTCACTTGCTCTGTTTTTAGCAATGAAGAAACATCGAGACAATGTACTGACAAGACAACAGTAGGGCCTGATCCATCAAATCCCTGGGAGAAAGGAGGGCAGTTGGTTCTAAAGTAAACACTACTCTTCTATTTTAGGACTGTTAGTGGCAACTCCTAGTTTCTGTCCAGCTTAGAATGTTTGCAGAAGTACATTTGATTACTGAGGCATCTTGAAGACCAGCTTGGGATTTTGTTGCATAATACCATCAAATTCTGAGCTGGGCTTGAGAACTGGAAATCTTGGAGAGAGTTTAAAGAGTCACAATGATTATTAACCCTGACAAGTAGTAGAAATAGGCAGATAATTATAGGATGTACTTAATAGACAGAAATATAGAGCAGTTTATGGGAAGAGAAAAAGAAAACATAAATACAAGTGAGTTTGTGGAAAAATGTGGGTATCAGTGTACACTAAAACATTAATTACCCATCCCACAGTTGTTTCCTTTTTTTATTAAAGAAAATCTCCAAACACTGTATAGTACACAGAGGTTATTGTATTAAGCAAAAAAAGGCAAACCTCTAGGTATTTATGTATCTACTGAGGAAGGATTCCTGTCAAAACCTTCAGAGTGCTGGGATAAAGTAGAAAAAAAGGGCAAGATCTCCCCCTTTATTATACTGAATTGTGGTAAATGGCAGACGTATTGACTCTAACAATCATTCTTTGCACGCTATAGCTAACTTCTAATATCCCAAATAGCCGAGTTTCTGGAGGTAGGGTTCACATTTTTACATTTTGTATTTGTTTCGGTACTTAACTGAACACCCGGTAAACAGTTCAACATGGCTTACGGGGTATAAACAGGTCTTATAAGAGGGTAAGAATTGATAATACCCACGTCTCTGACGGTCCAATACATTGAAATCTGCGGTTTTTCACTTCAAGCCTAATACACACTTTCATGCCAACTAGGAGCAAACCTGTTTGCCACACAATGCTTTGTGTATACAAGGTATGGTGGAAAGGATCCGAACCGCACATCGTGCTAACTAGCGAGGGTGTCCTGACCTGGCGGACAGCCCTTCCTGCCTTTATTTTTAAGCCCAAAGACAAACGATGGGAGGCCTCCGCGGCGGAGGCGCGGCCGGCTCGCTAGCACCGAGCTCGCTCGGGCAGCAGCGGGTGCGGCTCCCGCCCACTCGGAGCAGCTCGGCGCGGCCTCGGCGTCCCCCAGAGGAAAGACTGGGCGCCGCAGTCGGCCTTGGCATTGCCCATCCCGCTCGGGCGCCGCGGCTCTCGCGCCCGGGCGGGCACCGCACTGGGCACGCCGGGCGACTCGTGGTCGCGGCAGGCACCCACAGGGCCCGCCGTCCCGTCAGCTCGGTCTCGGGTCCCGCAGGCCTCGCGGAGCGCGCTCCAGCTCCGGCCCCGCCCCTCCGGCTCGCCCCGCCTCCCGGGCAATCTCCTCGCGCTCGCCGCCCGGCACGCGCGCTGCGCCCTGCCGCCGCTCCCGCCGCCGCCGCCACCGCCGCCGCGGAGCGTTTCTCCGCCGCGCCTGGCTTCCAGCTTCGGGCCGGAACCGGAAGTGTAGGGGGCGGGGCCGGCGGAGGCCAGGAGACCGAAAACGCGGCCGAGCCGGGAGCCGGGAGCCGGAGCCGGAGCCACAGCCTGGACCAGAACTTGGCCGCCGCCTGCGCCGCCGTCTCCCTTCACTGTCTCCCGCCGCCGCCTCTCACCGCCACCGCCGCAGGCTCGGCTACCGTAGTCCGCGGACTTTGGGTGTCCGGGTTGAAGGTCGGTCCGGACGTCGGAATAGCTCGGCTCCCGGACCGTCCGGGCGGCTGCGGGCGCCGCCGCCGCCGCCTCGTCGCCTCAGCCAGGCGTTTTGTTCGCTGAGACGCGAGAGGCGAGCGGAGCTGACAGTGATTTTGACAGTGATTCCAACCCGCTTTTGTTGTTGTTGGCTTTTCGTTGTTTGGTTTTGTGTGTTGTGCGTGTATGTGGCGGTTTTTCCCCCGTGGTACATTTTTTTAAATTGTTGTGCCTTTTTTTATTTTTTATCCTTTTTTCAACCCCGTGAACGTTTTTTGCTCCCCCCTCCCCCCCGCTTCGGGGCTTCCGAATATGTTTTATGACGGTTGATTTTACACCAGGAGGTTTGTCTCCGAGGAAGACCCAGGGAACTGGATATCTAGCGAGAACTTCTACGGCTTCTCCGGCGCCTCGGGAAAATGGGAGCTGCTGCAAAGTTGGCGTTCGCCGTCTTTCTTATCTCTTGCTCTTCAGGTAGGTGGAGGAGCCGGCGCGGCGGGGCTGTGGCCGGCTGCCGTCGGCTGGGCAGTTCTCGGGCCGAGGCTTTTCCCGCGCCTGACCCCGCAGCCCTCACAAATCTGGAAATCTCCCTGAATTCCACTTGTTTTGGGTTGGTTTGGCAAACTGATAGATTGAGTGCTCTGTTGTCGTGCAAGTGAGAAAGTCATGGTTTGTGGCTTTAACACTCGATGACAGCGCTGGTTGGGTTGCTGTTAAGCCGCAAATACCACAAGTGAAAATTTATGTAAAGGTTTGAGACCCAGAAGGAGGTATTCCGAAATGTCATTTAGCCTAAGCTGTTCCAAAACAAGGACCGGTTTTGGTCGTCATCTAATTAGTGCTTCACCGGTGAATATCGAGACATAGATCAAGTGAGCTGGTGTTTAATTTTGACTGTGAGAAACAATGCATCCTATCAGCGATTTAATCTAGGTCTCGTCTCACGTCTTCTTCAACTTCATTGTCCAGTAGTGTTAAAAATAGTTATAGTTGCTGAGTATTAACCATAACACAGTGCAGGAGAGGTATGCTGCTGTGTGTTGGTGTGTGCTGGCTTTCACCCACCATTTGTGTGCTCTTTTCAGGCGTAGATTCTGCTTACCTACGGAATACTTCTTGTAAACGCTTTGTACCGACACATTGTTTTCAGTTTAGAAAAGGGCATGTGAAATTGTGCTCATGTTTAATATGCTATTCTTGCGAGATGTATTTTAGCTCAAGGTTAGGAGCATACTCTGGCCATTTTAATATCTGAAAATTTGATTATGTGAAGATATTGTATGGTTGCAACCAGTGGTTGGAAAAACTAGGCTTTTGTAATTGAAATTCTGGAAATGCATACATCTAGCTGAAAGGTGTGCAAATGCCTTAACAGGAGAGTTAGTTCGAGGGATGAAACAGTTTAAAAGTCATAGTGAATGCATTCATTATAAAAATTTAGTGTATACTTCCTAGGTTGTGGCAAGGAAGAGGGGTGGGGGACAAATTGACAGGTTTCATGGCTGTGCCGTTCCCTGTATGTCACAGGGAAATTAGGAGGTGGTAGTCTTTTCTTTGTGTACCTCTCTGGTGTGTGTGTGTGTGTGTGTGTGTGTGTGTGTGTGTCCATCTTCCCTACCCCACCCCCCTTTTAATAGAATCTTTTGTAATGTATAGAATTTTGCTGAATGGTACATTTCCTTGTGGTTAATAAATGGATAAAGTCTAGTCTTATGTCTGTAGTGGTATTGATCAGTTCCGGGTGGGCTGAATGTGTTGTGAAATGGCGATCATTGCCAGAGATTAACCAAAAGAATCATGTCTGTTTAAATGGAAGAAGGAACATGCTTAAGGCAGGCGGACAGTTCTTTTTGTGCTGGTTTAGAGAACAAGCTAAACAATGGTGTCTGAAATGAATGGAAGCTTTGATAATGTTAAACATCTTGCTTTTCTGAACCGACTTTACCATGTAGTTTCCCCCCACATAGTGCTCCCCCCGACCCTATCTATATATGTAGCTGTTAAACTCCTGCTCAGGTCGCCTTTTTTTCTGATCTGCCCTTGAGGAGGAGGGGCATCATGGCCACTGACCAAGGACTGTAGACATTATTCTTTCTCAAACCCACCTGAGTCTCATTAATTGATGAGGGAGGTTATTCTTGAGCAGCCCCAAGGTATCACTCCTGGAAAAGCAAGCTGACACTACAGATCTTACAGCTTCTTCTGCTAGACTTGGGAGTAAAAAGAACTGAGCAGTAGTTCCCTTTACGATTATTTTCACTGGGCTCCCAGGTTAATAGCAGAAATTTTGAGATTGAGAAGTTCTGCTGTTATAGATCATATAAATAATCTATTGAAATAATTTGAAAAGCTTTAATCTGTATTGATACATGAAAGTGTTTTTGTGTTTAAAATGTCTATTTTTTTTAAAAGGACTTTATCAGGAATCAAATGCACTTTTAAAAGGTCTCTCTCTTTCTCTCTCTCTCTCTCTCTCTCTCTCTCTCTCTTTCTGTGTGTGTGTGTGTGTGTGTGTGTGTGTGTGTGGTGTCTTCTAATTGATTTTTCTGTGTAATGTGTAATCTGGCACTGGAAGCGGAGGGTGGCTATTTTTATTAGAATTAAGTAATTTACTAAATTACCAGTTTGTTTCTGGGTATCTGACTTAAAAAAATCAAATGGGAAACAGTAGTAGTAAGGAATGTGTTTATTCTAGGTGTTCAGGAAGGATACATGGCTGCTGGTTTTTAAATGTTTTTTAGACTTTGGTTTTTTTTCAGCTTCCATCCCATGGTATGTGCTATGGAGACTGATTATGCAGACTATTCCTGTAGGATATGGCCAAGTGTATAATTTCCTCCTTGCTCTCATTCCAGGAGAAACATTTTAAGTTTTGCCCTCATCCTGGAATGCCTTCAGATTCCCTATGATTTTTTAATTTTTATTCCTCTTTATCCTTCTTCAAAGTCTGTTTCAAAACACAAATCTGCTTTTTACTATTTGAAGCATCATAGCTAATTTGCCTGTTTTCTTACAATTTGTAAAAATGTGAGGATGAATTTAACATTGCCCAATACTGAGGTTTATCCTACCTAGGGTGCTAAAGCTCCTGTGGGATTTGAGTGGCTGTGAAATTGAAGATTCTTTAGGATTGTGTGTGAACTGGTAACAGTATGGTTATTCATGAAAGTAGCAGAAATACAGTAGTTGATAGCTAGGCATCACTGTGTAGGTGGAGGGAGAGCTGATAGTACAATCTTCTAGGACTTCTGAATGTTGGCTAGCAAGCCATAGATAGTAATGCTTTTTCCTTTGTCTCTGTTTTGTAAAGAAGAGACTTATTTTTACTAGTCTTAATTATGTGTAGGTGTGTGTCTGCTTGTGGGTGGGCATAAGCATGTAAATGCACAGAGGCCAGAGGTGTTTGATCCTCTAGAGTTAGTCAGGAACTGTCTAATCCAGGTGCTGGGAACTGAACTCTGGTCCTTTGGAAGAGCAGCAAATACCACTTCTGCAGCCCAGTGCTTTGTTTCTTAAAGGTAGAAATCTCTTATATGTATGCTGTTAAATCCCAGTATAATATGCAGAAAAGTACAGACTAGATGAAAAACCAAAACAAATTCTCCCTTTCTCACATTCCACTTTGAAATTTTCCTGTTTGTGATCTGAGCTAGTGTTCTCATGCTGGAATGATTTTTGTCTCTCTTCCTCAGGAGAGACATCTGGAGAAATTTTTTATTTGTCAAAACCGGGGAGGGGATGCTTAATTGGCACCTAGTGGGTGGAAGACAGAGATGTTGCTAAACTTTTTCCACTGCACAGGACAGCTACTACAACAAAGAATTATCTGTCTCAAATTGTGAGCAGTGCTCAGATTGAGAAACCAATTTTTAAATTCTAAAGCTTTAAAAGCATTGATATGTTAGTGAAAGAGCTATGGGCTCCCTCCCATCAAAGTCAGTTATCTAAGTTTGACTAGTGTAGGATATTGGTGAACTCCAAGTGACTCTGTGGTAAGTTTTCATTATCATTTACATTTAGAATGTGATTGAATTCAGAAAATAAGTTCTCACACATACATTATTTCACCCTGATATGTCATTTATAGTATTTTGCTGCGAGTTATGAGTGAATTCTTTAGTGACCTATTCTGACATGAAGACCCTTGTTCATGGACATGATGGATAGTTGGCCAGGGTATCATGTTAAGCCATATTTTGTTTTGGTCTTGTATTCTCACCTTCTAGGACCGTTCCTTTTCTTATTGAAATTCTGGAGCTGCATGGCTGTGGACAGTGTGTGCTAAACATGGTGTCTAAAAAGTTTTGTATCATATAGATAAGAGTGAATGCTTTTTCTGAATAATTCCAAGGTATAAGATATAAGTGTTAGGGTTAGATAAGTTCATTTTTTAAAAGGGATATTTATTTTGTTTATTTAACTTTAAAAATTTTTAAAGTGATTTCTTGATTATATAATTTTCTTGAGAATAATTAGCTGGCTTTTGTTTATCATTATACTCATTTAAAACACATCAAGTAATATTCTACAGTACCTTAAAGACTTTTGTACTTTTTAAGTTTAAATCTTGATTGTAATTAATAGATGCTTACCATGTTTTGAACTCTGGGTTTTAAAAACTTAACCTAGTCAGGCAAGATGAGAATTACAGTGAATCTCTTAAAATATGTGGTACTATATTAGTCAAGAGAATTTAGGATGTTTGAGATCAGATAGTCTTTATTTTAAATTTATTTTTATTATTTTAATTATATGTTGTTGTGTGTGTCTGCATGTGACTATGTGTACGTGATTTGGAGTTACAGACAAGCTGTTGGCCTTATGTGTGTGCTAGGAACAGAACACTGGTTCTCTGGAAGAGCAGCCAGTGTTCGGATGCTAAGCCATCTCTCTAGCCCCTTCATAGACTTTCCCACTGTTCTTTCATTTGCTGGGTTTTGGACTATCACACATATTTGAGTAGTGTGCATCTCTGGTTTGAGCTTTCAAATTATTCCTATTTTCTTTTTCATATTCAAGGTTTTTCTAACTCTTTGCTGCCTTTTAAAAATCTCTTACTGTCCTTCATTCATTGTTTGTTTAAGCCAAAATTTGACCAGACCGGTGAGTGGATTTATTGCCACTGATAGACCCATATTAGAGTTCCTCTGTTGTAGATTTAATTCTGTTAGGTTGTAACAGTCATGTCTAGACAGAACATTGATTTAAAATTGACTATTGAAGATGAAAGTTCCAGGAATGGAGTATAAAGGAAGAAGACAAGAAAACTATTGTAGATAGCCGTTGGCATTCTGTTATTCTTGACCAGATGTCTCAGTCACTGTCATGTATACCCAGTGCATCTAGTGGTTAGGCCTTGTTTAGTAAAGGGACTTAAAAGAATTATGTAGTTCTCTGAAGCTGAAATTTTTGAACTGTTAGAATGATGCGCTCAGAAAAAATATTGAGAGATTTTTATGCAGAGTGAACAAAACTGTGGTCATGATGATTAGCCCAGGGCTCTAAGTGCTAGAGCAGTCCTTACCTAGGGAGTTTTTGTTTTTATTTTTCTGCCCCCAAGCTATTACTTTCCTCCCAAAGCTCCCCCCTCCCCCCATCTATTCTAGTTACAAAAGAAATCCGAGGCTGGATATGATGGTACATGCCAGTAGTCCCAGCACATGGTAGGCAGAAGCAGAAGATTTCAGCAAGTTCCAGTCTGGCTTGGTTTACATAGTGAAAACCTGTCTTTAAAAATAAAAAAAATCAATCAGTCAATTAATCACTCAATTTTGCTTACAGTCTTTCACTGACAGAATCACCTTTAGTATAGTGACATACTAGGTCCTTTATCATTTGGGTCTTGCTTTTTCCAATCTCTTGGTACAGTGGTTAAGACTGCATTCCGTATACTCAATTTGGTTTAAATCACCTTCACATCTTTGTCAATCTTAGTTCCTTTTCTTGTGCCTCTACAGAATAGGGATCTAAATGGTGTACACTTTAGAAAGTGGTTTGGTGAGGTGGCACATGAGTGCTAGTGTAGGTTTTTGTTGTTGTTTGTTTGTTTGTCAGCTTGTTTTGAGACAGGTTTCCCTGTGCAGCTTTGACCAGCCTGGAATTCTGTGTAGACTGGGCTGGCTTTGAACTCAGAGGCCCACCTTCCTTTGTCACCACACCTGGCAAGCACTCCAACAATGTTGCCACTCCTCTGCCTCATAAGTTCTGTGCTCTAGTCTTACAAACTCAAAATGCAGTTACCTTTTATTGTATGCCTTGTGCATTTATGTGTGTTGTTTCTTCCTACTTCATCCGGTTAACTGCTGTTATTTTTAAGATTGAGAAGTGTTATCCTTAGAAATATTTTCTCTGCCACCTAACCACTATTGAGGTGTAGTAGCTTTTGTCCTTTAACACTTTCAGAGTGACCTTAGTTTCGGTAATTGCTGTAAATGTTCACTGGCCAAGTACAAATGCTTACCTTGTTTTTATTTTTGAAGAGTTTCCCTTTAACCACTGTGTATACACCCTGGAATAAAGTAGCTACTCAGAAAATACTTATTTAGTGAATGAAATGGAACTGGTTTGCGTGTTTGGTGCATAGATTTCTTTTTATGTTATTAAGTAATGAATTTGGGTTAGGTGATCTCTAAAAGCTACCTGATTTCTCAGGATTTGATCACAAGAGGGATATACTATTAAGAAAATACATTTTACTAGTGGTTGTTTTGAACAGAACTTAAGTTCTGTTCGCTTTTTAAAAATGCTTTATCTTTAATCCTTAGATTAACATTTTGTTAGAATTTAAATTGTGTAGATTTATAGATTCTTCCATATCTTCAAGTTCAGTGATGTTCCTAATTTTTTAACTATAATCCACAGTGAGAATTATACACTGTATCATGACTTAGTCCCCATGTGATAGTGTCTGTGTGTATGTCAGACTAAAGCATCATGAACTATTTACTCTTACTGTATACAAGGGGGATACTTTTATTTATTGCTATATTCTGTTTCATTTATATGATGAGTATTAGGGCTGGAGCGATGTCTCAGCAGTTAAGAGCACTGGCCGATCGATCTTCCAGGGAACTTGAGTTTAGTTCCCAGCACTCACATGGTACCTCACAACCCTCTGTAACACCAGTCCCAGGAGATCTGGCACTCTTTTCTGGCTTCCGTGAGTGGCAGGCATGCAAGTGAAACCCAGCCTTAAATGTAGACCAAATACCCATAAACATAAAACAAACAAAGTGAAATTAAAAAAAGTTGAGTGTGGTCCATTGAGTCAATGGTTAATTAATAGACTGTAATTGTCAAAAGCACCTATCCAAGTTCCGAAGTTCCCTTATGCCCTCTGCTCTGTACTGTTTGAATGAGATTGAAAAAAAATGTACCACAATTGGCTTTAATGTTAATCTCTAATAGTATGTGCCAGTGTGTGGAATATAGAGCAGGCTGTCCTAGGGGAGAACTTGCACCTGACTCTTTGGACTCCTTTTTTCTTCTGGTCCAGTTGTTTAAATTACAATTTCATTCTGTTTTAGCACTTTCTTGTACTTTGGGGATGTTTAGAGTTTTTCAGGAAATACTACTAGCAGAAGTAGATACTGGGAATACAAGATCTTGACAGGAAATTTAAAAAGATGTTTATGGAATGTGAAAGAAAAGCCAAGAAGGAGCATCGGAATGATAGGTGATACTTGAACATAAACTTGAGAAAGATTGGAAGGTAAGTTGGGATAAACCTAATCCAGAGGAAATATTGGTGTCCTCAGAACTCTTATACTTTGCTTAAAGAGATAAGCAGTCTCAGCTGAGGGCATAAATTCAGACGGAAGAACAAAAACAGAGGTGACGTTGGAGGGGATGATGAAGATCCTGATGGATGTCCCGAATCCATCTATTTGGAGTACAGGACAGAAAAGCAATGTGAAGATTAAGGTAGATGATGGCATTACTAATACAAGTGGTAAGGAACTAACAGGCCAGAAGGAATTAGAAACGTTTTTTATAGCTAAATAAATGTCTAGGTGGCTATGGTTTTCCATGGTAAACATGAATGAAAGTACACATGTGAATTTAGAAAAATAAAAGGGTACTAAAACCCATGAAAAAATGTCATGAAATTTTACAAGGGAAGACACCGATGAATAGCTCTCCATTGTGTTGTCAGTAATGATTCTGAGTATTAAGGGCTCTGCATGTTTATGTTTAGAGGATAGTTACCTTCTAGTAGTTAGTTACACTTTTTAACTCTTCTTAGCGATCTTAATCTTTCTGTTCTTAATTTATGTGAGGAGTTGTTCCTCAGAATAATACTGCTCTACACAAGTACACTGAGGTCTTTGCTGAAGTTGGTGCTGTTCATGCTTGAAGTCTACCTGTTCCACAGGCCATTCCTCTCCCTCTCCCTCTCCCTCTCCCTCTCCTCC
>JANHMN010000002.1:120604638-120639344 GCA_030674055.1 Rhabdomys pumilio
TCCTCCTCTCCCTCCTCCTCTCCTTCTCCCCTTTCTCCTCCTCCTCCTTCTCCCCTTTCTCCTCCTCCTCCTTCTCCTTCTTCCTCCTCCTCCTCTTCCTTCTTTCTTCTTTCTTCTTCTTTTTTGTTTGTTTTTGTTTTTCCAGATAGAGTTTCTTTGTGTAGTTCTGGCTGTCCTGGAACTTACTCTGTAGACCAGGCTGGCCTCGAAGTCAGAAATCCGCCTGCCTCTGCCTCCCAAGTGCTGGGATTAAAGCCATGCTCCACCACTGCCCGGCAGGCCCTTTTTTTTAGACTAGATAAAAACAGTTTTTCTTTGTTTACACTATTACTGGGTCTAACTCTTATTTTCCAATGTTGCTGAAACAAGCACATGTAAAACAGGAAGACAGTAACTAGAAGGACTGGCTGCACATGTGGGGACAGATTGTTTAGAACATGTCAACTCTTGATATATTGTAATAAAATATGCCTGTTACAAAACTTGGAGCTTTAAAAAATTATAAGCTTCATTCTTAGAGTTACTGATTTTAAAATTTATATTTGATAGAAATGATATTACAAGTGTGGTTTACTCATGTAATCTCAGCATTTGTAAGACTGAGATAGGAGGATTGCTATGATTTCAAGGACAGTGTAGGCTTCTTAGTGAGTTCTGGGCCAGCCTGGGCTTTAGAGTAAGACCCTGCCCCCACTCTAGAATTCCATTATTTGGAAAAAAAATCTTTTGTTCACATCTTTCTGAGTATAGGTGTTACATCAAACTTATAATCTAAGGCATTTCAAGATGACTGGGAATGGGTGAGTTATGAGAGCTTGGAGAGTTTCTAAAACTCTGAGGTTACATTTTAACGTGTATAAGCCAAGTTGTATTAAGTGAGATACACTAAGTAGCATAGTGGCTGCTCCAGAATAACACTGTGCATCTGTTAGTGACCTTTGAGTCTAATTTAGAAGGACACAGTATATAAGACATTTAATACAGGTTCAGTTCTTGGGAGATATTTTTAAATTTTTAGTCAAATTACTGAGAAATTACAGCAAAACAATATTCTAACAATAATATAGACAAAGAAAATGTAAATATAGAATGCCAGAAAGGTGCTAGGATTCCCTAGAACCTTCAGATAGAGTTTTTGGCTTTTTTTTTTTTTTTTTTTTTTTTTGGTTTTGTTTTGTTTTAAACCAGTATTTCTTTAAAGTTCACTGTTTTAGCATGGATTGAGGCAGGGGAGATTGCAGTAATTTTGAAATTAGCCAGGGCTACATAGTAGCAGTCCATCTTGAGCTAAACAGCCAAACCCTGTCTCAGGAAAACAAAAGTAAAAACAAAACATTAAGGTAAATATCTTATCTGATGGAATTTAAAATATTCTTCTTGAACAACTATATTTAAATATTAGGTATTTTTAAAAACTTTTTTATTCTAAAGTAAACTTTGAAGGTTTTTCTTTTCTTTTTTTAAAGATTTATTTATTTTATGTATATGAGTACTCTATCTGCATGTACTCCTGCGTGCCAGAAGAGGGCAGCAGGTCCTATTGTAGATGATTGCGAGCCACTGTGTGGCTGCTGAGGATTGAACTCAGGACCACTGGAAGAACTGTAGTGCCACTGACCCACCTCTCTAGCCCATCAACTTTGAAGATTTCTTAAGTCTGAGTTTAGATACCAGCCACCTAAGTCTTAAAAGATTAGTTGGTCAGTATGTTGTTTTTTTTTATTTTCCTTCTTTTAGATAAAAGGTCATGTAGCCTAGACTGTCTTCAGTCTTACTGCAAAGCCGTGAGTGGCCTTGAACTCTTGATCCTTCTGATCTATCTCCAGAGTGCTAGGATTGTTCTACTAATTGACTTGTATGTGTGCGCCTGAATGTGTGGTGAATGCCCATGAGTGTGTGTGTTCTAGTGCATGCACATGTAGAGGCCAGAGCAGGTCTTTGGGTTTCTTCCTCTATTGCTGTCTTCTTTTTTGCCTTGAGACCTGGCTAGTCTTTCACTGAACCAGCTGTTTAGATGGAGACTATTTTCCTTATCAATGACGTTGGCGCAAGAACATCCCCATATCAGAAATTGTAGTTCTGTTTATGCTGGTGACATATATTTACAAGCCTTGATTTAGGTGACATTTTTATTTATAGTTAGCAGCTTTGTATTGATGTCATGAAAGGGACTCACTTCATTAAACTAGAGAACAGAAGCGGTCAGCCCTGCCTTTACATTTTCAGAATGTTACTATTGGAACATGGCACCCTGTAAAGGACTAGTTAAGTCTGTCTGCCTCCCCAGTGTTAGGGTTGTAGGCATTTGGAGCCATGTCAGGGCATGTGTAGGATTCAGACCTTGTGCTTGTAGAGCTAGCACTGTTATCCATTGAGTCTTCTCTGTCCTCCAGTTGTTTGAATTTTAAAAATAAATATTTTGAAGACTATGATGTGCTCAAGTCATAAAATGCTTTCCTACAGAGCATGGAGCCTTGGGTTGAATTCCCTAGCAGCACATAAAAACCATAGCCTTGGCTTGTACTCTCAGCACTTAAGGAGGCAGAAGCTTCTGGAGTTCAGGGTCAGTAAAGAGTTTGAGGCTAGGTTGAGCTACAGGAGACTATCATCAAACCAAACCAAACCAAACATTGGTATTTTTTCTATTTATTTTTATTAGTTAATTAATTTTATTTGTTATTATTATTGTACTAGTTGTTGTTATTATTATTACTGGTTTTTTAACTCAGGGTTTCTCTGTGTAGCCCTGACTGACCTAGAACTCCCTCTTTCTGTAGATTCAACTGCTTTTGCCTTCTGAGTGCCAGAATTAAAGATGTGCCTCCACCATCTGGCAAACATCAGTATTTTAAATGTATATTTGTGACTTAAAGGGTATGCCACTCAACTTGTTTCTGACCTTTAACAACGTCAAGACCTTATTTTACTTGGTCCTGAATTAAAGTAGATAATATTGATAACTTGTTCATTTAACAGATAAACATGTGGATAACATGCTTGTCTTAGGGTTTTACTGCTGTGAACAGACACCATGACCAAGGCAACTCTTATAAGGACAACTTTTAATTAGGGATGGCTTACAGTTTCAGAGGTTATCATCAAGGTTAGAGCATGGCAGCTTCAAGGTAGCATCTGAAAGCCACTAGGAGAAGACTGACTTCCAGAGAGCTAGGACAAGGGTATTAAAGCCCATGCCCACAATGACACACCCACTTCAGCAAGGCCACACCTTTTAATAGTGCCACTCCCTGGGCCAGGCATATACAAACCATCCCAAGGGTCAATGCTAAGTACTGCAGTGAATACTGACATGATTATGCCCTATGGAACTCTTATGATAAACATGTAGTGAAATAAGTCAAATAATTATGCATTGCTGTATGTGCTGTCAGAAATTAAGAGGTGGTGAGAGCTTAACACTTCATTTGCCTCATGCCACACATTACGTTCTCTATTCTCTAATTGTTTACTTTGGTTTTTTTTTTTTTTTTTTCTTATTGCTAGAGTGCAAGCTGAGTATAGGAAGAAGTGGCCTGTCCCTTCATTACAGTGCCCCACAACATGACCTAGTTCCTGATGCCAAGTAGAAATTTCATAGATACTTACTTGGCTGCCTGAAGAAATTTGGGACTGGACAGGGGTGGGAGTTAGAAGAAGATGGAAAGGACACTGGGAAGCAAAAAGCTTTAACGAGGGAGGGAATGATTTGGTCAGGAACCTTTTGCAGATGAGAGTGTATGGGGCAAGAACAGCTTCTCACGTCAGTGTGAGCTGAGAGGCTGGCCAGTGCCTCTTCTGGGTTTTCACAATATCAATATATTGTTTTCACAATAATCAAATTGGATTATATAAAATGTCTCCTATTACCAATTCCTTTGACATCACCCTTCCCCCAATTTGTTATTACTAAAACCAAAAACTAATCAATGAACAGGCCAACCTACAAAAGAGATGATCAAACCCAGGCTAGTTTTTTGTGTTTTTGTAAAACTTCTGTCTATGAATTTTGTGCATATGCTATTTTATATTCTTATTTTTCTCGTCATATATTCACTTTTAAAAAAACTGCTAACTCTTTAGTGTTCCAAACATATGGTATACTGTTTTATTGACATGATTGAAGATTCAGAAGTAAAAATGCAAGTGTTTTTTGTGTCTTCATCTTTATAAGTTTGTCTTCTTAGAAGTTTATCTGCTTAAAAATTTATCTTTTCAGGTTATGGAGATCTTATATAAATGCTGAAAGGATAAATTGTACTTTGGGCTGGTTGTTTGGGCTGGTACTCAGGGCTTCAGCCTTTACTAACTACATAGTCAACTAGGTATTTTATTTAGAGATATTTCTAGCCTGAACTGTTTGTTGTAGGCAGGTGTACTTAGTGCGAGGAGACCAACTCTTCCTAGGACAGAGGTTCAGTAGCAGCTGCATAGGAAAACTGCTTTCCTTCAGAGTAGTGCAGAGTGGTGAAACCAGACGAAGCATGGCCTTTCTCCAGGTTTGAACAGTGAGTAGTGGCTGCCCTGTCCATCCTTTTAGTCTGTATACAATTATGTAACAAATCTTATTTGGTAGTGACCTTTTCTTATTCTCTTCTTTACTTCTTTAAAATTATATAAACCTAGCTTAGGTGTTGAACTGGGAATTGCTACTTAAATTTATTTTGTTGTTAAAATGTAAATGGAGATTTCTTATTTCTTATTATTTTTAGCTGAGAGAGCTAGAAATAATAGAGGTAATTAAAGTAGGAAGATTGGAGTACTGGCAGGGTCTAATAAACTGTCAAGTGACTTTCTCCATCTGGATGGTAGGCCTAAGAAGACCTATACAGACCCAAGTTTTGAAAGCAGAAGTGAAGCCTAGGTTAAGATTAGAGAAGGGTAGGCAGACTTGATTTCTAATGGAGCTAGTGAAACTGAGTTTTATCTGTTATCTCCAGGCTTTCTTACAGGAGCCCAAGAGTATTCCCATATCAGGAACTGTAGTTCTCTTTAGACTGGTGACTTATATTTATCAGCCTTGATTTAAGTGACATTTTTATAGTTAATAGTCTTATATTGATATTGTGGAAGTGACTTAGCGCATTAGAGAACAGAAGCTGTTGGCCCTGCCCTTATAATTACAGAATCTTTTATCATTGGAACATGGTACTTTGTAAGGACTAGTTAAAGAAATAAAAACCAATATTGCTGGCATAAATGTAGTTGCTTGGTTTACAAGAACAATTTTAAGAACAAATAACTAAGAATTTCTCTTATCTTGAAATTCAGTTTCAGTAATTATACAATCCTTGGATTAGTATAAGAAAATAGCAAAAATTTGTCAGAGAGAAAACATAGGTGTTAGGACTTCTCACTACAGTGATGTGTAGTTTGCTTTAAACTTGGAGAAATTCTGTAATCTTAGTTCCTTTACTTGTGAAGTGGAATTTGTAATGGCCAACTCACAAGATTAATTGAGGATCTAAGACTACACACAGAAACTCATAGTCCCATGTAAAAGTATACATGAAATGTAAAATTTTGATTTTAGTCACCAAATATGTATAAGTAATACAATGCTATTCTTCAAGTTATACAGAGAAAGGTAAAGGTTTAACTATGACAAATCCTCTACTTCAGAATTTTGTGATTCTTAGTGATAAGCTGCCAATGAATAAAGTTGTTACTTCTGTAAGCAACTTAGTATCAACTATGAAAGGAATGCTTACTTCTACGTGACCCCTGTTCACCTTTGTCATTTGCCATATTGCCTCACTGATAGTTCCTACCAATTGTGTTTTGGCCTCTAACACTCAGCCCTCCCCTGTCACCTCTCATAATATGTTAAGAGGACCATTATTCATTACATAGTTTCCAGTATCTAACATACAGAAGGTTAATAAATGGTCAGTGCTTTCAAGGTTTTGGGACAAGGATCTGTAAACATTTCTTATAAAGCGTTAGTAAATATTTTACAGCAGTCTTTTAGAGATATTAAATTCTACCTATTTTAAAACAGATAGCCATAATTATTATATAAATAAACCACTGTAAATATATTGTAATAAGACTTTATTTGTAAATGCTGAAATTTCAGTTTCATATTCATATGTTACAAAATATTGTTTTGATTTTTTTTTTTTAACCATTTTCCAGAGACTGAAACCAGGTCACAAAGTAGATTTGATCTGTACACTACTAGTCCTCTTGGATACTTGCAGGTGGCCCATCTCTCTCAATTAGAAATAAATTATTACTAAACAAAATTTTCTTTTGAACTTAGACACATCTTCTTTCCTCTTCCCCATCAATTTTCTATTTTAAGTGTGTGGATGTTTGCCTGCATGTGTGTCTGTTCACCACACGCACGGCTCGGTGCCTACAGAAGCCAGAACAGAGGCCAGAGGGTGGTGTCAGATGCCCTGGAACTGGAGGTAACAGCTGGCTGTAAGCTGCTACGTGGGTGCTGGCATCAAACTTGCGTCCTCTGGAAGAGTAGCCAGTGCTTTTAACCACTGAGCCAGCCCTGGACAAGATCTTTGTCAACATTTGTTGACTACTACCCCAGACCAATCCATACCACTAGTTTGCTTAGTTTCTGGCTGTACTGTAAAACTTTATCCTTCAGAATAACACTATCTCTGAAAGAAGATGGATATTTAGTATTCGTTCTTTGACCAGAGCAAATGCTCTCCCCATTAACAGCAGGATTTCTGTGTTTCTTGATTTCTCTTCTGCCTCCTAGACTTTGCATCCTAAAACTACCCTGTTCTAGGTTCAAAAAGCTATGTGTGGATGGCTAGAGAGAAGAGAATGAGAGAAAAAAGTTGGAGGAGGGGGGAGAAAAGAATGAAAGGTAGTTTTCTTCCCAAACTATAGGCCGCAACTTCTTAGAGTATCTTGAAATTTCTGTAGTATGTCCATATTAATAGAAAGAAAGAAAATGGACAATGATCAGAGTCACTCATAGTAGTAAAAGGATGTTTTGTGAAATTTCAGTTGTATTTGTAAATTAGGTTACAGTGAAGTGTATTGTGCTCAGGAAGTTTAAAAGCCTGTTTTCTTAGGGTTTGGGATACTGGTCTTGAGATTACATTCAAGATAACTCCCTCTCCCTGCATCCCTGTCTTGTTAAATTGTGTGAAAGCCAAATGAGGTATGAGCAGGAATCCTGCTTGCTTTCTACAATATGCTGTTTGTACATAGGAGACTGCCAGCTTACTACATTAAGAGAAGGCAGGATGACATGTTCAACGAGCTTCATAGCTGTGGCTCATAGGTACCCATCTCACTTAGGTGGTAGAAAGAAGTTATATATGGCCTTTGTGTTTTAGGGGACAAAACACATCTCAGTTTTTGACAGGTCACCAGATTACTAAGGCACTGAATTAGTTTCTGTGCTTGGCCACTGGTCCAGTGGGATGAAATGAACTCTACAAGAGTGACAAGTGAGAGGGCTGATTGCACCTTCTTTATTCTTCCCTCTGCCATTTCCTCTTTAATTTGTATCTTCTTAGTTGGAGCCTTAACTCAATGATAGGAAAAGCAGGGGATTGAGAGGATTCAATTGGTGATAAAGAGTCATACAGTCATGTATTTAACTAAAAGTGAATTAAAAGGAAACTAAAGTAGAAGGGCCATCTGGCTATTCTGAGGTGGCAGTTTACAAATGGGTGTGGGTAACACAGGACCTGCTCATGCATTCGGTTAATTAAGACTCTTGGCTTTTGGTACCTTTGATATGCCGATTGGGTAGTTCTCTGAGAAAGCTAGTGAGCTCAGCAACCTTAGATTAGTCTAGAATAATTACTCATTTTAAGCACTTAAAAGTCATAGTACATATCTTTGAGACATTTTTGCCTATAGTATGTTAAGTTAGCAAATATGGTGAAAATTAACTGATTTTGATCTCTAATTTGATTTGGAATATTATGAAAAGAAAAAGATTGAACAAGCTAGCTTTTTATTCATTAGAAAATTAACAAAACAATATATAGCAGATACACACATACTTAGGTAAAAAAAAAATGGCAAGATAACAGACCCTTAAAATGCATTCTGCTTTTGAATTGGAATTACCAATCATCTGGAATGAGTATCGGCTAGTACTTCCCAAAGACTTAAGGTAGTCGCTTTTAGGCCTGCCTCTCGCCTGCTAACCTCCTTTAATAATGTGTTTGCCTTTCCATGTTATAATTGCTTGTTACTTTTATGTGTTTGTCTACCCTAAGTTCTTTAAACTTCATTCACTGTAAAATAAGTGGTTAGTGTTTCCTGAGAACAGGAGAGGTAGATGGCCTGGTTCTCATCTAGGACATGTAGATGGCAGATCTATCTACTTCATATGTTATTGTGAAGTGTAAGTTACTGTAATGTGCTTGAACTGATTTCTCAGATGTAGTATTGAGTATAACTCAAAAAATATTAATTTCTGGTGCTGATTGTTATTATCTAGCAGTGCTAAACTGTTTATGGAATATGAACAAGCCAAAATATAGTGAGTTGAAAATTGAGGGCATTCTAGTATTCTAGTATTATTGAGATACTGCACTTTGGCATTTGGCATTTGGCCATCTTGTTTTCTTCAGAATACAAATAATATTTCTGATTGTTTGTTTTTTAAATTAGTAATATTTGACTCTGCTTTAATTTCACAACATTATTTGATTTTTAAAGAGTAGTGTTCTCATTTTCAAGTGTGTGATTTAGTAGTATTATTTATATAAAAACTGAGAGATCTTATCAGGAAATTATGGGATAATTTTTCTTTCAGAAGTATACTTCCAATGAGGATGCTTCAGAACTTTCTTTGCAAACGAGATAAAAGGAGTGGCTGTGTTAGGAGAGAAGATGAGATTTCCAAAAGTTAGTCATGTTTTCATTTTCAGGATTAGAGTAACAGTACTTCTGGGAAGATAAATTTTATCTATTTAAGGTTTTAAAATGATTCTATGTGCCTATTTGATTCTTCAGGGGTTTATTTGAAGTAAATTTTATATGTTTGTTTAATCCAGACTTGAGATGATGTAATTTATCTGAAATCACTATCTGTAGGGCTAAGACTAAAGGCCTGACTTAAGTTGAGAGTTCTAGAAAGAGTACACACTGGAGCTTAATCCATCCCATTATTTTCAGACTTGGGGGCAGAAATATTTGCAGTAATTTGTCAGTAGTTGCCTTATACCACACTTTGAAGAAACCATGGTTTGGTCCTGGGGAGCCAGAAATAGTAATATAACAAGCAATAAGCAGCACTAAAGCGAGTTCTAATTTTGTTGTTTTGCTTCTGCACTGAGAGATGGCAGCCATAAACCCATAGGCAGTGTTGTTGCCAGAAGGGATTATGTGCAAATGCTGTCCTTGTTTGTTGGAGTGCTTTTCTCATTCATTTTTGCTTTTTGATAAGGAATGTTGAGAATTGTTTTTTTAATAGGTCAGTCTTGTGCACATGTGCTAGATTTTACTTTACTACATTTCCTTAGTTAAAATTAGAACCAGCAAGTTATATCACAGCCCAGCCATATTTTTAGGTTCAATAATAATAATAATAATAATAATAATAATAATAATAATAATAACAACAACAACAACAACAACAACAACAATAATAATAATAATATTGCTAATGATTATCATTTATTTAAACTGCCACCATCAACAACCACTACTTGGAATATGCTGTGTGTAAGATTGTAAGTTTTGGTGATAGTATGTGCTTATTACCCACCCTAGTAGATAAATACTTTTCTCACTTTATAGATGAGGAAACTGAGACCCAGTAACTTACCTAAGGCTCTTTGACTGAATAAGCAGGAGAGCTGGGATATTTAAGCCTGAAAGATTTAAATTGGTTTTGTTGAATCAAATATTCTAAAATGCATATTGAAATATGAATTACTGAGTTTTGAACAGTGTTTCCTTCCAACCTGTGAGGGCAAGGTTTCTTTTTCCTTTTCCCATTTTAAAAGCAGCTGATGTTGCCAGCACCTTTTGCAACCTATGATGTAGCCGGAAATGCTGTTCCCAAACTGAGGTGTTGATGGTCTGTTATTGTTTCTGTGGCTGATACAGCAGAGCTTTCTCCATCTCTGGAATGGAAATACAGCTATGTAAAGACAGAGAAACATTCCAGTAAGCCAGGGTTGGGACAAGGTCAGCACTCATTTGCTCTGATGACCACCTGAATAATTAGTGAATTGCGCATTAGAAGTGAGTGCTCTGCATCTTCTTAAAGTGATGAACTTAATTCAGAGAAGCTGATTGGAATTTCTTGTGTGGGAAAAACAAATTTGCATTGTTTCTGCCCCCCATTTGGAAAGTCATTTAGTAGTAATGGTCATTAATTGCTTACTTGGTATGCATTACTTATGCTGGTTCTGTTATTAGGGTTTGTGGTTGCTTTCTCCCTCATTTATATTAAGGTATATTGATAAAAAGATGTAACACATGCTCTGTTTGTCCAAATTCAAGGACCTCAAACTGTTAAAGTAGCAATTAAGCTGCTTTAGTAAGACAGTAAAAACAGTAAAATAAAATAAAGAGAATAGGAGGAAAGTCCTTTTTTTCCTCCTATATTTTTTAGAGTAGGAAATATGAATAAAATGACACATGAATGTTAGCAACATTAATTTGATTTGGATTTAGATGACTGAATTTATGGAAAAACTAATCTCTGTGTTTCATTTATCGATAAATAACAGTAGTCAGTAATTAAGGGGTACCTACTAGGTAACTCAAGAATGAAGCCAACTAGAATTTTGTTTTTTTAATTAATTAATTTACTTACTTTATGTTTGGATCACAGCTTCCCCTCCTTCATCTCCTCCCAGGCTCTCCCTTTCCCTTCCCTTCCCCAACTCCCTCCCTGCTTTTCTCCTTTGAGAAGGAGAGGCCTCCAGAGGATATCTTCAACAAGTGGTCTAACTGGATGAATGCGTGTAGAAGAATGTAAATAGATCCATGTCTTACCACACTGCACAAAACTCAAGTCCAAGTGGATCAAAGACCTGATACACTAAATCTGATAGAAGAGAAAGTAGAGAATAGCCTCAAATGCATTGGCACAGAGACAACTTCCTGACAGCTCAGGCACTAAGATCAACAATTAATAAACAGGACCTCCTGAAATTGGAAAGCTTCTTTAAGGCAAAGGACACAGTCAGTAGGACAAAGAGGCAGCCTACAGAATGGGATTTTCACTGACCTTACATCTGACAGATGGCTAATGTCCAAAATACATAAAGAACTCAGGAAATTAGATACTAACAAACAAAATAACCCAATTAAAAAATGAGGTATAGAGCTAAACAGAGAATTCTAGACAGAGGAATCTAATGTGGCCAGAAGCACTAAAGAAATGTTCAACGTCCTTGGTCACTAGAATTTTAAATCTTACATTCTAAAACTGAGTGGCATATATAAATATTAGGTACAGTGATTTCTAAAATTAATGGTTTCTTGTACCAGATAACTTATTTTTGTTGTTTAGGAATGTGTGTGTGTGCGCCCGCGCGTGTCTGTCTGTCTTAGTTACTTTTCTACCACTGTGATAAAACAGCAAAGCAATTTATAGTAGAAAACATTTAATTAGAGCCTGCATTTCAGAGGGATAGATAGGAGTACATCACCATTATGGCCGGGAACAGGGCAGCTGGTACAAAGTCCTCATAACCACTGAACGTCTTACCAATCATCAGTTTTTATTTTAATTAATTCATTAATTTAGTGTTTCAGTTACCTTTTAGTCAGACTTTTACTAGGTTAAGAGTTTCATTGACTAAAAAAAAGTCTTTATAGAGGTTTTTTTTTTTTTTTTTTTTTTTTGCCAATTTTCTTCTGGAATTTATTGTTGCTAAATAAAAGCTCTTTAAGGATAAGGATTGTGGGCTCTATATATGTGCTGTTCTGTTCCATGTGTTCAGGGCTCGATGAATATTTGTTGAATAGATTAGTGGGAAAGAGTCTTATCTTGTCTGTACCTTTTGTTCTCTCTTTATCTTAGTGTTAACATGAAATAATTCCCACAAAGATTAAATTGATCGATTATTGAGACCTAAAGAATACTTTTCTGTATTTGGTTTCACTTGACTTTGAGTTTGAAGCTGTTGTCTGCATTCCTTCAGATTTTGTTTTGTTGTTCCCTTAGTGCCGTCCCTTCTTGTGGCTACTGTCAGTTACCATCCTATCACTTATTCTCCCCGTTGTTCTTGTGTTGCAGATTTTTTTCAGTTTACTGGTTATGTGAATTTTTTTACTTATGCAAATTTTATTCTACTTGTCCTCTGCTGAAGCAATGTCATGCCTCATCTTCAGTTTTAACTAAATGTGGAGATCCAAGTTACATATCTGACTTTGACCCTCCCTCGTAAGTTCCAGACTTATTTATTACTTGTACACATTAAGTAGATGTTGGATCTGGTACTATGGAAGTGAATAAGGCATGGTGTTTTCCCCTACAGGATTCAAAGCCTCAGTTGAGGAGAATGATTAGTAAACTAGCAGTGACAGAGCCATTGTATCTATGTGAGAATGGGGTAAAGATGGTCTTACTCACTTTGTGCTTTCCATCAGCAGTATTTGAGGTGATCCTGAAGGATAACTATAAAGTTACCAGGTGAATAAGATGGGAAGAGTGGTTCGTTTGTTTGGTTTTCCTGTTAAGCCTCGTGTCAGTGCTTCCTGTTGGTTAGAAAGCTCTGTACCAAGTCTTCTAAGTCCTGGGAGCCTTAGGCTCTGTTGAGAGTTACAGGTCAGTGTCATGCCACAACGTCAAGCGCTGAATGAAAGTGGTGACTGAAACCAGGAGAGTCCACAATGTTTTCATTATGACTTACTCAAAACTGCGTGTGAGGGAATGATGTAGATGAAAGCTCAGAAAGTGATGTGTGCTCAGTTTGCCCTTTTCCGATACCTGCTTCATCTTGCAATTGCAGTAGTGGTCCCAGTAGATTAAAGTATACTTTTTCCAGGGTTTGGCCCTCATGATTCACTTGGAGAAACTGTTAAACTGTCAAGCATTGCTGTCTATTCAGGGATGGTACTTGGAGCTGAAAGGGATTAAAGAAGCTAAGAGCCAATAGACAAAGGGAACAGTTTGTATGGGTATATACACGATTGCTACATGTTTTAGGAAACTAGCTCAGGAAACCTATATCATGAACATATTTGGGACATTAGGCAGTTGGGGGATGAATCACTGAAGATGTTGGGTAGAGGTCAAGTTACAAAGGGCTTGATTTGCTAGTGAGTGTCAGCCTTTTGCAGAAGAATGAGGAGGGACCCTTTTGAGTAACAGTAGTGCAGTTAAATTGACCCTTTATAGTAAAGAGATCCATTATTGTCTAGTTGACAGCCTTCTGTCAAGTAAGGTACAGATTTAGGTCCAAGTTGAAGAGGTCCAGCCATTAGATATATTGGCATGGAATAAACTAAGCAGAATGAATGCAAAGCCAACAAAGGCCAAAATTAGGAGAATACCAACATTGGCAGGGCATAGAGGTCAAGGAAGAGCTTGTGTAGAAAACTAAGATGGGTCCAATAATTGAGAAAAGTATTATTTCATAAGAAATCTGGAAAAGAGAGGGGGGTTATTCAACAACTTGGAATCAAGTCAAAGTCTTAGAGAAATCACTGCTGTTTTTTCAATTTAGCTGTAACTTTAGATGATTTTTAACTTTGCACATTGTCGGTAACTTCGGGAGATGTTTCTGTGAAGTGATGAAGACAAAATACAGTGTCGTGAATGAAATGTAGATACAGATAGATTTAGCTGTGGTCTGTGGCTTTTCAAGATTGAGAAGAAAGCTAGGTTAGAAATGTTGGAGGGAGGGATGCCCAAGACTAAGCTTACAGAAAAGGTAACATTTGATCGGAGGCAGAAACTGCTGTCGTTAGTGTTGTGTAACTCTCCCAAATCTAGTAATAAGTAAATACTGTGGACCTGACTTATATCCCAGTGTTGTCTGCAGTTTCATTTCCATCCTCAGGGTTCCAGCCCTCAGACCCTGGACTGAACTTATCAAGATCTTTCCTTCTCTACTTAGCAAGTAAAACAAAAGAGGAGGTGGGGAGGAAATTTGGGTAAAAAAAAGTCAGTCTTCCATTCTTCTTAGGAGAAGTGTACAAATCTTATTCAACTTTTTTTGCTAAGTTTTTGTAATTTATAATTAAGTTATTTCTATCTTCCCTGTCTTTTCTTCAAACCTCTCATGAACCTAAAGCTCTTCGTTGACTTGTGCCCCACAAATGGTCAAGCTTTTTCATTATATTTCTTACTATTATATTTCCCCATAAGGGCTATCTTTCTACCTTCATTTCCTGTCAGTTACTTCTTCATTCTGGTCCTTTACTACTGCAAAACCCTAATGGCTTTTTTCCAGTCATGCACTTGATAGTTACCTCCATACTGCATCCTTTTGTATTTCTTGAGTTTGCATCTTTTTTATTTCTTCCTTAGGGAGGTGTTAAGGGCTGTAAGTTGTGGAAAATATCCATTGTGTACTTACCCGTTATTCTATGTTATTGATGTTTTTCTATTTCTTTCTTCACATGACATCTGTAGGAATTATTACTGATTCATCTCTCTACCTTTGGCTTCTGGTTTAGTGCCAATGGTGTTTGCGTTTGTTTCATGTTCATTGTATTATGAAAAGAAATAAATGGAAGTTGTGGTATTTGACTGGACCTGGGAGGAGTCATTAGATTTCTTCATAGAGCATTTTATGAAAAATAGGCAGCATATGTAAGAACTTTGAAATACTATGTGTGATAGTATAAACAATATGCTGAATACTCCTTTTGAATAGGTGAGTAGAACTTACAATGGGAGGATGGGGCTGGGAAAGTAATTTGAGTACAAATCAAATGGAATCTTCAGTGGCATGTTTAAAGGTTTGTATTCATCATTGCAGTGGGCATTCCTTGTTACTCTAGTAAGTAGCACTCACTTTTTAATTTTGAGGAAAGGTTTTGTATCCAAGATGTAGATAATTCTGTTCCTTTGTTTTATTTTTATTTTATTATTTTTTGTTCTAAAGAGTATAAGACTTTTTTTTGACTATATGGATACTTTTCTGTCATTGTCTTTTATGTCTTTAAAAGAAAGTGTTTTCATAGTTTTTCTGAAATATAATTATTTAATTTCATGTGTTACCTTCTTTAATATTTGAACACCCTCTAATAGTCACTTATTTTTACTCCCCTTAGAGATATTTTTCAACTTACTATTTTTTGGGTTGGTAATTGCCTGTCCAGAATTGCTTGAGGAAATCTTTAAAATTTTCATGTTTTGCTATTCATGTGTTCCCCTAGGATATTTATAAAAAATGTTAAAGTTGGGTTTTGCATCATTATTCACGAAGGTGAAAATTCATCCTTGCTTTGCTTATATTCTTAAGCCACTATCCATTTTATGAATGTAAGACCCTTCCAGTTATATGTGAGTGTATTAAAGTGCAATATTTTGAATTTGTGGGAGAAAATCCAGGAGTTGAATGTGTTTGGGGAACTATGAAACAAGATTAGGGGAAAGCAGGGAATAGTGTATGAAATTAAGACCCATTCAAAAGAGATGTATTGCTTCTTATGTTGCTGCGAAGAAAACAGAAAGCTTGAGTTTGCTATTCTCTAGTTGTAGAAAGAATTCTGTATATCAATCGAATGTAAATGTTACAATATAGTTTATATCTAAATGATTGCATGAGAAGGCAGCTGAATACTAGCTGAATGAGTAGGAAACCCAGTTCACTGAAAAATCAAGAGGCAAGGTAACGTGGGTTAGCTTCATAAAGAAAGTGGGGCATCAGTGAACACTGAAAAATGAGTGAAGATTTAGGTAGATGGGAGAGTGGCTGTAGATATTTGAGGATATGGACAATAAGAATGGCATGCTTGTGGTATAATGACCTGGGAGATGGGTAAAGAAGGTGAGCCATTGCCATGTTTCTTTCTTGTAGGACCTTGGATGCCAGATAATGGCCTTTAATGCCTGAGAGATGATTAGGGGCTGCTATAGGAGAGGAAAGGATATGTGAAGGAGGAGCAGGAGGCAGGTGAGCAGAAATGTGCAGAGAAGGATTTGAGAGACTACGATAGTCTGACTAAAAAAACCAAAAATTATTAAAGAACCATCTGAAGTATAAGAAGACCTTCAGTATCAGACTTTCCTGTTGATTGTTAACACTCTTTAATTCTGGCTTATTTCTTTTTTCCTTGAACATTCTTCTTGATCATCTTTTTTGTTCTTCATTTAATGAAAATGTTACTTTTAATATATCTTTACATATTTACATCTCCTTGAATGAAGCATACTTCATGAATGAAGCATACTCTAGCAAAAAGATTGTTTAACATGTCATTTTCCATTTTTTTCTTATTAGAGCATTTGTCTTGAAATAGTGTTGGTGTGTAAGTCTTTGGACAGTCTAGTTCCTTTGTGGGTTATCCAGGCTAAAGTTGGCAATAAATAGTGAACATTCACTCATTATCCCTTACAATTTCAAACCAACCTGCAGGAGTTAGTATACAGGGATGCTGAATCCATGAGTATTCAGTGGTCAACTACTTTCAGAATGTGCACTACTTCCTAGTTTTTGCATCTGTCAAAAAATAAATGATAAAGTATTCTCCCTAAATCAACATAGTATGTAAAGAACAATTAAAAGTCTAGATATGTCTCAATATAAAGAGCTTCTATGCATTAATCAAAGTATCTTCGTAGACTGTTCTGTATGTTGTGTAGTCTATTTAAAGCACTGGTAAAATACAATGTATCATACTTCATATTTTCAGAATACTTTCACCCGTTACTATTCATTTCTTTTTCTGTCTGATGGCAATAGACTGAAATCTTTTTCTTTTGATATTTTGATTTATCTCTACCATTTCTACAAACCATCATCAACTTATTTCCTGCCTTATACAATTAAAGATGTAATGATTTTATCTCTTCTTTGAAAAGGAAACTGCTAGGTGACCACAGTAGTTTGAGTTGATTAGCAAGGTCCCCAGGTCATCAGTTGAGTTGGGCTTAGGGCAGATGTCCAGTATTTCCTTTTTAAAATAATAATGATTTTTCCCTTTAATCTTCTAATTCCCAGAGTGTTAAGAGCATCCAATCTTGCATATAAATAGTAATGGACATTTTACTTCCTATGGATTATCATTCCTATGGGTTTTCTTTTCCTTTGTTAAGTTAGAGAAAATGTGCCAGGCAGTGGTGGCGCATGCCTTTAATTCCAGCACTTGGGAGGCAGAGGCAGCCGGATTTCTGAGTTTGAGGCCAGCCTGGTCTACAGAGTGAGTTCCAGGGCAGCCAGGGCTACACAGAGAAACCCTGTCTTGAAAAACAAAAACAAAACAAAACAAAACAAAACAAAACAAATCAAAAGCTAGAGAAAAAATGTTACTATGGGGGCATATTTCTAAGTATACAGAAGACTAAAATAAAGTAAGAAAAAGTCAATAGAGTACTTTGAAGAACTGGATAAGACTACTTAAGGATAGGTGGAGTAGTTTATACATACCTTTGAATTAGGTAGTGCATTTGCTACCTAATTTGTGGCCAATTAACTAACTCTACTTTGGAGATGTTTCTGGTAGCTTTATTTCCAGAAGTGTTCCTTTAAATGTTCACAAACTTATCACTGTTCTGAAACATTGTTTTAAAATTTTTATTATTAAATAATCTGATTGATAAAGTTTTGAGATGTTTGGGCAGACTGGGTATGTTTAAAGAAGGTCTTATATTGCATCTGTTATAATGTGGGCAGTGGGCCAGTCAGGCTTAGAATTTTGGAGTCTTTAGAGTTATGTTTATACAAGGAATGTAATGCAAATTACAATGTGAGCTAGTAAATGAAATTCTATATATTTTAGTATGTATATTTAAAAAGTTAAAAGTGAAATTAATTTTAACTGTGTACTTAGCACAGTATATATAAAATATTATTTTAGCTTGTAATCAAATTGTAATGAAAATTACTGATGAGTCTTTTTGTACTTTGTTGAAATCCAGACTATGCTTTACATTTCAATTTATACTAGTAACATTTCTAAGGCTTAGTAACTAGATAAGGCTAGTGACCGTGTTACTAGGCGATTCAAGTGTAAACATTTAGCAAAATTGAGGTTATGTCAGAAAATTTAACAAATATGACTCCCTGACAAGCCCATTAATGGCATTCTCTGTAAGAGAGTATGTGAATTGTTTTTTGTTTTTGTTTTGGAGAAGGGGTGCAGAGATTAGATACTCCTGCGACTAAAAGCTTTGGTAGATTATGGCCAATTATCCTTAAGTTTAGAGCAGCAGAGGTTTAGAAGTCATAAACACCATGGCAGAGCTGGGCACTCAGCAGTATTCCAGAAGAAGACTAACAGTTGGTTGTCATTTTAAGACAATTATCTTTCACAACCCAGGGCTTTTTAGCCTAGGCTGTGTGTTGTTCCATATGGAGGAAAGAGGTAGTTAATACATGACAGCCAAGACGAACCACTAAGATCAGATAAAATTGATTACAGAAGCATAATGTGGGCGGTAGAGAGGAAGGGAGGATGGTTTGCTTTAATATAGGAGAGAGGAAGAATCAGAGGTAAATGATTGATTTTTATGAAGTAAAAACTGAACAAAGTTCTTTGTGACCTAAGAGCAAATGAAAGAGCATGCAGAATACTATATCAAAATTTATTGCTTAAGCAGTGGTTAGAGGCCCTAATGATAGGTGCATTGCTGTTCTGTAACTACGGCAAAGAACTCAGCTCTCTACCTTAGTTCTGTACTGACCACTTAACTTTGTATTCTTTACAAACACCAAAGCCATGGTTTCTGTTTTTTTCCCCCACCTATTAAACTGACTGAAATAATAGCTTCTTAGTAGAATTATATAGATTAAATGAAACAAGCACTTAGTAGTGTTTACTAGTGTGACTGGTTAATTCTTAGTTTCTGATATGGGCTGGGGGAGTATGTTTTCTTGGAGTGTGTGGATATACCACTGAGCTGTTCATTCCTTAAAGCAGTTTCAGAGTTCAGCTTGGTGAAGCCTCTTGAGAAGTACTTAATGGAAACTTCTTTACATACATATTTCTGTGAGGTGAAGAAAGAACTTTCTAAATTTCATTTATGAATGGAGTTGATAATGAAAAGGAGAACAGAAGTCTGGGATTAAGTCTGAGTTTCTTTATAAAATGACCTTATTTTGGTCTCAGTTGAGATTGTCTTTCAAATTAATATTTGAGGACCTTCTAGCGTTGGAACCATTATGGGTACTGGTTAAAAATTGTAGATTTTTAAGCCCTCTCTTAGACTTCCTGAATCAGTTGATCATGATAGAGGAAAGAAAGTTTTACACTTAAGCATAGCTTTTATGTATAACGTGACCATTTGGAGAGCCATTAGACAGGATGACCATAAAATTTCATTCAATTCAAGTACACATCTATTCAGGGTAGAATTAGGGTAGGAATACAATCTCTTTCCATATACTCTATGCAATTGGGAAGATCAAATGAGGTATTTCTAAGTTTGTAAAAATTAGATTTAGTAAACAGATTTTTTATTATAGACTCTGATAATATAAACAGCAGTGATTCCTATCTATAAGGATTTCTGTAGTAGATAGGTCTTAGTAGATCATAGTTTTCATCAAATAACTTTTGATGCTCATTATCTATTTAGAAAATGATGAGCTTGCCTTTATCTCCTTTGTTCTCGGTTAATTTTTAATCTTGTATTAGTACTTGAGCTAAATGTGATTCTGGACATTCAAGTCAAAGGAAATGGTTGTCATCCATATCCATGAATTTCACTGGACTTTATATTTACACTTGTATACACTTTTCTTGATTTCTTAAACAACCCATTATATGACTGTTTGCATGTATTTACATTATATTTGATATAAATTATCTAGAGACAATTTACAGTATATAGGAGATACGTATTGCTTATATACAAATACTCCAATAGTTCACCATTTTATAAGGTCGTTAGTATCTGTGAATTTAGGCGTTCTTCACGGGAGGATATCCGAGAAGAATTCCCCAGAGATACTGAGGATGTCTACATACAATTTTAAAGAAAGATTGTTACCTGTTTTAATTTTTAAATTTAGAGGTTTACGGCCTGTCAGTATGATGTGTCTCCTCCTCCCTACAATTTCTGTTACTCTTGTTCCGTTTACTTAAGGATTATGTAAAATCTACTTTTAATTTCCACATTTTATTACTTAACTGCTTAAATCTCAACATAAGAAAGCCCCGACTCTGAACAAAAAGCTACCCTGCGATGAGTGCTTCTTCTGGGTGTGAAATATTTTTTATTTTCTGTTATTTCAGAGAGCAGGCAGTTCTTCAGCATTTATTTTCTTGCTTGAGAATATTCTTAATTGATTCTTGCACATTATTCTCTGCAATAAAAAGCAGCTTACTAAAATGCAGAGTTCTGGGTGAACAACTCACGTTTAGAGAATTTGAGCTAGTGATTCTGGAATAGGCCGAGAAACCAGCAACCTGGCAATTTGGTAGAACTTGTTTTTTTAAGAAACATTGCCTCGTGTTACTGTTTTATCAAGGGACATGGTTGTAGGCACTCACTATGACAAAACTTACCAGAGGTGTTAAATAAATATCGTGTGTGTGTGTGTGTGTGTGTGTGTGTATGTGTGTAACTTTTAATGGTACTAACAGATCTTAAATGAAGAAAGAAACTCACAACTTGAAGACCTGGAAGTTTCTTTTCAGAGGACTAGCTCATAACATTCCAAGGTGCTGTGTGAACTTCCAAGGGAAAAAAGCAATTAAAAGTCACACACCACCACCAACAAAAAAGCCAACAAACTATAATAATATCTAGTATGGCAAGATATCACCAAGGATGTAGTAATGGCATCTATTTCTCCAGGGTACCTAGCAGCTGTCTTATTGGACTAAGGCCTGCTCAATAGGAGGGAATTCATGCATAGTACTGTAAATTCACCCAGCTTATGTGGCTACTGAGGTCACAGACCCTAGAAGACAATTTACTGCTACCATGTACCTAAACCAATATAATTCCCAACTTCAATGTAAATACCTATCCTTATATTTGCAGATAAGTGTACCTTTTATCCTTTAGCAAAGAAGCTTTTCTCTGCTGTAGATAGAGACCATCACAGAAAGGCACAGCTTGTCAGAATGCAGAGAACACTGGACTATGAGATGTCCATTCCCAGTTGACATCTACAGCACAACCCTAAGGCTCAGAGAACATCACAGATGAGGGGCTTAACATATTTAAGAGGTCCAGGGCTGTGAGAAAGTATCTTCTATATATGACCATGAATTGTACCTGTGAAATCTTCACAATATGTTTAAACAAACAGGACCTAAATGTGATACCACTAGTTGACATCCCAACACGAATGGAGGAAATGTCATAAGGCTCCATTCCTAGATAAGGAGATAGAGACAATTAATGGTTGTTAAGCATTCTTCTCTGGGAACTCCCATCTCTAGCCCTTAAACACATATACATTTAAGCAACACTAAGTAGATTCAGTGGGTTTTTGTTTGTTTGTTTATGTGTATATGTTTGTACATATGCAATAATAATAATTAAAAACATCTTGAGAGAAAGGGGATATGGGAGGAATTGAAGGGGGAAATGTGGAGTGGATAATGATGTAAATACAGTACTTGTGTGAAATTCTGAAAGAAAAACATGATATATGTTTAAAAGGTCACATTTCAGAAAGAGCTGACCCTCAGTTAAGTTTGTTTGTTTGTTTGTTTGTTTTCAGCTCTTCTTTTTATGGTAGTTTGAGGGTCCAGGAAATGTACAATATAGTGATCAGAGAAAATGCTTAAGATTTGATAGTGAAAAAGAAACAGAAGCAGAAGAGGCAGGCAGTATTTGGCGTTTCTGCTAAGTGAAACTGTTGTGCTTTATGGTGTACATGCATCATTCTTCCCAGTAGCATCTTTAACAACATTCATGTTCACCTATTAGGCTTGCCTTTATTCCTATGAACAGTCCTGAGCTTTTGTCTTTTTTTCCCCCTATTATTAAAGAGTCTATTGTTTAATACTTCTGTTCCTCAGTTTATTAGTCCTGCCTTCCCTTTTTACTATACTATGTAATTTTAAAGTGAATGAAGTAGTTTATAAAGGAAAATTAAAATACCTAATAACCCAAATAAGCAAAAAGCATTAAAAATTGGGTTATACTCTGTTTATAGCAATGCTCTTTCCTTATTTCATAGATAGATATTTATACTAATGTCTCTGCTGAGGGGTTAGGTATATACCATAACTTATTTATATTTAGAGATGCAGATATTAGAGATTTAGCTTTATTCTATGTGGCATCTAGAGGCACAGTTATTAGCCTGTGTCCTTGTCATCTGATTCAATGAGGCTGTTAATACATTCTGAATTCTAAATTGTCCTTTTGTCCCCTCTTTTTAATTTGTCTTTAAAGGACAGATTAGGAGCTAGGAACATGGCTTAGTCAGTGAAATGCTTGTCCTGAGAACATGTAGAACTGTCTTTGCATCCTCAGCTACTCTAGCACCTATATAAAAAGCTGGCTGTGGTGGCATACATCTATACCCAGCACTGGCAAAACAGAGACAAGAGAATGCTTGCAGCTCCCTGACTTGCCAGCCTGCATAGCTGTATCTGAACTCCAGGATCAGTGAGTAACCCTGTCTCAAGCCATAGAGTGGACAGTGATTGAGGAAGACATGTGATATGGACCTCAGGCTTTCACACGTGTGTACACACACTGTACTTACTTACACACATGAACACATATATACCACACATTCACAGAATGCAAAATGAATGAACAAATGAATGAATAAGTGCATTAAAAGCAAAACTGTTCTTCATTGGAAATTGATGCAGATGGATGTTTGAGTGATAAGCAGGAAGAGGGTATGTGAATTCCACTAGGAATTGGTCTTCATATTTAGTAGAAAGCCAGGGGTTAGAATTGTTGACCCCTGACTCACTAACCAGCCAGCTGCTTAACTGAAATTGATGGATGGGTGCAGTTGTTTCCGTGTCTTCCAACTTCATTTTGTCTCTGTTCCTTTTCTTCCTCTTATGCCTCCTGGTTCCCTTCTTTTCAGTTAGCAACTACACCATTCAATATGGGGTCTTGTCCTCAAAGCTTCTGTCTCTGACAGGCTTCTATGCTGAGGGTCGACCTGAACCAGAAAGTCCACCAGTTGAGCCTCACTTATATTCTGGCATCTCAGAGTAACTCATAAGAAGATCATCTTACCATTGAATCTTCTTTCAGTACCGTTATTTTGGGAGTTTACCTCACGTTTAAATGATCCCCATAAGTGCTGTAATCACCTAGTTCCTTGGATCTTTGTTTCTTACAAGAACACTGAATGCAAACATTCTTGTATGGGAGGGTTTAGAACGATATTTAAAATATGCTAGTGAAGTTCCAGTGTTTTTTTGTAAGACATTTATTTTATTTAAAATACAGGTAAATGTTTTTATTTAGATAGCACTAGTATTAATATTGGAAAGGTACAGAAAATATTCGCATGGCCCCAGGAAGCAGTGGCAGCCATGAAGACTTGGGAGGAATGAAGCAAGGAGGTATTACATTGTTAATGCTTATTATCACTTTTTAAAAAGTGAATATTTACTCTTTCTCTCTTCTAGGAATCCACATGGTCATACTCTTAAATTTGAAAAACTCCTTATTCTCTCAGCTTACTAAACATGATTTTTCTGGCTTATACTCTATACAGGTGGGAGCATATTAGAAAGAAGTTTGTTCACTTAGTACAGCTCATCAATTATTGATTGCATTTGAAGTAAGCATGACATTTCAGATGCATATTCAGGATATTTTGTGAACTGGTAATTTTTAACTTTGTCTAGGACTGTTTTTGTTTTGTTTTGCTGTTTTGTTTGTTTGTTTGCTTTTTAAAGTGTTGTAACAATATTTGAACCAGGGTAAGGGCAAGTTTAATCTGTCATAGTTTTGGTGTCCTGGATGTCTGAGATCAGAGTGTTAGGACCTTCCTGTTATATCTTTTCATGGTACAGAACATGAGGAAGAACACATTTTCAAAGTGCCCCCTCTCCCCCCATGACAGTGTAAGCTTCATAGCTTACACAGATCCTATTTGGTCCCCCTCCTATTACCTTCCAGCAGAACTCTTGGAAAGGACACACAGCACAACACAGCACAAGTCATGGCCTGCAAACCCTTCCAGGCACTTTCTTAGCTCCTCATTCAAACAGCATTAAGGCTGAGGAGAGTGGGTAGACTGCACCGTGGCCTAAGAGAACTGATGTTTAAAGAAAGATTGCTTATTTGGTATAAGCTGTAGCTGACCTCGAGTCAGAGTCTGAGAGTAACATGTTAGAGATTTTGATTGTGAGATATACAAGAGTGGGAAGCCAGAGGAGTGGTTTAATTTTGTTTGCTGTAGTAAAGATTTGTCTTGATTTTCTTTTTTTTTTTTTTTTTTGGATGAAGAATTGATTGAATGGTGTAAATAGAGGCTGGAGGAGTGTGTGCCTATCTTATGTTGTAAGAATAGACTGATCATGGCGTGCAATAGAGTTTTTACTTCAACTAACACCTTCTTAACAACAGCAACAAAGAAACTTGCTTAGATTTTGCTTAGATTTTCTAAGATTCTCTTAAGTTGTTTTTTTTTTTTTTTTTTTTTTTTTGGTATTGTTGTGATTTAAATCCCAGGTGACCTGATTTTATTATCTTTTGTGGGGTGGGGGAAAGGGAACCTCAGTTACAAAATCTTATTTGACAGCCTTAGGTAACATTATCTTAATTGTTTTATTGACTGAGTACTAGTATGAACAGGTGGTTTTATAGTGAGTATGAGTGTCTTTATAGAGGCGTATTTTCTGTGGTATCCTTTTTACTGTAGTATCAACAAGGAGTCAGTGTTGCTGCTGGCCTCTTAACAGGCAGCAGTTATGAGTAACCATGCTTCATGTTCTAGAATAGGAAATGTTACTTAACTTTCACTTTGTTCAAGATAAAATCCTGCTTTCCTATAGGCATCCTGTATGACTCTTTAGTAAAAATGCATTGATAATGATATGTGCCTAAATTTCCGTAGGGCTTTTGATTTTATGTTCATCATTTCTGCTTTGTAAGCCACTTCACAGGAAAAATTAGACTTCAATAGATCTTCAGAAGAATCTAAATATAATATAATATAATATAATATAATATAATATAATATATATAATATAAGCTATATATGCATGTTATGGTGTGTGTGTTGTGTGTGTGTGTTGTGTATGTTATGTATGCACCTCTGTATGCTAGAGGTTGACATTGGATGTCTTGTTCAGTTGTTCTCTACCTTATTTTTGAGATGGAGTCTAACACTCAACCCAGGAACTTTCTGGTTGTCTAGACTGGCTAACTGGTGAGTTCTAGTAATCAGGTCTTTATGCTTCTGTGGCCAATAGTATGGGCTGAGCCATCTCCTCATTCTTGCTTTGTGAGTTTAATTCTATTTTCTGTTCCCTGTTTTGAAAATTAAGCTTTTCATTATTTCTTTCCTCTCAGGTTTGAGGTTAAGATGCTTTGAAATTACTTTCTTTTTCAGTATTTTTTGTTTAATGACAACTATCAAGTGCTGGGACATACTAATCAGTTCTGTATACAGGCTGATGGCAAACAATGCTCTGTGTGAAAGATATAGTGTCCTTTAAAATTCTGTGTAGTGTGCTCTCAAAATCTTGGAAGTTTCTTAGCAGTTATGGAAAGCCTAGACATGTGAATCCTTCCCTTACTAAAGGGAAAATACTGGACTTGTAATACCAACATGAGATATGTTTCTGAACAGCTAAATAGAAGTCATCCCTTAAATGTAAGAAGATGAAAGCCAAATACTGGTGTTTTGACATTTTCCCTGCTTGCATACCAAAGTATCTATAATTTTTTAAGACTTTTGTCATTTTTTAGAAGTCTTTTCAGAGAAAACATTTTAATTGATTTTTTGATATTGAGTAGTTCAGAATTTGAACTCAGGTCAGTTGACAACTTCCATTTTGGTTAGTTATTGGTTAGTTATTTTTATCTTTTTTTTTTTGTTTGTTTGAGACAGGGTTTCTCTGTGTGGCCCAGGCTGTCCTGGAACTCACTCTGTAGACCAGGCTGGCCTCAAACTCAGAAATCCGCCTGCCTCTGCCTCCCAAGTGCTGGGATCAAAGGCGTGCGCCACCACCGCCCGGTTTTCTTTTTCTTTTTCTTTTTTTTTTTTTTTTTAGGTTTGGTTAGTTATTTTTAAAATGTGTGTATATTATACAAATAAGTAGGTTTTGATGTACCATCTTTGCATAGGATGCTTTATCAGTATTTAACATCCCTCCCATTCTTTCACCACCTTTTTAGAACAATCTCTGTAGAATATTTTGAGGAAGAGTTTAAATGATGATTGTTGTAGTTGCCATTTAATTCTCTTCTCTAGTTGACCCAGTGGCATGTGCTCCTCACTACCTGCCTCAGTATTCTGGGATCTTGAATGAAAGATGCACACACACACACACACACACACACACACACACACACACACACACAGAGGGGGAGGGGGAAAGAAAGGGAAGGGGGAGTGAAAACCCTATATTTTAATGTGCTTTTAACATCTCCATGGTTGGGACACTTCCAAACCTCCATGTGGCCCTCTGATATTTCTCAGTTATTACTTACTAAAGTTTATATTGCATCTTTGCTGTCGTAGACCCAATGGGGGGGAGTCCCACTGAGCCCGCTCTTCCCTGGCACTTACATGATTGATACGCTCTCTCTTCTGTATCTCTCAGGCCTGCTTCTTACTCTTTTCCTGGCATGGTGGTTCTATATCTTCCTGTTCCTTCCTCAGTCCCTTGCCTGGGGATCCTAACTTCCTGCCTCTGTCTCCCTGCCCTGCCATTGGCCACCAGCATCTTTATTTACCAATCAAAACCAGCTGGGAGCAGGATCCCTCAGCGTCTTACATGCAGACATGAGGACTCCCATGTACGGTTGAGGCCCTAATTAACATAAGTAGCATTAGACCAAATCCACAACCCACAACAGATGATTTTCCCTACAGGTTTCACTAATAAAAAAACCGCACTTATTTGTATTATCTCCAGTTATGCTTACGTGAATTTAAGGAATTAGCAAGTTGTAAAGATGTCTGGCAAAAGGATATCCATTCTAAGATCTGCAACTTTGTGTTGTAGTATTTTAAGAGAGTACGTTTTCAAATCTTGATCTTTGTTAAAGGTATATTTATTTGGTGTCATATGTATGGGGAGAAACAGTCATTTATGTGCTGGAATACATTTAAGTAACCCAACTTTGTATTTATATTATGTTATTCATGCTGGACCCAACTTGCTGTTCTTCTGCCTTAGCTTCCTGAAGATCTTGGTTTTATTTTTGGTATTGTCAGGAATTTGCATAAAGAACTAGTAAATAATGAGTAATTAGATGTGGACTTTAAGTGTTGTACTCTTCACAACATATAAATGTGTGTGGATGGCATCTAGTGCCTTGTTTTGTTTATGTTATGCATTGTTTATGTTTTCAGCATATTCAGTATTTATTTTTTTAAATAATCTATACCATATAGACGTTACTTGAGAGATCTAGTACTATTTTGTCAAACTGATAGTAAGTGCTAAGAATGGAAATTAAACACACAGCAAACAAAACAAAACAAACAAACAAACTAAAAAGTTCTGGGAAGCATGCCAGAATATGTTTGTGTTTTCCTTTAGAAATGATTGTTTGGTAGTAGAAAGGTGCTTAGCTTAAGGAAAAAAAAAAAAAAAAAGATAAGAGTCTTCAAATGTTGCATTTCTTTGCAGAAATAATATTTAAAAATTGATTACCCTTAATCAGATACCTAACGTATTTATTAGAAATCTTTGAGGATATAAATTTTGGACAGTGATTGTTCTGTAAAGAACTTGCAAATAAAAATTATTATGCATAAAAGTTAACCAGACCCAAAGGCAGCTATACCTCCCAATGAATTTTTATCCATTGAAAGTAGCTCTTAAAACAATTAAAAAGTGCTCTGAGCAGTCATGTGTGAAAGGTAACTGCTTTTTGGTATACATTAGTATAGAAAACAGGATACTAAAAGATCTCAAAAATACTTATAATTGTATAAAAACAAATCTGAGGAAGGAGTTTCCTAATTGGATTTAAGCCTACTCAATAGGAGGAAAATCTTGCCTGGTAATAGAAACATAGACAAGTATTTGGGTAGTGAAGTTCTGCATCCTAGAGGAGAACCTATAACCTCCATTTTAAATCAAGTGGCAAAGAGATCCTACAGCAAAAATGTAAACAGAACCTTTAGATCACTTTTCTTTCCTCTTTCTCTTTTGTTCTTTTCTTTTCATCCCTTTCTCTTCTTCTTTTCCCCTCTTGTTCCCTCCTCCTCTCCCTCTGTCTCCATCACAACCTTCTTTCAGATAAAGTCTCACTATGAAGCCCATGCTTGTAAAAAGTAAGTTTTATTTTTCTTTTGTAATTGTTCTCTGGTAGGCTTACTGCCTCTGTCTGCTAACCTAGGCCTAGTTCTAGAAGCTTCGAGCCTCAATGACTAGAATGTTTTCAGCTTCTGAAACTTAACTGCTGAATAAGCTCACCCTTTCTTGTTCTTTCTGAACTCTGGCTGGCTGGTTCAACTCAGCTGTTTTGGCTCAAACTTCTATCGAAGCTGATTTATGCAATTTGGCTTTTCTCTTGGCTTCTGAATTGCTCTGCTTGACCTCAAACTAACTCTGGCAATCTTTTCTAATCTTTTGGCTCTGGCTTGATCTGTCTTTACCTGGGTCTAATTTGTTCTCTCTTCAATCTATTTCTGTAAAACTCTCCCAGTAAAACTGTCTCCTTCCTCTCTGTCCTGCTCTCCATGAACTCTACTGTATTCCTGCACTGTACTCTCCTTCCTGTACTGCCAGTCTCTCCCTTAAGTAGCTTCCCTTTCCTCTCTCTTGTGAAATTCAAGTATATTCTATTCTGTCAAATATTTCTCTGATTTGTCACTTTTTCTGCCACTCAATTAGACATCACTTTCAAACATGGCTGCTTTCTTCTGCAAATTAACTTTACCTTCATTGTTTGGGATTAAATGTGTGTACTAAGGGTGTGTCTATATTCCAGCCAGAGGAATTAAAGGTGTGTGCTAAGAGCTGAGCCACACTCTTAACTAGAGACAGGTTCAAATATCCTGTAACACATGCTGCTCTTGAACTTCCAGTGGTCCTCATGCTTCAGCCTCTTTACCAGGTTACCGGGTTTGAGGTAGGAACACAAAAGGCCCCTCTCACCAGGAATGCTTTCTTCTAAGTAACATCTACCTGTTTAAAACTGCACTTAAAGGGCTAGTGGCTCAACAGTTAATAGCGGAGGATCCTGGGTTCCATTTCTAGCACCCACATAGTGACTCATAACCATCTGAAATACCAGTTGTAGGGGATACAATGCTCTCTTCTGGCCCACCAGGCATACTTGTGGTTCAAAGACAATACTACTTCAGTCCTCAAGGGTGCTGCTGCTTGTTCCCCCATAGGTGCAGAAATGGTTACTCTCAAGGTCACTCACACTTAAACTCATCTCTGCTCCCCCTCTGTCCTCACCCGTATCTTCACTGTCAGTGCTGCTCAGGCTCCTTCTTCACATCCATCGCTGTCATCAGCACTCTCTCTCATGCTCACCTTCATCCCATTCATTCTCACTTTCACTTTTTTGCATGAGCTTTTGGTGAGAAGAGGGTTTACATCTTCAAGGACATAAAACATTCTGAGAATTTGCATTTCATCTCTTAATGCAGCTTTCACTATTGTGCATTTAAAAAATAGTTTTTAAATTTTAATTTGAATATTCTATGCAGAGTTAAAGGCCATTCCTCAAATATGAACATCTAATATCAGAAATTTCCTTTTTTTCTTTTTAAAAATTATTATTCTTTAATCTTTTTTTTTTACAGTTCAATTGTTATCTCCCTCCTGGTCTGCCCTCCAACAGTTCCTCATCCCATTCCTCCTCTCCCATCTCCAAAAGGATGTTTTCTCCCTGCCCCCACCCCACTAGATCTCCTCACTCCTTGAGGCCTTAAGTCTGTTGAGGGTTAGGTGCATCTTCTCTCACTGAGGCCATACCAGGCAGCAGTCCTCTGCTGTATATATGTAGGGGGCCTCGTACCAGCTGCTGTATGCTGCCTGGTTGGTGACCCAGTGTCATAGAGATCTTGGGGGTCCAGGTTAGTTGAGACTGCTGGTCTTCTATGGTGTTGCCCTCCTCCTCAGCTTCTTCCAGCTTTTCTTTTATTCAAACACAGGGGTCCCTAGCTTCTATCCATTGGATGGGTGTAAATATCTGCATTTGACTCTTTCAATTGCTTGCTGGGCCTCTGAGAGCAGCCATGCTAGGCTCCTGTCTGTAAGCACATCATAGCACCAGTAATAATGTCAGGCCTTGGAGCTTCCCCTTGAGCTAGATCCCAAATTGGGCCTGTCACTGGACCTCCTTTCCTAGTCTCTTCTCCATTTTTGACCCTACAGTTCTTTTAGACAGGGGCAATTCTGGGTCAGAGTTTTTGACTGTGGGATGGCAACCCCATCCTTCCACTTGACGTCCTGTCTTTTTACTAGAGGTATACTCTACAAGCTCCCTCTCCCCACTGTTGGGCATTTCATCTAAGGTTTCTCCCTCTGAGACCTGAGTGTTTCTTACCTCCCAGGTCTCTGGTACACCCCACCTCCTACCTCCAGAGGTTGCCTGTTTGCATTCTTTCTGCTGGCCCTCAGGGCTTCACTCCTGTCCCGCTCCCAATACCTAATCCCGTTCCTTCTTTCCCCTACCACTCCCCTCTCCTACCCAGGTCCCTCCCTCCCTCCCTCTGTCCCCCATGATTGCTTTCTTCTCCCTCCCAAGTGCAATTGAGGCATTCTTACTTGGGCCCTTTGGCTTGTTAACTTTTGTTGAATTCTGTGGATTGTATCGGGAGTATTCTGTACTTTTTTTTTTTTTTTTTGTCTAATATCCACTTATTAGTGAGTACATACCATGAATATCCTTTTGGGTCTGAGTTACCTCACTCAAAGGCCTTAGTCATCAGGGAAATGCAAATCAAAATGACTGTGAGATTCCACCTTCTACCAATCAGAATGACTAAGATCAAAAACCTGAGTTGACAGCACACGTTGGTGAGAATGTGGAGAAAGAGAAACACACCGCATTGCTGGTATGATTGTAAACTGGTACAGCCATTCTGGAAATCAGTCTGGAGGTTCCTCAGAAAATTGGAAATAGATCTACCTGAAAACCCAGTTATACCACTCTTGGCCATATACCCAAAATATTCCCCACCATGCTCTAGGGGCACATGTTCCACTATGTTCATAGAGGCCTTGTTTGTGATAGTCAGAAGCTAGAAACAACCCAGATGTTCCACAATGGAAGAATGAATACAGACAATGTGGTTCATTTACACAATGAAATACTACTCAGCTATTAAGTATGAGGACATCATGAGTTTTGCAGGCAAATAGATGGAACTAGAAATTTCCTTTTAAAGACTTGATAAAACTTGTTAGTACCACTTTGATGTAAATCATCCTTTGAAAGATTGCCAGAGAACTGTAGAATCTCGTGACTTGACCTGGGCCTTTAAAGATAGTAATCACCCAGGTTTGTGTCTGTAGGCCAAAACTGTTTCTTGGCTTATCTTTGAAGCTGTAACTTACACTGAACAGTGATACTAAGCCATGAAGAGTTAACAGAGAAGCAGAGAGTTTAGAAGGAAGCATTGCCATCTTAGAAGTACAAGATAAACATTTAGAAGCAGTCAACTACCTAATTCAATAAATGAAACCATCTGATTTCTTACTTAGCTATACTGAGGAACTGAGGAAAGTGGAAGCTGGGAAGTATTCTGTGTCAGTCCTATCAATGCCTTTAACCCTTCTGTTAGTCTGGAGTTAAGAGACCATTAGTTTTAAGTGTTGGTTTACTATGGCCTTTGAAGCTTTGTCTTGGTGACAATAACCTTTATCCATTGAGCCATCTTGCTGGCCCTGTATATTTTATGTTTGTCAAAAACATTAAAAATATTTTTTGGATAAAATTAAGAATATATATTGAGCATTAACATTCCATTTATTTTTTTACTTTATGAATATAAATATTTTGCCTGCATGAATGTATGTGAACTGTGTGCTTGCTTGGTGTTCAAGGAGGTCAGAAGAGGGCATTGGAAACCCTGAATATGGAATTACCCATAATTGTGAGTTGCCATGTGGGTACTGGGAATTGAACTGGGCCCTCTGGAAGAGCAGTGGGTGCTTTAAAATGCTGAGCACCTCTCCAACCCTGTTTTTCTTTCTTTTTTTATTTTTAAAGATTTATTTATTTTATTTATATGAGCACACTTATAGCTGTCTTCAGACACACCAGAAGAGGGCATCTGATCCCATTACAGATGATTGTGAGCCACCATTGGTTGCTGGGAATTGAACTCAGGACCTCTGGAAAAACAGTCAGTGCTCTTAACTGCTGAGCCATCTCTCCAGCCCGTCTCCAAGCCCTGTTTAGGAAAGGTTTTAAGTTTCTGTGTATGATTATATAACAATAACAGTAAAGGACTGCTAAATAATCCTGCTTGAAATAATCACATATACGTGCGCGTGCGCTCACTCAGGCGCGCGCGCGCGCACACACACACACACACACACACACACACACACTTACTTACAAGGTTTTCTGATATGTTGAGCATCCTAAAATCATTCATTTGTATAGTGTTGCACAAAACATTTTGATGCTGCTTTATTATTTAATTTGTACAGTAAGATGATTAATGAAAAAAATCTTTGGTTTCTTTGATCTGTCTTCTTAAGCTGATTCTCTGGATTTCTAGTTTGTTCCTAGAGTTGTTGGAACAGTGAAAGGGAAGTAAGAATTGCTTTGCAAATTATATTTTAAACATCATTGACTTTTTCTGGTAGATTAAGTTTCCTATAGGAACTTAATATATGCACATTGTGGGATGGCTAAGACATTAATTTACATGTGTATTCCTATACAGACTTAAAATCTACCCCCTCACCAGTGTCATGTATAACTAATTGAAATTAATGGCTATCTGTGATTAGGCATGGGCATATAGATCAGTAGCATATGTCCTTCTCTAGCATACATCTTTATCCTGTATTCTCAGGCACTTGTTCATAGCTTCTAGAAAAGAACTTCAGATTTTTAAATGGCCAAAACATTTTTTTTTCTTAATGTTGTTTCACACATAGGTAAGTTGTGAGAGAATGAGGTTGGTCACAGGATTCTGAAAGATGCTATCTTAATTAGAAAAAATATAACATGGAATTGTAATCACAAATGATACTTTGTTTCCAACCACACGTTTAGTACTTAACAGATGTTTTTCTTTTGTTGCATTATATTTGCCTTTATCACTTATTAAGTACTTTGTATGTTAGAGGGTAGATAAGATGGATAGTCTTATACAAAGCATGTTTTTGAAAAGTACATTTGTATATTTACTCAAAACTATTGGCCACAGAGCTCTATAACATGGTTAGATGTTGGGATGGGGAGATGGCTCAGTGGTAAGAGCATTGATTGCTCATCCAAAGGTCCTGAGTTCAGTTCCCAGCAACCACATTCATAACCATCTACAGTGGGATCTGATGCCCTCTACTGTCATGTAGGCATACGTGTGAATGGAGTATTCATATATAAATAAATACATCATAAAAATGGTTAAGTGGTTTTTTATGTTGAGATTAACAGATTACAGCAAATTAATAGTTGTATTTGACAAAAAAGCAAAAGCTTAACAAATAGAAACTGTTGAAAATAAAATTAAGGAAACATGAAATAGTTAAATAATTATTCAATTTCATGTTAAGTAATATCTAGATATAATACAGGCATCTACATATCTGTGTGCATCAGGTCACCACATGTTGATTTTCATGTACTATGCTAGATATGAGGATCCAGTCATGAATAAAACAAGTTTTTTGCTAGAAAACACTCTGGCATTTTGATAGAAGACAGGCCATTAGTCATCACCATTTATGTATTGCCTATCTAAATGAACACATGCCATTTCAGTGCATTTCAAGCAGATAGCTTTCCTAGTTGTTAAACCAGTTGTTCACGCCTTTTTATAAATTAATTTTTCTTTGAAAAATTGAGTACATTTAGCATATACAGCATGTTTTGCAATAAATATACATTATATAATAGCTAAACCATATTAATTTACATATGTATTACCTTATAGATTTAAAATCTAACAATCAGTGGCATTCTAACACGGAGAAGGATACATGCACACATGTGTACGTATGCATTCCTTCACACACAATTGCACACACATACTGACTGGCATCAGTGAATAGGAGCTGGGAAACGTCTTAGTGATGTGTGCTAGGCCTTAGGTTTGTCAGCACTGCAAAACCATGTGAGGAATAATAATAATCAAAAAGAAATCTAGGTTATTAAAATTATGTATAAAATAAATCAATAGATATAAGTCACTTTCCATCAGATTAAGGATCAGTGAGCACTTTTGAGACAAGAAAGGAGAACTGAGGAACAGACTTTTAGGCTTTTGCTATGTATACCAGAAGAAAACTTGAAAAAAAATCTTGATATATATACACACACACACACACACACACATACACACACACACATACACACACACACA